>CM042688.1:287798145-288398145 GCA_023614405.1 Avena insularis | reverse complement strand
TGGATATCAATCATTAATGAGGAAATGAAAATGTTCATCTCCAAATAATTGCCATGGGTTTTGGAAAGGTTTAATAGACTCATATTCTATTATGAATATGGATAAGGATCAAAGTATAGGGATACTACTCTAAATCTATGAGTAGGTTTGATATCTCAACATAGAGTGAGATATTGGAAGTACTTATTAACGTGATCCTGATAGTTCTATTATTCTATGTTTCTATTAGGGTTTAAGACCATAAGGTGGATAAGGCTTCCATCTATAAACACTCATCTGGTTCTATAATTATCTCTTGGAAGCTTTAATTGTCCAAGAGGTATTGTTCAATGGTTACCTAGGAATAGGAAATGGTTTCAGTATCCATTTGATTCTAGGGTTTTGAATAATGAAGTAGACATGGGTCTTGTCATGGCTTGATGTATTGTTGGTTAAAGGTTTCTAAAGAATCCTTACCTTAATACCTCACCAAGGTTATCTTTAGATAAGGAATTCCTTTCCTAAATATACTCTATAAATCTCTCCTATATTATTCACAAAGATCACATATTCCTGAATAAGTCAATTATCTGAATCCACCATATCAGTGATCATATGATGGCATGGTCATGCCACTTAAACAACTCTCATTCTCCATTCTTCTACATATAACTTCCATTTCCTAGCTACCCTTGATGAATCCATCAATGTAGCTACTACTAACTCCCTCTATTAACTCCTTTATAATAATCTTGCCTCTACTTTCAAGGCTTGCAAGATTATAGTTCTCTCTATATCCTATATGATATCAATCCTTTGGGATGGTATGGTACTACTCTCCATAATACAAGTTGTTCTTGTATTAACTTAGTTAAGCTACTATGCCTCCAACTACTCCATATACTCATGTTATATACTTCATCATACTCTAGCTTGACTTCTCATAATCAAGCTAGATGATTCATCTTACTAGGCTTTGCCTAATTTGGTATACTCACAAAACTTCTTTATCAGCTGGTCATCTATTCTCAAGTGACTTAAGAATAAGGACCACCAACCTTTGATCAAGCAAAGCTTAGGCTTCTAATTTTCTGATCAAGATCTATCATCAACTAAGTAGTAGACTTGTACTGGTCTCTCTATAGGCTTATCTTGTTAAGGCAGCTTACTCCATATTTATATTCACTTATCTTAACAACATTATTATTTGATGTACTAATACCACTGGCTTTCTCATAGCTTCATAATTACTATCTAAACTCTTGGGTTTAAATACTTCTTCTAGTTAACTCATGAGTGATTTAACTCCTCCAACACCAAATGGTTTGATCACCACTAAGGATCTCATTCCATTGATGATGGCACACTCTACCATCACTAGTTCCTTCTTCTTATTGAATTACTTAAGGTCTTTGGAAGGATAACATAATAGGTCAAAGATAAAGGCTAATAAGTTCTCGGTCAAGAATTGGTTACTCAACAATGATGATCAACTGACACTAGGACTTGGTTAAATCGGAATGTCACCTCTTAATATCATATTAAGGGTATGAGCTGGATGTTCTTAGCTTGACTTCCATTTTCTTACTTCTTGTGGTAAGAGTTAATGTTTAAGAACTACCATGATACCCATGGTAGCAGTAACTATGGCAAACAAGTGTTTCAAGATTTAGTTATTGAGGTTTCTTTATTTGGAGTTATATACTTAACTTGATATTCAGGGTTTGTGGTAGATAATACCTTGATATCATCTTTGGAATATTAAGTATTCATCCTTGAGTTATTGTATGGAATATCATGTAATGATCTCTAGAAGATCAAGTACTCCTTATTAAGTAGTGTGTTGTGACTTAGTTTTATTACATTTGATCTACCCTCAGATCAAATTATATTACCCAAAGATAAGGTTTTAGCAAAGGTCATATTGAAACTTATCACAGTCAACTTGATGATCTACTTCAGTTCCACCAAGTTAAGAGAAGCTTCAATCACTTTGACAAGTTTTATTCAAAAGCGCAAAAATTATCTGGATTTTCTATGCATGAATGCATTGCACACACCTTATCTCATCTTATTTCTAAGCTCTAATGCTGGGGTGTTACATATTTAAAGTTTAGTTTGGCATATTTTACTTATAGGAAAATAATTCTAACTCCGTTTCAGTTGATTCCTATTGCCTTGGCTTTGTATCTACGAGATCTACTGTTTAAAATTGGTATAACATGATTAGTGGTTTCAGATCTCTTTTGTGGTAGATTCGAAGGGTAGATCTATTTATGAGCATATTTAATTAAGTAATAATCCAAAATACTTAAAATATGTGGGAAAATGATACTAATGACATCCCCAACATAGTACCACCCCTGAATAATATTCTTGGTTGAATTTGAACCCATCCTTGCATATTACCATGTTGCATGCATGCATAATTACTTTTGTGGCATTGTTTTGTGCAAGTTGTGATTGGATCTATGTTTGTGCTTTGTTAGATTGTTTGGAGTGTGCTGAGGAGTACTGTTGTGTAGCGTGCTGCTCAGATTAAGGCAAGTTACACCACTTGTTCATGTTTATGTCCCAGTTTTGACTATGCATGTTTTACTCTTCAAATTATATAGTATGCATGTGTAGGATTTTGGTAGATTTTCTTAGTACTATTTTTGCAAGCGTGGTTTTGTAGTATGCCATGAGTAGCTCTATGCTTAGGATTTTCCATCCCAATAGGTTATCCTGTTTTGCTAAGTTATACTTGCTATGCTATATATTTATATATATCAAGTACCGTGGGGGGGGGGGTCGAAAGACTCAAAAAAATTCGAAGTATAAAGATCTCTTGAGCGAAACTTTTCTTCTCAAAACCCCCTTCAAAATAAAACTAAGTTTTTCTTCTGGGCGGGAATGGTTGTCAGGTCAACGAGTGGAATTTGGTGGAGGACGGCCGCCCAGGAATCAAAGAAGTCTGTCATGTTTCAGAATTCAGAAGCTTTAAGTGCAACCACAATACATATGGGTTCTGTCTTGGCTTAGTACTTAGTGGGAAACCTCACCGGGGTACCAACATTTGGAGGTTCTTGGCACGGTTGGATCTAGCTAGTAGAGGGGCTACTAAGGGAAGGCCTCGCCATGGTCTTGTCTGTAAAAGGACTTGATCGTGGATTATGGGGAAAGTGCACGACCTCTTGAGAGTATTGCAATCTGATCGATCAGCCGAGTTCATGGAAAAGAACACTTGAGCATCTGGAGGAGGGAGCCTCTGAAAGATCTTCCTCACTCTTTCCAAACTTAAAGTTTTTATAAAACCCAGAGCATGAGTAATATCGCTAATGGGTGGAATTTTGGGGACTTGGTGTGTAATATCCAAGTGCTAGGTTGATTGGATACTTGGTGAGTAATATCCTCGTGTTCCACTCGACCTTATACTAATTAAACAATGTTTACAAAGTAGGGTAAAACTCTCCCTCTCTTCTTCTTACTTAGAGAAAATAGGCTTAATGCAAATGAACCTCAAAGCCTACTCCAAGCCTTGCATGTAGTGTTAGTCTTATTCTTTCCTTGGTGTAATTTGCCAATACATTCAAAGTATTGACCCAACTTGTTGGCTGTACGGCTTATGTGCAGAATCCGAAGATCGAAAGGTGCGTACAGATCACGGGTCTTCACGCAACTAGCCTGAGGCATTGATGGACTCAAGTTTTATTAGTTTCCGCTGTTTTATTTGAGCTAGCTATAAATTATGCAAATTGTAATAAATATACTTTGGATTATTCGTGTAATAATGACTTGTGTTTTACAAGATATTCATCGACTGTGAAGTGCTAGCTATTGATCCATGGACTAGCATGTTAATCACATGGACTTAGGATCTTTAACGATCTGAGGTCACAACAATATATCCCAAATATGCACAGATAATTGCTAAGTACTTTGTACCTAAAACCTTCATAAACCCTAGTCAAGTTTCTAGCTATAAACGCTTTTGAATTTAAAATAAATGCAACCTTTTTTCTAAAATATGCCAAGGCCCAATATGGATGCCCTAGGTCCATACTAACATCGTATAAAAAGATAGGCTCAAAATCTTTACATTTGCTTGCTCAAGATTCAAATTTGAATTTCATTGATTTTGGTAATTTCAAAATTCTACATACACCAAGTTGGGGATCTTGAAAAACTTTGAATACCAGAGCTATAGACCTTGATTCACTCTATCTAGCAAAACAAACCCACTTCATTTGGATCTCTAAAACTTAACCTTTGCTTCCAATCTTGTTTGTAGCAGATTTGAAATTTCAAATTTGTACATAGACAATGTTTGGAATACCAAAGTTGGATCTCTCGGAATGAAGCATCCAACACAAAAGACCACACCTCATTCCAAGAACCACATCCATAACCATATGCTTCTAAATCCAGCAGCAACACTAATAAACACTTTTGTCAGTTTCTGATCGTCGTAGGCAGCCCTCCACCGTTCCCATCGCCTTGCCCACGTGTCTCCCTCATAGCCCACACTAGACTATTACACCTAGGCCACCACCGCCGCTGCTCCTCCTGTCGGGCACCGCCGCGACAACAACCCGACGAGGCCACTGTCGCTGGAAGCAACAAAGTGTGCCGCATGGCGCTAAGCTCGAAGGCAGCTCAGACCCTCTCCCCCGACCTCCCTGGAGCTTCCACACGAGCTCCACCGTTGCTGAGCCTATCCACGGCCGTATCAGCACCCCCTTCATCACCGGCCAACCCAACACCCACTCGACCCCTATAAATAAAGCCTCCCTTCGACCTCTAACACTCACACCACCTCTGTCTGCTTCCTAGCAACTTGCTCGCCTAAACCCTGGCCGCAATCGAGCTTGCAATCACCGATGACGAGATCGCAACCGCCACCAGCCTTATGCCCAATTACCCCATCTTCGAGCCACCATTATTCGATTAGGATAGCCCTGAGCACCCCGAGACCACTAGAATCTTGTAGCCACCCTCACTAGGTTCTACGGCAAGCTGTAGCCCCGACTCCGTCAAGGTCTTCAAGCCCCCGCCTCCGCACTCATCGAGCCTAGTCATCCCAGAACCTCCCAATCCCACATGACCCACTATCGTGCTCGCTGTCTCCACCCCAATCTCGATGCACCCTACCCCACCCTCTCTCTCGTTGTAGCATTGTCAGGCCGCTCGCCTAAGCTCTGTGCCATGGCGGTCCTGAGACAAAGGGGTTACCGCTTCAGTCAGTTTAAGTGGTAGGCCCCACCCATCAGCTATTTAAACAATATCCTTTTGCTTTCATGTTTTATTATTTATGTACATTTTGCAGAAAACCATGGCAGTAAAAGAGCCATAACTTTTTGAAAATAGTCATTTTGAGTTGATTCTTTTTGCATTAGGTTGTATTTGAAAATATCTATACAATGGTTTCATAATTTGTGGACACCATGTGATATTTTAATTATTCAATGGCTTAAATAGGGTTTTAGCACTCTAAAAATTGGCTAAATAGATTTAAAACTCGAACCAGGCCCTGAAGTTGACTAGCACCTTGAGTGAGCTAACTATGCCATGTACTAACGCAACTGCTATGATTGTTTGATTGTCCCGCGAAGGGTGTCATAACAGGCCCATTTTTCCACTCCCCATTCTCGCAACACTTTGTCCGAGGGAACCTATCGTGTGCGTGAACACGGAGACCATGGGTATCGGATACCCCTTTTAGATATTTGTATAGGGGCATCAAGAAAGCTCTAGGATATCATATCCGATCGAACTTCCGGTGAAGCACACCAAGATTTACCTAGGTTTAGGCCACCGTGAGGCTAACAACTGTACTTCCTGCTTGTTGGTGGTATTGTTGTGGTAAGTAGGCTAAATTGGGTTTAGTCGTGTCAAGGATTTCAACATCGGGGATGGGTGATCCCTGATGACTGCAAATGCATAGATCAATTGTAGCTTGTTTCAAAAGTAAGAGTATCGAACCATAGAGAGCTATTGGTAGAGTTCTTTATGCCCCTCCTTACTATTCACTAGAGAGTACTTGTAAGTTATCTCTAATTCCAGGTAATGGTGTATAAAGTGTGTTGAATGTTTGAGAACAATAATAAGCAAGAACAGAGTAATTAACTAAAGTAACTGAGAGCAACGAGTGTGATTGTGGGAGTGACGATATGGCTAAATAGTTCTTAGGGAGTGTAGAATACACCGCTAAAATTAGTATTGACTATGAGTAGGATAAACCTATGTCTTTGGTTATAACATGTGTGGGGAGAGCTCCATAATAAGATGTGCCCAGAAAACCGTCAAACATCACATCTCTAAATAACCACTATAACCATCTTCGATAGCCACCTATTGATCCATTATAATTAAGGGTTACCCCGTGGATATCGATATGAGCTTAGTGAATCTCTCCTTACCCCCCTATCCTCCGTATGGTAGAGCGCCAAACACGGTATGTCACTCCACACCATAAGCAATATTGTACTTACAAGGGTGGTTCCTCTCAAGTCCCGAAGGAACATATTGTGTCATTGACTTCACATAATATCTAGTGAGAGAACTAACACATAATCATAGCACAAAGTTATAGATCATCTTTATTTCATATCATAATATTGCTAGGGTTTCTCCATATCCCCAAGAACAAGGTAAACTACTCACACATGGAGACAATCAATAACATCATCATAATAAAATGGACGGAATGAAAGTATATGGGGGAATTCAAGTACAAATCCATAATAGCAATTGGAATTATAACTAATGGAGATGAGTTATATGGGGAGTGGTGATGTTGATGGAGATGCAGCGGTTGATGATGCATTATCCTCCAGTGATCCAAGTTACTTCTACTTGTGGGGGTGATGGTGGAGATCTAAGTGGAGGAAGCTATGGAGGCGGTGGCAACGACAGGGCTTCGCCATGGAGGTATATGTGGATGTCCCTCAAGGCAGCTATGGCTCCCCTCCTTAAATAGCTATTCTGGAGGCTTCCGAGGCGGTTCTAGGAGGACCCCTCACGAATATTACTATCGGACATTCACAAATGTTGTTACGTTTGATGAAACAAAGGGTGGTATGGGCGGACAGTACGACCGGACCCAGACCGTACCGATGGTCGTTATGCTTGCAGATGCTTCTAGTGTTTTTGTCGTTATTTATTCATACAGACTCTGATTGAGGTGTTGTTCCGCTCGCTAGACTCGTATTGATGAGAGCTAGAACACCACGATCATGGATATTTAATATGATATGATGGAATAATATGACTTTTCCACATCTCATATGGCTAAGTTAGGTGCTTGTAACTCCTCCATATTGCATCCTCTTGGATCCTCTTTCCTTGCGTTGTCCATTATTCTCCATAGGACCTAAACACATGTCAAAGACAAGGAAAACTAATAAAATCATAATAAGAACTACTAGTTGTGCATGAACGAGAACTAGAAATCATGTATAATAGGCATAGTTATATCTAGATATAGCATGAGTTAATTGACAATATGAGTAATTTGTATAATTAAATATACATCATAATTGCACTCATCAACATCCCCAAGATTAAAAATTTCTTATCCTCAAGCAAGAGAGTTGATAACTTAATGATATCATCTAGCTTACCATTAAAGGTTGACATCTTGTATCCTTATTTTTATTGATAATACTAAGTAAGATGTAACATAATCATACAAGGAAACACAATCCATAAGATATAAATTACAACTCCTATTGTGCCTTTGTATATTTTGCGTCCTTACTTTTGTAGAGTGAATGCTTAGCAATTAAAAGAGAGAGATCATGTCAAAAGAAGTATAGCATTACAGTCTTATTAGAACACCCACATCAATAAATCTAGACTATAAAACACTTCCTTTATATTCTTTGTCTCTTTACAACTATCGTTCTTTAGTAATGAGATGATGCCAAAACAAAGTGAGTTTAATCAGACTACGTAGGCTAGGAAGGTTACTCGTGACCACTACCAATTTTCTTTGGCTTTAATAATGATTTGTCGTACCGAATCATAGGAGAACTCCAACCTTTGCTTTTAAAACAGGCTCATGAGAATGCCAATACTCTTACCCATTATAGCATTGCTACTATGAATGTTTCATCAACTCATAGCTGAAATCCAGGAGTTTCCTCCATGATGATCGTTTGTAGGCCAACGGAATTGTTAGCATTCCATGGAGTGCGACGGTGTTGCAGACATGCATAGAGCTATATCATAATTTAATCAACAAGTGTAATTTTGGCATGCATCTCAATTACCGCTAAACATTGGTTCCTTCAAACAAATCCTTTGAAGAGTGCAATCATGTCTATCATTAAATCTATGTTGTCGAGTATCTCTAAGGCTAGACTTCTTAAGACAATTAAATATCACACAAGAAATTATTTATAGGCTTCATCAATACTTTTGATCATATAAAGTGTACAAATCATGGCACTGTATTCTAGAGGATCACAATATTTTTCTCAATCTAGATAAAGATTTGAGCATAGTGCATCAAATCTCTACTTAACTTTTATGGGGACTAATCAAAAATGTGAAACATAATTTACCCAGGCAAGCATTCAAAAACAGTGGGATACATGATTGCACAAAGAGTTTTATTGAATGAGAACATTGCACAAGATTCTACACATGCAAAAGTAACTTCCCCAAGCTTAGAACTTTGCAAGAACCAAACTTGAATATGTCACCAAAAGAAAATATAAAATGCAGCTATCGAAGGAGAGTGTGAGAAGTGGTTACCTCCCCAAACTTAGATGAAAGCAAGGGTGACACACTTTACTATTGAGGTACGAATAACCTCTCTTTCGATGGACATAAACCTTTGTTCCAACGAATGTTTTCGGGTATGGTCTGGTGGTTTCATTCCTAGAGAACCTAGTAGAAACAAAACCAAAAAGAAAACAATATTTTCGTGGTTTTGGAGTTTTGAGATTTTATTTTGTTTTCAAGGAACAAGGGGTTATCTCACAATTGATGAAAACATAAGTCCCATGAAAGATCGGTTCATCAACTAAGCACCACTCTTATGTCAATGAACTAAGTTGAGGGCAACATGTATACTCTCAAATTTTGATGCAGTGTTATGACAAGATGAAACACGAGTATATGGCTCCATATGTGCTTAATTTAAAAGAAAGAGAGAGAGAGATCCCACTTAAGGTGAGAAACTCATACTACTACTTTTATTGAGAAAGGTTCAAGTTGGAAGGTTATACCGGACACTTGAGGTGTTGAGTTGAAACAACCATGTGCCCTATGCAAGTATTTACACGATTGGCACAAACCATACACGTCATCACACAAGGTTCAAGTCCCTGTGAAAATAATACACGAAATATAAACAAAATGATTTGGAGTACGAACGGTGTTCGTTCATCCAAACAAGGAAAGAAAATAAAAAGAAACATGAAACACTATAGAGAATTATAGGCTGGGGAGTTTCAAAAGTAGATAAACAAAAATAAAGTATACTCACACTTGATCGACTTCTCTTCTTCTTCCCTTTTTTGGATCCTAGAAAAGCTGGTACAGGCAGGTGGTACGAGGCGTGAGAATATCATTTTGCGGCCCGGAAGTTGGGGTGTCCAGGCAACGCGGTACCCAAGTTCCCTGACATCAGCCGGGATGACTACAGTTGGTGTGCCAAATACTCAGAGGGTCTTTTTCGTCATGAATTCAACTTTACGTTTCAATACAAAAAATTAGGCTAACGGCCGTCAAGTTGGGCCCCCTGTCAGTTCTCGCCGTTATGTCGCTCCCGTCGCTTAGGCGGGGTGGCTATCACATAGGCTTGCAGCGTTGGCACAGTGGATAGGACAACACCCCCTACCCAATGTATTGACGTGACAAAACAGGGCACATGTATCGGCATTATAATTATTTTTTTGTTTACTCAGAAGCTGGAACAGCCACCACCACACGTCTCTCCTTGGATTTCTGTCCCCGTCGTTAACCACTACCTTAAAAGCGTATTGACGGTTCCACCGTTCCCCTGCCTCGTAGAAACCACTCTTCTTCTTCCTGTCATATGTCTTCTTCCCGTCTTCTCCTTGCCGCCATGGAAGGTCATCGCACTCTAGAGACAAGCTTCAGTACCCATGACAATAAGAAGATAGATGTTGTCTACACCAATGAGGAGGAGACAGTGGTGCATGTACTAAGGATGTACGAGGGTTGGCTTAGGATAGACGAGGAAAAGTTTGTAGGATTGGACCTCGAGTACACCCCGGAGCACCCATATGAAGGGAGTGAAGTCGCCGTCGTTCAACTGGCCATGCGGAAACACGTCCTCGTCTACCACCTCTCCCGGTTTGTAGATCTGCTCTCTGTAGCTAACCGCTTTTAGGGTTTTCTCCCCTTGTTCTTTATCCACTTCCTCATCTTGCAACTACTGGATTTTATTTAGGACCAAATAAATTATGACAAGACAACGTTGAGAGTCATGATGTTGCATTTACTAAACTTTTCAAAATTATATTCAAATGATGATCTTGCATTGACAAAATATTTGTAGTTACAAATTTTGGTGATGACAAACTACATACTTCGGGGACACAGAATTGTTGATTGCTCGAGTTCCTTGTAGAAAAGGGAATTGTTTTCTCCACTATCGACAAAACAACTGATTTTTCGAAATTTTATCAAGAGGGAATTATAATTCCTGCGCACAACTAGATCGATATTCAGAGTCTTGTCAAGATCCTAGGGGGCTCGAGGAAGGATGAAATGGCATCACTCGCAACTAGAATCCTCGATGAGTCGTACGACAAAATGAAGGAAGATTCCCTACGGATAGGCACAATTTCTGGGATGAGTGGCCGTTGTCTGATATAAACCTGAAGTATGCAGCCATAGATGCTTACGTGACCTACCATCTATACAAGAAGATCCATTTTTCTGCGTTACCTTGTGTTTTGCCCTATTTGCAAGAGGGAAGACGAGCTTAAGGGAGCCCTTTGTAGAAAATGTAGAATAGCTGAGTTTGAAGCTGCATATGCAAAGAAATTGGCTGCATCTGAAGCAGCTGACAGAGAGGCTGTAGAAGCAGCTGAAGCAGAAGCAGCTGACAGAGAGGCTGTAGCTGAAGCAGCAAACAGAGAGGCTGCATCTTCTAGCGGCAACAATTAGGCCTATGATGCACCGCTAATTGTGCCATAGGACGCTGAAGATAGGGAAGCCAAGTCAGATCCCAGGTGGGACGAAGCATTTCGTGAGCTGTGGAGTACCTGGAATGGTCGCAATTAGTCGCCTAGGAACGATGGCAAGCGCCTCAAGTGGTCTAATGAGAAGTGAATTAAATTTTACTTCTCAGTGTTATGTTTCTGTTTTGTGGAACTCAGTTAGCTTGTCAAGATGTCTAGCGCCTCAAGTGATAGTAGTAAAATAAATTTAAACCTCTTTGTGTTATGTTTATGTATGTGTCTTGTAGCTTGTCAAGATGGTAGCTCGTTAACTGACAGTTTGAAAGAGTGCCCTTTTCCTCTCTCGCTAAACAGATATGTTTCATTTTGCCCAAATTGGTAGAAAATCTAGAGCAGCAAATCACACCAGGCAGAATACATTCATTCCGAAAACAAAACAAATGTAGATATAGATGTGTGCAGCTAAATAGGATATAGCGATAGAAAGTAGGTTGCTTAACGAGGTTCAATGCATTCAGCCAGAAATAGGATGCAAGCAAAATATAGAAAATCAAAAGAAGGCGCTTAGCGGCAACGCCATGATGCAGATACATTCAAGGACATATCCAACCCGTCCTTCATGCGCCCGCGCCTCTGCCTCCTCCCTCCGGCGCTTCCTCCACTTCTTGCTGCCTAGTCCCTTGATCTTGGGGGCCTTGGTCCTGATTGGAGGCATGCGACCCTCTTCGATGGCCACCCGCTGGAGGTTTCAGAGGTGTTCAGTGATGTAGGCGTTGATGTTCACGGTCTCATGCTCACCGCCTTCGTGGATGCCGGAGTCCGGGGCCTCTGCATGCTTCAGTAAGGAGTTGAAGTCAGTGCCGGGGAGACTCACCCAGCCGAAGGCGATCCCCTTGCAGAAGGGGCGAGGAGCCACCCGAAGAAAGGCGTCGTCTTGGCTGGCCGCAGCCTCCTCGGCACAGCGAGTCTTAGTGCGGATGGACTCATCATCGCTGCGGCGTCTGCGGAAACCTATTGGAAGAAAAGGAAAATGGGAGTAGATGATGTAAGAAGACGAGCAATCAAAATGCAAACAAGCGAATCTAATAAACCAAGATCTAGCATCCAGCGATGGGAACGGTAGAAGAACCGGGGAGGAGAAAACCCTAGTTACCTCCGACCATGGGTTAAATCGATCTGATGTCTTAGGGGTTCAGCGAGGCGATGTACTTATCTGGATCGTAGGTGCCCAGAAGTGCTTGATATGCTTGTGACGGCGGGGCCTCCTCGCTTGGTGGAAACTCCTCTTGACGGCCCGTCGGTAGTGGGGGGCAGGGGCACAGGCAGAAGCAGCTTGCCATCGATGGCTCGGCCAGGGCCTAGATAGGGGCGGCGCTTTCAGCAGCGTCGAGGGGCAGCGAGGAGGCAGGGCCTCCTCCGGCGACCTCTGAGACGACGATGGCCCCCTTATCCTCCTCCGCCATCACCGGCATGGTGAAGGTATTCTCGGGAGTTCTCGGGTGCTTTGGTGGGACAGTGGAAGGGTTGCGTGGGGAGAGTGGCGAGTGAGAGTGGGTGTCGGAGAGGGGCTCTATAGTTAAGGTGGATGGAAGCAAGGCATGTTTCATTGCACCACCGTGCAGCGCCGCCTGATCTCTTTGCCGTGCACGTGACACGCCGCGATGCGTCACGTTTTTTCCCGGGCCATGCATGGCAGTTCTGTATTGAGCCACATGCAAAGGGCGTATATACAATTACTATGTACGAAGTTTGACACGGCCCTAAAATTGGCGATAGTTAAAAGTAGAAATGTAGAGGGGAAGGTAGGTGGCTGTACGGCGAGATTCGTGGGGTTGTGCTAGATCAGGTAGAGGGATGTGTTGATGGCTGCGAGGGACTCGTTGAAGGCGGAGACGTTAGGTCTCGTTGGTCTCAGCTCTTCGGCCTCCGGATAGCACGTGCAAGCTTCTTACGATGGGTCCCAGTTAGAAGTGAGATTGAGATCCGCTGCGTAAAAAATGGGATATGTCTTATTAAAATCAAGTGGCAATAAATTGCAGCTGTCCATCGATGACCGTGCACTCGATGAAGCATTTGTTGTGGCGTAGTAGTAGTAGCAGTAGTCTTTTCAGACTTGATTAAACATGACATGACCGCTCGACGACTTTTTCAATGGACGGCTTCGTGTTCCTTCTTGTAGAAGTCTACATTTGAGGAGGCGTCCGTGATGTCTCCTGTCTTGTGAAGGGCACGGCGTGTGCAACGATCATCGTTGGATCGCATAGAATCAGCGGTTGGTGCGCGATCCGTGACAAGCTTGACAACCAATCGAGAAGTAGCAGCAGTGAGCACAGGTTTGGGCTTCTCTGAAGATAGAGAGAGGGGCAAAAGCGGTAGTGTCAAAAACCAAGGGCAAAACGGAGTAGTATAAAAATGGAAAGTGAGTGTCTTGTACAATGAAATACATGGATCAACCAATGGCATTGCATGTCAGTTCTTCTACAAACCACATGGATCCACTGTCATTGCATGTGTGTTCTTTTCATGAACCACACAGTGTGATTGCATGTGTGTCTTCTCCACAAACCACATATGGATACACGGTGTCATTGCATATACATTCTTTTTCATGAACCACACCAGTGTCATTGCATGTGTGTTCTTCAACAAACCACACATGGATCCACCTGTGTCATTGCATGTCTGTTCTTTTCATGAACCACATGGATCCACAGTGTCATTGCATGTGTTCTTTTCACAAACCACACATGGATCCACCTAGTGTCATTGCATGTACATTCTTTTCATGAACCACACAGAGTGTCATTGCATGTATGTTCTTCTCACAAACCACACATGGATCCACCTAGTGTGATTGCATGTGTTCTTTTCATGAACCACACATGGATCCACAGTGTCATTGCATGTGTGTTCTTCTCATGAACCACATGATCCAGGTGTCATTGCATGTATGTTCTTCTAACAAACGACACATGGATCCACCAGTGTCATTGCATGTGTGTTCTTCTCATGAACCACACATGGATCCAGTGTCATTGCATGTTTGTTCTTTTCATGAACCACTGATCCAGAGTGTCATTGCATGTGTGTTCTTCTCACAAACCACACATGGATCCACCAGTGTCATTTCATGTCTGTTCTTTTCATGAACCACATGGATCCTAGTGTCATTGCATGTGTTCTTCTAAACAAACCACACATGGATCCACCTAGTGTGATTGCATGTCTTTTTCATGAACCACATGGATCCACGGTGTCATTGCATGTGTGTTCTTTCACAAACCACATGGATCCAGAGTCATTGCATGTGTTTCTTCTACACATGGATCCACCTGTCATTGCATATGTGACCACATGGATGTCATTGCATGTTCATTGCATGTCGGTTCTTCTCTCACAAACCACATAAGGATACACCGGTGTCATTGTATGTGTGTTCTTTTCATGAACCACACCCGGTGTGATTGCATATGCATGCTTTCCACAAACCACATATGGATACACGGTGTCATTGGATATGCATTCTTTTCATGAACCACATCCAGTGTCATTGCATGTGTGTTCCTCTAAACAAACCACACATGGATCCACCTAGTGTGATTGCATGTCTGTTCTTTTCATGAACCACAGCTAGAGTCATTGCATGTCTGTTCTTTCCACAAACCACACATGGATCCACCTAGTGTGATGGCATGTCTGTTCTTTTCATGAACCACACCCAGTGCATTGCATGTCTGTTCCTCTAAACAATCCACCCATGGATCCACCTAGTGTGATTGCATGTTTGTTCTTTTCACAATCCACACATGGATCCACCAGTGTCATTGCATGTGTGTTCTTCTCATGAACCATAGCCAGTGTCATTGCATGTATGTTCTTCTCACAAAGCACATAAGGATCCACCAGTGTCATTGCATGCGTGTTCTTCTCATGAACCACACATGGATCCACCCAGTGTCATTGAATGTCTGTTCTTTTCATGAACCACAGCTAGAGTCATTGCATGTCTGTTCCTTCCACAAACCACACATGGATCCACCAATGTCATTGCATGTCTGTTCCTTCCACAAACCACACATGGATCCACCAGTGTCATTGCATGTCAGTTCTTCTCGCAAACCACACAAGGATCCACCAGTGTCATTGCATGTGTGTTCCTCTAAATAAACCAGACAAGGATCCACCTAGTATGATTGCATGTCTGTTCTTTTCATGAACCACAACTAGAGTCATTGCATGTCTGTTCTTTCCACAAACCACACATGGATCCACCTAGTGTGATTGCATGTCTGTTCTTTTCATGAACCACACCCAGTGTCATTGCATGTTTGTTCCTCTAACCAAACCACACATGGATCCACCTAGTGTGATTGCATGTCTGTTCTTTTCACAAACTACACATCGATCCACCAGTGTCATTGCATGTGTGTTCTTCTCATGAACCACAACCAGTGTCATTGCATGTATGTTCTTCTCACAAACCACATAAGGATCCACCAGTGTCATTGGATGTGTGTTCTTCTCATGAACTACACATGGATCCAACCAGTGTCATTGCATGTCTGTTCTTCTCATGAACCACAGCTAGAGTCATTGCATGTCTGTGCTATCCACAAACCTCATATGGATCCACCAGTGTCATTGCATGTCTGTTCTTTTCATGAACCACACCTAGTGTCATTGCATGTCTGTTCCTCTAAACAAACCACACATGGATCCACTTAGTGTGATTGCATGTCTGTTCTTTTCACAAACCACACATGGATCCACTAGTGTCATTGCATGTGTGTTCTTTTCATGAACCACAACTAGAGTCATTGCATGTGAGTTCTTCTAAACAAACCACACATGGATGCACCTAGTGTGATTGCATGTCTGTTCTTTTCACAAACCACACATGGATCCACCTAGTGTGATTGCATGTCTATTCTTTTCACAAACCACACATGGATCCACCAGTGTCATTGCATGTGTGTTCTTTTCATGAACCACACATGGATACACCAGTGTCATTGCATGTGTGTTCTTTTCATGAACCACAGCTAGAGTCATTGCATGTCTGTTCTTTCCACAAACCACACATGGATCCACCTAGTGCGATTGCATGTCTGTTCTTTCACAAACCACACATGGATCCACTAGTATCATTGCATGTGTGTTCTTCTCATGAACCACAGCCAGTGTCATTGCATGTATGTTCTTCTCACAAACCACACAAGGATCCACAAGTGTCATTGTATGTGTGTTCTTCTCATGAACCATAGCCAGTGTCATTGCATGTCTGTTATTTTCACAAACCACATAAGTATCCACCAGTGTCATTGCATGTCTGTTCTTCTCACAAACCACACATGGATCCACCAGTGTCATTGGATGTGTTTTCTTCTCATGAACCACACATGGATCCACCAGTGTCATTGCATGTCTGTTCTTTTCATGAACCACAACTAGAGTCATTGCATGTATGTTCCTTCCACAAACCACATATGGATCCACCAGTGTCATTGCATGTCTATTCTTTTCATGAACCACACCCAGTGTCATTGCATGTCTGTTCCTCTAAACAAACCACACATGCATCCACCTAGTGTGATTGCATGTGTGTTCTTTTCATGAACCACAACTAGAGTCATTGCATGTGAGTTCTTCTAAACAAACCACACATGAATCCACCTAGTGTGATTGCATGTCTGTTCTTTTCACAAACCGAACATGGATCCACCTAGTGTGATTGCATGTCTCTTCTTTTCACAAACCACACATGGATCCACCAGTGTCATTGCATGTCTGTTCTTTTCATGAACCACACATGGATACACCAGTGTCATTGCATATGTGTTATTTTCATGAACCATAGCTAGAGCCATTGCATGTCTGTTCTTTCCAAAAACCACACATGGATCCACCTAGTGTGATTGCATGTCTGTTCGTTCACAAACCACACATGGATCCACCAGTGTCATTGCATGTGTGTTCTTTTCATGAACCACACATGGATACACCAGTGTCATTGCATGTGTGTTCTTTTCATGAACCAAAGCTAGAGTCATTGCATGTCTGTACTTTCCACAAACCACACATGGATCCACCTAGTGTGATTGCATGTCTATTCTTTCACAAACCACACAAGGATCCAGCAGTGTCATTGCATGTGTGTTCTTCTCATGAACCACAGCCAGTGTCATTGCATGTATGTTCTTCGCACAAACCACACAAGGATCCACCAGTGTCATTGCATGTGTGTTCTTCTTATGAACCATAGCCAGTGGCATTGCATGTCTCTTCTTCTCACAAACCACATAAGTATCCACCAGTGTCATTGCATGTTTGTTCTTCTCACAAACCACACGTGGATCCACCAGTGTCATTGGATGCGCGTTCTTCTCATGAACCACACATGGATCCACCAGTGTCATTGCAAGTTTGTTCTTTTCATGAACCACAGCTAGAGTCATTGCATGTATGTTCCTTCCACAAACCACATATGGATCCACCAGTGTCATTGCATGTCTTTTCTTTTCATGAACCACACCTAGTGTCATTGCATGTCTGTTCCTCTAAACAAACCACACATGGATCCACCTAGTGTGATTGCATGTCTACTCTTTTCACAAACAACGCATGGATCGACCAGTATCATTGCATGTGTGTTCTTCTCATGAACCACAGCCAGTGTCATTACATGTATGTTCTTCTCACAAACCACATAAGGATCCACCAGTGTCATTGCATGTGTGTTCTTCTCATGAACCACAGCCAGTGTCATTGCATGTCTGTTCTTTTCATGAACCACACATGGATACACCAGTGTCATTGCATGTGTGTTATTTTCATGAACCACAGCTAGAGTCATTGCATGTATGTTCTTTCCACAAACCACACATGGATCCACCTAGTGTGATTGCATGTCTGTTCTTTCACAAACCACACATGGATCCACCAGTATCATTGCATGTCTGTTCTTCTCATGAACCATAGCCAGTGTCATTGCATGTATGTTCTTCTCACAAACCACACAAGGATCCACCAGTGTCATTGCATGTGTGTTCTTCTTATGAACCACAGCTAGTGTCATTGCATGTGTATTCTGCTCACAAACCACATAAGTATCCACCAGTGTCATTACATGTTTGTTCTTCTAAACAAACCACACATGGATCCACCTAGTGCGATTGCATGTCTGTTCTTTCACAAACCACACATGGATCCACTAGTGTCATTGCACGTGTGTTCTTCTCATGAACCACAACCAGTGTCATTGCATGTATGTTCTTCTCACAAACCACACAAGGATCCACCAGTGTCATTGTATGTGTGTTCTTCTCATGAACCATAGCCAGTGTCATTGCATGTCTGTTCTTTTCACAAACCACATAAGTATCCACCAGTGTCATTGCATGTCTGTTCTTCTCACAAACCACACATGGATCCACCAGTGTCATTGGATGTGTGTTCTTCTCATGAACCACACATGGATCCACTAGTGTCATTGCATGTCTGTTCTTTTCATGAACCACAACTAGAGTCATTGCACCTATGTTCCTTCCACAAACCACATATGGATCCACCAGTGTCATTGCATGTCTATTCTTTTCATGAACCACACCCAGTGTCATGGCATGTCTGTTCCTCTAAACAAACCACACATGCATCCACCTAGTGTGATTGCATGTCTGTTCTTTTCACAAACCACACATGGATCCACTAGTGTCATTGCATGTGTGTTCTTTTCATGAACCACAACTAGAGTCATTGCATGTGTGTTCTTCTAAACAAAACACACATGGATCCACCTAGTGTGATTGCATGTCTGTTCTTTTTACAAAACGCACATGGATCCACCTAGTGTGATTGCATGTCTCTTGTTTTCACAAACCACACATGGATCCACCAGTGTCATTGCATGTCTGTTCTTTTCATGAACCACACATGGATACACCAGTGTCATTGCATATGTGTTATTTTCATGAACCACAGCTAGAGTCATTGCATGTCTGTTCTTTCCAAAAACCACACATGGATCCACCTAGTGTGATTGCATGTCTGTTCGTTCACAAACCACACATGGATCCACCAGTGTCATTGCATGTGTGTTCTTTTTATGAACCACACATGGATACACCAGTGTCATTGCATGTGTGTTCTTTTCATGAACCAAAGCTAGAGTCATTGCATGTGTGTTCTTTCCACAAACCACACATGGATCCACCTAGTGTGATTGCATGTCTATTCTTTCACAAACCACACAAGGATCCAGCAGTGTCATTGCATGTGTGTTCTTCTCATGAACCACAGCCAGTGTCATTGCATGTATGTTCTTCGCACAAACCACACAAGGATCCACCAGTGTCATTCCATGTGTGTTCTTCTTATGAACCACAGCCAGTGGCATTGCATGTCTCTTCTTCTCACAAACCACATAAGTATCCACCAGTGTCATTGCATGTTTGTTCTTCTCACAAACCACACATGGATCCACCAGTGTCATTGGATGCGCGTTCTTCTCATGAACCACACATGGATCCACTAGTGTCATTGCAAGTCTGTTCTTTTCATGAACCACAGCTAGAGTCATTGCATGTATGTTCCTTCCACAAACCACATATGGATCCACCAGTGTCATTGCATGTTTGTTATTTTCATGAACCACACCCAGTGTCATTGCATGTCTGTTCCTCTAAACAAACCACACATGGATCCACCTAGTGTGATTGCATAGCTACTCTTTTCACAAACAACGCATGGATCCACCAGTATCATTGCATGTCTGTTCTTCTCACAAACCACATAAGTATCCACCAGTGTCATTGCATGTTTGTTCTTCTCACAAACCACACGTGGATCCACCAGTGTCA
Organism: Avena insularis; assembly: GCA_023614405.1. Taxonomy (NCBI): domain Eukaryota; kingdom Viridiplantae; phylum Streptophyta; class Magnoliopsida; order Poales; family Poaceae; genus Avena; species Avena insularis. The sequence continues at coordinate 288,378,167 of CM042688.1, read as the reverse complement.
TTGGATGCGCGTTCTTCTCATGAACCACACATGGATCCACCAGTGTCATTGCAAGTCTGTTCTTTTCATGAACCACAGCTAGAGTCATTGCATGTATGTTCCTTCCACAAACCACATATGGATCCACCAGTGTCATTGCATGTCTTTTCTTTTCATGAACCACACCTAGTGCCATTGCATGTCTGTTCCTCTAAACAAACCACACATGGATCCATCTAGTGTGATTACATGTCTACTCTTTTCACAAACAACGCATGGATCGACCAGTATCATTGCATGTGTGTTCTTCTCATGAACCACAGCCAGTGTCATTACATGTATGTTCTTCTCACAAACCACATAAGGATCCACCAGTGTCATTGCATGTGTGTTCTTCTCATGAACCATAGCCAGTGTCATTGCATGTCTGTTCTTTTCATGAACCACACATGGATACACCAGTGTCATTGCATGTGTGTTATTTTCATGAACCACAGCTAGAGTCATTGCATGTATGTTCTTTCCACAAACCACACATGGATCCACCTAGTGTGATTGCATGTCTGTTCTTTCACAAACCACACATGGATCCACCAGTATCATTGCATGTCTGTTCTTCTCATGAACCACAGACAGTGTCATTGCATGTATGTTCTTCTCACAAACCACACAAGGATCCACCAGTGTCATTGCATGTGTGTTCTTCTTATGAACCACAACTAGTGTCATTGCATGTGTATTCTGCTCACAAACCACATAAGTATCCACCAGTGTCATTACATGTTTGTTCTTCTAAACAAACCACACATGGACCCACCTACTGCGATTGCATGTCTGTTCTTTCACAAACCACACATGGATCCACTAGTGTCATTGCACGTGTGTTCTTCTCATGAACCACAACCAGTGTCATTGCATGTATGTTCTTCTCACAAACCACACAAGGATCCACCAGTGTCATTGTATGTGTGTTCTTCTCATGAACCATAGCCAGTGTCATTGCATGTCTGTTCTTTTCACAAACCACATAAGTATCCACCAGTGTCATTGCATGTCTGTTCTTCTCACAAACCACACATGGATCCACCAGTGTCATTGGATGTGTGTTCTTCTCATGAACCACACATGGATCCACTAGTGTCATTGCATGTCTGTTCTTTTCATGAACCACAACTAGAGTCATTGCATGTATGTTCCTTCCACAAACCACATATGGATCCACCAGTGTCATTGCATGTCTATTCTTTTCATGAACCACACCCAGTGTCATGGCATGTCTGTTCCTCTAAACAAACCACACATGCATCCACCTAGTGTGATTGCATGTCTGTTCTTTTCACAAACCACACATGGATCCACTAGTGTCATTGCATGTGTGTTCTTTTCATGAACCACAACTAGAGTCATTGCATGTGTGTTCTTCTAAACAAAACACACATGGATCCACCTAGTGTGATTGCATGTCTGTTCTTTTTACAAACCGCACATGGATCCACCTAGTGTGATTGCATGTCTCTTGTTTTCACAAACCACACATGGATCCACCAGTGTCATTGCATGTCTGTTCTTTTCATGAACCACACATGGATACACCATTGTCATTGCATATGTGTTATTTTCATGAACCACAGCTAGAGTCATTGCATGTCTGTTCTTTCCAAAAACCACACATGGATCCACCTAGTGTGATTGCATGTCTGTTCGTTCACAAACCACACATGGATCCACCAGTGTCATTGCATGTGTGTTCTTTTCATGAACCACACATGGATACACCAGTGTCATTGCATGTGTGTTCTTTTCATGAACCAAAGCTAGAGTCATTGCATGTCTGTTCTTTCCACAAACCACACATGGATCCACCTAGTGTGATTGCATGTCTATTCTTTCACAAACCACACAAGGATCCAGCAGTGTCATTGCATGTGTGTTCTTCTCATGAACCACAGCCAGTGTCATTGCATGTATGTTCTTCGCACAAACCACACAAGGATCCACCAGTGTTATTCCATGTGTGTTCTTCTTATGAACCACAGCCAGTGGCATTGCATGTCTCTTCTTCTCACAAACCACATAAGTATCCACCAGTGTCATTGCATGTTTGTTCTTCTCACAAACCACACACGGATCCACCAGTGTCATTGGATGCGCGTTCTTCTCATGAACCACACATGGATCCACCAGTGTCATTGCAAGTCTGTTCTTTTCATGAACCACAGCTAGAGTCATTGCATGTATGTTCCTTCCACAAACCACATATGGATCCACTAGTGTCATTGCATGTCTGTTCTTTTCATGAACCACACCCAGTGTCATTGCATGTCTGTTCCTCTAAACAAACCACACATGGATCCACCTAGTGTGATTGCATAGCTACTCTTTTCACAAACAACGCATGGATCCACCAGTATCATTGCATGTGTGTTCTTCTCATGAACCACAGCCAGTGTCATTACATGTATGTTCTTCTCACAAACCACATAAGGATCCACCAGTGTCATTGGATGTGTGTTCTTCTCATGAACCACACATGGATCCACCTAGTGTCATTGCATGTCTATTCTTTTCATGAACCACACATGGATACACCAGTGTCATTGCATGTGTTTTATTTTCATGAACCATAGCTAGAGTCATTGCATGTCTGTTCTTTCCACAAACCACACATGGATCCACCTAGTGTGATTGCATGTCTGTTCTTTCACAAACCACACATGGATCCACCAGTATCATTGCATGTCCGTTCTTCTCATGAACCACAGCCAGTGCCATTGCATGTATGTTCTTCTCACAAACCACACAAGGATCCACCAGTGTTATTGCATGTGTGTTCTTCTTATGAACCACAGCTAGTGTCATTACATGTCTGTTCTTCTCACAAACCACATAAGTATCCACCAGTGTCATTGCATTTTTGTTCTTCTAAACAAACCACACATGGATCCACCAGTGTCATTGGATGTGTGTTCTTCTCATGAATCACACATGGATCCACCAGTGTCATTGCAAGTCTGTTCTTTTCATGAACCACATCTAGACTCATTGCATGTATGTTCCTTCCACAAACCACATATGGATCCACCAGTGTTATTGCATGTCTGTTCTTTTCATGAACCACACCCAGTGTCATTGCATGTCTGTTCTTTTCACAAACCACATAAGTATCCACCAGTGTCATTGCATGTCTGTTCTTCTCACAAACCACACATGGATCCACTAGTGTCATTGGATGTGTGTTCTTCTCATGAACCACACATGGATCCACCAGTGTCATTGCATGTCTGTTTTTTTCATGAACCACAACTAGAGTCATTGCATGTATGTTCCTTCCACAAACCACATATGGATCCACCAGTGTCATTGCATGTCTATTCTTTTCATGAACCACACCCGATGTCATTGCATTTCTGTTCCTCTAAACAAACCACACATGCATCCACCTAGTTTGATTGCATGTCTGTTCTTTTCACAAACCACACATGGATCCACTAGTGTCATTGCATGTGTGTTCTTTTCATGAACCACAACTAGAGTCATTGCATGTGTGTTCTTCTAAACAAAATACACATGGATCCACCTAGTGAGATTGCATGTCTGTTCTTTTTACAAACCGCACATGGATCCACCTAGTGTGATTGCATGTCTCTTCTTTTCACAAACCACACATGGATCCACCAGTGTCATTGCATGTCTGTTCTTTTCATGAACCACACATGGATACACCAGTGTCATTGCATATGTGTTATTTTCATGAACCACAGCTAGAGTCATTGCATGTCTGTTCTTTCCAAAAACCACACATGGATCCACCTAGTGTGATTGCATGTCTGTTCGTTCACAAACCACACATGGATCCACCAGTGTCATTGCATGTGTGTTCTTTTCATGAACCACACATGGATACACCAGTGTCATTGCATGTGTGTTCTTTTCATGAACCAAAGCTAGAGTCATTGCATGTCTGTTCTTTCCACAAACCACACATGGATCCACCTAGTGTGATTGCATGTCTATTCTTTCACAAACCACACAAGGATCCAGCAGTGTCATTGCATGTGTGTTCTTCTCATGAACCACAGCTAGTGTTATTGCATGTATGTTCTTCGGACAAACCACACAAGGATCCACCAGTGTCATTGCATGTTTGTTCTTCTTATGAACCACAGCCAGTGGCATTGCATGTCTCTTCTTCTCACAAACCACATAAGTATCCGCTAGTGTCATTGCATGTTTGTTCTTCTCACAAACCACACATGGATCCACCAGTGTCATTGGATGCGTGTTCTTCTCATGAACCACACATGGATCCACCTAGTGTGATTGCATGTCTGTCTTTTCACAAACCACACATGGATCCACCTAGTGTGATTGCATGTCTGTTCTTTTCACAAATCCACACATGGATGCACCAGTGTCATTGCATGTGTGTTCTTTTCATGAACCACACATGGATACACCAGTGTCATTGCATCTGTGTTCTGGTCATGAACCACAGCTAGAGTCATTGCATGTCTGTTCTTTCCACAAACCACACATGGATCCACCTAGTGTGATTGCATGTCTGTTCTTTCACAAACCACACATGGATCCACCAGTGTGATTGCATGTGTGTTCTTCTCATGAACCACAACCAGTGTCATTGCATGTATGTTCTTCTCACAAACCACACAAGGATCCACCAGTGTCATTGCATGTGTGTTCTTCTCATGAACCACAGCCAGTGTCATTGCATGTCTGTTCTTCTCACAAACCACATAAGTATCCACCAGTGTCATTGCATGTCTGTTCTTCTCACAAACCACACATGGATCCACCAGTGTCATTGGATGTGTGTTCTTCTCATGAACCACACATGGATCCACCAGTGTCATTGCATGTCTGTTCTTTTCACGAACCACAGCTAGAGTCATTGCATGTATGTTCCTTCCACAAACCACATATGGATCCACCAGTGTCATTGCATGTCTGTTCTTTTCATGAACCACACCCAGTGTCATTGCATGTCTGTTCCTCTAAACAAACCACACATGGATCCACCTAGTGTGATTGCATGTCTATTCTTTTCACAAACCACACATAGATCCACCAGTGTCATTGCATGTGTGTTCTTCTCATGAACCACAGCCAGTGTCATTGCATATATGTTCTTCTCACAAAGCACATAAGGATCCACCAGTGTCATTGCATGTGTGTTCTTCTCATGAACCACACATGGATCCAACAAGTGCCATTGCATGTCTGTTCTTTTTATGAACCACAACTAGATTCATTGCATGTTTGTGCTTTCCACAACCCACATATGGATCCACCAGTGTCATTGCATGTCTGTTCTTTTCATGAACCACACCCAGTGTCATTGCATGTCTGTTCCTCTAAACAAACCACACATGGATCCACCTACTGTGATTGCATGTCTGTTCTTTTGAGAAACCACACATGGATCCACCAGTGTCATTTCATGTGTGTTCTTTTCATAAACCACAAGTAGAGTCATTGCATGTGTGTTCTTCTAAACAAACCACACATGGATCCACCTAGTGTGATTGCATGTCTGTTCTTTTCACAAACCACACATGGATCCACCTAGTGTGATTGCATGTCTGTTCTTTTCACAAACCACACATGGATCCACCAGTGTCATTGCATGTGTGTTCTTTTCATGAACCACACATGGATACACCAGTGTCATTGCATGTGTGTTCTTTTCATGAACCACGGCTAGAGTCATTGCCTTTTTGTTCTTTCCACAAACCACACATGGATCCACCTAGTGGAGAATATCATTTTGCGGCCCGAAAGTTGGGTGTACAAGCAACGCGGTACCCAAGTTCCCTGAAATCAGCTAGGATGACTACAGTTGGTGTACCAAATACTCAGAGGGTCTTTTTCCGCTCAAATTCAACTTTGCATTTCAATACAAAAAATTAGGCTAACGGGCGTCAAGTTGGTCCCCCCTATCAGTTCTCACCGTTATGTCGCTCCCGTCGCTTAGGCGGGGTGGCTGTCACGTAGGGTTGCAGCATTGGCACAGTGGATAGGACAACACCCCTACCCAGTGTATTGACGTGACAAAACAGGGCCCATGTATCGGCGTTATAATTATTTTTTGTTTACTCAGAAGCTGGAACGGCCACCACCACGCGTCTCTCCTTGGACTTCCGTCCCAATCGTTAACCCCTACCATAAAAGCGCATTGACGGTTCCACCGTTCCCCTGCCTCGCAGAAACCACTCTTCTTCTTCCTATCATCTACTATCTTCTTCCTGTCTTCTCCTTGCCGCCATGGAAGATCTACGCACTCTAGAGACAAGCTTCACTACCCATGACAACAAGAAGATAGACGTTGTCTACACCAACGAGGAGGAGACAGTGGTGCGTGTCTTGAGGATGTACGAGGGTTGGCTTGGGATAGATGAGGACAAGTTTGTGGGATTGGACCTCGAGTACACCCCGGAGCACCCATATGAAGGGAGTGAAGTCGCCGTTGTTCAACTGGCCATGCGGAAACATGTCCTCGTCTACCACCTCTCCCGGTTTGTAGATATGCACTCTGTAGCTATCCGCTTTTAGGGTTTTCTCCTCTTGTTCTTTATCCACTTGCTCATCTTGCAACTACTAGATTTTATTTAGGACCAAATAAATTAGGGATTGCCTATCTCTCAATCGACTGAGATTTTCTTTAGTCTCAATCACCTAAGAAAAGTGCAACCGTAGTTAAAAGAAATGTGCAACTCGTTCAGTCGACTGAGAAATAGCAAAACCGAATAAATTATGACAATACAATGTTGAGAGTCTTGATCTTGCATTTACTAAACTTTCCAAATTATATTGAGATGATGATCTTGCATTGACAAAATATTTGTAGTTATAAATTTTGATGATGACAAACTACATACTTTCAGGACTGACAGGAAATGTCCAGCGCTGCGCCAGATCCTTGTAGAAAAGGGAATTATTTTCTGCACTGTCGATAAAAGAACTGATTTTTCGAAATTCTATCAAGAGGAAATTATATTTCCTGCGCACAAGTGGATCGATATTTAGAGTCTTGTCAAGATCCTAGGGGGCTCGAGGAAGGATGGAATGGCATCACTCGCAACTAGAATCCTCGATGAGTCGTACGACAAAATGAAGGAAGATTTCCCTACGGATAGGCACGATTTCTGGGACGAGTGGCCGTTGTCTGATATAAACCTGAAGTATGTAGCCATAGATGCTTACGTGACCTACCAGCTGTACAAGAAGATCCATTTTTTTTCTACGTTACCTCGTGTTTTGCCCTATCTGCAAGAGGGAAGACGAGCTTAGGGGAGCCCTTTGTAGAAAATGCAGAATAGCTGAGTTTGAAGTTGAATATTCAAAGAAATTGGCTGCATCTGAAGCGGTGACGAGAGGCTGAGAAGCGGTGAAAGAGAGCTACTGAAGAAGCAGCTGACAGAGAGGCTGCAGCTGAAGCGGCAAACAGAGAGGCAACATCTTCTAGTGGCAACAATCAGGCCTGTGATGCACCGCTAATTGTGCCGCAGGACGCTGAAGATAGGGAAGCCAAGTCAGATGCCAGGTGGGACAAAGCAGTTCGTGAGATCTGGAGTACCTAGAATGGTCGCAGTTCGTCACCTAGGAATGATGGCAAGCGCCTCTAGTGGTCTGATGAGGAGTGAATTAAATTTTACTTGTCAGTGTTATGTTTATGTTTTGTGGAACTCAGTTAGCTTGCCAAGATGTCTAGCGCCTCAAGTGATACTAGTAAAATAAATTTAACCCTCGTTGTGTTATGTTTATGTATGTGTCTTGTAGCTTGTTAAGATGGTAGCTTCTTAACTGGCAGTTTGAAAGAGTGCCCTTTTCCTCTCTCGCTAAACATATATGTTTCATTTTGCCCAAATTGGTAGCAAATATAGAGAAGATTCTCACTTCGATATTTCGTTCCCTTTTGGACCTCTTTTTGCCACCGATCAGGTAGCAAATCTAGAGCAGCAAATCACACCAGGCAGAATACATTCATTCAGAAAACAAAACAAATGTAGATATAGCTGTGCGCATCTAAATAGGATATAGCGATAGAAAGTAGGTTGCTTAACGAGGTTTGATGCATTCAGCCAGAAATAGGATATAGCTAGAAAGAAGCTGCTTAGCAACAGCAGCAGCCGCCGTAGCTGTAGGCACATCCTGCAAGCGCCCGCGCCTCCGCCTCCTCCCTCCGGCGCTTCCTCCACTTCTTGCTGCCCAGTTTCTTGGACTTCGGGCCTTGGGCCTGATTGGAGGCATGCGACCCTCTTTGATGGCCACCTGCTGGAGGTTTCGGAGGTGAATGCAGAGAGCCCGGTGTTCAGCGATGTAGGCGTTGATGTTCACGGTCTCGCGCTTGCCGCTTTTGTGGATGCTGGAGCCCGTGGCCTCTGCATGCTTCAGTAAGGTGTTCAAGTCGGTGCTGCCAGCGGCGCGACTCGTCAAGCAGTAGGCGCCCCCTTGCGGAAGGGGCAGCTGTAGTAGGGGCCCCTGAGGAAGCCATCATACTTGCCGGCCCGTAGCCTCCTTAGCACCTGACGAGCCTTGGTGTGAATGGACTCGTCATCGCTGCAGACGTCGCTGCCGGAAACCTATTGAAAATGCCGGAAACCTATTGAAAATGCCGGAAACCAGGGGAGGGGAGCAAACCCTAGTTACCTCCGACCATAGGTCGTCGATGTCGGTGTCGTAGGGGTTCAGCGGAGCAACATACTTATCTAGATCGTAGGTGCCCAAGAAGTGCGTGATTTGCTTGTGACCAGCGGGGGCCTCCTCGCCGGCGGGGGGCTCCTCTTCGGCGGCTCCATCGGTAGCGGGGAATGGGGCCTAGACGGGAACGGGAACGGCGGCTGCCATCGATGCCTCGACTAGGGCCTGGACAGGGACAACGGCTACTTTCAACGCGTCGAGGGACGGCGAGGCGGGGCCTCCTGCGCCCGGAGGCGACGATGGCCACCTTATCCTCCTCGGCCATCGTCGGCGCGGACGGGTTTTTATCAGGAGTTTGCGGATGTTGGTGGGACAGTGGAGAGGGTTGCGTGGGGACAATGAGCGAGAGTGGGAGTGGGTGTACGGAGAGGGGCTCTATAGTTAAGGTGGATAGAAGCAAGGCACGTTTCGTTGCACCACCGTGCAACGCGCCTTGATCGACCGCGGTGCCGTGACACGCGACGCATCGCGTTTTTTCCCCGGGCCATGCATGGCAGTTCTGTATTGAGCCGCATGCAAAGGGCACACACACAATTTCTATGTACGAAGTTTGACACGACCCTAAAATTGGCGATTGAGAGCCGCTGCGTAAAAAATGGGATATGTCTTATTAAAATCAAGTAGCAATAAATTGCAGATGTCCATCGACGACCGTACACTCGATGACGCATGCGTTGTGGCGTAGTAGTAGCAGTAGTAAGCTTTTCAGACATGATTAAACATGACATGACCGCTCAGCGACTTTTCCATGGACGGTATCGTGTTCCTTCTTGTAGAAGTCTCGCTGAGGGAGACGTCCGTGTTGTCTCACGCTGTACTGTGAAAGGCACGACGTGTGCAACGATCATCGTTGGATCACACAGTATCAATGGATGGTGCGCACGATCCGCGTGACAACTATGATAACCAATCAGGGAGTAGCAGACAGGGTGAGCACATGTTTGTGCTTCTACGAAAGATAGAGAGAGGGGGGCGCAAAACTGAGTAGTACCACATAAAACCAAGGGCGATACTGAGTAGTATAAAAATGGAAAGTGAGTGTCTTGTACAAAGAAATACATCGTGGCATACATCAAATTATGCCAAGATAGATCCACTAGAGTTCATTGGATGTGTGTTCTTCTCATAAACCATGAAAGGATCCACTAGAGTTCATTGGCTGTGTGTTCTTCTCACAAACCACATATCACCAGTGTCATTGCATGTGTGTTCTTCCCACAGACCACACATGGATCCACCAGTGTCATTGCAGGTATGTTCTTCCCATGAACCACACATGGATCCACCAGTGTCATTGCATGTGTGTTCTTTTCACACACCACAAATGGATCCACCAGTGTCATTGCATGTGTGTTATTCTCACAAACCACGTAAGGATCCACCGGTGTCATTGCATGTGTATTCCTCGCATAGACCACACATGGATCCACCGGTGTCATCGCATGTCTGCTCATTTCATGAACCACAGTTCTTCACATGTCTGCTCTTTTCATGAACCACAGCTAGAGTCATTGCATGTGTGTTCTTCTCACAAACCATATCAGGAACCACACCCAGTGTCATTGCATGTGTGTTCTTCTCATTAACCACACATGGATCCACCGGTGTCATTGCATGTCTGCTCTTCTCATTAACCACAGTTAGAGTCATTGCATGTGTGTTCTTCTCACAAACCACATATGACCAGTGTCATTGTATGTGTGTTCTTCCCACAGACCACACATGGATCCACCAGTGTCATTGCATGTGTGTTCTTCCCATGAACCACACATGGATCCACCAGTGTCATTGCATGTCTGCTCTTTTCATGAACCACAGCTAGAGTCATTGCATGTGTGTTCTTCTCACAAACCACGTATCACCAGTGTCATTGCATGTGTGTTCTTTCCATGAACCAGACATGGATCCACCAGTGTCGTTGCATGTGTGCTATTCTCACAAACCACGTAAGGATCCACCGGTGTCATTGCAATTGTGTTCCTCTCATAGACCACACATGGATCCACCGATGGCATCACATGTCCGCTCTTTTCATGAACCACAGTTACAGTCATCGCATGTCTGCTCTTTTCATGAACCACAACTAGAGTTATTGCATGTGTGTTTTCCCACAAACCATATCATGAACCACAGCTAGTGTCATTGCATGTGTGTTCTTCTCATTAACCACACATGGATCCACCGGTGTCATTGCATGCCTGCTCTTTTCATGAAACACAGCTAGAGTCATTGCGTGTGTGTTCTTCCCACAGACCACACATGGATCCACCAGTGTGATTGCATGTGTGTTCTTCCCATGAACCACACATGGATCCACCAGTTTCATTGCATGTCTGCTCTTTTCATGAACCACAACTAGAGTCATTGCATGTGTGTTCTTCTCAAAAACAACATATCACCAGTGTCATTGCATGTCTGCTCTTTTCATGAACCACACATGGATCCACCAATGTCATTGGATGTGTGTTATTCTCACAAACCACGTAAGGATCCACCGGTGTGATTGCATGTGTGTTCCTCTCATAGACCACACATGGATCCACCAGTGGCATCACATGTCTGCTCTTTTCATGAACCACAGTTAGATTCATCGCATGTCTGCTATTTTCATGAACCACTGCTAGAGTCAATGCATGTGTGTTCTTCTCACAAACCATATCATGAACCACACCCAGTGTCATTGCATGTGTGTTTTTCTCATTAACCACACATGGATCCACCGGTGTCATTGCATGTCTGCTCTTCTCATTAACCACAGCTAGAGTCATTGCATGTGTGTTCTTCTCACAGGCCACATATCACTAGTGTCATTGCATGTGTGTTCTTCCCACAGACCACACATGGATCCACCAGTGTCATTGCATGTGTGTTCTTCCCATGAACCACACACACCAGTGTCATTGCATGTCTGCTCTTCTCATGAACCACAGCTAGAGTCATTGCATGTGTGTTCTTCTCACAAACAACATATCACCAGTGTCATTGCATGTCTACTTTTTTCATGAACCACACATGGACCCACCAGTGTCATTGTATGTGTGTTATTCTCACAAACCACGTAAGTATATCCACCGGTGTCCTTGCATGTGTGTTCCTCTCATAGACCACACATGGATCCACCGGTGGCATCGCATGTGTGCTCTTTTCATGAACCACAGTTAGAGTCATCGCATGTCTGCTATTTTCATGAACCACAGCTAGAGTAATTGCATGTGTGTTCTTCTCACAAACCATATCATGAACCACACCCAGTGTCATTGCATCTGTGTTCTTCTCATTAACCACACATGGATCCACCAGTGTCATTTCATGTGCGTTCTTCCCATGAACCACACATGGATCCACCAGTGTCATTGTATGTCTGTTATTTTCATGAACCACAGCTAGAGTCATTTCATGTGTGTTCTTCTAACAAACCATATCATGAACCACACATAGTGTCATTGCATGTCTGCTCTTCTCATTAACCACACATCGATCCACCGGTGTCATTGCATGTCTGCTCTTCTCATTAACCACAACTAGAGTCATGCATGTGTTTTCTTATCACAAACAACATATCACCAGTGTCATTGCATGTGTGTGCTTTCCATGAACCACACATGGATCCACCACTCTCATTGCATGTGTGTTATTCTCACAAACCATGTAAGGATCCACCGGTGTCATTGCATGTATGTTCCTCTCATAGACCACACATGGATCCACCGGTGGCATCACATGTCCGCTCTTTTCATGAACCATAGTTAGAGTCATCGCATGTCTGCTCTTTTCATGAACCACAACTAGAGTCATTGCATGTGTGTTCGTCCCACAAACCATATCACGAACCACACCCAGTGTCATTGCATGTGTGTTCTTCTCATTAACCACACATGGATCCACCGGTGTCACTTCATGCCTGCTCTTTTCATGGACCACAGCTAGAGTCATTACATGTGTGTTCTTCTCACAAACCACATATCACAAGTGTCATTGGATGTATGTTCTTCCCACAGACCACACATGGATCCACCAGTGTCATTGCGTGTGTGTTCTTCCCATGAACCACGTAAGGATCCACCAGTGTCATTGCATGTGTGTTATTCTCACAAACCACGTAAGGATCCACCGGTGTAATTGCATGTGTCTTCCTCTCATAGAACACACATGGATCCACCGGTGGAATCGCATGTCTGCTCTTTTCATGAACCATAGTTAGAGTCATCGCATGTCTGCTCTTTTCATGAACTACAGCTAGAGGCATTGCATGTGTGTTCTTCTCACAAACCATATCATGAACCACACCCAGTGTCATTGCATGTGTGTTCTTCTCATTAACCACACATGGATCCACCGGTGTCATTGCATGTCTTCTCTTCTCATTAACCACAGTTAGAGTCATTGCATGTGTGTTCTTCTCAAAAACCACATATCACCAGTGTCATTGCATGTGTGTTCTTCCCACAGACCACACATGGATCCACCAGTGTCATTGCATGTGTGTTGTTCTCATGAACCACACATGGATCCACCAGTGTCATTCCATGTCTGCTCTTTTCATGAACCACAGCTAGAGTCATTGCATGTGTGTTCTTCTCACAAACAACATATCACCAGTGTCATTGCATGTGTGTTCTTTCCATGAACCAGACATGGATCCACCAGTGTCATTGCATGTGTGTTATTCTCACAAACCATGTAAGGATCCACCGGTGTCATTGCATGTGTGTTCCTCTCATAGACCACACATGGATCCACCGGTGGCATGACATGTCTGCTCTTTTCATGAACCACAGTTAGAGTCATCGCGTGTCTGCTCTTTTCGTGAACCACAACTAGAGTTATTACATGTGTGTTTTTCCCACAAACCATATCATGAACCACACCCAGTGTCATTGCATGTGTGTTCTTCTCCTTAACCACACATGGATCCACCGGTGTCATTGCATGTCTGCTCTTTTCATGAACCACAGCTAGAGTCACTGCATGTGTGTTCTTGCCACAGACTACACATGGATCCACCAGTGTCATTGCATGTGTGTTCTTCCCATGAACCACACATGGATCCACCCGTGTCATTGCATGTCTGCTCTTTTCATGAATCGCAACTAGAGTCATTGCATGTGTGTTCTTCTCACAAACAACATATCACCAGTGTCATTGCATGTCTGCTCTTTTCATGAACCACACATGGATCCACCAGTGTCATTGGATGTGTGTTATTCTCATAAACCACGTAAGGATCCACCGGTGTCATTGCATGTGTGTTCCTCTCATAGACCGCACATGGATCCACCGGTGGCATCACATGTCTGCTCTTTTCATGAACCACAGTTAGATTCATCGCATGTCTGCTATTTTCATGAACCACAGCTAGAGTCAATGCATGTATGTTCTTCTCACAAACCATATCATGAACCACACCCAGTGTCATTGCATGTGTGTTCTTGTCATTAACCACACATGGATCCACCGGTGTCATTGCATGTCTGCTCTTCTCATTAACCACAGCTAGAGTCATTGCATGTGTGTTCTTCTCACAAACCACATATCACCAGTGTCATTGCATGTGTATTCTTCCAACAGACCACACATGGATCCACCAGTGTCATTGCATGTGTGTTCTTCCCATGAACCACACATGGATCCACCGGTGTCATTGCATGTCTGCTCTTTTCATGAACCACAACTAGAGTCATTGCATGTGCGTTCTTCTCACAAACAACATATCACTAGTGTCATTGCATGTGTGTTCTTCCCATGAACCACACATGGATCCACCAGTGTCATTGCATGTGTGTTATTCTCACAAACCATGTAAGTATCCACCGGTGTCATTGCATGTGTGTTCCTCTCATAGACCACACATGGATCCACCGGTGGCATCGCATGTCTACTCTTTTCATGAACCACGGTTAGAGTCATCGCATGCCTGCTCTTTTCATGAACCACAGCTAGAGTCATTGCATGTGTGTTCTTCCCACAAACCATATCATGAACCACACCCAGTGTCATTGCATGTGTGTTCTTCTCATTAACCACACATGGATCCACCGGTGTCATTGCACGTCTGCTCTTTTCATTAACCCTAGTTAGAGTCATTGCATGTGTGTTCCTCTCATAGACCGCACATGGATCCACCGGTGGCATCACATGTCTGCTCTTTTCATGAACCACAGTTAGATTCATCGCATGTCTGCTATTTTCATGAACCACAGCTAGAGTCAATGCATGTATGTTCTTCTCACAAACCATATCATGAACCACACCCAGTGTCATTGCATGTGTGTTCTTGTCATTAACCACACATGGATCCACCGGTGTCATTGCATGTCTGCTCTTCTCATTAACCACAGCTAGAGTCATTGCATGTGTGTTCTTCTCACAAACCACATATCACCAGTGTCATTGCATGTGTATTCTTCCAACAGACCACACATGGATCCACCAGTGTCATTGCATGTGTGTTCTTCCCATGAACCACACATGGATCCACCGGTGTCATTGCATGTCTGCTCTTTTCATGAACCACAACTAGAGTCATTGCATGTGCGTTCTTCTCACAAACAACATATCACTAGTGTCATTGCATGTGTGTTCTTCCCATGAACCACACATGGATCCACCAGTGTCATTGCATGTGTGTTATTCTCACAAACCATGTAAGTATCCACCGGTGTCATTGCATGTGTGTTCCTCTCATAGACCACACATGGATCCACCGGTGGCATCGCATGTCTACTCTTTTCATGAACCACGGTTAGAGTCATCGCATGCCTGCTCTTTTCATGAACCACAGCTAGAGTCATTGCATGTGTGTTCTTCCCACAAACCATATCATGAACCACACCCAGTGTCATTGCATGTGTGTTCTTCTCATTAACCACACATGGATCCACCGGTGTCATTGCACGTCTGCTCTTTTCATTAACCATAGTTAGAGTCATTGCATGTGTGTTCTTCTCATAAACAACAGATCACCAGTGTCATTGCATGTGTGTTCTTCCCACAGACCACACATGGATCCACCAGTGTCATTACATGTGTGTTCTTCCCATGAACCATACATGGAACCACCAGTGTCATTGTATGTCTGCTCTTCTCATGAACCACAGCTAGAGTCATTGCATGCGTATTCTTCTCACAAACCATATCATGAACCACACCCAGTGTCATTGCATGTGTGTTCTTCTCATTAACCACACATGGATCCACCGGTGTCATTGCATGTTTGCTCTTTTCATTAACCACGGCTAGAGTCATTGCATGTCCGTTCTTTTCACAAACCACATATCACTAGAGTCATTGCATGTGTGTTCTTCCCACAGACCACACATGGATCCACTAGTGTCATTGCATGTGTGTTCTTCCCATGGACCACACATGTATCCACCAGTTTCATTGCATGTCTCCTCTTTTCATGAACCACAGCTAGAGTCACTGCATGTGTGTTCTTCTCACAAACCACATATCACTAGTGTCATTGCATGTATGTTCTTCCCATAGACCACACATGGATCCACCAGTGTCATTGCATGCGTGTTCTTCCCATGAACCAACATGTATCCACCAGTGTCATTGCATGTGTGTTCTTCCCATGAACCACACATGGATCCACCAGTGTCATTGCATGTCTGCTCTTTTCATGAACCACAGCTAGAGTCATTGCATGTGTGTTCTCACAAACCACATATCACCAGTGTTATTGCATGTGTCTTATTCTCCCAAACCACGTAAGTATCCACTGGTGTCATTGCATGTGTGTTCCTCTCATAGACCACACATGGATCCACTGGTGGCATCGCATGTCTACTCTTTTCATGAACCACAGCTAGAGTCATCGCATGTCTGCTCTTTTCATGAACCACAGCTAGAGTCATTGCATGTGTGTTCTTCCCACAAACCATATCATGAACCACACCCAGTGTCATTGCATGTGTGTTCTTCTCATTAACCACACATGGATCCACCAGTGTCATTGCATGTCTGCTCTTGTCATTAACCACATTCAGAGTCATTGCCTGTGTGTTCTTCTCATAAACCACATATCACCAGTGTCATTGCATGTGTGTTCTTCCCACGGACCACACATGGATCCACCAGTGTCATTGCATGTGTGTTCTTCCCATGAACCACACATGGATCCACCGATGTCATTGTATGTCTGCTATTTTCATGAACCACAGTTAGAGTCATCGCATGTCTGCTCTTTTCATGAACCACAGCTAGAGTCATTGCATGTGTTTTCTTCCCACAAACCATATCATGAACCACACCCAGTGTCATTGCATGTGTGTTTTTCTCATTAACCACACATGGATCCACCAGTGTCATTGCATGTCTGCTCTTCTCATTAACCACATTTAGAGTCATTGCCTGTGTGTTCTTCTCATAAACCACATATCACCAGTGTCATTGCATGTGTGTTCTTCCCACAGACCACACATGGATCCACCAGTGTCATTGCATGTGTGTTCTTCCCATGAACCACACATGGATCCACCGGTGTCATTGTATGTCTGCTATTTTCATGAACCACAACTAGAGTCATTGCATGTGTGTTCTTCTCACAAACCATATCATGAACCACACCGAATGTCATTGCATGTGTGTTCTTCTCACAAACCATATCATGAACCACACCGAGTGTCATTGCATGTGTGTTCTTCTCATTAACCACACATGGATCCACCAGTGTCATTGCATGTCTGCCCTTCTCATTAACCACAGCTAGAGTCATTGCATGTGTGTTCTTCTCACAAACAACATGTCACCAGTGTCATTGCATGTGTGGTCTTTCCATGAACCACACATGGATCCACCAGTGTCATTGCATGTGTGTTATTCTGACAAACCATGTAAGGATCCACCGGTGTCATTGCATGTCTACTCTTTTCATGAACCACACATGGATCCACCAGTGTCATTGCATGTGTGTTATTCTCACAAACCACGTAAGGATCTACCGGTGTTATTGCATGTGTGTTCCTCTCATAGACCACACATGGATCCACCAGTGGCATCACATGTCTGCTCTTTTCATGAACTACGGTTAGAGTCATCGCATGTCTGCTATTTTCATGAACCACAGCTTGAGTCAATGCATGTGTGTTCTTCACACAAACCATTTCATGAACCACACCTAGTGTCATTGCATGTGTGTTCATCTCATTAACCACACATGGATCCACCGGTGTCATTGCATGTCTGCTCTTCTCATTAACCACAGCTAGAGTCATTGCATGTGTGTTCTTCTCAAAAACCACATATCACCAGTGTCATTGCATGTGTGTTCTTCCCACAGACCACACATGGATCCACCAGTGTCATTGCATGTGTGTTCTTCCCATGAACCACACATGGATCCAACGGTGTCATTGCATGTCTGCTCTTTTCATGAACCACAACTAGAGTAATTGCATGTGTGTTATTCTCACAAACAACATATCACCATTGTCATTGCATGTGTGTTCTTCCCATGAACCACACATGGATCCACCAGTGTCATTGCATGTGTGTTATTCTCACAAACCACGTAAGTATCCACCGGTGTCATTGCATTTGTGTTCCTCTCATAGACCACACATGGATCCACCAGTGGCATCGCATTTCTACTCTTTTCATGAACCACGGTTAGAGTCATCGCATGCCTGCTCTTTTCATGAACCACAACTAGAGTCATTGCATGTGTGTTCTTCCCACAAACCATATCATGAACCACACCCAGTGTCATTGCATGTGTGTTCTTCTCATTAACCACACATGGATCCACCAGTGTCATTGCACATCTGCTCTTTTCATTAACCATAGTTAGAGTCATTGCATGTGTGTTCTTCTCACAAACAACAGATCACCAGTGTCATTGCATGTGTGTTCTTCCCACAGACCACACATGGATCCACCAGTGTCATTACATGTGTGTTCTTCCCATGAACCATACATGGATCCACCAGTGTCATTGTATGTCTGCTCTTCTCATGAACCACAGCTAGAGTCATTGCATGCGTATTCTTATCACAAACCATAGCATGAACCACACCCAGTGTCATTGCATGTGTGTTCTTCTCATTAACCACACATGGATCCACCGGTGTCATTGCATGTTTGCTCTTTTCATTAACCACGGCTAGAGTCATTGCATGTCCGTTCTTTTCACAAACCACATATCACTAGAGTCATTGCATGTGTGTTCTTCCCACAGACCACACATGGATCCACTAGTGTCATTGCATGTGTGTTCTTCCCATGGACCACACATGCATCCACCAGTTTCATTGCATGTCTCCTCTTTTCATGAACCACAACTAGAGTCACTGCATGTGTGTTCTTCTCACAAACCACATATCACTAGTGTCATTGCATGTATGTTCTTCCCACAGACCACACATGGATCCACCAGTGTCATTGCATGCGTGTTCTTCCCATGAACCAACATGTATCCACCAGTGTCATTGCATGTGTGTTCTTCCCATGAACCACACATGGATCCACCAGTGTCATTGCATGTCTGCTCTTTTCATGAACCACAGCTAGAGTCATTGCATGTGTGTTCTCACAAACCACATATCACCAGTGTTATTGCATGTGTGTTATTCTCCCAAACCACGTAAGTATCCACTGGTGTCATTGCATGTGTGTTCCTCTCATAGACCACACATGGATCCATTGGTGGCATCGCATGTCTACTCTTTTCATGAACCACAGCTAGAGTCATCGCATGTCTGCTCTTTTCATGAACCACAGCTAGAGTCATTGCATGTGTGTTCTTCCCACAAACCATATCATGAACCACACCCAGTGTCATTGCATGTGTGTTCTTCTCATTAACCACACATGGATCCACCAGTGTCATTGCATGTCTGCTCTTGTCATTAACCACATTTAGAGTCATTGCCTGTGTGTTCTTCTCATAAACCACATATCACCAGTGTCATTGCATGTGTGTTCTTCCCACAGACCACACATGGATCCACCAGTGTCATTGCATGTGTGTTCTTCCCATGAACCACACATGGATCCACCGATGTCATTGTATGTCTGCTATTTTCATGAACCACAGTTAGAGTCATCGCATGTCTGCTCTTTTCATGAACCACAGCTAGAGTCATTGCATGTGTTTTCTTCCCACAAACCATATCATGAACCACACCCAGTGTCATTGCATGTGTGTTCTTCTCATTAACCACACATGGATCCACCAGTGTCATTGCATGTCTGCTCTTCTCATTAACCACATTTAGAGTCATTGCCTGTGTGTTCTTCTCATAAACCACATATCACCAGTGTCATTTCATGTGTGTTCTTCCCACAGACCACACATGGATCCACCAGTGTCATTGCATGTGTGTTCTTCCCATGAACCACACATGGATCCACCGGTGTCATTGTATGTCTGCTATTTTCATGAACCACAGCTAGAGTCATTGCATGTGTGTTCTTCTCACAAACCATATCATGAACCACACCGAATGTCATTGCATGTGTGTTCTTCTCACAAACCATATCATGAACCACACCGAGTGTCATTGCATGTGTGTTCTTCTCATTAACCACACATGGATCCACCAGTGTCATTGCATGTCTGCCCTTCTCATTAACCACAGCTAGAGTCATTGCATGTGTGTTCTTCTCACAAACAACATGTCACCAGTGTCATTGCATGTGTGGTCTTTCCATGAACCACACATGGATCCACCAGTGTCATTGCATGTGTGTTATTCTGACAAACCATGTAAGGATCCACCGGTATAATTGCATGTCTACTCTTTTCATGAACCACACATGGATCCACCAGTGTCATTGCATGTGTGTTATTCTCACAAACCACGTAAGGATCTACCGGTGTTATTGCATGTGTCTTCCTCTCATAGACCACACATGGATCCACCAGTGGCATCACATGTCTGCTCTTTTCATGAACTACGGTTAGAGTCATCGCATGTCTGCTATTTTCATGAACCACAGCTAGAGTCAATGCATGTGTGTTCTTCACACAAACCATATCATGAACCACACCTAGTGTCATTGCATGTGTGTTCATCTCATTAACCACACATGGATCCACCGGTGTCATTGCATGTCTGCTCTTCTCATTAACCACAGCTAGAGTCATTGCATGTGTGTTCTTCTCACAAACCACATATCACCAGTGTCATTGCATGTGTGTTCTTCCCACAGACCACACATGGATCCACCAGTGTCATTGCATGTGTGTTCTTCCCATGAACCACACATGGATCCAACGGTGTCATTGCATGTCTGCTCTTTTCATGAACCACAACTAGAGTAATTGCATGTGTGTTCTTCTCACAAACAACATATCACCAGTGTCATTGCATGTGTGTTCTTCCCATGAACCACACATGGATCCACCAGTGTCATTGCATGTGTGTTATTCTCACAAACCACGTAAGTATCCACCGGTGTCATTGCATTTGTGTTCCTCTCATAGACCACACATGGATCCACCATTGGCATCGCATGTCTACTCTTTTCATGAACCACGGTTAGAGTCATCGCATGCCTGCTCTTTTCATGAACCACAGGTAGAGTCATTGCATGTGTGTTCTTCCCATAAACCATATCATGAACCACACCCAGTGTCATTGCATGTGTGTTCTTCTCATTAACCACACATGGATCCACCGGTGTCATTGCATGTCTGGTCTTTTCATTAACCACAGTTAGAGTCATTGCATGTGTGTTCTTCTCACAAACCACATATCACCAGTGTCATTGCATGTGTGTTCTTCCCACAGACCACACATGGATCCACCAGTGTTATTACATGTGTGTTCTTCCCATGAACCACACATGGATCCACCAGTGTCATTGTATGTCTGCTCTTCTCATGAACCACAGCTAGAGTCATTGCATGCGTGTTCTTCTCACAAACTATATCATGAACCACACCCAGTGTCATTGCATGTGTGTTCTTCTCATTAACCAAACATGGATCCACCGTTGTCATTGCATGTCTGCTCTTTTCATTAACCACAACTAGAGTCATTGCATGCGTGTTCTTCTCACAAACTATATCATGAACCACACCTAGTGTCATTGCATGTGTGTTCTTCTCATTAACCACACATGGATCCACCGGTGTCATTGCATGTCTGCTCTTTTCATTAACCACAACTAGAGTCATTGCATGTCCGTTATTTTCACAAACCACATATCACTAGAGTCATTGCATGTGTGTTCTTCCCACAGACCACACATGGATCCACTAGTGTCATTGCATGTATGTTCTTCCCATGAACCACACATGCATCCACCAGTGTCATTGCATGTCTGCTCTTTTCATGAACCACAACTAGAGTCATTGCATGTGTGTTCTTCTCACAAACCACATATCACTAGTGTCATTGCATGTATGTTCTTCCCACAGACCACACATGCATCCACCAGTGTCATTGCATGTGTGTTCTTCCCACAAACCATATCATGAACCACACCCAGTGTCATCGCATGTGTGTTCTTCTCATTAACCACACATGGATCCACCAGTGTCATTGCATGTCTGCTGTTTTCATGAACCACAGCTAGAGTCATTGCATGTGTGTTCTTCTCAAAAACCACATTTCACCAGTGTTATTGCATGTGTGTTATTCTCACAAACCACGTAAGTATCCACCGGTGTCATTGCATGTGTGTTCCTCTCATAGACCCGACATGGATCCACCGGTGGCATCGCATGTCTACTCTTTTCATGAACCACAGTTAGAGTCATCGCATGTCTGCTCTTTTCATGAACCACAGCTAGAGTCATTGCATGTGTGTTCTTCCCACAAACCATATCATGAACCACACCCAGTGTCATTGCATGTGTGTTCTTCTCATTAACCACACATGGATCCACCAGTGTCATTGCATGTCTGCTCTTCTCATTAACCACATTTAGAGTCATTGCCTGTGTGTTCTTCTCATAAACCACATATCACCAGTGTCATTGCATGTGTGTTCTTCCCACAGACCACACATGGATCCACCAGTGTCATTGCATGTGTGTTCTTCCCATGAACCACACATGGATCCACCGGTATCATTGTATGTCTGCTATTTTCATGAACCACAGCTAGAGTCATTGCATGTGTGTTCTTCTCACAAACCATATCATGAACCACACCGAGTGTGATTGCATGTGTGTTCTTCTCACAAACCATATCATGAACCACACCGAGTGTCATTGCATGTGTGTTCTTCTCATTAACCACACATGGATCCACCAGTGTCATTGCATGTCTTCTCTTCTCATTAACCACATCTAGAGTCATTGCATGTGTGTTCTTCTCACAAACAACATGTCACCAGTGTCATTGCATGTGTGTTCTTCTCACAAACAACATGTCACCAGTGTCATTGCATGTGTGGTCTTTCCATGAACCACACATGGATCCACCAGTGTCATTGCATGTGTGTTATTCTGACAAACCATGTAAGGATCCACGGGTGTCATTGCATGTCTACTCTTTTCATGAACCACACATGGATCCACCAGTGTCATTACATGTGTGTTATTCTCACAAACCACGTAAGGATCTACCGGTGTTATTGCATGTGTGTTCCTCTCAGAGACCACACATGGATCCACCGGTGGCATCACATGTCTGCTGTTTTCATGAACCACAGTTAGAGTCATCGCATGTCTGCTATTTTCATGAACCACAGCTAGAGTCAATGCATGTGTGTTCTTCACACAAACCATATCATGAACCACACCTAGTGTCATTGCATGTGTGTTCATCTCATTAACCACACTAGAGTCATTGCATGTGTGTTCTACTCACAAACCACATATCACCAGTGTCATTGCATGTGTGTTCTTCCCACAGACCACATGTGGATCCACCAGTGTCATTGCATGTGTGTTCTTCCCATGAACCACACATGGTTCCACCGGTGTCATTGCATGTCTGCTATTTTCATGAACAACAGCTAGAGTAATTGCATGTGTGTTCTTCTCATAAACAACATATCACCAGTGTCATTGCATGTGTGTTCTTCCCATGAACCACACATGGATCCACCAGTGTCATTGCATGTGCGTTATTCTCACAAACCACGTAAGTATCCACCGGTGTCATTGCATGTGTGTTCCTTTCATAGACCACACATGGATCCACCAGTGGCATCGCATGTCTACTCTTTTCATGAACCACGGTTAGAGTCATCGCATGCCTGCTCTTTTCATAAACCACAGCTAGAGTCATTGCATGTGTGTTCTTCCCACAAACCATATCATGAACCACACCCAGTGTCATTGCATGTGTGTTCTTCTCATTAACCACACATGGATCCACCGGTGTCATTGCATGTCTGCTCTTTTCATTAAGCACAGTTAGAGTCATTGCATGTGTGTTCTTCTCACAAACCACATATCACCAGTGTCATTGCATGTGTGTTCTTCCCACAGACCACACATGGATCCACCAGTGTCATTACATGTGTGTTCTTCCCATGAACCACACATGGATCCACCGTGTCATTGTATGTCTGCTCTTCTCATGAACCACAGCTAGAGTCATTGCATGCGTGTTCTTCTCACAAACTATATCATGAACCACACCCAGTGTCATTGCATGTGTGTTCTTCTCATTAACCACACATGGATCCACCGGTGTCATTGCATGTCTGCTCTTGTCATTAACCACATTTAGAGTCATTGCCTGTGTGTTCTTCTCATAAACCACATATCACCAGTGTCATTGCATGTGTGTTCTTCCCACAGACCACACATGGATCCACCAGTGTCATTGCATGTGTGTTCTTCCCATGAACCACACATGGATCCACAGGTGTCATTGCATATATGCTCTTTTCATGAACCACAGCTAGAGTCATTGCATGTGTGTTCTTCTCATAAATCATATCATGAACCAAACCGAGTGTCATTGCATGTGTGTTCTTCTCATTAACCACACATGGATCAACCGGTGTCATTGCATGTCTACTCTTCTCATTAACCACAGCTAGAGTCATTGCATGTGTGTTCTTCTCACAAACAACATGTCACCAGTGTCATTGCATGTGTGGTCTTTCCATGAACCACACATGGATCCAGCAGTGTCATTGCATGTGTGTTATTTTCACAAACAACGTAAGGATCCACCGGTGTCATTGCATGTGTGTTCCTCTCATAGACCACACATGGATCCACTGGTAGCATCACATGTCTGCTCTTTTCATGAACCACAGTTAGAGTTATCGCATGTCTGCTCTTTTCATGAACCACAACTAGAGTCATTGCATGTGTGTTCTTCCCACAAACCATATCATGCAAGACCACACATGGATCCCGGTGTCATTGCATGTGTATTCTTCTCATTAACCACACATGGATCCACGGTGTCATTGCATGTCTGCTCTTTTCATGAACCACGGCTAGAGTCATTACATGTATGTTCTTCTCTAAACCACATATCACAGTGTCATTGCATGTGTGTTCTTCCCACAGACCACACATGGATCCACGTGTCATTGCATGTGTTTCTTCCCATGCACCACACATGGATCCACGATGTCATTGCATGTGTGTTCTTCCCATGAACCACACATGGATCCAACAGTGTCATTGCATGTCTGCTCTTTTCATGAACCACAGCTAGAGTCATTGCATGTGTGTTCTTCTCACAAACAACATATTACCACTGTCATTGCATGTGTGTTCTTTCCATGAACCACACATGGATCCACAGTGTCATTGCATGTGTGTTATTCTCACAAACCAGGGATCCACGGTGTCATTGCATGTGTGTTCTCTCATAGACCACATGGATCCACGGTGGCATCACATGTCTGCTCTTTTCATGAACTACAGTTAGAGTCATCGCCTGCTCTTTTCATGAACCACAACTAGAGTCATTGCAAGTCTATTCTTTCACAAACCACATATCACTAGAGTCATTGCATGCGTGTTCTTCCACAGACCACATGGATCCACAGTGTCCTTGCATGTGTGTTCTTCCCATGAACCACACATGGATCCACAGTGTCATTGCATATACGCTCTTTTCATGAACCACAGCTAGAGTCATTGCATGTGTGTTCTTCTCACTCCACATATCACTAGTGTCATTGCATGTGTGTTCTTCCCATGACCACACATGGATCCACAGTGTCATTGCATGTGTGTTCTTCCCATGAACCACACATGGATCCACCAGTGTCATTGCATGTGTGTTCTTTCCATGAACCACACATGGATCCACCATGTCATTGCATGTCCGCTCTTTTCATGAACCACAGCTAGAGTCATTGCATGTGTTCTTCTCAAACCACATATCACCAGTGTCATTGCATGTGTGTTATTCTCACAAACCATGTAGTATCCACGGTGTCATTGCATGTGTGTTCTCTCATAGACCACACATGGATCCACGGTGGTATCGCATATCTGCTCTTTTCATGAACCAGAGTTATAGTCATCGCATGTCTACTCTTTTCATGAACCACAGCTAGAGTCATTGCATGTGTGTTCTTGCCACAAACCATATCATGACCACACCCAGTGTCATCGCATGTGTGTTTTTCTCATTAACCACACATGGATCCACCGGTGTCATTGCATGTCTGCTCTTCTCATTAACCTCAGTTAGAGTCATTGCATGTGTGTTCTTCTTACAAACCACATATCACCAGTGTCATTGCATGTGTGTTCTTCCCACAGACCACACATGGATCCACCAGTGTCATTGCATGTGTGTTCTTCCCATGAACCACACATGGATCCACCAGTGTCATTGTGTGTCTGCTATTTTCATGAACCATAGCTAGAGTCATTGCATGTTTGTTCTTATCACAAACCATATCATGAACCACACCTAGTGTCATTGCGTTTGTGTTCTTCTCATTAACCACACATGGATTCGCCGGTGTCATTGCATGTCTACTCTTCTCATTAACCACAGCTAGAGTCATTGCATGTGTGTTCTTTCCATGAACCACACATGGATCCACCAGTGTCATTGCATGTGTTTTATTCTCACAAACCACGTAAGGATACACCGGTGTCATTGCATGTGTGTTCCTCTCATAGACCACACATGGATCCACCGGTGGCATCACATGTCTGCTCTTTTCATGAACCATAGTTAGAGTCATCACATGTCTGCTCTTTTCATGAACCACAACTAGAGTCATTGCATGTGTGTTCTTCCCACAAACCATATCATGAACCACACCCAGTGTCATTGCATGTGTGTTCTTCTCATTAACCACACATGGATCCACCAGTGTCATTGCATGTCTGCTCTTCTCATTAACCACATTTAGAGTCATTGCCTGTGTGTTCTTCTCATAAACCACATATCACCAGTGTCATTGCATGTGTGTTCTTCCCACAGACCACACATGGATCCACCAGTGTCATTGCATGTGTGTTCTTCCCATGAACCACACATGGATCCACCGGTATCATTGTATGTCTGCTATTTTCATGAACCACAGCTAGAGTCATTGCATGTGTGTTCTTCTCAGAAACCATATCATGAACCACACCGAGTGTCATTGCATGTGTGTTCTTCTCACAAACCATATCATGAACCACACCGAGTGTCATTGCATGTGTGTTCTTCTCATTAACCACACATGGATCCACCAGTGTCATTGCATGTCTTCTCTTCTCATTAACCACATCTAGAGTCATTGCATGTGTGTTCTTCTCACAAACAACATGTCACCAGTGTCATTGCATGTGTGTTCTTCTCACAAACAACATGTCACCAGTGTCATTGCATGTGTGGTCTTTCCATGAACCACACATGGATCCACCAGTGTCATTGCATGTGTGTTATTCTGACAAACCATGTAAGGATCCACGGGTGTCATTGCATGTCTACTCTTTTCATGAACCACACATGGATCCACCAGTGTCATTGCATGTGTGTTATTCTCACAAACCACGTAAGGATCTACCGGTGTTATTGCATGTGTGTTCCTCTCAGAGACCACACATGGATCCACCGGTGGCATCACATGTCTGCTGTTTTCATGAACCACAGTTAGAGTCATCGCATGTCTGCTATTTTCATGATCCACAGCTAGAGTCAATGCATGTGTGTTCTTCACACAAACCATATCATGAACCACACCTAGTGTCATTGCATGTGTGTTCATCTCATTAACCACAGCTAGAGTCATTGCATGTGTGTTCTACTCACAAACCACATATCACCAGTGTCATTGCATGTGTGTTCTTCCCACAGACCACATGTGGATCCACCAGTGTCATTGCATGTGTGTTCTTCCCATGAACCACACATGGTTCCACCGGTGTCATTGCATGTCTGCTATTTTCATGAACAACAGCTAGAGTAATTGCATGTGTGTTCTTCTCATAAACAACATATCACCAGTGTCATTGCATGTGTGTTCTTCCCATGAACCACACATGGATCCACCAGTGTCATTGCATGTGTGTTATTCTCACAAACCACGTAAGTATCCACCGGTGTCATTGCATGTGTGTTCCTTTCATAGACCACACATGGATCCACCAGTGGCATCGCATGTCTACTCTTTTCATGAACCACGGTTAGAGTCATCGCATGCCTGCTCTTTTCATGAACCACAGCTAGAGTCATTGCATGTGTGTTCTTCCCACAAACCATATCATGAACCACACCCAGTGTCATTGCATGTGTGTTCTTCTCATTAACCACACATGGATCCACCGGTGTCATTGCATGTCTGCTCTTTTCATTATGCACAGTTAGAGTCATTGCATGTGTGTTCTTCTCACAAACCACATATCACCAGTGTCATTGCATGTCTGTTCTTCCCACAGACCACACATGGATCCACCAGTGTCATTACATGTGTGTTCTTCCCATGAACCACACATGGATCCACAGTGTCATTGTATGTCTGCTCTTCTCATGAACCACAGCTAGAGTCATTGCATGCGTGTTCTTCTCACAAACTATATCATGAACCACACCCAGTGTCATTGCATGTGTGTTCTTCTCATTAACCACACATGGATCCACCGGTGTCATTGCATGTCTGCTCTTGTCATTAACCACATTTAGAGTCATTGCCTATGTGTTCTTCTCATAAACCACATATCACCAGTGTCATTGCATGTGTGTTCTTCCCACAGACCACACATGGATCCACCAGTGTCATTGCATGTGTGTTCTTCCCATGAACCACACATGGATCCAACGGTGTCATTGTATGTCTGCTATTTTCATGAACCACAGCTAGAGTCATTGCATGTGTGTTCTTCTCACAAATCATATCATGAACCACACCGAGTGTCATTGCATGTGTGTTCTTCTCATTAACCACACATGGATCAACCGGTGTCATTGCATGTCTACTCTTCTCATTAACCACAGCTAGAGTCATTGCATGTGTGTTCTTCTCACAAACAACATGTCACCAGTGTCATTGCATGTGTGGTCTTTCCATGAACCACACATGGATCCAGCAGTGTCATTGCATGTGTGTTATTTTCACAAACAACGTAAGGATCCACCGGTGTCATTGCATGTGTGTTCCTCTCATAGACCACACATGGATCCACTGGTAGCATCACATGTCTGCTCTTTTCATGAACCACAGTTAGAGTTATCGCATGTCTACTCTTTTCATGAACCACAACTAGAGTCATTGCATGTGTGTTCTTCCCACAAACCATATCATGAACCACACCCAGTGTCATTGCATGTGTATTCTTCTCATTAACCACACATGGATCCACCGGTGTCATTGCATGTCTGCTCTTTTCATGAACCACAGCTAGAGTCATTACATGTATGTTCTTCTCACAGACCACATATCACCAGTGTCATTGCATGTGTGTTCTTCCCACTGACCACACATGGATCCACCAGTGTCATTGCATGTGTGTTCTTCCCATGCACCACACATGGATCCACCGATGTCATTGCATGTGTGTGATGGCTCAATGCACGTCGCCCAGAAAAATGCTTGATCGAGGTGTTGATGTAGAGCTCGTTGGGAACCCCAAGAGGAAGGTATGATGAGCACAGCAGCAAGTTTCCCTCAGTTATGAAACCAAGGTTTAATCGAACCAGTAGGAGCAAGGAAACACCCCAAAGGTGTTACTAGCTGAGCTTTGGCAGGGTGCACTACCGGTGCTAGTAGCAACGTGGAGACCCTGCACAACACAACCACAGAACTTTGTCCCCAGCTTGCGATGAGGTTGTCAATCTCACCATGTTTTGTGGAGTACCTAGGGTTTACGTCCCGAGGGCATCTTATAGTCGTAAGGGGAGGCCGAGGGGGTGTTGGGAGCAGCCACACCACCCCCTGGCGCGGGCCAAGCCTGGTCGTGCGGCCAGGTGGTGTGGTGGCCCCCTGGCCCCTCTCCGTCTCGTATTCTGGCACTTGATGAAATCAGGAAAAATAGGCACTTTGGTTTTGTCCCGTCCAATTCCAAGAATATTCATTTTCTGACTTTCCTGGAACCAAAAACAACACAAATCAGGCAGCTGGCACTGTGGCTCTTGTTAATAGGTTAGTCCAAGAAATCATATGAAAATTACTCCAAAGTTGGAATAAAACACAAGAAAATGGACAAAACCATGCATGGAACGTCAAAAATTATAGATACATTTGCAATGTATCAGTGTGTTCTTCCCATGAACCACACATGGATCCACCAGTGTCATTGCATGTCTGTTCTTTTCATGAACCACAACTAGAGTCATTGGATGTGTGTTATTCTCACAAACAACATATCACCAGTGTCATTGCATGTGTGTTCTTCCCACAGACCACACATGGATCCACCAGTGTCATTGCATGTGTGTTCTTCCCATGAACCACACATGGATCCACCAGTGTCATAGCATGTGTGTTATTCTCACAAACCACGTAAGGATCCACCAGTGTAATTGCATGTGTATTCCTCTCATAGACCACACATGGATCCACCGGTGGCATCGCATGTCTGCTCTTTTCATGAACCATAGTTAGAGTCATCGCATGTCTGCTTTTTTCATGAACCACAGCTAGAGTCATTGCATGTGTGTTCTTCTCACAAACCATATCATGAACCACACCCAGTGTCATTGCATGTGTGTTCTTCTCATTAACCACACATGGATCCACTAGTGTGATTGCATGTCTGCTCTTCTCATTAACCACAGTTAGAGTCATTGCATGTGTGTTCTTCTCACAAAGCACATATCACCAGTGTCATTGCATGTGTGTTCTTCCCACAGACCACACATGGATCCACCAGTGTCATTGCATGTGTGTTCTTCCCATGAACCACACATGGATCCACCAGTGTCATTACATGTATGCTCTTTTCATGAACCACAGCTAGAGTCATTGCATGTGTGTTCTTCTCACAAACAACATATCACACGTGTCATTGCATGTGTGTTCTTTCCATGAACCACACATGGATCCACCAGTGTCATTGCATGTGTGTTCTTCCCATGAACCACACATGGATCCACCAGTGTCATTGCATGTCTGCTCTTTTCATGAACCACAGCTAGAGTCATTGCATGTGTGTTCTTCTCACAAACCACATATCACCAGTGTCATTGCATGTGTGTTCTTCCCACAGACCACACATGGATCCACCAGTGTCATTGCATGTGTTTCTTCCCATGAACCACACATGGATCCACCAGTGTCATTGCATGTGTGTTCTTCCCATGAACCACACATGGATCCACCAGTGTCATTGCATGTCTGCTCTTTTCATGAACCACAGCTAGAGTCATTGCATGTGTGTTCTTCTCACAAACAACATATCACACGTGTCATTGCATGTGTGTTCTTTCCATGAACCACACATGGATCCACCAGTGTCATTGCATGTGTGTTATTCTCACAAACCAGGTAAGGATCCACCGGTGTCATTGCATGTGTGTTCCTCTCATAGACCACACATGGATCCACCGGTGGCATCACATGTCTGCTCTTTTCATGAACCACAGTTAGAGTCATCGCATGTCTGCTCTTTTCATGAACCACAACTAGAGTCATTGCATGTCTATTCTTTTCACAAACCACATATCACCAGAGTCATTGCATGCGTGTTCTTCCCACAGACCACACATGGATCCACCAGTGTCCTTGCATGTGTGTTCTTCCCATGAACCACACATGGATCCACCAGTGTCATTGCATGTCTGCTCTTTTCATGAACCACAGCTAGAGTCATTGCATGTGTGTTCTTCTCACAAACCACATATCACTAGTGTCATTGCATGTGTGTTCTTCCCACTGACCACACATGGATCCACCAGTGTCATTGCATGTGTGTTCTTCCCATGAACCACACATGGATCCACCAGTGTCATTGCATGTGTGTTCTTCCCATGAACCACACATGGATCCACCAGTGTCATTGCATGTCTGCTCTTTTCATGAACCACAACTAGAGTCATTGCATGTGTGTTCTTCTCACAAACCACATATCACCAGTGTCATTGCATGTGTGTTATTCTCACAAACCATGTAAGTATCCACCGGTGTCATTGCATGTGTGTTCCTCTCATAGACCACACATGGATCCACCGGTGGTATCGCATGTCTGCTCTTTTCATGAACCAGAGTTATAGTCATCGCATGTCTACTCTTTTCATGAACCACAGCTAGAGTCATTGCATGTGTGTTCTTGCCACAAACCATATCATGACCACACCCAGTGTCATCGCATGTGTGTTTTTCTCATTAACCACACATGGATCCACTGGTGTCATTGCATGTCTGCTCTTCTCATTAACCTCAGTTAGAGTCATTGCATGTGTGTTCTTCTTACAAACCACATATCACCAGTGTCATTGCATGTGTGTTCTTCCCACAGACCACACATGGATCCACCAGTGTCATTGCATGTGTGTTCTTCCCATGAACCACACATGGATCCACCAGTGTCATTGTGTGTCTGCTATTTTCATGAACCATAGCTAGAGTCATTGCATGTTTGTTCTTATCACAAACCATATCATGAACCACACCTAGTGTCATTGCGTTTGTGTTCTTCTCATTAACCACACATGGATTCGCCGGTGTCATTGCATGTCTACTCTTCTCATTAACCACAGCTAGAGTCATTGCATGTGTGTTCTTTCCATGAACCACACATGGATCCACCAGTGTCATTGCATGTGTTTTATTCTCACAAACCACGTAAGGATCCACCGGTGTCATTGCATGTGTGTTCCTCTCATAGACCACACATGGATCCACCGGTGGCATCACATGTCTGCTCTTTTCATGAACCATAGTTAGAGTCATCACATGTCTACTCTTTTCATGGACCACAACTAGAGTCAGTGCATGTGTGTTCTTCCCACAAACCATATCATGAACCACACCCAGTGTCATTGCATGTGTGTCCTTCTCATTAACCACACATGGATACATCGGTGTCATTGCATGTCTGCTCTTTTCATGAACCGTAGCTAGAGTCACTGCATGTGTGTTCTTCTCACAGATCACATATCACCAGTGTCATTGCATGTGTGTTCTTCCCACAGACCACACATGGATCCACCAGTGTCATTGCATGTGTGTTCTTCTCATGAACCACACATGGATCCACCGATGTCATTGCATGTGTGTTCTTCCCATGAACCACACATGGATCCACCAGTGTCATTGCATGGCTGCTCCTTTCGTGAACCACAACTAGAGTCATTGCATGTGTGTTATTCTCACAAACACGTAAGGATCCACCGGTGTAATTGCATGTGTGTTCCTCTCATAGACCACACATGGATCCACCGGTGGCATCGCATGTCTGCTCTTTTCATGAACCAAAGTTAGAGCCATCGCATGTCTGCTCTTTTCATGAACCACAGCTAGAGTCATTGCATGTGTGTTCTTCTCACAAACCATATCATGAACCACACCTAGTGTCATTGCATGTGTGTTCTTCTCATTAACCACACATGGATCCACCGGTGTTATTGCATGTCTGCTCTTCTCATTAACCACTGTTAGAGTTATTGCATGTGTGTTCTTCCCACAGACCACACATGGATCCACCAGTGTCATTGCATGTTTGTTCTTCCCATGAACCACACATGGATCCACCAGTGTCATTGCATGTCTGCTCTTTTCATGAACCACAGCTAGAGTCATTGCATGTGTGTTCTTCCCATGAACCACACATGGATCCACCCAGTGTCATTGCATGTGTGTTCTTCCCATGAACCACACATGGATCCACCAGTGTCATTGCATGTGTGTTATTCTCACAAACCACGTAAGGATCCACTGGTGTCATTGCATGTGTGTTCTTCTCATTAACCACACATGGATCCACCAGTGTCATTGCATGTCTGCTCTTCTCATTAACCACAACTAGATCCACCAGTGTCATTGCATGTTATTTTCATAAACCGCATATGGATACTAATTAACCTTAGGAGAGCCCTAACCTTAGCGTTAGACCGAGTCTTCTAGAAGGCACGCCCTAACACAGTTGTTCTGCTTGACGATTGTTACATACCGTTCGATCGAGGCGCTTGGACGATTGGGATGGTTTTCGTTAGATCGATCCGCGAGTAGTCTGTTCTGCGGCATGATTGGCCACGCTTGCTCTGGACAAACTGGCAACACCGGGGGCTCCCCTGTTGCGAGTGTCACGACTCACGAGTTGAGCGGGCCATATCCTAGTGTCACGTGCCCATTACTTCTCTTCCTCCCCGTACTTCTCTTCCTTCCCCTTGAAGCCACATTCCCCACTTCACTCCCATCCTGCCGTAGCCGCTAGCCGACGGCGCCTCCATCCCAATCCCCTCTCCGGCAACCAACCCCCTCCCCTCTCGCCATGGGTTCAAGGGGACATGACGAGGAAACGCGTCGTGATGACAAGGACGGTGATTTCATTGTGAGTCGTCTTATCTCTATCTCTATCATCCGTGGCCAGTTATCTATTTTTTGAGCTAGATCTACTCCGTTTACTCATGCGCGTATGATGTGTTAGGCCAACCAGACGATGTATGACTCCGACTATCACGGTTTAGCGGATGAAGACAGTCCTCTCCTATGTAAACATGGATATGTGCCCGCTAAATTTGTAGCGTTCGAAGGACGAAATGCAGGCATGAGGTTTCTACAGTGTCAAGGACATCGTGCAATGATGCGAGGCAGAAGTTGCGGTGTTGTCAAATGGGTAGATCCAGAGTGGCCCAAATCGATGCAGAAAACGCTGGACTAACTATGTGAAATGACTGTTGAGTTGAAAGAATCCGCATTCAGCTCACTTCTTGATAGTGTTGAGATGAAGCTATGGGAACCAGTTGACACGACCAAGCATAAGCGAGATCTCATGGGGGTGGAAGACAAGGTTAGAAAATTCGAGAAGGAGAGGGACGCGGTGTTGGTCCTGAAGGCTAAAGCAGAGCAAGAACTGACTCAAGCAAGGAAGGATCTTCACCAGGCCAAAGTCCTGCAGTTCACAACTACGAGTATTGACAAGTGCATGAGGAAAGATGCAGAGAAACAATTGAAGCTATGCAAGGAAGATGCTAAAAGGAAGGAGCAAACGATTCGATCCTTGCTCTCGCAGGAAGATGCACATAGCTCTAAGATTAGGAAGATCAAAGGAGATGTGTGATAACTAGCTCTATTTAGCTTAAGCTCCATGCCTTTTTTAAGTTGTAATAGTTGTACTTGTTGACCTAGCGGTCTGAACTATTGGCCCCGGAGTCCTGGGAGTAAAAAAATTGGTCGCCCGTTAATCTGTCTTAACCCT
Source organism: Avena insularis (assembly GCA_023614405.1). Classification (NCBI taxonomy): domain Eukaryota; kingdom Viridiplantae; phylum Streptophyta; class Magnoliopsida; order Poales; family Poaceae; genus Avena; species Avena insularis. The sequence continues at coordinate 288,342,787 of CM042688.1, read as the reverse complement.
GCATTACTTCCTTTTGTCTGACCAATGCCCCTTGGATATTCCGCCCGTCGCTTCGTCGTCCTCGTGTACAAATAGGAGGCGCCGATGACCCACAAGTATAGGGGGTGTATCGCAGTATTTTTGATAAGTAAGAGTGTCGAACCCAACGAGGAGCAGAAGGTGCTGGCTAGTGGTATGGATCAGGAATTCTCTACAAATACTTAGCAAATGGATTTTTAGGTTTTTTTTGATAAAGCAAGTAAACAAAGTACGAGTAAACAAAAGACAGTAGGAATGAATGCAGCAAGTGTCCCAATCCTTTATGCAGCAAAGGACAAGCCGGTTGTATTAGTTAAGATGACCAAACGTTCTCGAGATCACATGGGAAGACTGTCAAGTGCTTTCGCTTCATATAGTTGATTAATCTTCTCTAGCTTGCTAAGTGTTGTGTGGGTGAACCTGTGCTAATGTACCGCCCCATCCAAGACTAATACATACTTATGATTATACCCCTTGCAAACATCCGTAAGTACAAGAAAGTAATTAAGGTAGAACCTAGCCACAGCTTTAAACTCTAAGACCCTTACGTCCCTTGTGCAATGGTTTCCTAACGGGGGTTCAGGTTTCTGTCACTCCGGCAACCCCTACGATTAGTAGCCAAATACACCATGCATTCCCCTAGGCCCATATAGGTGAAGTGTCATGTAGTCAACGTTCACATGACACCACTAGAAGAAGTACACCACAACTTAAATAACAATCTATTGAATCTTTCTCAACACAACTCCACTACTAACAACATGACTTCTCCCATGTCCTCAAGAATAAAACAAACTACTCACAAGACATCATATGGATCATGATTAGAGATGGAATAATGATGTATAACAATCTGAACATAAACAGTAATTCAATGGTTCACTCAATAGCATCAACTACAAAGAGTAATCAACACCGGTAAAGTTTCCCCTATGAACTAATGCAAGATTCAACTCAATTGTTACAGAAATATGGAGATGGTGATGAGGGTGCTGATGGTGATGATGGTGGTGGTGATGATGATGATGATCCCGATGAAGTCCAGCTTGATGGTGGTGTTGATGGCGACGATCTCCCCTCTTCGGGAAGGAATTCCCTCGGCAGAAATCATGCCGGAGAGATCTTCTCTCGGTGTTTTCTGCTTGTGAGGCGGCGGAATCTTTCGTGGTCGCTCTCCTAGTCTTAGGGTTTCGGGAGGATGATAGACGCTAGAGGGGAGAGGCTGGAGTGGGCCAGGATGGCCACACCACCTCCAGGCGTGGCCTAGGGCTGCCCGCGCTAGGGGTGGTGTGGGCCCCCTGTGGCCCATCTCCACTCCGTCTTCTCGCATCCTTAGTCTTCTGGAAAAATAGGATTTTCCGTATATTTTCTCGGATTTTCTGATCTTCGCGAATTTTGCCTCCAAACAGCACCTTTTCCATCAGAATCCTGACTGCAGTGGTCCAAGCTCCAAAAGTCATCAACCATGCAAAAATAGATGAAATAACATAAGTATCACCTCTCAATATGAAATATATCAATAAATAATAGTGAATTAAGACATAGAATAGTGATGCAAAATGGACGTATCAGGCGCCACAACTCGTCGCTTCGTCGCCCATCCCCTCGCCCTCTCCAAGCTCCACCGTGTCGTCCACCCCCTCGCTCCCTCTGCAATCTCCATCGCACCGCCATGGAGATGCCCTCGCTGAACTTCTACGAGGCGGTGATGTTCACGCACTTCGACATCCTCGTGCCGCCGGCCGCGACGGTGCCCCACGAATGGCGCATCAGCTATGCGGGGGTGCCGGTGGCTCCGCTCCTCGTCCCCGATGGAGCCGTGATGGAGAGCAAAATCGCGGCGCGCCGCCGCCAGATGCCCGCGTGGAAGAGGGCGCTTCCCCAGTACGCGGCGGCCAGCCCGTACTGGCCGGTGCTGTTCAAGAAGGAGCGGAAGGCCAAGATTGGCAACCGCATCGTTTATGGGCGCGTGGTGCACCGGGATCTCCGCAACCGAGAAGGGCGGGATGGTTCTGGTCCGTCCCTGGATGGACCAAGTTCACCGTCATCGCCGCCGCTCGCCGCGAAGAGGTGCTCCGTCTCGCGTACAATGCGGAAATCATGGAGGTTCTATCCGACGAAGATGAGGAAGCCGGCGGCTCGGAGGACAGCGACAGTGGGAGTGAAATTGTTGACAAGTGGTTGAATTAATGTAGGATGTGAAATCGCACCTTTGTTTAGAAGAATTTGTGGTTGAATTAATGAAATGCCTCGATTTAGATCTCTGTCTCGATTAATTTGTGGAAGAATTTGTGATTTAGATTAATTTCTGCCTCGATTTAGATCTTTGTCCCGGATTGGGAACGTGACCGTGGACCAAAGACCCCTTTTCTACTAGTGTATCCTGACATTGGTGGCTTGTTTAAACGTAATCTATGTGGATTTGGCCGCATGCAAATGGCACAACCACAATTTATAAAGTGGAAGCACGTACACCCGATTACTAGAGATCCGGGAGCTTCGCCAGATGTAGGGGATGCATGAGCAGAGAGGCGGTGAGATAGACGGGCTCATGATTAGGCCAGAAAGTGGTACCCATTTCCTCCTCATCTGGGCATTATCGGTGAGAACATTATTGTTTATGTTGCCACGTCGTTGTGCAGCATCTGAAATAAGTTGCTGCTTCGTGGAGTGTGGCATCTTAAATAATTTATTTTTGTGCCACTTACATTCCGTCGTATTTGGAGACCTCCTGCCCCTCAGCAATCGTGGAACCGGTGGATCCTTGTTTTCAGATAGCAGTGGCACAATCACAATTTCGGATTCAACTACTGACTCGGGCGTTTCCAAACCCTAAGTCGTGCTACATTTTACTCAGAGAATGTGGGTAGATTGTTTTGCCCAGCAACGTGCCACACATAGAGCTCCAGAATTTAACAGAATTACATATATAGGTTCAAATTCAACACATTACTATGCATCTTCATTGCCAGCAGCCTTCTTCCGCAGCCTGAGTGCCAAGCCTTCACGTCCACTGGCTTCTTCATTTCCTGCCTTCTTCCTCTTCCTCGGTGCCAATTTTCTTAGCTTCACGTACTCTGCATCGCCGGGACAATGGGCACCAGAATCGTGTCCAGCATCATCTTTCCACTCGTTTTTAATTTCTTCGGGCAGCAAAATGACTAACCTGACAGTCATGTTTCTAACCTTGCGGTGCTTCCTGTCAAAGAAAGAAGACTGTTGCATAACTGCCCAATATCTATAGAGTAAATAAAACAAAAATTACAATTCAGCACAAACATGCGAACCCCAAGCGAGCTTTGCTTACCAGGAGCTAATTGGGTTCGAGCAACCATCCTGTCCAAGAATAGAAGGGCGACTCCTAGTTGCAGCAGCTTCCACATCCAGTACATCATAATTCAGCTCAAACATGCAATCCGAAGCATACCTTTTCATCAACCCAATTAGTGGTGTCACGTTATAGGAACCATGATGCCACGTTCATCCATGAAGCTGAACTTTGCAGTCTCCTTCGGCTATACTTCAACATGATTACGCAGAGCAGCAACCATACCAGATATAGTGCAGATCTGCGCAGGCGCTTCTTCCATCGTGAAGCAATGGCTTCCATACCACTTGCCCTTGGAGTCGTACCTATAGAGGACTACCGTAACCAGGTAAGGGGGTCCGTGCGGATCCCACTTGACAGAAAACTATGGACAAAATATGTTTGTCAGCGTTGGGCTAACGAACAATTTGAGGTTTAGTAGCCAGCTAGCAGTTGTAGTTAGTGCGAATAGCAAAGAGAAGGGTAGCTCACCCGCTTGTAGGCAGAACTTCTTCTTCCTTGATAGTAGGATCTGCCATCCTCTGAACTTCTCATCTCGTCGGCGGCGGAGGCGGGCTAGAGCCTCGCAACGGCGGCTACGGCATGCACCATTGGAGCTCGGTATCAGCGACTAGGCGCAGCAACTGGGTGCAGCAACTTGGCCCTGGAAGTCAAATGTCCGAAGGGATTGTCCTGCCTGGAGGGTGGATTCCGACGCCGCCGGTGCTAGGGGAAAGCTGGGTATGGATTTGTGAAATTGGTCAACACATACAATCCACTTAGCTGCTCGATTTGCCTAAGAGGTTACCGCATTGGTGCCCGCGTCACACACAGATAACCGACATGTGGGTCCCGACCATCTACTTGACGGGGCGGTTTAACGGAATGTTTGTATTTGGCAGGGGTGAGATGAGTTTGCCTCGAAATGGCCCCTCTCAGTAGTTGGCGGCCCAACTTTTCGAAACGCGGTAATTTTAGGCAACTTAGGTACCGCCATGCGCTAGCCTGCCAACTTTGGTACCGCAGACGAACAAGCCCCACCTAGTGTGATTGCATGTTTGTTCCTTCTCACAAACCACACATGGATCCACCAGTGTCATTGCATGTGTGTTCTTCTCATGAACCACATCCAGTGTCATTGCATGTATGTTATTCTAACAAACTACACAAGGATCCACCAGTTTCATTGCATGTGTGTTCTTTTCACAAACCACACATGGATCCACCAGTGTCATTGCATGTGTGTTCTTTTCATGAACCACAACTAGAGGCATTTCATGTGTGTTCGTCTAAACAAACCACACATGGATCCACCCAGTGTCATTGCATGTTTGTTCCCCTAAACAAACCACACATGGATCCACCTAGTGTGATTGCATGTCTGTTCTTTTCACAAACCACACATGGATCCACCAGTGTTATTGCATGTGTGTTCTTTTCATGAACCACAACTAGAGTCATTGCATGTGTGTTCTTCTAAACAACCCACACATGGATCCACCTAGTGTGATTGCATGTTTGTTCTTTTCACCAACCACACATGGATCCACCTAGTGTGATTGCATGTCTGTTCTTTTCACAAACCACATATGGATCCACCAGTGTCATTGCATTTGTGTTCTTTTCATGAACCACAACTAGAGTCATTGCATGTGTGTTCTTCTAAACAAACCACACATGGATCCACCTAGTGTGATTGCATGTCTGTTCTTTTCACAAACCACACATGGATCCACCAGTGTCATTGCATGTGTGTTCTTTTCATGAACCACATCTAGAGTCATTGGATGTCTCTTCTTTCCACAAACCACACATGGATCCACCTAGTGTGATTGCATGTTTGTTCTTTTCACAAACCACACATGGATCCACTAGTGTCATTGCATGTGTGTTCTTCTCATGAACCATAGCCAGTGTCATTGCATGTATGTTCTTCTCACAAAGCACATAAGGATCCACCAGTGTCATTGCGTGTGTGTTCTTCTCCTGAACCACAACCAGTGCCATTGCATGTGTGTTCTTTTCATGAACCACACCCAGTGTCATTGGGTGTGTGTTCTTCTCACAAACCACACATGGATCCACCAGTATCATTGCATGTGTGTTCTTCTCATGAACCACACATGGATCCACCCAGTGTGATTGCATATTTGTTCTTTTCACAAACCACATATGGATCCACCAGTGTCATTGCCTGTCTGCTCTTTTCACAAACCACATATGGATCCTAATTAACCTTAGGAGAGCCCTAACCTTAGCCCCCCAATGGGTGGCCATTAGACCGAGTCTTCTGGAAGGCACGCCCTAACATAGTTGTTCTGCTTGACGATTGTTACATACCGTTCGATCGGGGCGCTTGGACGATTGGGATGTTCTTCGTGAGAGCGATCCGCGAGTAGGCTGTTCTGCGGCATGATTGGCCACACTTGCTCTGGACAAACTGGCAACACCGGGCGCTCCCTTGTTGCGAGTGTCACGTCCCCATTACTTCTCCTCCTCCCCGTACTTCTCTTCCTTCCCCTCGAAGCCACTTTCCCCACTTCACTCACATCCTGCAGTAGCCGCAAGCCGACGGCGCCTTCATCCCAATCCCCTCTCCCCTCTCGCCATGGGTTCAAGGGGAGATGGCGAGGAAATGCGTCGTGACGACAGGGACGGTGATTTCGATGTGAGTCGTCTCATCTCTATCTCTATCATCTGTGGCCAGTTATCTATTTTTTGAGCTAGATCTACTTTGTTTACTCATGCGCGTATGATGTGTTAGGCCAACCAGACGATGTATGACTCCGACTATCATGATTTAGTGGATGAAGACAGTCCTCTGCTATGTAAACATGGACATGTGCCTGCTAAATTTTTAGCGTTCGAAGGACGAAACGCATGCAGGAGGTTTCTACGGTGTCAAGGACATCGTGCAATGATGCAAGGCGGAAGTTGTGGTGTTGTCAAATCAGTACACCCAGAGTGGCCCAAATCGATGCAGAAAACACTGGACAAACTATGGGATATAACTGTTGAGTTGAAACAATCCGTAGTCAGCTCACTTCTTGATAGTGTTGAGATGAAGCTATGGGACCCAGTTGACACGGCCAAGCTTAACCGAGATCTCAGGAGGGTGCAAGACAAGGTTAGCAAAGTCGAGAAGGAGAGGGAGGTGGCGTTGGCCTTGAAGGCTAAAGCAGAGCAAGAACTGACTCAAGCAAGGAATGGTCTTCACCAGGCCAAATTCCTACAGTTCACAACTACTCCCTCCATTCCAAAATATAAGATGTTTTAGCTTTGTGAAGGTGATGAATCTAGACCCTTTTTAGTGTGTAGGTTCACTCCGTACCTCTCTGAACCTACATAGTAAAACCGGTCTAGATACATTAGCTTTACAAAGCTAAAACATCTTATATTTTGAAACGGAGGGAGTACGAGTATTGACAAGTGCATGAGGAAAAATACAGAGAAACAATTGAAGCTATGCAAGGAAGATGCTAAAAGGAAGGAGCAGACGAATCGATCCTTGCTCTCGTAGGAAGATGCGCATTGGGCTAAGATTAGGAAGATCAAGGAGATGTGTGATAACTAGTTCTATTTAGCTTGAGCTCCGTGCATTTTTAAGTTGTAATAGTAGTACTTGTTGACCTAGCGGTCCGAACTAGTGGTCTTGGAGTCCTGGGAGGAAAAAAATTGCTCTCCCGTTAGTCTGTCTTAACCCTGCATCACTTCTTTTTGTCTGATCATGGTGGTATTCTAAAATTGGTGGTTTGTTTAAACTTAATCTACGTGGATTGTGCCGCATGCAAATGACACAGCCACAATTTATAAAGTGGAAGCACGTACACCCGGTTAATGGAGATCCGGGAGCTTCGCCAGACCCAGGGGATGCAGGAGCAGGGAGGCGGTGAGATAGACGAGCTCAAGCGTCTGGGCATTATCGGTTGCCATTGCTGTTTATGTTGCCACGTCGTTGTGCAGCATCTGAAATAAGTTGCTGCTTCGTGGAGTGTGGCAACTTAAATAATTTATTTTTGTGACACTTACATTCAGTCGTATTTGGAGACCTCCTGCCCCTCATCAATCGTGGAACCGGTGTTGCGTGTTTTCAAATAGCAGTGGCACAATCACAATTTCGGATTCAACTACTGACTCATACCAGCTTCTTCATTTCCCGCCTTCTTCCTCTTCCTCGGTGCCAATTTTCTTAGCTTCACGTACTCTGCATCGCCGGGACAATGGGCACCAGAATCGTGTCCAGCATCATCTTTCCACTCGTTTTTAATTTCTTCGGGCAGCAAAATGACTAACTTTGTGGTCATGTTTCTAACCTTGCGGTGCTTCCTGTCAAAGAAAGAAGACTGTTGCATAACTGCCCAATATCTATAGAGTAAATAAAACAAAAATTACAATTCAGCACAAACATGCGAACCCCAAGAGACCTTTGCTTACAAGGAGCTAATTGGGTTCGAGCAACCACTCTGTCCAAGAATAGAAGGGCGACTCCCAGTTGCAGTAGCTTCCACATCTAGTACATCACAATTCAGCTCAAACATGGTAGCCGAAGCATACCTTTTCATCAACCCAATTAGCTGACTGTCACGCGTTAAAGGAACCATGATGCCACGTTCATCCATGAAGCTGAACTTTGCAGTCTGCTTCGGCCATAATTCATCATGATTACGCAGAGCAGCAACCATACCAGATATAGCGCAGATTTGCGTAGGCGCTTCTTCCATCGTGATACAATGGTGTCCATACCACTTGCCCTTAGAGTCGTACCTGTAGAGGACTACAGTAACCAGGTAAGGGGGGGGGGTCCGTGGAGATCCCACTTGACAGAAAACTATGGACAAAATATGTTTGTCAGTGTTGGACTAACAAACAATTTGAGGTTCAGTAGCCAGCTAGCAGTTATAATTACTGCGAATAGCAAAGAGAAGGGTCGCTCACCCGCTTGTATCCAGAACTTCTTCTTCCTTGGTAGTAGGATCTGCCATCCTCCAAGCTGCTCGGCTCGTCGGTGGCGGAGGTGGGCTAGAGCCTTGCAACGGCGACTACATCATGTGACATTGGATCTCGGGATCAGAAACTAGGCGCAGCAACTAGGCGCAACAACTTGGCATCGAAAGTCAAATGTCTGAAGGGATCGTCCTGCCTGGAGGGTGGAATCTGACGCTGCCGGTGCTAGGGGAAAGGTGGGAATGGATTTGTGAAATTGGTCAACGCATCCAATCCACTCAGCTACTCGATTTTCCTAAGAGATTGCCGCGTTGGCGCTCGCGTCACGGACAGATGACCGACATGAGGGTCCTGACCGTCTACTTCACGAGGCAGTTTAACGAAATGTTTGAATTTGGCAGGGGTGAGATGAGTTTGCCTTGAAATGGCCCCTCTCAGTAGTTGGCGGCCCAACATTTCGAAACGCGGCAATTTCAGGCAACTTAGGTACCGCCATGCGCTGGCCTGCGAACTTTGGTACCACAGACGAACATTCCCACGAGGCGTGCCCCCATACAGATGCTCGTTATCTCCTCTAGCAACTATTCATATGTTTTGTATTACGTAGCGAGGTTGGTACGGGTGTGTAGTACATGTGTCTCGCCTTGTATCGACGCTCGTTACACGTGTAGTAACTTTTCTGGAAGTTCTCGGATTTGAACTTTGCTGGAGCAAAGCCGGTACAGGCGCACGGTATGGGAACATTGACCTGTATCGCTGCTCATTAAAACATCTGGAGTCTCTGAAATAGCTTTTTTTTCCTCCGAATTTTTTATCATGGACCTGAAACATTAGTCCATGATCGAAACAAAGCATACATATTTTTGTAGAGAAGTTTTAACAAATATATGCAACATATGATTAGAGCGACGATCAATTCTACCTTTTGAAAATAGTGTCAGGCCAACTATAATATGAGACATGCAAATGTACAAGTGCCAATGCAACATGAATGCAACTATACACAAGACACGGAATTAAGAAAGACATCTACAAACTTCCGGGTTGCCTCCCGGGAAGCGCTTTCTTAAAACCAAGTAGCCAGGATTTATTTGCTGCAAAATTATTTCATCAATGGATTTCAACTAGAGAAGCACTTTTTTCTTACCTACAATAGAGATATGGAGCACTTACCATCATAGCTTGGTCAAAGTCGCACCCTCTTACGGTTCTTAGGATAAATAAATTGTTGCTTCCAAGTGATGATGGATATGTAATGTATGGTGAGCATGTCTCCACTAATAGCTTCATCAAAAGGATTAGAGACTTACATATGAATTCAAATATTTTTCCTTGGTTGGCATCATAAGGATATAATTCATAATACTCTTCCTTTGTTGAACTATGACGGGTGAACACTTTTTGCAACAGGGAAAAATTCAAAGGTGTCCTTCTCCTCTACTTCATCCCACTTTCTAGCAATTTCATCAGTTCTAGAGATATCAAGACACTCAGAAAAGAAGCATCATCTACAAAACGTTTCATTTGTAATGTGTTGTTCTTGTCCTTGCACATTAGTACTACAAGATTCTATCTTCAGATCACCATTATTAATGTTCTCCAAATGAGTATGTAGGCTCAAAGCCTCCATAGAGAAATTATCTTCAGTTTCAACATAAGAAGTGTTGGGGATATGCTAAATGTGTATCAGCATTGCATGTCTCAAATCTGGCTAACCCGGGTGGCCCATAGTTGGTAGTAAGGCCTATGGCCTGCTGGGCGGACTAGTTAGATGGATCCAGAAGGGAAGCCCATGCGGGAAGAAGGACGGCTACGGTGCAGTCACCGACCAACCCAGAGCCTTGGAGTACAAGACACAAAGACTAGTTAGTATTAATGTAGGACTCTATATCCTATTCGGCAATGTCCTTTCCATGTAACCCTAAGTTCTGGTGCCTTGGTAAGCCGGACCTATGGGATCCTCTAGGGCAGAACTGACAACAATGATAGACAACTCATATCACCTTGCACAGCGAACCGGTCTATGCAACTCGGCGTATTGCCATTATAGTGATTTATAGCAGGAGTAGGGTTTCGCCACCATCGTGGGACCTGAACCTGGGTAAGCTGTGTTACCTCGTACCTGTCAACCCACTTCCTTCCCCCACCTCTCTAAACATGCTCTATGAGGACCCCTCTATGGCGTACTTGTCGGCAATACCACGACAGTTGTCGCCCACCGTGGAGAAAGAGGCATTTCGAGCTCTACACCGGGTAAGGTCCAATCTCTTCGCCGGAGTCGGAGACACTGTAGCCATGGGTGTGTTCTCTTCTCTGGCAACATTCTGATCATCCCCTAGACAAGTTTTGGATCCTGGTGAAGTCGAACCCCACCTGCTGCTCCACTGTTCCAATCAGGGACATCCATCTCTTCATCGGAAAAACCGGCTCGGGATCAAGCTCCTAGGAAGTCGGACACGCATCAAGGCCCACACGGACCGCCTACGGGCAGGACACATTCACAGAAGGATCTGGCATGGATCTCTCTTTTGAGTTTGCCGGCTTAGCTCGGAACAAATCAAGGCCTACCCAAATCGCCCCTGTGTAGGATATAATGGTGGAAGACCCACATAGATTCGCTTGGCTTCCCCAAGTGTTAGAGAAGCAAACGTCACACTTTGCTGGTGTCGTTAGCATCTTCGACCTAGCTTGCTGCATTCAAAGGTCAGAGGAATCCCCATATGAGTACCTCACCAGATTGTTAAGGGTGAGTGAATCCTTGGAGGGAAACCGCACCGATGATGTAGTGTACCACTTCATCGAAGGGCTCACGCCCGACACCCTTCTCCAGCATACACTTAAGAGGAGGTAGGCCATCGACTACTTACTCTCAACGAGATGATCGCAATTGTTAACAGTTTTGCCAACGCTAATGAGGAAGCCAAGGTCGACATCGCCACCTCAGACGGAAATCCCAAGTTCATCGGCCTCGTTGCCTCCAGCTCAGCTTCTACCATCAACAACACCGACGCTAATTCCGACTCTGTCATAGACGCACTTTACACCGACATCAACATGGATGGAGGTGGTTCGTGGGTCAATTCGAAGGAACTCGAGGCTGCCATGAAGGAGATCGAGGAGGAATTTGAGCAGGAGGAGCATGCATAGAAAGTTATCACTTCCCGCCAGGTACTGGCGGCCAACGGGAATGTGATGGAAGAAGATCAGTAGAATCAGGCAGCAGGAAGAGCTCTGCCAGCAGCGGCTAATGCCGGAAACACGGTGGCCAATGGTAAAAAAACTGTTGATCCTCTAGGTCCGGAAAAATCCATGGCCCCTCCGGCTATTCCTTGCAGCAACTGCAGCAATGCACCCCCGGGCCCAGCACTACCAAGCAAACAAATCTATCGCCTCCTCCATCCACGTCAGCGGCTGGCAATCCCTTGGTTACTCCGGCTGACAAGGTGATCTATGGTGACCTCCTCGTCAAACCAATAACGGTTGCCCATATACGGAGCGTTATGCAGCTTGATGAGAAGTGTCAGGAAATCCTTGCGGAAGCCAAGTGCATTGCAGTGCAGGGCACACAGCTAGACAAGGATATCGCCATGGCACAACAATCGATCAAGGTGCATGAGAAATGGAGATTGAGTACAAGCCGCTTCTCAAGAAGCACATAGACAAGAAAGCTTTGACTCACGTCATCGGTGATCTCGGCGTTCAACGCAACTTAGGGTGGGCTCCGTACAACCCGAAAATATCTACCCCCTACATCGATAAGGCTGGGAAGCAAGTGATACATTGCAAATGTATCTATAATTTTTGATGTTCCATGCTTGGTTTTATCCACTTTCTTGTGTTTTATTCACACTTTGGAGTACTTTTCATATGATTTCTTGGACTAACCTATTAACAAGATACACAGTGCCTGTTTTCTGCTGTTTTTGGTTCCAGGAAAGTCAGAAAATGAATATTCTCAGAATTGGATGGGACAAAAGCCAAAGTGCCTATTTTTCTGGAATTCATCAGATGCCAGAGTACGAGACGAAGAGGGGCCAGGGGGCCACCACACCACCTGGCCGCGTGACCTAGCCTGGCCCACACCAAGGGGTGGTGAGGCCAGCCCTGGCACCCCCTCGGCCTCCCCTTCCGACTATAAGATGCCCTCAGGACATAAACCCAAGTGCCCGAACAAAAATCCACGAAAGAGTTTGTAGCCGCCGTCATCTCCATCCCTAGATCGGGAGGGATCTGAAGCTCTTCCCGGCACCCTGCCGGAGAGGGGAATTCACCCTAGAGGCCTTCTTCATCACCATGCAAGCCTCCGGTGTGATGCGTGAGTAGTTCATCCTTGGACTACGGATCCATGTAGTAGCTAGATGGCTGGTTCTCCTCCTTTGTGCTTTCATGTCTAGATCTTGTGAGCTCCATTCATGATCAAGATCATCTATTTGTAATTCTGCATATTGTGTTTGCGGGGATCCGATGGATATTGAGATGCTATTTCAGATTGATTATTGATTCTATCATGTCTTTGTTATTTGTGATCTTGCATGCTTTCCGTTGTTAGTAGCTATCTTGGCCAAGTAGATGCTAGCAACTCCAAGAGTTAGTATTTATGCTCGATAGTGGGTTCATGCCTCTGGTAACTGGGAAGTGACAAATCTCTAAGGTACTAGATGTCTTTTGCTACTAGGGAGAAAACAACAATCCTTTGTTCATAGAACAATCGCATTGTTTACTTTACACGCAGTTAAATAAAGCAATAATCTGTTGCTTGCAACTTAATACTGGAGGGGGTTCGGATGATAACCTGAAGGTGGATTATTAGTCATAGATGCAGTTGGATGGCGGTCTATGTATAATGTTGTAATGCCCAATCAAGTTCCAAAGGAGTCAAGATGATTAGTATATGCATGTATTGCTTTCTCGATGTTTGTCAATTGCCACGCTGTAATTTGTTCACCCAGCATGTTATCTATCTTAAGGAGAGCCACCTCTAGTGAACTATGGATCCCGGTCCTTGTCTTTTACATTCAATCTACAAACTGTTTACTTCTTTGTGTTTACTTTCTGCAAACTTCTACTTCTTTCCATTCGATACGTTTAATCCTTTGTTTATCGCAAAACACGGTTAGATTGACAACCTCATCGCAAGTTGGGGACAAAGTTCTGTGATTGTGTTGTGTAGGTCTCCACGTTGCTACTAGCACCGGTAGTGCGCCCTGCCAAAGCTCAGCTAGTAACACCTTTGAGGTGTTTCCTTGCTCCTACTGGTTCGATTAAACATTGGTTTCATTACTGAGGGAAACTTGCTGCTGTGCTCATCATACCTTCCTCTTGGGGTTCCCAACGAGCTCTACATCAACACCGAACCAGCACTTTTCTGGGCGCCATACACAGAGCCATCAAGCATTTTTTCTGGCATCGTTGCCGGGGAGTCAAGGACATCTTCACAAGGGGAGTCCCTCATAACCAATCTCTTTACTTTTTTATTTTTGTTTTTCTTAGTTTCTTTTTGTTTTGTTTGCTTGCTTTGTTATCAAAAACACAAAAAAATTAGTTTTACTAGTTTGCTTTCTTATTTGAAAACCCAAAAAATGACTACTCTTGAAAACACTAAGTTGTGTGACTTCACTAGCACCAACAACAATGATTTTATGAGCACACCTATTGCTCCAATTGCGTCTGAAGATACTTTCTTTGAGATAAAACCTGCTTTGCTCAATCTTGTTATGAGAGAACAATTTTCTAGTATTGGTAATGAAGATGCTGCTTCCCATCTAAATAACTTTGTTGAATTTTGTGAGATGCAAAAGCATAGGGATGTGGATGGTGATATTATTAAGCTGAAATTGTTTCCTTTCTCTTTGAGAGGAAAAGCTAAAGAATGGTTGAATTCCTTAACTAGGAATAGTACTGACTCTTGGACTAAGTGCAAAGATGCTTTCATTGGAAAGTACTATCCTCATGCTAAGATTATATCTATGAGAAGTGAAATAATGAAGTTTAAACAACTTGATAATGAGCATGTTGCTCAAGCTTGGGAAAGATGAAATCTTTGGTTAAGAATTGTCCCACTCATGGACTGACTGCTTGGATGATCATCCAAACTTTTATGCAGGATTGAACTATTCTTCAAGGAACCTATTGGATTCTGCTGCTGGAGGTACCTTTATGACCATCACTTTGGGTGCTGCAGCAAAACTTCTGGACAATATGATGGTTAATTATTCTGAATGGCATACTAAGAGAGCTCCACAAGGTAAGAAGGTAAATTCTATTGAGGAAACCTCCTCCTTGAGTGATAAGATTGATATTATTATGTCTATGCTTGTTAATTCTTACAACAATGGTAATCCTTTGTTTACCGCAAAACACAGTGAGATTGACAACCTCATCGCAAGTTGGGGACAAAGTTCTATGGTTGTGTTGTGCAGGTCTCCACGTTGCTACTAGCACCGGTAGTGCGCCCTGCCAAAGCTCAGCTAGTAACACCTTTGGGGTGTTTCCTTGCTCCTACTAGTTCGATTAAATCTTTGTTTCATTACTGAGGGAAACTTGCTGCTGTGCTCATCATACCTTCCTCTTGGGGTTCCCAACGAGCTCTACATCAACACCGCACCAGCACTTTTCTGGGCGCCATACACAGAGCCATCAGCAAGTCATGCCAACCCCCACCCTCAACATGTTCGTGGCCAAAACTTTACTTGAAGAGGACAGATCACCTACAGGGGTGGAATAGGTCTATGACCTTGTCGCCAAGGTTGCCAAGCAACAGGAAAAGGCTACCTCTTAGAGGCTTGAGACCAACTCGGAGTTTTACCAGTCTAGCTTGAACAACCAGCGTAGACCAAGATCTCCCCACGATGTCAGATCTCACACAGGTTCCATGAAACGAAAGAGGGACGCACGCAATAGGACTGACGCCATCCTAGTATCCTTCGGCAACAGAGACAAGGCTCACCCCATCGCTCGCCACCACCTCCCCCGCAGTCCCGACATCATGAGGACTAACAACTGCGCCACCGCATGAGCATGCCACCTCCTAGACGCCCTCAAGGTGGCATCGTTATACGCCACTAGGGAGAGCAACCTTGGCATGGTGGAGAGCGTAGCGGCAATGATGGACAAAGGAGCAAGTCATAAAAGGAAGCTCCGTGTCCAACAAGAACCACGATAGGCGTGATGATTCGTATGGAGGGAGAAGCAAGAAGGCTAACCCATGACCGCCACCGCCAATGTTGCCACCCAGCAGCCACCATGGAGGAGGATTATGCAGGTCTCACGCCTCATGCCATAATTATCCTCCCCATGGTGGAGCTCAGCACAAGCAACAATCGGAGTCATACGATGCATGTTCCCTCCTTGATAGGATCTATGAAGCCCGTGAAGATCCATGCCCGAGGCTACGTTCTTTGGACCGGTTATCCGGGCCATAACTTACCCTAGGGGCCTCCATATTGACAAGACAATCAAGCCCTATGATGGCACTGCCAGGCCAGCCACATGGTTGCAGGACTACCGCGAAGCGATAGGAATCGTAGGGGAAACTCCAATGTCACCATCAAGTACCTCCCACTAATTATCTCTGGCACAACCCGACAATGGATCGACGACTTGCCAGAAAAGTCAATCCGCAACTGGTTGGACATGCACGAAGCATTAACCAAGAACTTCAAGGGTACGTACAAACGTCCGTGCACCGTCGGTGACCTACATTGGTTTGTACAAGAGAAGGAAGAATTATCCTGGAACTACCTCTCCCATTGGCTCGGCATGAAAAATTCATGCACGGGAGTACACGATCAAACTGCTATGGCTGCTTCATTGATGGTCTGGAAAGGGGGTCTCTGCTCTAGCATATGCTAAAGCGCACTCAGGACAAGGGCATGCTTGATCTCAGCGCAATGATTGCCAAGGCTAGCAAATTTTTCGCTGCTGCTGATGATGCTTGCAGGTCCTTACCTGAAGTGGCTATGCCCAACCAGGCTAAGAACAACAACAACAACAAGCAGAAAAATCTGCTAGAATACAAGCAAACAACTCACATGGTCGCCATGAGTTTCGCTGGTAGAAGCGAAGGCGAACAATGTGGTTGTGGCAGGGGGGCTGGTCGTGGGAAGCAGTGGAGTGATTCTACACCCACAATGTCCCGCGTTCCCTAGACGTACGAGGAGTACCATGATATGCCGTGTTTCGTCCATCTCGATGCAAATGGTAAATCCACTCATAGCTACCGCTAGTCCAAGTTTGTCAACAACCTTAAGGAAGAACCCGAGTCTGGCTACAAACGAAGTCGAAAGAATAGACCCCGCGGAAAGGGCAAGGGGAATAAGATGGAGAAAGATTCCAAGGATTCAGATGACATGGATGGAGACGTGGATCCCAAACATGCTGACAAGGGCGATGGCAATGGTAAAATTCCTTTAAGAAGGCTCTAGTCTACCACACCTTCCTTGGTACACGTACCTTTCGGGCCTAGAAAACCTCTTTGAGGATACTCATGGCCACCCTCCCCTAGTTCCCTAGTACGTGAAGTGGTGAGAGATTCATGTTACTTTGGATAGAGAGGATCACCCATACCTAATCCCGACAGAGAACCCGTATGCCATGGTCATCAACCCTCGGACTGACGGCAGCGAGTTCACCAAGTGCCTCGTGGACAGTGGAAGCAACATCAACAATATGTATCTTGAGATGCTGCACAAGATGAACTTGACAGAGACTCAGCTAAGGCAGAGCAACATCGTGTTCCATGGCATCGTTCTTGGCCAGAAAGCTCAGTCCCTTGGTTGCATTATCCTTCCAGTTGCCTTTCGTGATGTTAACAATTACCGCCAAGAGCGCATGACCTTTGAAGTGGTTCCCTTCAAGAGCGTGTATGATGTCATATTCGTACGTGGCATATTCCACACCTTCCACACCATGCCATGTTTCGTCTACAACAATCTCAAGATACTCAGACCAAATGGCATCATCACCATTGTCGGAAACCTCAACAAGACAAGGGAGTGTGAGCTGAGCGAAGCCGCCTTCGCCAAAGGCGTCATCTATAGTGAAGAGTTTAAGGAGATCTAGCTCCAGGTCGATGCCTCGGAGATGCCGGCTTTGAGGAAGAAGATTTCTGACTCAAGACCAAGCCGGTACAACTTGTGTAAGGTGATTCCTCCATAACCACCGACATTGGCACGTACCTAGATCCCAAATAGAAAAGTGCACTCGTCGAGTTCCTTCATGAGAATAGGGATATCTTCGTCTGGAAACCTGCCGACATGAAAGGTGTACCTAGGGAACTTGCCAAGCACAGCTTAAACATTGATCCTAAAGAAAAATGGTGAAACAATCTCTACAAAGCTTCAGTGATGAAAAACGACGAGTCATAGGAAAGGATCTAGCTAGCTTGCTTAAGGATAGATTTATCCGAGAAGTTATTCATGCCCAATGGGTTGCTAATCCTGTACTTGTGCCCAAGAAGGGAACCGGAGAATTAAGAATGTGCGTTGATTACACCATCTTGAAGAAATCGTGCCTGAAAGATTCATTTTGTTTTCCATGAATTGACCAAGCCATTGACTCGGAGGATGGCTCGGAACTTTTGTGTTGTATAGAGGCATACTCAGGATACAACCAAAATAAGATGCGAAAGTTAGACCAATTGGACACTTCGTTCATCACACCTTATGCCACATATTGCTACGTCATGATGCCCTTTGGGCTAAAAACACGAGTTATATGTACCAATAGACAATGCAACATTGCATACATGATCAAATAGGTCGCAATGTACACACTTACATGGACGACATCGTGGTGATGTCAAAGAAATCAAATGACCTCATCGTCGACTTGCAGGAATCCTTCGATAACCTTTGGAAGTACAACATGATGCTCAACCCTAAGAAGTGTGTCTTCAGGGTTCCAGCCGGCAAATTGTTGGGCTTCATCGTTTCACATCGTGGAATCGATGTCAACACAAAGAAGATCATGTCGAACATCAAACGCCTGACATGATTGAAGGACATCCAACGACTCATAAGCTATGTTGCAGTAGTAAGCCGGTTCATCAGCTGACTTGGAGAGAAGGCAGTGCCACTCTACAAGTTGCTCAAAAAGGCACACAAATTTGTGTGGATGGACAAAGTAGATGCAGCACTTTAGGAGTTGAAGATAATACTCTCCTCCGCACCAATACTTGCAGCACCAGAGTCAATGGAGCCAATGTTAGTTTACATGGCGGCAGCCAACCAGGTTATCAGCATCGTTGTCATGGTGGAGCGCAAGGAGACAACACACGAGCACGAAGTTCAGTGACCTATTTATCATGTGAGCGAGGTCTTGACAAAATCCAAGAAGCGTTACCCGCACTACCAAAGGCTAGCGAAGACGGAAGAATAGAACCGCAGAAAGGGCAAGGGGAATAAGATGGAGTAAGATTCCAAGGATTCAGATGATATGGATGAAGACGTGGATCCAAAGACGCCGACAAGGGTGATGGCAAGGGTAAAAATCCCTTTGAGAATAAGGCTCCAGTCTACCACACCTTCCTTGGTACCCCTACCATCCAGGCTCAGAAGACCTCAGTGATGATACTGATGGCCACCCTCCCCTAGTTCCCCAGTATGTGAAGTGGTGAGAGATTCCTATTACTTTGGATAAAGAGGATCACCCATACCTCATCCCGATAGAGAACCAGTATACCATGGTCATCAACCCTCTGACTGACGGCAGCGAGTTCACCATGTGCCTTGTGGATAGTGGAAGCAGCATCAACATTATGTACCTTGATATTGATGTAGCCCGACCTTCGGTCGTTACCACATCATGGTCTCCAACTTATGTCAAGTCGTCATGGACTCCAAAGGTGAATTTGTTCCTCTACGCGAGCCCACTTCCTACCCTCTTGAATGATATACTACTTCATACTCCATCCCATAATCATGATAGGTTCATACCGACGAGTATGGAGGCGAGGGAGGAAGCCTGGAGCACCAAGCCCGACAAGACGGAGGCTTGGAAGAGAAGACGGAAGAAGCAGCAGCTAGAGCATCGGAGTCTCCAGCCTACGCACACAAGAGTCTCCGGTCACACTGGAGTATCCAGCCTGAAGACACCAGAGTCTCCGGTCACACTGGAGTATCCAGCCTGAAGACACCAGAGTCTCCGACCTACATACCCTGGAGTCTCCGGCCCATCTCCGGACCGACCCCTAGATCGAGCTCAAGGACAGCCACAAGGCCCCTATGGAGATGGACTGGAGACCGACCGGAATCTTTGGCCCAAACCGGAGTCTCCGGACCACCACACCAGAGTCTCCAGCCTGAGCGTATGGGCCTGCGTGCCACCAGCTGGGCCTTTGGCCCATGTACCCCTTAGTCCGCCTAGACTTTCCACTTTTATTCCTAAAGTACCCTTGAATTAGTGGCTGGCCTATATATAGTGCCCCACCCCCTCATGTAACCCTGGGCATAGATGATAGACTAAAGACAACCCCCTTTGTGGAATCTCTAGTTTTGCCTCATCCCCTTCTACCAAAGAGGGTCAACTATTGTCACCACCTCATTGGAGTTTGCATCGCGCCTCCCTCATTGTACAAGGCATTGGCATCGGTGTCCCTTTGCCAAGTTGTCAAGACCCTCTCCAACGTGTTCTTACCGCTCCGCTTGGGATCGAGGGAGCATGTTGACCGATCTTTCCTTGCGAGGATTCTATCCGACCGGTGGCCGCCGGCGCGAGCAATCATCCTTGTATCGTGCGAGTTTTGCGTGTGTTCATCGTGTTCTTCGCGAGGTGTGCGTCCGCTTCCGCTACCTTCTCCCTTTCCCCTCACTTTCCCATCGATTTGACCACGAGATCCATGAAGATCGGGCCACCCACGGGGTTACCCCATAACATCTGGTATCAACAGCTTTTGGTTGCCACGGATTTCTCCTCGATTTGGTCTTTTTCCCCATAAATTCAAAAATTCCACCAAAAACAGCCCCAATTCGTGTTTTGGATCGATATATGATTTGAGTGTGTTTTGGTAGGTTTTGATCCATGGATTACTTGCTAAACTTGTTGATCAACCTTCCCCTGTGTTCCCATGGCCTAATTCCTTGATTTCCCCCACCAATTTGTGGTTTTGGTTCGAGTTTTTTTGCCCAAAACTCGTCCCATTCGCGTCTTGGAACATCCGGACCGGAGATTTGGTCCCCATACCGGAGATTCCAGCCCCCATACCGGAGATTCCGGCCCAGACCGGAGTTTCCGGCCCCCATACCGAGTTCCGAACCTCCGCCGAGTTTCCGCCCACCACCGGTGTGAAAAATCTGCTTCAGGGTTTTGAGCATAACTTTCGCATACGAACTCGGATTTTGGTGTTATTTAGCTCGTTTTGAAGAGGATAAGGAGCTCTACATCATAATATATGTGGTTCATGCTATCTACTCCATCCAAATTCCGTGATCAAGGCGGAATCCACCAATAAAGGGTGAAGATCGGCGATGAAAGGTATAAAAATTCCGCGACTTCTCCCCACTTGCTTTCCTTTATGAGCTACACTATCTTTGCGATCAACAAATACCTATTGATAATATTTCCTCATATGATTGCTTGGGATATGCACATTTGATACCTTGTAGAATTCCGAGCAAAAGTTGTGAGCACGCTATCTCATATTGTTATCTTGTATAGTTGTTGGCACAAGGAAGAGGCAAGTGGAAAAGAAAAGAAAAGAAATAGAGAAAAAAAAATAGAAAAAGAAAAAGAAGAAAAGAAAGAAAGAAACAAGTCCCTCATAGAATAGGAATAGCAAGCTTGATGAACATCAAATAGGTGGTACTTATTGTGCATATCTCGTAGCCCACCAATTTATTACAATCGAACTAGCGTCTCTCCTTGCACTTGTGCGTCACGAGCTTATAGTCTTCACTAGGTAATCATTTGGTTCTTAGCTCACTTTATTTGTCGCACAAGTCCCATTTATACCACCGTGTGTGTTTCCTTGTACATATTCCCTCTTGTGGATTGACTTGTTTTGCTTTGTGATCATCGTGGTTCTTTACTTGCCTTTACAACATCTTGATTTCGGATTGTTCTTGGACACGCCACCTTCCGTACCCATCCACCACAAGATTTGTGTGTGTGTTTTTTAGTGGTTAGTTGGTTTTGGTGTTCCGCGTGAACTTCACTTTGCTTGGTTTTGATTGCTCTCAAGTGTTGCCACTTGCACGATACTATCTTCCAAGGTAAAGTAAGGTTTGATGTTGCATCCCTAACCCCCCTACCACTTCCATATACACCACTTGGTCTTGTGAATCATGTCTAGGGACTCCAGAACCGAGGATGATATCTATGAAGAATCCACGATGAGCAACCGTGCATATGCCTCCACAAGCATGGATGACATGATTGAGCACTACACCGACAATGGCTCCACATGCTTGGGTGATATGGAGTTCTACAACAACAATAACTCCCCAAGCATGGACGACTTCACGAACAACAACGACAAGCTCCTTGAGTCACATCGACCAAGAGGGAGCCTCCACCTCGAGAGCACCAAGGTCCACCATCAAATGGAAAAGTTCGAAAGCTCCCTCAACAACGTGAAGAGCGACATGGACAACAACTTCGCCAAAACCATGAGCATGATGGCCAAGACTAATGATGCTTTGCGCTCATTACAATGCCTCACCAAGAAGAGTGCCAAGGAAAAGGAGCATCATCGCGAGCATCATGTGGATGACCAAGTGCGCCATCTACATCAACCTTTGGCAAGGCACGCCAATGACCCCCGTCGACACCATCATAAGGCACCTTCAACTACTCGTGCCACCACGAAAATGGCACCATTAGCAAGCTCTCCTCCACGCCATCAAGCTTCAACGCCCAAAATTGACGTCCTAGATGATGCATGCAACTTCATGGATGAGGAATACGAAGACCTCCAGTTTGCCAAGTTGGATGAGAACGTCAAGAGAACTACACAAGCCAAGGTGCAAGATGGCGACGACAAGGTCAAGAATGGTGAGCATGGGATTTTCCCTTCACCAAAGGAGGCGCGCGGTGTTGAGAGAACCGAGCCTATCCCTACATGCTTGAGTTATGATGTGGTACCAATCCCATGTGAGTATGAGAGCCACTTAGCCCACTTGAGTGAAAGCAAGAGTGAGATGAGCGACTCCACCATATGTGAGATTGAGTGCTTCCACTTGGAGGGCATGAGCGATACACCGAGTGAGTTGAGAGTGGTAGTTGATAGGTCATGTGAGACCACTTTGATTTCTAACGAATTACCCTCTACCTCTAGTGTGTTTCCTCATGATGTGCTAGGTTCCATGGATCAAGAAGCGCCAAGCATGGAGATGATGATGCCTCCAACCAAGAAGATGTACATGGTGGATGAAGATGATGCCATCCACATAGATGATGAAGAATTCGCCCACATGGAGGCCAATGCTACCACAACACCCACTTCATATGAGAGGTATGAACAAGGTAAAAATAAGGGTGTTGATGATGCCATGATCCCACTAGTGGACATGATGACTTTTGATGATTGGCATGCTATGATTGATGTTTGTGATATCACATATACTTCATTGGTATTTCCATGTGATACTTTGCCTTTGCATAATGTTGAGCATGTGAAACTATTTGATTATGATGATATTGCCATAGACATGCCATGCTCTAAACATTACATTGATGATATCATTGCTTGCACTTTGTTGAACAATTGCTCTTTCCAATGTTTTGCTTGCAATGATGTTACCAATGGTACCCCTCGAACCATGCTTTGTCATGAATGTTTTACAATCTCTCCCGTTGCTTGCAATAAGATGAATAATTGCTCTTTCACTTGTTTTGCTTGCAACAATAATTATCATATGGTTCCTATTGAGATGGCCCCCATAGCTTTCTCAAACTTTGGATATTTCGATGATCACCATGATAAGCATGTTCCCACTTGCATACTCACCATGCACCTATGTTACACTTGATTGACACTAATGGTGATGTGCACAAGAAGAGATACGTCATGATGGATGATGTTTTTCTCTACCATGCACACATATTCTTCCTTTTATCTATGATGTGTGTAGGTACCCAAACGATAATGTCAACCTCGGTTGAGCACGAGTTGACAAAAAGAGCTCTAGAGAGCATCCCCCAAGTGAGTTCAAGATTGAACCCAGCTCCGATACCTTTTGCATGCTTTGAATCTTTCATGTTGCAAAATTGCTCTTTCCTATGGTTTGCTTGCAAGCATGTTAATAGTATTCTTTCACCTTGTGACAATCATGTTTCGTTGCTATTGGATATTTATGCTTTGTGTGTTGCAACAAAAATGTTGAACAATTTCTCTTTCCGATGTTTTGTGTGCAACCATAATGCCATTTTGAGCATGTATTGTCACGAGAGCTTCCAAGTCTCTCGTATTGTTGTTGCAACAAACATAAGGACCACTTGTTCTTTCATATGGCTTGTTTGCAAACATGTTGTTTTTACTTCCGCTTGTGATACTCATACCCCCATGATCTTTGTTTTTGATGATATGTGTATGGCATCCAACATATTGAACAATTGTTCTTTCCAATGGTTGGCTTGCACACATAATGATGTTGCTTTTGATATTCTTCCACATGTGTTTTTGCTGAATTCTCCTAGTTTTGCATCAAAGATGTTGATCTATATCTTAGTCAATTGCTTTGAGTGCCACACTAAGACGCTTTATGGAGTTTTTGATTTCTCACATATGGATGGTGTTGAAACAATTTCCATGCACTTTGACCTTGCATATGCATTCCATTTGCTATACTTGAGTTGTGCTAATAGTGTTGTGAACAAGAATGGATATGCCACAAATTACATGCTCCTCTATCACACACGAACATATTTTGATTGGTCTTTGTTGTATGTAGGTACAATTGCTTCCACGTCAACCTCTATGGAACATAAGTTGACAAGACGAACCGTAGAGAGTTACCTATGGCTGCCCTTCAACGAGCCATCTCTACATCATAAGGTGACTTCACTCTACTTGAGGACTCATGCTATAATCTTCATGAATTGGCGATGCTTTGGGTGTTTCTTCGCTTTTGTTGTGAGATTTGTAGGCTTCATGGAATATGAAGGAACATTGAAGTGTTGTCAATTCAATCTTCCTGAGGACGACTATATGGTGAACCTCAGGATCAAGAAGGTCTCTCGACATCTTCTACTTTGTGATGAGCGTGTCGAGTCGAGGATAACTCTTTTTGAAGGGAGAGGAGATGATGTATCCTAACCTTTGGTCGTTAACACATCATGGTATCCAACTTATGTCAAGTTGTCATGGACTCCAAAGGTGAATCCATTCCTCTATGGGAGCCCACTTCCTACCATCTTGAATGGTATAATACTTCATACTCCGTCCCATATTCATGATAGGTTCATACCGACGAGTACGGAGGCGAGGGAGGAATCCTAGAGCACCAAGCCCGACAAGACGGAGGCTTGGAAGAGAAGACGGAAGAAGCAGCAGCTGGAGCATCGGAGTCTTCGGCCTGTGCACACCGGAGTCTCCGGCCTGAATACATAGGAGTCTCTGGCCTGCATACCCCGAAGTCTCCGGCCCATCTCTGGACCGACCCCTAGATCGAGCTTGAGGATAGCTAGAAGGCCCCTCCGAAGACAGACCAGAGACCGATCGGAATCTCCAGCCCAGACCGAAGTCTTCAGACCACCACACTAGAGTCTTCGGCCTAAGCGTATGGGCCTGCACGCTACCCCTTAGTCCGCCCAGAATTTCCCCTTTATTCCTAAAGTACCCTTGAACTAGTGGTTGGACTATATATAGTGCCCCACCCCCTCATGTAACCCTAGGCATAGATGATAGACTAAAGACAACCCCCTTTGTGGAATCTCTAGTTTTGCCTCATCCCCTTCTACCAAAGGGGATCGAATATCGTCACCACCTCGTTGGAGCTTGCATCGCGCCTCCCTCATTGTACAAGGCCTTGGCATCGATGTCACTTTGCCAAGTTGTCAAGACCCTCTCCAAGGTGTTCTTCCCTCTCTGCTTGGGATCGAGGGAGCACGTTGACCGATCTTTCCTTGCGAGGATTCTATCAGACCGGTGGTCGCCGGCGAGAGCAATCGGCCTTGTATCGTGTGAGTTTTGCGTGTGTTCATCGTGTTATTCGCGAGGTGTGCGTCTGCTTCCGCTACCTTCTCCCTTTCCCCTTGCTTTCCCATCAATTTGACCACGAGATCCGTGAAGATCGGGCCACCCACGGGGTTACCCCATAACAGATATGCTGCACAAGATGAACTTGACAGAGACTCATCTAAGGAGGAGCAACATCGTGTTCCATGGCGTCGTTCTTGGCTGGAAAGCTCAGTACCTTGGATGCATTATCCTTTTGGTTGCCTTTCGTGATGTTAACAATTATCGCCAAGAGCGCATGACCTTTGAAGTGGCGCCCTTCAAGAGCGTGTATCACGTCATATTCATACATGAAATATTCCACACCTTCCACGCCATGCCATGTTTCGTCTACAACAATCTCAAGATACTCGGACTAAATGGCATCATCACCATTGCCGAAAACTTCAACAAGGCAAGGGAGTGTGAGCTGAGCGAAGCCGCCTTTGCCAAAGCCATGCTCTATGCTCAAGAGTTCAAGGAGATCAAGCTCCAGGTCGATACCTCAGAGATGCCGAATTTGAAGAAGCAGATTTCTGACTCCAAACCCATCTTAAAGGCCGCCATGAAGACCAAGTCGGTGCAACTTGTGGAAGGTGATTCCTCCAAAACCACCGCCATTGGCACGTACCTGGATCCCAAATAGAAAAGCGGACTCGTCGAGTTCCTCCGTGAGCATAGGGACATCTTCGCCTGACAACCTACTGACATAAAAGGTGTACCTAGGGAACTTGCCGAGCACAACTTAAACATTGAACCTAAAGCAAAACCGATGAAAACAATCTATACAAAGCTTCAGTGATGAAAAATGATGAGCCATAGGCATGGAGCTAGCTAGGTTACTTAATACTAGATTTATCCGAGAAGTTATTCACACCCAGTGGGTCGCCAATCATGTACTTGTGCCCATGAAGGGAACCAAAGAATTAAGAATGTGTGTTGATTACACCAGCTTGGAAAAATCATGCCTGAAAGTTTCATTTGATTTTCCTTGCATTGACCAAGTCATTGACTCGACGGATAGCTCAGAACTTTTATGTTTTATAGATGCATACTTAGGATACAACCAAAATAAGATGCGAAAGTTAGACCAATTGGACACTTCATTCATCACACCTTATGGCACATACTGCTACGTCATGATGCCCTTTGGGCTAAAAAACGCGGGTGCTATGTACCAGCAGACAATGCAACATTGCCTACAAGATCAAATAGGTCGCAATGTACACGCTTACATGGACGACATCATGGTGATGTCAAAGAACTCAAACGACCTCATCGCCAACTTGCAGGAAACCTTTGATAACCTCCGGAAGTACAACATGATGCTCAACCCTAAGAAGTGTGTCTTCAGGGTTCCATCTGGCAAATTGTTGGGCTTCATCGTTTCGCATCATGGAATCCAGATTAACCCAAAGAAGATCATGTCGGACATCAAACGCTTGACATGCTTGTAGGACACCCAATAGCTCATAGGCTATGTTGCAGCTATAAGCCAGTTCATCAGCCGACTTGGAGAGAAGGTAGTGCTGCTCTACAAGTTTCTAAAAAGGGTGGAAAAATTTGTGTGGATGGACAAAGCAGATGCAACACTTTAGGAGTTGAAGATAATACTATCCTCCGCACCAATACTTGCAGCACCAGAGTCAATGGAGCCAATGTTAGTTTACATGGCGGCAACCAACCGGGTTATCAGCATCGTTGTCATGGTGGAGTGCAAGGAGCCAACGTACGAGCACGAAGTTCAGTGACTAGTTTATCATGTGAGAGAGGTCTTGATGATATCCAAGAAGCGTTGCCCACACTACCAGAAGCTAGCTTTTGGAGTTTTCCTTGCTTCTCGTAAGTTAAGGCATAATTTCTAGGAGCATCCCATTATAGTAGTGAGCAAAGCTCCATTGTCTGACATTATCAACAACAACGAAGCTACATGAAGGGTGATGAAGTGGGGCATCGAGCTTTCTTCCTTCGAAATCACCTACAAGGGGCACAACTTTATCAAATCACAATCATTGGCGGATTTCATTGCAGATTGGACAGAACTGCCAGAAGATACTCTTGTGCCAAAGACGGAGTTTTGGGTCATGCACTTTGACGGATCTAAGTTGCTCAATGGCTCAGGGGCTGGTGTATTGTTACAATCACCAACATGACAAAAGCTGCAGTAGGTCATGCAGATCCACCTCAACGGTACCAACAACATGGCGGAATATGATGCTCTGATTCATGGACTTCGTGTGGCCAAGGATATTGGCATGAAGCGCATAGTTTGCTGTGGAGATTCTGACTTGGTTGCCCAGCAGGTGGCTGGCACCTGGAACGCGTGGAACCCTATGATGGAGGCATATCGAGACGAAGTAGAAGAAATAACCAAGTGTTTCGACCGCTACGAAGTCAGGTATGTCAAAAGGGAGGATAATGAGGGAGCAGATCTGCTATCAATGCTTGGATCGGCCCACAAATCAACTCCTCCTGGCGTTTTCCTAGAGCACCTACGGACATCATCCGTGAAAGGAGTAGACCCTAACAACCTAGATTGGGTTGATTCATTTGTTAACTCAGTTATAGTGACCTATCTGACTTGGACGAAACCGTTCATGGAGTTCCTTTAAGATAGAATACTCCCTACCGACAAAGTCGAAAGCCGGCAAAAAGTACGCAGAGCAAAAGGCTACATTATAATAGATGGCCAACTATACAAACGAAGCACTACAAGAGTATTTCTACGGTGCATCTCCCAGAATCAAGGTATGGAAATCCTTAGAGAGATTCATCTCGGTGATTGCGGGCATCATGCCGCTCCTCGATCATTGTTATCCAAAGCCTTACAGCAAGTATTCTACTAGGCGACTGCCAAGGCGAACGCCGACAAGCTGGTGCAGACTTGTATAGGATGTCAGTTCTATGCAAGGCAACAACATGTTCTAGCTGAAGAATTGCGAACAATACTAATTATTTGGCCCTTTGCAGTCTGGGGGCTTGATATGGTTGGTCCCTTGAAGATGGCACCTTGTGGGTTTACGCATTTTCTTGTTGTAGTTGTTAAATTAACTAAATAGATTGAAGCTAAACCCATTAAAAGCTCGATGTGGCAATGGCCCTAAAGTTATTCCAGCATCTTGTGGTGAGATTTGGTCTCCGGCATAGCATCATCACCGATAATGGTAGCAACTTATCACTCAGAGAACTATATGCTTACTGTCACGACAAAGGCATCCGCCTTGACCTAGCGTATGTGGCAGATCCACAGTCAATGGGCAAGTTGAAAGGACCAATGGACTAATTCTGCAAGGAATCAAGCCACGCTTAGAGCACCACTACATAGAGAAGATGGAGCCTGGGCGGAGGAGTTACCATATGGCTTGTTGGAGTTTACAAACAACACCTAACGGATCCACTAGCTTGACCCTATTCTTTATGGTTTATGGAGAAAAAGCAGTCCTACCATCCAACACCCTCCATGATGCACCGAGAGTCGCCGCCTACGATGAAGATGACGCTGAAGAATCCAGACGCTTATCTGTGGACCTGCTCGAGGAAGAACACGTCTTGGCATGCCAGAGATCCACCATCTAACAGTAGAAGCTACGTAGCTACCATAGTTGTCGCGCTAGGCATCGCTCATTTAAAGAGGAGGGTCTTGTGCTTCCCCTCAAGTAGAAAAAGTTACAGAAACTATCCCCGCCTTGGGAAGGACCTTTTGTCATAAGCAAAGCGCTGCTCAATGGTTCATATTACCTCGTCGATATACGCGAGTTAAAAGATAGGCCAGGAAAAGATCGCAAGATTAAGCGATGTGACCTCGATGATGATTATCCAGAGACTGGCCGGCCATGGAACATAGCACAACTACGTCCCTTTTACACTTAGCATAATTTCTATTATGTAAAAGTATCATATATGATCAATGAAATAAATAATTTCGTTCACTCATATTTATTGAGTCTTTTATCTCTTAGTGTTCATTTTTGGATTGTGTAAAACCTTTATGCGCAAGTTTGCATTTGCACTTATGAAAATTCCGCATAAAAGAATTAGCTTAAGTTTTATGGTCTACATGTTTTCTGTTATTTTTATGTGGATTTCGGGGAAGTGACATTTTGGCACTTAAAGCCAGCGATTTTGTTCTTGTGTTTTAGATGGTGATATTAAGCGTCATCACCTGAGGACATAGTTTTGTGCTGCGAGTCTTACGTCTCATGAAAGGTCAAACATAAGAACCAGAATAATAGATAAGCCAGTACTTTCTTAAAAAATATATACATGTTGGACATAAATAAGTAGCAGGAGGCTTGTAGCCAAGTTTTTCGCCTTACTTTTACATTGTTTTTCCATATACATACAAAATGACAGAGACACATTTAATACAACAAAGTGTTTATAGCTATGCCACATGTGACTTTGGTGCTGCATCATCAGCAGCGGGAGAAGCAACCTTGGACATATCATCAAGGTCGAAGATGGTCCGGAAGGAAGAATCTGATGTCGCTTGATCATCGT
Organism: Avena insularis; assembly: GCA_023614405.1. Taxonomy (NCBI): domain Eukaryota; kingdom Viridiplantae; phylum Streptophyta; class Magnoliopsida; order Poales; family Poaceae; genus Avena; species Avena insularis. The sequence continues at coordinate 288,312,866 of CM042688.1, read as the reverse complement.
CCATCTCCTCGGCAGGCACGAAGACATCAGCCTTGACTAGCTTAGAAATCTTGGTATCGTAGCTAGTGAGGGAATTCCAGATATCAGGGCTATCAACCTTGTTGCCCTCCTCATCGATCTCCGGCATACCAGAGTTACCAAATCCATGTCGGCATTGTCGTGTGTGCTTTCACCAAGGACAAGGCCATCCTAGCACCAACCCGAATGGAGGATGCTTTCCAGCTCTTTGATGTTCGACGTGGCTGAGACAGTGCGGTGCTTGGAGTCTTCATCGCGCATCGCGCCACTTCTTCATGATGAAACACGTAGAAGCCTCAACACTTGAAGCTACTCGCATTCGTTGCGTCTTCTTTCGTCACATGCCACGTGTCTTGCTATGCTGTTATGGTGGAACCGTGCTCGTCGTCACGACATGCGGAAGACAAGGAAGGTGGCCTTGAAGACTTATGTTTTTGGGTGGCTCTCTTGAAGACTCCAGGATTAGGTAGGTTTCTCACGTGTAGTCGTTTTCTTACATTCACGAGCATATTGTAAACATGGAGACACGAAAACTCGATGGGTCGGGCAACAACTATTGTGTCTTATATTTTCATTTTGTATATTTTTTATGTATTTTGTGCATCTCTCTTGAGTGGTTCGGACTTATTTGCTAGGCTTGACCATTTCTTTTTTCGAATCGATCTATTCACTTGGTTGATCTATGTGACGTTTGAGAGCTGGCAGTATCTCACTTTTAGTGTGACTTTTGCATGCCATGCTGCCCTATCAGTAGCGGTGTCCACACGGTGTGTTAAAGCTTACATGCTTGCTACGTCATTATCTCTTTGATGCGGCCTTGTGCTTTAACGCTCAACATTGAGTCATTTCTACGCCTTCTCCGAGGCGAGCTCACCCTAAGAAGTATCTCTACCGGCGTCGTTCGGGATATCTCTTTCCCACCTTGCTCCTCCATAGCATTTTTACAGTGTTTTGAGTTTCCACCTTCCGCGTCGGTGCTCTGGCCGAGAATCAATGGAGGACCCTTCGCACGTGTGATCAACCGTACGCGTCCTCGAAAAAGCTAGTGACAAGATCCTTTTGCACCTTCCGGGACGCTTGGGGAGGCGATGCCTACAAACACTTTAGTGCTACCATCTGACTCAATGTTGCCAATGTGTTCGAGCTTAGGAGGCCAGGGCATAGAGTGCCATGGAGAGGTATCCACCCTTAGGCTACAAAGAGCATGAGGGTTGTTTCCGCACCATCGATGGTTCGAGCTTCTACAAGGTGGGCGGGTGCCGTCGGCATCTGTGTTTGTGGCACCAGAAGCTAAATCAAGCGAGACGACTAAGCTTCATCCAAGAGGAGCTGGAGGCTATAATGCCCGAAGATGAAATTAATGGTATGATTTCAGCAGCAAATAGAACACAATTAGCGTTCGCCGGTGAGTGCACCTTCTTCTTTAACTTAATGGTGGAGCGACGCTTCATCATGAACACGGCGACGATAAGGAATGTCTATACCCCAAGGGTGTTGGATGAAGCCGTTGAACATGTAACAGTCGTGCGCTATCTGCTTGCCAGATTTTTGTTAGAAGTGGAGGAAGGGACATACGCTGTTGTACTATAGCTCCCTGATCCATTCACATTTTTCATGAATCCTGTATCTTCGTATCATTTTCGTCCAACTCTGCTATATGCCCCTTTTTAAGAGGATGTAAAGCGCTGTTTTACAAAAGGATTGTATTTGAACTTTCTATTTATCTAGCTTTCTTATAAGACAAAGGGTTTCGTGGGACTGTTATTTTTGTGATGACATGTCTAAAACTTTTTTTTGTCGCCGTTCGGGCATGCACTTTCGTGTGAATTGTCCACCATTAGGCTTATCGACTAAGATCCAAATCATGCAAGTGTATGTGTAATGTCAGGCGCTTAGCTTACCACTCGCGCCCCGGGGCGCAAAGAGGACTCTATTATTATTAATTCTTGCATTTTTCTGATCATAAAACATACTATATTATTTTTATTACTTGAAAATAATAATTAAAATATATGATTCATTCCATAATTAATTGAAAATGGCAGTTTTTTTAATAGGTTGAATAGTTTTGTTGATTATTGTTGGAAACAGAAAAATGGATTTGCATTTATAATTCAAATTCAACCAAGTTTAATGTTGGAAGTTTTGTCAAATTTGAAACATATTTTAAAATAGGATTTTGAATATGAATTGAATTGGATTTTGACTTTACTTGAAAGGTTGACGTTGTCCGGGGTGGAAAGGAAAAGAGGGCCATGGGGTTTCTGGAAAAAAAGGCAAAAACTGATCGGGTTAGAACACTGACGTAACTGAAAACAAATTGCAAAAACAGCTAGCTGATGCGATCTTCGTCGGATGATTCTGAAATTGTTGATGATCCATTTTGAACGAGATTTATGGCGTTTCAAAGATGGTTCATCCCAGATTATCATGCTACAAAGCTCCACGCCAGAAGAATATGGTACAAGACGGTAGCTTGTTAGGAATAGAGAGGCAAAACCCAGGTCCACACGTGCTGAAACTGAACTGAACTCGGCCAGCGAAGAGAGTGAAATTTCTCCTGGATATTTACGAACGGTTGGTGCTCTTATTTGAGAGTGGATTGGTGCGCTGGAAAGAGGGCTATACCGAGATTGTAGGAGGGTGCAGATCTTTGCCCAAGGGGCGTTACGGCTGCCAGAATTCAAGCGAGAACAGAGAGAAAGAGGAGGTTTTTGCTGTGTGCGTGCACAACGGGCAACGTCGTTGGCGTGGTTTTCTTCAAACTTTCATGGAAGAGCACGAGCGCTATAGGCAACCATTTGGGACGCCGTTTGTTGCGGGATAAAGAGGGGGCATCCGAGAAGGAGCTCGCGTGGAGACGATCACCGAAAGAGTGCTGGGGTCACCGATATTTTGGGAGGAAGAACGGCGGAAAAAATATGACGTGCGTGTTGTGTAGCTGCAGCAGAGGCATGCGCGTGTGGCATGTGCGGAAGAACGGCGGAAAAAATAATGAAGATTGGGACCTCACCTTCTCGAAGCACCTTCTCCAAGCGCTCTCCTTTTCATTGTCTGACCACTGCCCTCTCTTGCTTGCAAATAATAGCGGCCCCAAGAAGCCCAAATCCTTTCGTTTTGAAAATTTCTGGATCAAGATGCAAACTTTATGGGCGAAGTGAACATCGCTTGGAGTGAAGATACCTCCCATACCGAGCCTTGCCAACGCCTTTTTTACAAGCTTAAGAGAACCGGACAGCGGTTGCGCAAGTGGAGCAAAACACTCTTCTCCCAAGCAAAGATTGAGCTGCACATGGCCTTGGAGGTCATACTACGTCTTGATGTTGCGCAAGAAACCCGAAGCCTTAGTGTGGAGGAAAGGGACCTTCGGACTAGACTCAAAAGAAGAGTCATTGGACTCGCGGTGCTCGACAAGGCTCGAAAGCGACAAAGCTCAAGGGTGACGAACTTAAAAGAGGGAGATGCAAACACTAGATACTTCCACCTATGCATCAATACTAGAAGAAGAAAGAACCACATCCATCGGCTTAAACACAACAATGGATGGGTCACGGAGCACAATCAAATGAAGGAAATAATACAAAACCACTTCCGCAAGATCATCAAAAGAGGATCCCCGCGCACAAATAATTTTAATTGGAATGTTATTCCACACCCCCAATGTGATCTTTCCGAGCTCGATGCCCCTTTTTTGGAGGAAGTGAAAGCCGCGGTGGATGATACCGCTAGTGACAAAGCCCCGGGGCCGGACGACTTCACGGGAGCCTTCTTCAAAGCTTGTTGGTCCACCATTAAAGTGGATATTATGGCGGTGATCAATCAATTCTCAAGCCTACACTCAAACAATCTCCATTGGCTCAACTCCGCAAATATTGCCCTCATTCCTAAGAAAGAAGGAGCCGAAGATGTGGCCGACTTTAGACCCATTAGTCTCATTCATGCTATTTCGAAGCTCATCTCCAAGATGATGGCCGCCCGGCTTGCCCCCCACATGCATAGCCTTGTCTCAAACGCCCAAAGCGCCTTCATTAAAAAAAGAAGCATTCGTGACAACTTCCTCTATGTGAAGAACCTTGCAAGGAAACTCCACAAGGCTAAATGCCCGACGCTCCTCTTCAAGCTCGATATCAAGAAAGCGTTTGAGACTACTTGATGGACATGCTTCAACACCTAGGCTTCCCAAGCAAATTTCGAGAGTGGATTACGGCGCTCCTATCCACCTCAACCTCTAGAGTCCTCCTTAATGGCGTGGCCGGTGACCCAATAAAGCATGGGAGGGTTCATAGGCAAGGAGACCCCCTCTCACCACTCCTCTTTGTGTTGGTAATAGACCCGCTACATCATATTATTTGCAAAGCCACCGATCAAGGACGTCTTCACAAGCTGCGTGGTCGTGCCCCCACGGTTAGGACTTCTCTATATGCCGATTATGCCGCCATCTTTGTGAAGCCCATCAAAGAAGACATTACCTTCTTGGCTTCCACGCTTGAGCTTTTTGGTGAGGTCACCGGACTTGTCACAAATTGCACAAAAAGTCAAGTGGCGCCTATCCGTTGTGAGAACATCGATCTTGAGGACATCCTACAAGCTTTCCCAGCCGTGCGTACCTCCTTCCCAATGAAGTATCTTGGGCTTCCCTTATCGGTGAACCGTCTCAAAAGAATCCATTTCCAACCTTTGGAAGACAAGATGGCGGCAAAGCTTGTGCCATGGATTGGAAAGCATGTTACTATTGCCAGGAGATCTAGTCTTGTGAAGTTGGTGCTTACAAGTGTGGTCATCTACTTCATCACCGTCCTTGATGTTCCTATTGATGTGCTAAAGAAGATTGATAGCTTGAGAAGAGCATACCTATGGGAGGCTTGTGATAAGGTTACCGGTGGCAAATGCAAAGTTAATTGGGACCTTGTTTGCAAGCCTAAGGATAAAGGAGGCCTTGGAATCCTCAACCTCAAAAAGTTTGCGACGGTCCTAAGATTAAGGTGGATTTGGCAAGAATGGAAAGATGAGAACAAGCCATGGGCTGGCCTTGGAAATCCATGCACCTCAAAGGATCATGACCTTTTTGCGGCGGCCACAACGGTCATCATCGGAGATGGAAAAAAGGCTCTCTTTTGGGAGGCGAGTTGGCTAGATGGAATGAGACCCAAGGACATCGCCCCTCTAATTTTTGAGATATCTAGGAAGAAGAAATCTTTGGTGCAAAATGCTTTGCATAATGACCTTTGGGTATCCCAAATCAACACCCAAAATGGATTATCCTTGGAGCATATTGACCAATTCTACAAGCTTTGGGAGAAGCTTACCAATGTAACTCTACAACCCCAAAGGCCGGGCGCTATCTCTTGGAAGCTCACAAATGATGGACCATACTCGGCTAAATCGGCGTACAATATGAAATTCTTGGGATTAACCACCTCATCACTGCCCCCCTTGTTTGGAAGCCTTGGGCAACTCCTAAATGCAAGTTCTTTGCTTGGTTGATCCTACAAAATAGAGTATGGATGGAGGATAGGCTTTCCCGAAGAGGATGGCCAAATTGTGGACTATGTAAGCTATGCAATCAAATACAAGAGTTGGCCCCCCACCTCCTTTTCAAGTGTCGATTCTCCATGAGGATTTGGAACAAGTTAAAGACTTGACTCGGTCTCCACCAAATCAACACGTCTACTTGGCACCAATTCCACTCCGTCAAAGAGTGGTGGAAGAAGGCGATTCACAAGAAAGGACCGCAAAGGAAGGCTTTGGCTTCACTCGCAATGTTGGTCTCATGGGAAATATGGAAGGAAAGGAATGCAAGAGTTTTTTGAGGCCACGCCGTCACCGTTGATATGATGGTAACAAAAATCAAGGAGGAAGCACACTTGTGGTGCTTTGAGGGGGAAAAAGCTCTTAGTAGTTTAATCTTGCGCGAGTAGTCGTTTTTTTTGTTGTTGTTTGGTCTTGGCTTTGGCCAAGATGTGGTTTGTAAGCACTATCTAAAAACCTTCTCCTTAATCAATGAAAATGGCAAGCCTTTTGCCTTGTTTCAAAAAAAAAATATGACGGCGCTATAGAAGGCAACAAAGGATGGGGAAGGAAGAAGGAGATCACCATGGTCCTTGCGGACAGGGTCAGCGAGCCAGAGGTTGCTGGGGACGACAGCGAGGCAACTTAGAAGGCGATGGCAAGCTTCAGATGCATACAGACGGTGACGGCGTTCTGAACCTTCTCCACCTCACTCTAGGTATCGTATAGCTTCATTAGCTTGACTTAGTGCTCCTCCGGCTTGATGTGGCCTTCTCTGTTGGTGATGGGTCAGCGGCAAGGCCACGTCCATGGCGTCGTCTAGGTAGGGTTTTAGTCAGATGGAGAAGAGATGTGAGTAGAGGAACTGGATTGAGATGGGGGAGGAGGTCTAGGGAGCAAACTTGGCCAACAGGCTGGCCCGATACGGCCTAAATGTCTCTGGTCTGGCATGGTCCGACACGGTCCGCCTAGCTCACGTGTCGTGCCAGGCCATCACGCGTGCCCGGCTGCGCGGGACAGGCCCGGACCCGGCGCCTGGTGGGCCGGCCCGTGGCATGTTGGCCTACGGGGCAGGAAATGAGCCGTTTCCCTATTTTAGCCTGTTTTCTCTATCTTTTGTCGATTTGAATTTGAAAAAATGCATAAAATAGTAAAATGACACAATTTTTATATGAGATAAAAAGTGAGCTTTATTAATGCTGCCTCATTAAAAAACCTTACATCTCTAGTAAGGAAATAGAGTACAACCCGCTCGAAATGAAAAAAAATTACAACGACTAAAATTAGTTCCCTCTGTCTTGCCTCTCATGAGACAAGACATTCCTATGGTGACCAGTTCGACCTCCTCTTTGGAGGCTCGTCATATAGCCGCATCTTTGCACCTAACTCTCCTCCTTCGAATACCACCTTCCTCATAATCTTCTTTGTCGAAGATGCGGTTTACCACTATAAGGAATCTGTTGATACATGACCCTCCATTTTCATCACTGAATTGTCATTGTCTATAATATATGACGATCTTATGACAAAAAACAGATCGACAAAAACTGAGCGTTAGTAATTACACACAACGACGTTTTCCACGAAATCGTCATAACCGTCTATGATGATATTGGATTGGCATAACGTCCATGACGATCTAATATCGTCACGCGCAGTCTACCCTAACCACGTCAGATCCTACGTGGCAAAATTATGACGAAATAAAATCGCTGTAGTATCAAATCAGCCTGGTCCATTTCGGTATTCTAAACAACCTAGGCCCAACAATCCCAGCCTAGATCTTGGCCTTTTATGGTCTGTTTCTATTTTGGGACTTAGACAATTTATAGCCTTTTTTTATTTTGGGCCTCGGTCTTCCTAAGGCCCGTTTCTGTTTGGGCTGGTCCTACTAGTCATATGGGTCCCAATTGTCAGACTGCTCAAGTAATTAGGTCCCACATGTCGGTTTCTATTTCATAATGGTTCACTTGTCAGGTTTCACTTTCATAAGATTTGATAGCAATTAAATAATAAATAATTTAATCAAAACAGAGGAATATATTATATATCATTTTGATAACGGCCATAAATCCTATTACAAAATTTCCAAGCTTGGAATCACATACATAACACAAAATGGATCTTTTAGAACTGACACGAGGCAACATCCATCAAAAATAGAAGAAAGAAGAAACAAAGTATGTCTGTCGGTCTAGCCAGACTAGGATCCCAACATCCAGGTCCCTTTCTTGCTGCCCCATCATCAGAACCTCCCCACTCCATCAATGCCAAGGCAACATGCCAACTGCTCCTGGTGTGCACTTTCTCTGCCATCACGTTCTAGTAGCTGGCTACCTACCGCCAGCGCCCAGGAAAAATATTTCGTTGTAGGCTCGTACCCGCATGAAAACGACCATCCAAAGACAAACTAGTCAACGAGTTAATGCTTTCACATGTGAGAAAGATACAATGCATGTCAATCCAACAGTAAAAACCATATATGAAATAGTGACTGGCCAGAAGAATAGTTTCAAAGTTCACTCAACATGCATGTTTCCAAACAAAAAGTATGGTTTCACAGGTCACCTAGTAATTTAGCATATGATCCATGACACAATGTATGTTCACAGTTCACATTGTATGATCACTTGCATCAGAGTCCAAATAGAAAGGAACAAGTAGAACATTGACCATAAAGTAACATCATCAAGACTCCATCAGATTTCAGTACAAAGCTATTCAAACAATATATTCCATATCACATATCAATGTCATGGCACCATAACCTATCAACCAAGTAACATAATAAGAGAACATGTTAACCCACCGCAGAGAAGGAAGCACCACTGAGGTTGCAACATGGTGAACTCAACGATACGGATGCGGTACCGTGGCCTGGGTTGATGCGCTCTAGCACACATGTAAGCATCACGTCGCATTTGAATCTACAAGAAAATAAAATTGTGTAATAAGCGGAAGAATTTAGGAAAATAACAATAGCATTGGATACAGCAAATCTAGACAAAATTGTTTTGGCAATATACAATAAGTCATTTCCCAATGCTCTAATAAAGAAGAAAATAACACAGCTACAACAAGGCTTCAAAAGAGATATATAAACCTTGTATTGACGTGTTGGCTGGTAACCACTAGTATTCCTAGTTAGCTGATATTGACTGATCATTTGATGCCAAAGGGCCACTCTTCTACTTCAGTTCCTGCACAAAACAAGTTCCAGTTGGATTATTGTTGACAGCAAACAACTACATTATCTTTCAAAGAAAACAAGTCTCATTTTGCTTATACATTAGAATCACTTGGACAGAATATCGAGAACTGACAATATATATTCATATATCTCAAGTAAATTGCACTACATTGATCACAAATAACAAAATATTGCACTAGATTCTATGCTATTTATTGTTTTCAAGTTGGAAAAAAGAAAGAGATTTCATTGGAACAGACATATACCTACTAAATAGGTTAGTGAACCATATCAACACTTCATGAACACAACTTCCATCTTAGTTCTAACACACGATTTGCATCTAGTCTCATAACCATGGTAACATCTGTTGGATTTAATTTTCAAAGTAAGTGGTGAGGCGATTCTTTGTCTTTATGAGTATTCAACATTAGAAATCCAGAGGCACAACTATGCTACATCATTGCAAATACAATATCTACCACAGCATCCAAGCCCACCTAATTCAACCGCATATATAATGGATGGTGCATTATCTTAAAACTAGGCAGATAGCACAATCATGAAATTCTGAAGATCTATGACAAAGGTTCAGAAAAACAACTTGTCGGACGTGTTGTAGTAACTTGAGAAGTTGCACACGTTTAGGCATCTAAGGAAAGTAATCAAACATAGTGCATCCTTTAGGTAAACTATTACTCAGAGGCTCCGAGTGACAGTTGTTGTTGCACTATAACTAGGAGAGGCAGTTTCTGTGGCACACATGCTTTGAGTATATTGGTGTGGATAGAAATGTGGTTCAACATAAAGATGGAAAACATCAAATGTTCTGGCAAGTTACAAACTGTCAATGAATCAGCTGTATTAGAAGTTTCTTATTAATAGAGTAATGTTTACTGCATGAAAAAAGAACAAAAATCACTGAAATGGAAAGGGATGCCCAACAAAAGAATTCATCCGGGACCCTATTTTTGAAGAAAATTGACTATCACGGGAAAATGGCTATTACTAGTAGAGATGATGGCAACAATCATCTTGTAAGTCAACAACCTATTTGCTAGAAGACGATACCTTCAGTCAGGACCTGCAGGTCGGGGGAGTCGGACTGGAAGTCAAGGCTGAAGATCTCGATGTTGACCCACACGGACAACTGGAAGTCGAAAGCGTCGCTGATGCTGTCGGCAGTGAGGTATGGCGCCTCCGGCGTGAGCGCCATCAGCGTCGCCCTCTACGCACTCTTGATGCACGCATCTCCGGAGATCGCCATGCCAGATCTGGGTGCCCCGCTCGCTGCCCCACCACGCCCTCACCGGAGGAACAGAGGCGTTGTGCGGCCATCGCCGAGCACTACCATCGCATGCGTCTGTAGCCAGCTAGGCCATGCATGGAGGAGCGCCGCCGCCTGTAGCCAGCTAGGCCATGCGTGGAGGAGCTCTGCCACCTACCCTGCCTTGGATCGCTCTGCCCCTTCCCTAGGTTTGCTCTGCTGCTACGGGAACCGGGGAAGGGGGTGCACAGGCGGTGGCCGACGACATGGGGGCTCGCCGGAGCCCGTCGAGATCTGTCAGCAGAAGGGGTTCGGAAGAGGATGCGCTGTGTGTATGTGCGGTGGGTGGTGTGTGTGGTGGGTGCGGATGCAGGCCCGTGGTGTCAATCAGCAGGGATCGACGAGCGGGGCAAGCCTAGGTCCAGAGGAGGGGATGCGGCTACGATTGGCGAAGGTGCGCGAAGGAATATGCGATAGCAACTCGGGGCACACACATGCTTGCTCGTGTGAGAGGGCAAGGCGGCGCGATCAGACGGCGAGCTAGCAGGCAAAGCAGAGAGAGGAAGGCGGGGTAATCGCCGACGGTATTAGGGTTGCGGTGAGGAGCAGTGGGTCGCGATGTGGAGCGAGGAGATTAGGGTTATGGTGAGGTGCGGCTGTCGAGCGAGAGAGAGAGAGGAAGAACTGGCGGTGGGGTCTGTGAAGAGAAGCAAGGGGATTAGGGTTTGCGGGTGGTGTGAGCATGATATCACGAAATTACCCCTCTTCACTTATGTAGTCTATGGAAAATCTAGGGCATTTCTATCATTTCACATACAAACAGGGGGACGAGGAGGCGTCGAATGAAATTTCGAGCGTTGGATTGAGGTCATGTAGACGGCTAAAATTCGTGGGTACTCTGATTCTCTACTCTGATTGGTTGTCACTATTTTTCCATTTTCCGAGTGCCAAAACGGGGCGTTTTGTGAAGTAACCACCAAATACAAGTTTTAAAATGGTACCATCCCATTTTTCAAAAATACTATACTATATTACATGGACAATGTCCCATTAGTGGTATCTCAAACATTTTTGTCCACCCCTCGTGAAAAAGACAATGTCTGCCGAATCTGTAGGAAATGGGTCCGATTTGAACTACGGGTACATGATCTAAAGCTCATGATTTTTTGCAAAAAACATTTTTAGGTTCATAATATGTTATTTCATCAGATATCTGATGCAAGTTTAGCGAGGATCAGCCCCTAGCTAACAACCTTCAGGCCCGCTGTTTTGACCATAGTTTGAAACGGGCATAAAAAATTCAAAAACGGTCTGAACAATGTAAAACCTTCACGTGACATCGTATTATGTGACATATTTGTAAGGAAAAATATCAAACTTCGTTTATTGATTGCATCTCAAAAAAACCTTCTCAGAAATGACCTATCATGTTCGAGGTTTCATGACTTTTAGGCCAAACGACCAATGTTATGGCTATAATCGCGATATAGTTTGTGATAATGTGTCTATATTGTGCACCCATGTGCATCTTGGGATGGGGAACAATATTGCAGGAGAAAGTTTTCCTTTTCGTTGCATGGAAAAGCCATTTTCCATTTTCCGAGTTCCAAAAAACGGGCGTTTGTATGGCAACCACCAAATGTAAGTTTCAAAATGACACCAACCCATTTTAAAAAAAATACTATACCAAATTACATGAACAATATCCTAAATAGGGTATCTCAAACATTTTCGTCCACCCCTCGTGAAAAAATAAATGTCTGCCGAATCGGTAGGAAATGGGTCCGATTTGAACTATAGGTAGATGATCTAAAGCTCATGAGTTTTTGCAAAAATCATTTTTAGGTTCATAATCACTATAAGAAATGTGTTAACTAGTGACTTTTTCTTAATGACTATGTTTTTTTGGTCATAGATCTATTACAATCTCGAATCAAATGGTCGTAAACTATTTGGGAAGGTCCAAACCCTAAAAAACTATGACCTTTTATGTCAGGAAGGTCATAACTTGCTTACACCAATTGGTCATAACATAGATATCACTAGTATATGACCTTATGTTTGGGCCGACTACAACCAATTTAAATGGTCGTGGATACTATTCATGATTACTTAAATAAATACTAATGGCTACCTCAGCAAGTTAATCTAGGTGTTGCGTCTATATGTCAAATTTCGCTGACGTGTCTACATACGTGTAAGCAGCCAACCAAACGGCACTAGCTCATACAGGTGAGCAGCTAACCAAACTGCACTATCTCATACAACTGACAGGCGGGACCCACTAACTAACGTGCAAATAAAACTGACGAGTGGACCCCACCTAACTAAATTAGAATATCCTCAAATTCGAACGGACTCGGACCTCCGTCCTCGGGCAACAAGCAAACCATACAAACTCGTTACCACAAGCCCACCATCCTCGACTTGATATATTTCCAAACCACACTTTTTTAATATAGGAAAGGTTGTATTGGGCCTGGGCCACGTCCGGAGAGAGAGAGCAACATCTTTTTTTAGTCCTTTAAATTTTCCCACCCAACCCATAGACCATAAGTAGGCCACGGTGGGGTGGCATTAGCTTTTTTATTACTACATGTTTTCCACTACAGGCCCAAAGACCATTAGAAGGCCAAATTAAATTTTGGTCAGAATTGTGGGATTTTCACAAGTTTGAGTCCATAAAAATAGAGGGACATCATTTTTTTAGTGAATTTGAAAAAATAATTTGATCGCCGAATTTGCATAAGACCTCGAATCGCTATTATATAAAAATAATTTTTGTGCGTCTCCGATAAAACCGCATATTTGAAGCTAAAAATGATTTTTTTTAAAATCATGAGCACTAGATAGTGTACCTGTAGTTCAAACTGGACCCGCTTCCTACTGATTCGGCAGGAATTTGTCTTTTTCACCAGGGGTGTACGGAAATGTTTTAGATACCCCGGTTAGAACATTGGCCATGTAAGGTGGTATAGTATTATTGAAAAATAGGGTGGTACCATTTTGAAAACTATCACTTGGTGGTTGCTTAACAGAATGCCTCGTTTTTGTAACATCCCAAAACTTAAATCCAAGTTATCAAGATCCAAATCACCCAATTTAGGGTTAACAAAAACGTTTTCCATTTCAAATAATTAAGCATTCATATGTGTGTTGCATTAAATAGGAGTCGTTTTGAAATGCCATGATTGTTTGTTCTAATGGTTGTAAAATGATTCTAAGATGAATTCCACATCATCTAGATCATTCCCAAGCAAAAACTAAAGAAAAAGAAGTCAAAAAGAATGAAAAATGGAAATGGTCACTTTTGCCATTTTAATCAACTAGCCCACTTTGGGTATTCCTAGCACTCAATTTCCAATAGAAACAATTGTGGATCTTTGCACCCCTTGCTAGTACAAGTTAAGAGGTACCAAGGCCTACTTTGTGATCTTCGAAAAACATTCAAACTCTAAATTTAAAAGACATTTGAAAATGGAATCTAGTTCATATGTATAGATCACCCTTTTTCAAAAACCATCCAAATGAACTCCACTTAACAAATCCTAGCAACCAGAGATGCTTAAGCATGTGACAAACAACTCCACCAAATTTCATTTCAAAATTCCAAACTTGTTTTCTTTCGGCCATTTTGTCAAACACTTGGCAGGCACTGATCACACTCTAGTTTAGACTCACTGTTTCTACAGGGTTTTGCCACCCATTTGACCCCAATTTACTCCCTCTGTCCCTCTTTGATCAAACCAAGCCTTAAACAGCCCACCCCCTAGTCCCTAGCAGCAGTGCACCGCCACCCCGAGGCCATGCTCGCCAGCCAAACATGCACACGCCGCAGGAGACCACCAGCCCCTCTCCGCCGCTCCAGGAAGGCAGGCGTGGCCTTAGCGCCGTCTATGGTCCACCCCACGGCCACAGATAGCCCCTGGCCCACCGAGGCCAAGCCCCACACTATGTCTCATACACGCCAACAAGACTGTCGCGACAAGACGCCCCACGCTGCGCTTTGACCTGCACCACGCTGCCGCCCGCTTTGACCACCGAACTCGCCAGACACGCCTGCATTTCGCCGACCCACACTTGCCGGGAACCACGTCGAGCATCGCCTCTGTCTCTCAGAGCGCGCGATGCGCCTGACCACTATCCACCGGCCCTAGCGCCACCATTACACCCTAAATAACCGCCAGGGAACTATCCACCGTCCGCCTACCTCGCCCACGCCGATAGCCCCCTGTGCCGTCGTCACCGACGAGCTCTGCCCACACCTCTCTGCCGCCTCGCCGCGCCTATATAAGGAAGCCTCCCCAACACCAATTCGTCACACTCCCACACTCCCCTCTCTCCACTAATCCTTCCCCATCTCTCGCCGGAGCAGCTCGAGCAGCTAGTCGCCGGAATTTAGCCGGAGATAGCCGCAGTAGAGGAGGAGACGCTGCCATCGATTTCGTCCACCCCAGCCTCTGTCGCGACTTCGCCTGAGCTCGTCATCGTCTACTCGTTCGTTTGCCTGCCTCGCCGCACTCGCTAGAGCCCTGGTATTCCCCCACCGCACCCCCACTAAGCCGTTGGGGTTCCCCCGCACCGGCGACGAGTCCGTCGTCGATGATAAGCCCCAACCATAGATTCTGTTCTAATCCTACGGTCCACAACACCCTGTACCGCTTCGCGTTTAATGAGCCACTGACAGGCGGGACCCCCGGGTCAGCAGTCCTCAGCGTCGCGGAGTGAATCTGGGCCGGCCCGTTAGTGTTCCCGCCTAAGCCCGTAGATTCAAATTTAGATTTTTCTTTTTAGACTAAAACCTAGTTCTGTCCTTTAGTTTGAAAATCAATTCAGGGAGTTTTACAAATCCAAATTGAGTGATTCGAATTTTGTTGGAAAGATAATTAAAATATCTATCCAAGCCCGTTGGATTTAAATCATTTAGAGTTATAGATCTCTCCTAGGTAAAATAACAAGACATAAGCTTTTGCACATTCAAACATTTTTATAAAATCAACCATAATAGCTTTTGAATTGATTCCAACTCTCAAAAATCACATTTAACCATACCTATCTGAATAAGTAATAATATTAAGGTTTGCATGCAGTGACTTTGGACTAGTACCAAAATAATGCTATATAGGCATTTCTAGTCACTTTAAATCATTAAATAATAAACTTAAACTTATTTAAATGTGATCCAACATTTAAATCACATTCCCATATATTAGAATATGTGGTGATGACATGTGTCCACATGATCCCATATTTTAATTGGAGAATATTAAATCTTAGTTAATTTCAATGAGTAGTAATTACTTTTCTCAAATAAAATAAATGAAACTAGTTCATTAAACCTTGTGATGTTGGTGATAATAATAGATCATCAAATGTGTGCCTTAGTGTGCTAAGTAGACTAGTTAAGCATTGTTTGGTGATTGTGTATTCCCTATGTATTTATAGATGATAGTACCGACCAAGTCTACGAGGAGGAGGAGTTCTACCCCGAAGAAGACGAGGAGAATTTCAACCACTGCACCAACCAAGGCAAGCCATCATTAACAATGCAAGCTAACCCTTGCAAGCTAGATAACCTAAGCAATATGCATTAGGCATGCTTTGGTTATACCCTTTGACTTTATACCTACTCCAAGTTTTATTTACAAGCTTTACTTTCTTTATCAAAGTTCTTTACTTTGTTTGTAGATAGCACAAAGAGTATAAAACTTGACCTATCTAGTTAGACTTAGATGTCATTCTATGGCATGAGATTGAGATTAGCATCCCACATTAGTGAACACTCTTAACTTAGTAGTTTAGAGCTAAACCAAAACTTGATCACTCTAGATGGGAATACTTGGTGAAAATGACTTATGAAAACCTTGGAATGATGAGTCATTCTATTGAGATGTTTTGACATGTGTGGAGAAACACAAATGGTTTATGATGATGATGAAAATGTTGAGGCATGAGCCTTAGCCCTTTTATAAAAACTGATGGTTGGGTTCGGATGCGATACCATTCCAATTTTACCATACAACCACAATACCTGAATTGGGTAAGGCTTAGCCAGAAGTTTATATGCATTAGTATTAGTTCCCTCGCGGGAGAGGTTTGAGCTGAGGCTACCTCTCAATGTTGTCCACCTATGCAGTGCCTAGGATGGCAGATGGTCATGGCTGGGAGGCCAAGCTCATAGGAGAGGTGCTTATACTAGAGTGTGTAAAGGAAATGTTATGTTTGATTATCTGCATACTAAGTATGATGATTTAGGGTTATGCCTGACAGATGTATTGAATTTTGTGGTGAAAGTGTACCACCTCTACAGAGTGTCAAACTATTCGAATAGCCACGTCCGCGGTTATGGATAGTTGGAGTGGCCATACGGTTCCGTTGTCAGATGTTTTCAAAATGACTTATGAAATGAATTGTGACATGACTTGACCACAACATGGTTGTGACTATGACAACTAAGTTCCCACTTAGGTGATTTAGAACTTTATTTTATCTTTCTTTGTTTCTGAACTCAGCTTAGGTTTCAAACTTAACTTTGCAAATAAACTTAGAACTTAGCATTCCTACTAGAACTACTTTACTTGTTAGTGATAGTCTACGAGTACTTAAAGAGTACTCATGGATTTTGTCCCTGGTAATTCCCATGGCCAGACTATGAGGAGGACTACCCTGAAGGAGGACAGCAGGACGGCTACGACAACTAGGATCATCTCCCATCATCAGCATTACCTGTGACACTGAAGATGGAGCCCACCGCTACGCTATTTATTCCGCTACTTGTTTGTACTAAGACTAGATCATGAGATCCTTTATTTGTGTAAGACCATATTATGGTTTATAATGGATTATGTACTGTGATATCCAATCTGTTATGTCTCACAAAAATGGTAATCCTGGGATTGCGATGTATGGCATAATAGGCATCTAGGATTAAAAATCCGGGTGTTGACAGTTTTGTGCACTCGAAAAATAGAAAATGACTTTTCTGTGCGGCGAAAAGGAAAACTTCCTCCTACAACATTGTTCGCCATACCAAGATACACGTGTGTGCACAATACGGGCACATTATCACAAACTGCACCGCGATTCTGGCCATAACATTGGTCGTTTGGCCTAAAAGCCATGAAACCTCGAACATGATAGGTCATTTCTGTGAAGGTTTTTTCGAGATATCTACAAAATACAAAGTTTGGTATTTTTCCTTGTAACTATGTCACATAATACAACGCCACGCGAAATATTCACCTTGTTTGGAACGTTTTTGAATTTCTTATGTCTGTTTCAAAATTTTCTTATTTCAAACTATGGTCAAAACTGCGGGCATGAAGATAGGGGACGAGACTCGCTAAAATTGCATTGGATATCTGATAAAACATTATCTGATAAAACATTATATTGTGAGTTTAAAAATGATTTTTGCAAAAAATCATGAGCACTAGATAGTGTACCTGTAGTTCAAACTGGACTCGCTTCCTACCGATTCGGTAGGAATTTGTCTTTTTTGCCATGGGTGCATGGAAATGTTTTAGATACCCCGGTTGGAACATTGGCCATGTAAGGTGGTATAGTATTTTTGAAAAATAGGGTGGTACCATTTTGAAACTATCACTTGGTAGTTTCTTAACAAGCCCCGTATTTGCTACTCGAAAAATAGAAAATGAATTTTTCTGTGCGGCGAAAAGGAAAACTTACTCCTACAACATTGTTCGTCATACCAAGATACACGTGTGTGCACAATACAGGCACATTATCACAAACTACGCCATGATTTTGGCCATAACATTGGTCGTTTGGCCTAAAAGCCATGAAACCTCGAACATGATAGGTCATTTCTGTGAAGGTTTTTTCGAGATATTTACAAAATACCAAGTTTAGTATTTTTCCTTGCAACTATGTCACATAATACAATGCCAGGCGAAGGATTCACCTTGTTTGGAACGTTTTTGAATTTCTTATGTCTGTTTCAAAATTTTCTTATTTCAAACTATGGTTAAAACTGCGGGCATGAAGATAGGGGATGAGACTCGCTAAACTTGCATTGGATCTCTGATAAAACATCATATTGTGAGTTTAAAAATGATTTTTGCAAAAAATCATGAGCACTAGATAGTGTACCTATAGTTCAAAATGGACTCGCTTCCTACCGATTCGGCAGGAATTTGTGTTTTTTGCCAGGGGTGCACGGAAATGTTTTAGATACCCCAGTTGGAACATTGGCCATGTAAGGTGGTATAGTATTTTTGAAAAATAGTGTGGTACCATTTTGAAACTATCACTTGGTAGTTGCTTAACAAAATGCCCCGTTTTTGGCACTCGAAAAATAGAAAATGACTTTTCTGTGCGGCGAAAAGGAAAACTTCCTCCTACAACATTGTTCGCCATACCAAGATACACGTGTGTGCACAATACGGGCAAATTATCACAAACTGCACCGCGATTCTGGCCATAACATTGGTCGTTTGGCCTAAAAGCCATGAAACCTCGAACATGATGGATCATTTCTATGAAGGTTTTTTTGAGATATCTACAAAATACCAAGTTTGGTATTTTTCCTTGCAACTATGTCACATAATACGACGCCACGCGAAGGATTCACCTTGTTTGGACTATTTTTGAATTTCTTATGTCCGTTTCAAAATTTTCTTATTTCAAACTATTGTCAAAACTACGGGCATGAAGATAGGGGATGAGACTCACTAAACTTGCATTGGATCTCTGATAAAACAACATATTGTGAGTTTAAAAATGATTTTTGCAAAAAATCATGAGCACTAGATAGTGTACCTGTAGTTTAAACTGGACCCGCTTCCTACCGATTCCGCAGGAATTTGTGTTTTTCGCCAGGGGTGCACGGAAATGTTTTAGATACCCCGGTTAGAACATTGGACATGTACGGTGGTATAGTATTTTTGAAAAATATGGTGGTACAATTTTCAAACTATCACTTGGTAGTTGCTTAACAAAACGCCTCGTTTTTGGCACTCGAAAAATAGAAAATGACTTTTCTATGCGGCGAAAAGGAAAACTTCCTCCTACAACATTGTTCGCCATACCAAGATACACACGTGTGCACAATACAGGCACATTATCACAAACTGCGCCACGATTCTGGCCATAACATTGGTTGTTTGGGCTAAAAGCCTTGAAACCTCGAACATGATAGGTCATTTCTATGAAGTTTTTTGAGATATGTATAAAATACCAAGTTTGGTACTTTTCCTTGCAACTATGTCACATAATACAATGCCACACGAAGGATTCACCTTGTTTGGATCGTTTTTGAATTTCTTATGCCCGTTTAAAACTATGGTGAAAACGGCGGGCATGAAGGTTCTTTGCTAGAGGATGAGCCTCGCTAAACTTGTATTGGATCTCTGATGAAACAACATATTGTGAAGCTAGAAATGTTTTTTACAAAACATCACGAGCATCAAATCATGTACCTGCAGTTCAAATTGGACTTATTACCTGCCGATTCAGTAGACATTTGTCTTTTTGATGAGGGGTGTCCGGAAAGGTTTTAGATACCCGGTTGGGACATTGTCCATGCAACGTCATATAGTATTTTGGAAAAATGAGGTCTAGTACAATTTTACAACATATTCTTGATAGATGCTTCAAAAAAGACCTCTTTTGCTATTTAGAATAGTGCCATCCGATCAGAAAAGAAAAGAAAAGTACCCACGGATCACCCCACGAAGCAAATCTCATTCGTCCACCTAGCCTCCATCCAACGCCCAGACTTTCATGTCAGTTTCTCCCGCCTCCCCATCCTCCCACCAAATTTGTACCTAAAATGACTGAAACACCCTGCGGTTTACAATGGCAGGTAGCACAAGTGTTCAGGGATAGTTTCATCAAAGCACACCATCCACACCATCTCATCCGGATCGCGGTACAGGGGACAACAAACCCTAATCCCCTCACACATCTCGCTCAGACCCGCCGCCACCTCCCTCCCCCCTCCCTCGCGCTGGCTCTGTCCCTCCTCCCCATCGAACCCTAATCCCATCGCCCACACCTACAACACCGCCGCCTCCTGCCACCGATGAGCTGTAGAGCCACTCCTCCTAGACCAACCTTGTGTGTGGCCCTCTCCTCTCTCCAAGGATCCTCCGTCAAGCTCTCCTGGACGCCATGCTCCTTCTGCTGACCTTGTCGCTGGTGCAAACCAATGGGTACCTACAGATTATCATATTTGTAGTAGGTTTCTCTTTGGATTATCATATTTGTAGTAGGTTTCTCTTCGGATTATCATATTTCTGAACTTGTTTTTTTTGTGAACGGTCCCATGTTCTCTGGCAGCCCCGACTGATCCTTCCCGCCAGCGTCTTCGAGCAGTCACCCGATGCTGGGTGGCTGGGTGTCCATGGAGTGCAACGAGGCGGGGCATGGAGGCGCTGATCACAAGTACCGCACCCCCAACCTCTCCGCTGCCGAATGCGGCCGCCCCTGTCCATGCCCCTGCTAGATCTGGCCTTCGCAGATGCAAGTCGCCCCATCGGATCTGGAGGGCAAGGCGAAGGAGTCCTTCATTGTCGATGAGTTCGTGTTAGCCGCCAAGGTCTACACCTAGGCTATCGTGGTCTTCCTCACCTAGTGTGCGCCTTAGGGCTCTGGCTAGGTCTTCCTCACCTATCGTGTTGCACGCTACTCTACTCCCTCAACAATTTTCCATCTAAACAAGTTATTATTTCATGTTCTAGATTATGTTAATTTCGAAAAGTGCCTGCAGACATTCGCTTAGGTGTTTATTTTTTATCCATACATGTTCTTAGTCATTCAATACCATCATCAAACTAATTTGTTCTTAGTTGTTAACTACCCGAAGCATGATTTTGGTTAGTCTGCCTCTGATGTAATACTCATATGGAATGGTGTTTAAGTAAGTGGTGTCTTAATAAAGGATTTCTATGGAAATATACTATTATTCAAATATATAATTAAGGGTTTATAAATCTATAGACTACTATAACTAGAATGCTCAGGCATAGCAAGAATTGAACTTTGCAGTGTTGGAGCTTTCAATCATGGTAATGGTCTAGGTTCGTTGAGTAATGATTAATGGAAGGCAAAGCTTGATCACTAAAATAAGCTATAGCATTTACGAAGTTATGTTTATATAGCTTCAAAATGGTATCATCAAATCTTGTTCTATTAAGTTAGTGTCACCCCTCCTAGTTATAAGTTCTAGTCCAAGCTCCGCCAGAGCAGAATTCAACTTCTTCTGTGAGCTAAATGGTGTTGGTGGTGATTCCTAAATTAAGTTAGAATATAATGTGTTCATGGATTACTTGTGGACTTCTAGGATTTTAATGTAGCATTCCTTTTTAGGCTTATACTATAGACGACTTTTGAGTTCTGTAATCTGTTTGTTGTAGACTGGGTAGTGCTAAATACTACATGAGTCATTTAAGCTATAACAGATGGGTACCCTTCTCTATTATTGCTCTATTATGTGAGTTTATTGTTGCACACTGAATTTAAGAGGTTTTACTATTTGGAGAGTTATTTATGGTCTCTGTTCTCCATATAATGCATCTAGTGTTAACTGAATGATCATTGCTTATCTGGCATAGAAGAAAATTGGATCTATGCATGTCATACAATCTTAGTTGAATTATGGAACTGTATGACTGCGCTCTTCATTTGGACATTGTCGTGGCCCCTTATTCATTGTTTCCAGCAACACTAATGAAACACAACCATGCAATGCAGGTCACTACAATTCTCTCGTTTGCTGCATCATGCTCTGACAGTGGTGATAGTTCATTTTGAAAAGGACATTTCTTTCTGGAGAAGATACTACCAACTTCCTTGTGGGAGATTTTAACTCGCCACTACATTTGGTTTTCTGTCTTGTCCCCTAAGTGCTACATCAGCTCATCATGTTTTGGCTCTTGGCATCCTTCTGATTTTGTACATAATCCTGATGTGTTTATATCTACAAATAATGGTGTATTCCCAATTAAATAGATGTTGCTTACTCATAGTTCCTTCTCAAACTGTTACATTTACATCCTAGTTGGGAGTTCTTGTTATGGTTTCTGTCGGTTTGCATCAATTTGGCATCCTTGTTCCTCAAGTACTTAATTTGTTCACATCACAAGCTTTTCTATCTGTGTTAGAGGTGCATACTATCATTACTGCCTTGTATTTATTATGTGAGGACATGTAACATGTATCGGATTGATTCACTATTCTTGATGTGTTAGATGTGCATATTGTCATTACTGTCATTTTTACAGTACCATTTTAACACAGTGCTACTCCTATTGCTACTGTCATTATTCTTAGTCAGTTGCTGCAAGCCAGGGAGTACACTGTATTTGCTGCAATCTAGAGGAGTATGAATCAGTTGATGTGCTTTTGCTCTTTGTATTCGTAGTCACCTGCTGCTACTGTCATTTTTCTTTGGATTGTGAATCAATTTTGATAACAAATCCAAAATCTTTAACTATAACTTCCATTTTGCATTATAATATACTAATGTTTGTTGGTACTGATCTCTGTGGGAGGAATGTGCGGGGAGCCCCTAGGCGTCGAGGTGTTGATGGTCAAGAGGAAGAGGCAAGGAGCACCTGGGAAAGAAGGCGACGGTGCCGAGGAGATGAGATGTTGCTGCCGACGAGAAGGCGACGTTGCCGAGAAGAGAAGGTGCTGATGGTCAAGAGGTGTGAAGAAGCCAGAAGCCCCAATCATCAAAGAGCTGGTTATATGTTGTGATAGTATCTGGGAGAAAAGATTATGCAAATATTATATTGTTAGCCAAATTTGGCCTGTAGATTGATAATATTTATTTGTTTTCTGTTTTTACTACAATATTGTATATTTGCTGGCAACATGTGGAAATTGAAACGTGGCTGGTGGTTAATGAGAACGTAAGTAATATTGAAAAAGTGGAGTGAAAAGGCTTAAAAGTTATGGGTTGTTAAAAGACCATGGCCCAACAAAATATGTTATTTAAATGCCTGAAAGCCCAAAAGATAAATAGGTCGTAAAAGAGCAAAACCCAAAATAAATTGTACTAAAAATAGGCTTCGGCCGAAAGTTAAAAGGCCAAAATTTTGGGCTAGGCCCATTTTAAAGACCGAGCTGGACCAGGCTGAATTTGTTGCCATGTTAGATTCCATGTAGGATTGGTTTACGTGGACAGGCCAGAATGCCATGACCAAAATTTTGGTCATGAACACTAAAAGGTCGTTAGCTGTCTATAGTGACTCTCGGTATGTGACCTACTGTTTTTGGTCATAGAAAAGTCATAGATGGACTACTATGACCTTTCTATGACCAATAGTTGGGGTCACCAGTTAGCACATTCCTTGTAGTGAATATGCTATTTCATCAGAGATTCGATGCAACTTTAGCGAGGCTCAGCCCCTAGCTAAGAACCTTCATGCATGCTATTTTGACCATAGTTTGAAATAGACATAAAAAATTCAAAAACGGTCTGAACTATGTAAAACCTTCGCGTGGTGTTGTATTATGTGACATATTTGCAAGGAAAAATATCAAACTTGGCATATTCATTGCATCTCCAAAAAACCTTCTTAGAAATGACCTATCATGTTCGAGGTTTCATGGCTTTTAGGCCAAACGATCATTGTTATGGCTAGAATCGCGGCATAGTTTGTGATAATGTGTCCATATTGTGCACCCATGTGCACCTTGGGATGGTGAACAATGTTGCAGCAGAAAGTTTTCCTTTTTGTCGCACGGAAAAGCCATTTCCCATTTTTTAAGTGCCAAAAAACGAGGCGTTTGTGAAGCAACCACCAAATGGAAGTTTCAAAATGACACCAACCCATTTTGAGAAAATACTGTACCAAATTACATGAACAATATCCCAAATGGGGTATCTCAAACATTTCCGTCCATCCCTCGTGAAAAAGGCAAATGCCTGCCAAATCGGTAGGAAATGGGTCCAATTTGAACTACAGGTACATGATATAAATCTCATGATTTATTTGCAAAAATCATTTTTAGATTCATAATATGCTATTTCATCAGAGATCCGATGCAAGTTTAGCGAGGCTCGGCCCCTAGGTAAGAACCTTCATACCCACTGTTTTGACCGTCGTTTGAAACGGGCATAAAAAATTCAAAAATGGTCCGAACAATGTAAAACCTTCATGTGGCGTCATATTATGTGACATATTTGCAAGGAAAAGTATTAAACTTACTATACTGATTGTATCTCAAAAAAACATTCTCATAAATGAACTATCATGTTCGAGGTTTCATGGCTTTTAGGCCAAACGACCAATATTATGGCTAGAATCGCGACATAGTTTGTGCTAATGTACCCATATTGTGCACCCATGTGCATCTTGGGATGGCGAACAATATTGCAGGAGAAAAGTTTCCTTTTCATCGCACGGAAAAGCCATTTTATATTTTCCAAGTGCTAAAAAACAGGGCGTTTTGTGAAGCAACCACCAAATGGAAGTTTCAAAATGGCACCAACCTATTTTTCAAAAATACTAGACAAAATTATATGAACAATATCCCAAATGGGGTATCTCAAACATTTTCATCCACCCCTTGTGAAAAAGACAGATGTCTGCTGAATTGGTAGAAATTGGGTCCAATTTAAACTACATGTACATGATCTAAGCTCATGATTTTATGCAAAAAAAATTTAGGTTCACAATATAATATTTCATCAGAGATATGATACAATTTTAGTGAGGCTCAGCCCCTAGCTAAGAACCTTCATGCCCGTCGTTTTGACCATAGTTTGAAACTGGCTTAAAAAAATTCAAAACGGTCCGAACAATGTAAATCTTTTGCATGGCGTCATACTATGTGACATAGTTGCAAGAAAAAATATCAAACTTGATATATTTATTGCGTATCAAAAAAACCTTCTCACAAATGACCTATCATGTCTAAGGTTTCATGGCTTTCAGGCCGAAAGATCAATGTTATGGCTAGAATCACGGCATAGTTTGTGATAATGTGCCCATATTGTGCACCCATGTGTATCCTGGTATGGCAAACAATATTACAGGATAAAGTTTTCCTTTTCATCGCACGGAAAAACTATTTTCTATTTTCCGAGTGCCAAAAAAGGGGCGTTTTATGAAGCAACCACCAAATGCAAGTTTTAAAATGGCACCAAACCATTTAAAAAAATACTAGACCAAATTACGTGAATAATATCCCAAATGGGGTATCTCAACCATTTCCATCCACCCCTCGAGGAAAGGACAAATGTCTACCGAATCGGTAGGAAATGTGTCTGATTTGAACTACAGGTATATGATATAAAGCTCATGATTTTTTTCAAAAATCATTTTTAGATTCACAATATGCTATTTTATCAGAGATCCAATGCAAGTTTAGCGAGGCTCAGCCCCTAGCGAAGAACCTTCATGGCCGCCGTTTTGACCATTGTTTGAAATGGGCATAAAAAATTCAAAAACGGTCCGAACAATGTAAAACCTTCGTGTAACATGGGATGGCGAACAATGTTGCAGGAGGAAGTTTTTATTTTTGTCGCACAAAAAACTTATTTTCCATTTTCCGAGAGCCAAAAATAGGCGTTTTGTGAAGCAATCACCAAATGAAAGTTTCAAAATGGTACAACCCGTTTTTTCTAAAATACTAGACCACCTTACATGCACAGTGTTCAAACCAGGGTAGCTCAAACCTTTTCGTCCATCCCTCGTGAAAAAGACAAATTCCTGCTAAATCGGTAGGAAGCGGGTCAAGTTTGAACTACAGGTACATGATCCAATGCTCATGATTTTTTTAAAAAATCATTTTTAGACTCATAATATCATGTTTCTTCAGAGACCCAATGCAAGTTTAGCGAGGCTCATCCCCGATCTAATAATCTTAATGCCCGTCGTTTTGACCATAGTTTGAAACGGGCATAAAAAATTCAAAAATGGTCTATTTCGTGTGGCGTCATATTATGTGACAAAGTTGCGAGGAAAAATATCAAACTTGGTATATTTATTGCGTCTCAAGACCTATCATGTCCGAGGTTTCATGGCTTTTAGGCCGAAAGACCAATGGTATGGCTAGAATTACAGCATAGTTTGTGATAATGTGTCCATATTGTGTATGCATGTGTAACATGGGACGATGAGAAATGTTGCAGGAGGAAATTTTTCTTTTTATTGCACAGAAAACACATTTTCTATTTTTTGAGCACCAAAAACGGGGCATTTTGTGAAGCAACCACCAAATAAAAGTTTCAAAATGGTACAACCCGATTTTTCTAAAATACTAGTCCACCTTAAATGCACAGTGTTCCAACCGGGGTATCTCAAACCTTTCCGCCCATCCCTCGTGGAAAAGACAAATTCCTGCCAAATCGATAGGAAGCGAGTCAGATTTAAACTACGGGTGCATGATCCAATGCTCATAATTTTTTGCAAAAAATCATTTTAGACTCACAATATCATGTTTCTTTAGAGATCCAACGCAATTTTAGCAAGACTTAAGGCCAAAAAAATTGAATTCAGAACGCTAGTTTCAAAATCATATTTTGAATTATGATATTATCCCTACCATGGACTAATGTGAGATTAGTAAATCCACTATTTTGAAATAATAAAATATTTATAATTAACATCTTAGGAGGATATAAGTGAATTTTATAAAAATTTAGAGCCAAAAATCAATTCATTTGGACTTCTTATGAAAAAGATACAAAAATATTAAGAAAATAGAAAACAAAAAGAAATAAACTTTCCTAAATGGACCACCCAGACCGGACCTTATCTACTAGGCTCCAAGGCCCAGTCCGCCAAGGGAAAAATATAAAAGGAGGGAGGGTATCGGGAGGTTGTCCGCCGAGGCCCAGGCCCAATCAAAGATGGCTATGTTCATAAATCTTTAGCACATTAATAAAACAATCTTGTAGTAGTGGTCTGGTGGTTAGAGTTTCTTGTTTCTTGCATGAGGTCTACGGTTCGAACCTCGCTACCTCCCATTTTTGCGGTGTTTATTCTCGAGCAAAGCCAACATATTATGATTGTTATAACAAAGCTGAGCGAAAGTTTGACAACAACTATCGTGGATCGTGGTGGTAGATATCGTGAAGCAGTGAGCGAGCTCAGGGGTTTGATCCCCACAAGCTGTGCAATTTTTTGATCTCTTTTTCTAAAGAGTGGGTAATATATTTTTCTCGTTGCTTTTTTATTTTACCAGAATTGGAGCCAGGCTCAGCAGGTAATATTTGCTGGATCGATGATTGATCTATGGTGTTAGTTTGGTGAGTGGGCCCATGTAGATGTATATTGACACATGAATATACAATATACAGAAATTGACATGTAGACATACCACGTAGACAAAATTTTTGATGTGGTCAACTAGTCAATTCAATGTATCATAGATGATCTGATGATTTAAATTAGTTATAATGGGTCATAAATAAGACTCTAAGTTGTATCCTAGAGGTTATGACGATTTCAATGTATCCTAGGGGTTCGATCCCCACGAGCTATGCAATTTTTTGATCTCTTTTTCTAAAGAGCGGGTAATATATTTTTCTCGTTGCTTTTTATTTTACTAGAATTGGAGCCAGGCTCAGCGGGTAATATTTGTCGGATCGGTGATTGATCTACGGTGTTTATCTGGTGAGTGGGCCCATGTAGATGTATATTGACAGATGAATATACAATATACAGAAATTGACATGTAGACATGCCACATAGACAAAATTTCTGATGTGGCCAACCAGTCAATTCAATGTATCATAGATGATCTGATGATTTAAATTCGTCATAATGGGGCATAAATAAGACTCTAAGTTTTATCCTAAAGGTTATGACGATTTCATATGCTGAAATTACGACGATTTGATACAAATCGTCATAATTCTATAGGATTTTGACCTCTCCAAATAGCCTATGACCATCTTATGCTAAATCGTCATAGATCTATGACGATTCCATTTCTCGTCACTATGAGAAGGTCCCAAGTTAACACATTTCTTATAGTGTACTCTTCTTCTTGGTGGAGGTGGATTTGCTCCAACAAGCTCATGGTTGTGATTGGGTTCAACAACCATGTCTAGAGCTAAATGGGTGGAGAATGAGAGTGATGGGTTGCTTTATTTAGAGGGAAAAAAGTGAAGGAGGGACAATATGGGGATATAAGATTTACAAAGTCTTTCCCTTGCCCTTTGACAATGATTTTTTCTTGGCATGCTCCTTCTCCTAGGCAGCTCTCGCCTTCTTACCAAAAGGCGGCATAAAGTCATCATCGTCTTCCTCCACCGATGCCTCGCCCATACCCTTTGATGAAGCCTCACCCTTGCCCTTTGACGATGCCTTTATATTGGCCTACTCCTTCTCCCATGAAGCTCTCGCCTTCTTACTGAAAGGCGGCATGAAGATATCATCTTCGCCCTTGATCTCTTTTATCCACAACAAAGGGTGATCAGCAAACCTCTCTCTCGAAGCTTCCTTTTTTAATTTTAGCTTGGTCCACCTTCCATTCATCCTGAGAAGTTCTTGTCGTATTTACTCAGGGTTCCTTGATGGCCACGCTTTCATATGTAATGCCTCACCCAGCTCATTGATAAAAAAAACATCGCTAACAATGAGTTCCTCCAGTGGAACCTGAATTTTGGCTATCCTAAAATTTCTAGAAAAACACAAAAGGTCTTCAGACATCTTGGAAACATAACTACGATCAAATGGAAAACCTGACATATTGTTCTGCTTACACACCTTAGTGGAGAGAGGGTTTTATAGACTCGGAAGGAAAACAACAGGAGGAAAATGGTGGGAACTCGTTGGTGGGAATAAAATTGTGGGAGCTCATTGGTGGGAAGAAAATCGCTGGGAACTCCTTAGCAGGAAGAAATTCGCGGGAACTCGTTGGCGGGAACTCATTGGGACAAGTTTGTATGGGGATAAAAATTGGTATTTATTATTAGCTGCCTCATCAAAACCTTCCATCCGTGGGAAGGGAAAAGAGTACAGCTGTCTCTAAAAAGAAGACAAAATTACAGAAGGATAAAAAATTACAAAGAGATTAAAAATCCTACAACTAAGATTCGTCTTGGTCTTGGGTCCACTACATAGCTTCGAACGAGGCTATAAGTTATGGGTTCTCGGTGGTGTGCTAGGCTCTTTGTCTAGCTACCTCTCCATCTTTGCCAGACATCAGTGTTTTCACCATATCTGGGGTGAGACTAGTTCTTATATGATCAATTATACTTCCATATAGACTAAAAGTAGACTCCGATGAGAATGTTGAGACAGGCACCAATAGCACATGCCATGCTAATATGGAAAACACCAAATATGTTGACCTTTTATCCTGCCACCATTGTAGTATGTCAGAGTCATCGTCATAATCATTAGTAGCAACTACTGGACTATTGAGATACTTTGTTCACTCCCCGCCACCTTGAAGCATGGGAGTTTGTGTGGAAGATCTCGGTGTGGCTATGGAGGTACCAAATATTTCCCCCACAGTTTTTTCTTACCCCTACCAGCTGTTGGTACCGCCGGAGGTGTGTGTAGCAAAGCTGCGCCATACTTAAGCTCATACTTACTAAAAACTTCCTGCGTGTTATCCTTTATATCAAGTGAATATTGATCATAGATAACATTTACGTTACAACTTAAGTGCGAAAGAACCCCACTAAACATAACTTAAGAGCGAAAGAACCCCACTAAACCGTTCCATTTTAGTCCTAGGATACAAAATAAATGCGATACCATAGAGCAAAGGTATAGTTTTCCAATATTTGAGAACTTTTAGTTTCATGTTATGGACAACTACTAGTAAAGTGACATCATTTTCATACTCTTTCATGTATTGGGCAATTTCTAAAATATGATGCACAATGATATGAAATCTAGGATAATAAACCCTAGATAAAGTAACAAATGATTATTAAAATGTTGCCAGAAACTTATAGATCGATTCAACAACGTGCCAAGTACTTACAGCCAGTAGATGACACCCGTCTTTTTGCGGAAAATGTGCATTAGTGATACGTTGCTAACGTATCCATAATTTTTGATGTTCCATGCTTGGTTTTATCTACTTTCTTATGTTTTGTCCATACTTTGGAGTACTTTTTATACACTTTCTTGGACTAACCTATTAACAAGATGCCACAGTGCCAGCTGCTTGTTTTCTGCCGTTTTTGGTTCCAGAAAAGTCAGAAAATGTATATTCTCAGAATTGGACGAGACAAAAGCCAAAGTCAGTATTTCACCGAGGGGACACGGAGCCAGAATACGAGACGGAGAGGGGCCAGGGGGTGATACGTCCATTTTGCATCACTATTCTATGTCTTAATTCACTATTATTCATTGATATATTTCATATTGAGAGGTGATACTTATGTTATTTCATCTATTTTTGCATGGTTGATGACTTTTGGAGCATGGACCGCTGCGGTCAGGATTCTGATGGAAAAGGTGCTGTTTGGAGAAAAAATTCGTGAAGATCAGAAAATCCGGGAAAATATATGGAAAATCCTATTTTTCTAGAAGACTAAGGATGCCAGAAGATGGAGTGGAGGTGGGCCACAGGGGGCCCACACCACCCCATGGCGCGAGCAGGCCTAGGCCGCGCCAGGAGGTGGTGTGGCCACCCTGGCCCACTCCAACCTCTCCCCTCTGGCGTATATCATCCTCCCGAAACCCTAAGACTCGGGGAGCGACCACAGAAAGATTCTGCCGCCTCTGCGGGGCGGAAAACACCGAGAGAGAAAGATCTCTCCGACAGACAGATTTCTGCTGGGGGAATTCCTTCCCGGAGAGGGGAGATCGTCGCCATTAACACAACCATCAAGCTGGACTTCATCGGGATCATCATCATCACCACCATCATCACCATCAGCACCCTCATCACCATCTCCATATTGCTGTAACAATTGAGTTGGATCTTGCACTAGTTCATAGGGGAAACTTTCCCGGTGTTGATTACTCTTTGTAGTTGATGCTATTGAGTGAACCGTTGAATTATTGTTTATGTTCAGATTGTTATACATCATTATTTCATCTCTGATCATGATCCATATGATGTCTTGTGAGTAGTTCGTTTTGTTCTTGAGGACATGGGAGAAGTCTTGTTGTTAGTAGTGGAGTTGTGTTGAGAAAGATTCAATAGATTGTTATTTAAGTTGTGGTGTACTTCTTCTAGTGGTGTCATGTGAACATCGACTACATGACACTTCACCTATATGGGCCTAGGGGAATGCATTGTGTATTTGGCTACTAATCGTAGGGGTTGTCGGAGTGACAGAAACTTGAACCCCCGTTAGGAAACCATTGCACAAGGGACGTAAGGGTCTTAGAGTTTAAAGCTGTGGTTAGGTTTCTACCTTAATTACTTTTTTGTACTTACGGATGTTTGCAAGGGGTATAATCACAAGTATGTATTAGTCTTGGATGGGGCGGTACATTAGCATAGGTTCACCCACACAACACTTAGCAAGCTAAAGAAGATTAGTCAACTATATGAAGCGAAAGCACTTGACAGTCTTCCCATGTGTCCTCGAGAACATTTGGTCATCTTAAGTAATACAACCGGCTTGTCCTTTGCTGCATAAAGGATTGGGCCACTTGCTGCATTTATTCCTACTATCTTTTATTTACTCGTACTTTGTTTACTTGCTTTATCGAAAACCCCTAAAAATCCGTTTGCTAAGTATTTGCAGAGAATTCCTGATCCATACAACTAGCCAGCACCTTCTGCTCCTCGTTGGGTTTGACACTCTTACTTATCAAAAATACTGCGATACACCCCCTATACTTGTGGGTCATCAAGACTATTTTCTGGCACCGTTGCCAGGGAGTGAAGCGCTATTGGAGAGTGGAACTGGTAAAGGAAACTTCTACTGTGAGTATTGTTTACTTCTGTTAGTTGCTTTATTTTTGTTATGGATAATTCGCTGAGTTTCTTATTTGGTAATGCTACTACCACTGCTAAGGTAGTAGATAAGCCACCACCTGCTGAGAATGATATTTTCAAAATACCTACAAGAATTATTGATCGTGTTATGGATAACTACTATGTTGGGGATGGAACTGTCCATCCCGGTGATCATTTACTCTTTATACACGAATTATGCGGGTTGTTCAAGTGTGTAGGTATTACTACAGATCAAGTTAAGAAGAAGTTATTCTCATTATCACTGAAAGGAAGAGCTGAGGACTGGTATAAGCTGCTGAAGAATGGTCAAGCTCTGGAATGGGAGGAAATAATGCCTCTCTTTTATTCAAAGTTTTATCCTCCTAGTGAGATTCATAAAGATCGGAATCAAATATACAACTTTTGGCCTCTTGATGGAGAGAGTACAGCTCAAGATTGGGGGAGATTGAAGTTAATGATGCTCAAATGTCCCATTCATGAGCTCCCCAACAATATTATTATCAATAACTTTTATGCAAGGCTCCCTCTACATGATAAAGATTTATTGGATGCTTCTTGCGCTGGATCATTCACTCGCATGGAATAAGAAGCTAAATGGGATCTTCTGGACCGTATTCAAGACAATGCTGAAGCTTGGGAGAATGACAAAGGTAGAAAGTCAGATATAAATTATGATTATGAATGCATTGAGTCTTTTATGGGAACTGATGACTTTCAAAATATTAAAAATGCTTATGGTCTAGACTCTCAAGCTATTGCTTCTTATTTTAAGGCTTTTGCTTCCTATATTGAAGTGCCTAAAAAGAAGTGGAATAAGTATCATGAACCTTATAAAGATATTGCTAAGAGTGTTCCTGCAAGAAATACTGAAGCTTATACTGCTAATCATGTTTTACCTAAACCTTATATTGAGAAAATGCCTTTCCCAGTTAAGGTAAAGGAACATTCTATGATGGCTAGTATGGTAGATGAAAGTATAAATAAAGCTGTTTAACCTGATAAACAAATGGTTGATGAACCTATAATAGCAAATGTGAAAGACTTTGTTACTAAATATGAAAAAGAGGAACACAATATCCTTTGTAAGGATACCTCTAATATTGTTTCACATAGTAGTGTTATGTTAGCTAGTATTCCCGTGTTTTCTGTTAGAATAAGTGATCACTGCTATGATGGCCCTTGTGATAGCTATATTCTTAAGTTTATGCATGATACTGAAAGTTACTATGAGCGAGGGAAAAGTATTCTTATGTATCTCAATAATATCAAGTTTCCTCGTTTTATGCTGAAAGTTTTTATGTTGCACTTGTTTTGCCTTCTTATGCATGAAGCCTCTGGTTTCAACAACTTGTTTGTTTACAAAATCCCCTTGCATAGGAAGTGGGTTAGACTTAAATGAGTGTGTGTTTTTGCCTCTTAATGCTCTCTTTCACTTCAATCCATATCCCTATGAGAGCTTCTTCAAAATTATCATGCCAATCTTAATGGCTATACAGAAAGAGCTTTATGGGAGACAACCCAATTTGTTTTTGCTTTTAGTTTGTTTTTGTTTCTTTGAGTCTTGGAAGTTATTACTTCGGTAGTAACCGCTCCTTATCCGTTTTTTTGGTTTTTGTGTCAAGATCAACCTCTAATGAGAGAGAAGTAAGATTTGTGGAAGTTGCTGTCCCAAAACAGATTTTTGTGCTTCACCGTAAAAATTCGTGAGAGACCTCTGTCTGTCGGATTGAGCTGTAATTTTTTCTTCTTCTGACCCAGGTTGTTATTTAACTTTTGTTAATTTTGCACTTTTTGATTTGAGCAACATAAGAGTTTCGAAAAAATTGATCTTTACCTGTTGGTCTGTTTTGACAGATTTTGCCACTTTTGCATTTGCTTCTTTAATCGATTTCCTTTTTGAATTCTTTTTGGGTTTTCGGAAGAAGTTGCTTCAGTAGCTTTTGTTTTGATGGTTTTCAGTTGAATTTGGACTCAAAAGGTTTTATCACTTCACTTATACTAATGTTGCTAATGAGAACTGTGTGAAGTTTTGTGTGAAAGAAATTTCTAGGAAGTGGAGACAATGGTGTAATAAGGAAGAGAAGGGTTTTATGATTCAAGTAATAAGTATATGAAGATGAAGATATCGATGTTATTCAAGAGATGACTCTAGAAGAATCTACTAGATACCAAATTCAGAGACCTGCAGAGTCTGTTTTCAAATAGGTAACCGTTCTGGTAAGAAAAGATCCGCGAAAACACTATCCAACTATATTTTTGCAGTTTTCAGTCAATAAGGAAAGTTACGAAGAGAAAAAGGGACAGAAATGGAGCCGGGGTGGCCCACACCACCCCATGGCGCGGGCCCACCCCTGGCCGCGCCACCAGGTGGTGAGGCCACCCAGGACTCCGCCTCCAACTTGTTTTCTCCCAGTACCTTCCTTTTGATACGAAACTTCGTAATATATAACCCCCCGGATCCCCCAAGGTCCGTATATCGTGTTTTCGTCGTGTTTTCGTTTCGATCTGTTTCTGCCAGGTAAAATCTCAGATTCACAGTCTCAATGTCTTCCACTAGATCAGTTAAGGGAGATTCCTTGGAAGATATCATCAACCCATACATGAGAGAATTGAAGATTCATCCCAAGGAGTTATTGCTCGAAGGTGGGGAGGTTCGGATTAAAGAGGTTCAAGGCCCTAAAGGTGAAGGAAGTCTTGAGGACAGGATGGAAGCACTGGAGCAAGAAGGCTTTAGGTACAAGAAGATGGCGGAGTGCGAAGTGGATATCATCCATAAGATTTGTTCCGAACTCATCACCGAGCACCAAAAGGAGACTTCTGAACTCAAAGACGAAGTCCTCTCACTCCGCCAAACAACCAACAAACTACAAGCACAGTTCCATGACGTTCAAAATCAAAACTGTGAGTATGAGGCTAGATTTAAACTCATAAGTGCTGCTGCAAGTTTCAGGATGTTGGAAACCACGATGTCCTTTGTTGATGGGAAACCTTTACCTTGGAAGACGGACGAAGATGAGAGGATACCACCACCACCTAAGGAGTAATTCGTCATCAGGTTTGGCATCCCCTTGGTTTGTTCCAAGCTTGGGGAGTGCCGCGGTATCACATCACCATCTTCTATCTTTTTACCTTATTAGTAGAGTCATATCATGAATAGAGGAGTTATTTTGTAGTATGGTTTGCATTATGGAAGTGTCCCCTCTCTCGTTAGATTTGTATCCCTTGGTGTGAGTTGCCGTTATGGAATATTAATGAGAAGTTCTATCATTCACTCTTTTGCATAGCTTATATTAGTTTTCAATTTGTGGTTATATGATTGATCTTGTTCTTAGTATTGGTAGCACTCTGGGATCATTGAGTTAATTTAGTTGGTTTTGGCAAACCTGGCTCGGTCAGTAGCAACACTATTTTTGAGAGTTGAATGAAAAAGATAAAAGTACCTTTAAAGAAAAATTATTTCATCATCTTTCTTTCTTGATTTACTCATAAGTTTAGTATTCTATAGTTAAGATCTTTTTTGCTTCCAAGGAAGATTGCATGTTTGTATTTATCACTTGTATGTTTGTTTGTTTCCCTCAACTCTTATACTTGCTACCCAGCCTTGCTAGCCAAAAACCTGTACTGAGAGGGTATTCTTCTCGTGCATCCACCTCCTTTAAACCAACACCTTTGCCATTTGTGTCCACCATACCTACCTATTAGCATTATTGCAATTCCAAGTAAATTCTTGTTTTATCTACCTCCCAAATTAGACTTGTTATGTGAAAATTAGTGATTAAAGCTCTCACGAACTTGATGGCAAACTTTACTTTCTTGCATTTAATAAACTTGAACCATTGGGTCCTTCTTTGTTGCATATATGCTTGTGCTTTATGAGTTGAAGTTAGCCGAACCATGTATCATGGGGACCGCTTTCAACACTTCATTTGGTACTTTGTAACTAGTTGATATCATGTTCTTTTGCTTATGGATCCCGGCGGTGTGAAATAAAGGTGGAATTTGTAAGATCATGGAGTTTATATGTGTGTTAGAGAAACGCCTGGGCCTCTAGCCTAAGCCATTCCTAATCATGGTGGAAACTTGCAGCATAACTATAGTGAGCATTCTATGAAGCATCCCCAATAAAAACCTATGCAAATAGCAAATAAAAAGATCGCTGAGATGCTCACTGTCTGCTTGCCTTGTCATTTTGATTATGGGATAGCTCCTGTGTCATGTGCAAGGGGTACCCCATTGGCAGTTCTCAATGATACACATGTATTTACAATGACAAGAGCTTACTCGTGACTAAAGTTGAGTAGCATGAGGATCGGTACTCATAAGTAAGGGGCATGAGATTTCAACTTATAACTTGTCAAGCATATCCTCTTAGTTGTGTCACTTTAACCTTAATCACCTAAAGATGCCTATGATAGGGGAAATGAGATCTGAAAGCTAGTAAGTATCATAATTTTTGGGAGCTCTTTATGAGACTTGCAATCCCTGCTTCCCTCTGCGAAGGGCCTTTCTTTTACTTTGTAGTTGAGTCAGTAAACCTACTCCCTTCTATCTCAGTAAGTATCTTGAGTTGTTGTCTTTCATTCATGCATATGATGATTTATGCAATCATGTTTCTTATGTTCCTTGCTTTGCACATTGCTCTTATCCTGATGTTTACTACTTTGAAAGCTTTCATTGAAAAACCAGTTATTTGTAAACTCCAGCAAGTTATCAACTATTCCTCGACCAAGAGCTAAGTTTGCCATTACCAATTATGATTCACTTTATGTATCTTTATTGTGTTTCCTTTACTTATTACAAGTTGGGTTATATAATAGTGAGTTGTCTTCTATTATGATCTATGTATTTGATGAATTTGATGCTTCTTGTCTGTATTCTTTTATCGGCTCTTCACTCCATAAACCTGAGGTCATGTTTATTGAGCTCAGTTTTGCTTGGGGACAAGCGAAGTCTAAGCTTGGGGGGAGTTGATACGTCCATTTTGCATCACTATTCTATGTCCTAATTCACTATTATTCATTGATATATTTCATATTGAGAGGTGATACTTATGTTATTTCATCTATTTTTGCATGGTTGATGACTTTTGGAGCATGGACCGCTGCAGTCAGGATTCTGATGGAAAATGTGCTGTTTGGAGGCAAAATTCACGAAGATCAGAAAATCTGGGAAAATATACGGAAAATCCTATTTTTCTAGAAGACTAAGGATGCCAGAAGATGGAGTGGAGGTGGGCCACAGGGGGCCCACACCACCCCATGGCGCGGGCAGGCCTAGGCCGCGCCAGGAGGTGGTGTAGCCACCCTGGCCCACTCCAGCCTCTCCCCTCTAGCGTATATCATCCTCCCGAAACCCTAAGACTCGGGGAGCGACCACAGAAAGGTTCTGCCGCCTCTGCTGAAGGAAAACACCGAGAGAAAGATCTCTCTAGCATGATTTCCGGGAATTCCTTCCCGGAGAGGGGAGATCGTCGCCATCAACACCACCATCAAGCTGGACTTCATCGGGATCATCATCATCACCACCATCATCACCATCAGCACCCTCATCACCATCTCCATATTGCTGTAACAATTGAGTTGGATCTTGCACTAGTTCATAGGGGAAACTTTCCCGGTGTTGATTACTCTTTGTAGTTGATGCTATTGAGTGAACCATTGAATTATTGTTTATGTTCAGATTGTTATACATCATTATTTCATCTCTGATCATGATCCATATGATGTCTTGTGAGTAGTTCGTTTTGTTCTTGAGGACATGGGAGAAGTCTTGTTGTTAGTAGTGGAGTTGTGTTGAGAAAGATTCAATAGATTGTTATTTAAGTTGTGGTGTACTTCTTCTAGTGGTGTCATGTGAATGTCAACTACATGACACTTCACCTATATGGGCCTAGGGGAATGCATTGTGTATTTGGCTAATAATCGTAGGGGTTGCCAGAGTGACAAAAACCTGAACCCCCGTTAGAAAACCATTGCACGAGGGACGTAAGGGTCTTAGAGTTTAAAGTTGTGGTTAGGTTTCTACCTTAATTACTTTCTTGTACTTACGGATGTTTGCAAGGGGTATAATCACAAGTAAGTATCAGTCTTGGATGGGGCGGTACATTAGCATAGGTTCACCCACAAAACACTTAGCAAGCTAAAGAAGATTAATCAACTATATGAAGCGAAAGCACTTGACAGTCTTCCCATGTGTCCTCGAGAACGTTTGGTCATCTTAAGTAATACAACCGGCTTGTCCTTTGCTGCATAAAAGATTGGGCCACTTGCTGCATTTATTCCTACTGTCTTTTATTTACTCGTACTTTGTTTACTTGCTTTATCAAAAAACCCTAAAAATCCGGTTGCTAAGTATTTGCAGAGAATTCCTGATCCATACCACTAGCCAGCACCTTCTGCTCCTCATTGGGCTCGAAACTCTTACTTATCGAATATTCTGCGATACACCCCCTATACTTGTGGGTCATCGGGGGCGGCCACACCACCTGGCCGCGCGGCTAGACCTGGCCCGCGCTAGGGGGTGGTTTGGCCACCCAGGGAACCCCCTCGGCCTCCCCTTTCGCCTATAAGATGCCTTCGATACAGAAACCCTAAGAACCCGATCAAAATTCCATGAAAGAGTTTGTAGCCGCTGTCATCTCCATCCCTAGATCGAGAGGGATCTGATGCTCTTCCCGGCACCCTGTCGGAGGGGAGAATTCACCCTGGAGGCCTTCTTCATCACCATACAAGCCTCCGGTGTGATGCGTGAGTAGTTCATCCTTGGACTACGGGTCCATGTAGTAGCTAGATGGCTGGTTCTTATCCTTTGTGCTATCATGTTTAGATCTTGTGAGCTCCGTTCATGATCAAGATCATCTATTTGTAATCCTACATGTTGTGTTTGCAGGGATCCGATGGATATTGAGATGCTATTTCAGATTGATTATTGATTCTATCATGTCTTTGTTATTTTTGATCTTGCATGCTTTCCATTGTTAGTAGCTATCTTGGCCAAGTAGATGCTAGCAACTCCAAGAGTTAGTATTTATGCTCGATAGTGGGTTCATGCCTCTAGTAATCTGGGGAAGTGAAAGAAATCTCTAAGGTACTAGATGTGTTGTTGCTACTAGGGAGAAAACAACAATCCTTTGTTCATAGAAAAATCATATTGTTTACTTTACACGCAATGCATAATGCAATTATATGTTGCTTGCAACTTAATATTGGAGGGGGTTCGGATGATAACCTAAAGGTGGATTATTAGTCATAGATGCAGTTGGATTACGGTCTATGTATAATGTTGTAATGCCCAATCAAATCTCAAAGAAGTCAAGATGATTAGTGTATGCATATATGCTTTCTCGATGTTTGTCAATTGCCCCGCTGTAATTTCTTCACCCAACATGTCATCTATATTAAGGAGAGCCACCACTAGTGAACTATGGACCCCGGTCCTTTCTTTTACCATCAATCTACAACTATTTCGCTTTACTTTTACTTTTACTTTCTTCCACACAATACGTTCAATCCTTTGTTTTCAGCAAAACCAGTGAGATTGACAACCTCACTGTAAGTTGGAGGAAAAGTTCTATGGTTGTGTTGTGCAGGATTCCAAGTTGGCAACAACACCTTGGATAACCTTGGTTTCATAACTAAGGGAAACTTACTGCTGTGCTCATCATACCTTCCTCTTGGGGTTCCCCAATGAGCTCGTTATTACACGAGTCAACAAGTATTTTTCTGGCGCCGTTGCCGGGGAGTCAAGGACATCTTCACAAGGGGAGTCCCTCATAACCAACCTCTTTACTTTGTTGTTTTTGTTTTTCTTAGTTTATTTCAAGAAGAATCTCGTCCTCGAGATTCAAGTTGGCTAGCAAATAGGTGTGGGTGTTCTGTCTTCAGATCA
The DNA here is from genome assembly GCA_023614405.1 of Avena insularis. NCBI lineage: Eukaryota > Viridiplantae > Streptophyta > Magnoliopsida > Poales > Poaceae > Avena > Avena insularis. The sequence goes on along the minus strand of CM042688.1, from coordinate 288,273,135 downwards.
TCTTCACGTTCCCATGTGGCCTCTTCCTCGGAGTGGTGATTCCATTGAACTTTGCAAAACCTGATAGTCTTGGTACGAGTAATCCTCTCGGCTGTTTCTAGAATCTTGGTGGGTTTTTCCTCATAGGTGAGATCGTTTTCCAGTTGAACCTCATCCAGGGGAACTGTATCCCTTAATGGTGTTTCAGTCATCTCCGGGTGACACCTCTTTAGTTGTGACACATGGAATACATCATGAACAGTCAATACTTCAAGCAATTCCAATTGATAGGCAACCTCCCCTCTACGAGCCAAAATCTTATAGGGCCCTATGAATCGAGGTGCCAGCTTACCCTTGATACCAAATCTCTTAACTCCTCGTACTGGTGAAACTCGGAGGTATGCATGGTCTCCCACTTCATAAGTTACATCCATGCACTTGGAATCAGCATAACTCTTTTGCCTAGATTGGGCTACTTTTAACCTGTCTTGGATCTGCCTTACCTTTTCTTCAGCATCCTTGATCAGCTCAGGTCCAAACAAACTACGTTCTGCAACTCCATTCCATAGAAGCGGAGTTCTACATTTCTTGCCATATAGAACTTCAAACGGAGCCATCTTGATAGTAGTTTGATAACTATTATTGTATGAAAATTCCGCATATGGCAAGTTGTCATCCCAACTAGACCCATAGTCTAGGGAACAAGCTCTCAACATGTCCTCCAGGACCTGGTTAACTCTTTCTGTTTGTCCATCTGTTTGTGGGTGGAAAGCAGTACTAAACTCTAGTCATGTCCCTAGAGATTCGTGTAACTGTCACCAAAACTTCGAGGTGAATTGGGTACCCCTATCAGAGACAATTCCCTTAGGTACACCATGCAGACTTACAATCCTTGACATATAAATCTTGGCGAGTTTAGCACTTGTATAGGTGGTCTTTATGGTAATAAAGTGGGCCACTTTGGTGAAGTGATCGACCACTACCCAGATAGAATCATACCCAGAACGAGTCCAGGGTAGTCCTGTGATAAAGTCCATGCCTACCTTGTCCCACTTCCAGTTGGGCACAGGTAATGGCTGAAGTAGTCCTGTGGGTTTTTGATATTCGGCCTTGACTCTATTGCATACATCACAGAAGGAGATGTACTCGGCAATTTCTCTTTTGAAATTATTCCACCAGAATCTATCCTTCACATCCATGTACATCTTTTTATTACCGGGATGAATTGAGTAAGGTGAATCGTGAGCCTCCTGGAGAATTAACTTCCTGACATCGGGTTCATCGAGAACGCACAAACGCTTCTCATACCAAAGTGTCCCTTGTTCATCCATATGGAACCCTTTTGCTTTACGCTTGCTTATATTAACTCTTATTTCCTCTAACTCTTTGTCTCTCTTCTGGGCCTCTTTGATTCGGTCCAGAAGCATGGAACTATCTCCATAGTCACTAAGTATCCTTCTGGAACTATTTCTAACCTCGGATTCTTGAACTGTTCGCACAAATCCTTTGGAAGTTCTCCTGCGGCAAGTCCATTTACATAGACCTTGTGGCTCAAGGCATCAGCTACAACATTGGCTTTCCTAGGATGGTAGTACCAGGTCCAGGTCATAGTCCTTGATGAGCTCAAGCCATCTCCTTTGCCTCATATTTAATTCCTTTTGGGTGAAGATATATTTCAGACTCTTGTGATCCGTGAACACATCACAATGTTTGCCCATGAGGTAATGTCTCCATACCTTGAGCGCATGCGCAACTGATGCTAGTTCCAAATCATGTGTGCGGTAGTTATTCTCATGGTTCTTAAGTTGCCGAGAGGCATATGATACTACCTTCCCATCTTGCATTAGTACACTACCAAGTCCTTGTCGAGAAGCGTCACAATAGACTTGGAAATCCTTCTGGATATCAGGCAGACACAAAACTGGTGTTGTTACTAGGCGCTTCTTTAGTTCTTGAAAACTCGCTTCACATGCCTCGGTCCATTGGAACTTCTTTTCTTTCTTCAACAATTCATTCATAGGTTTTGCTATCTTGGAAAAGTATTCAATGAACCTTTGGTAATATCATGCAAGGCCCAAGAAACTCCTGATATCACCCACATTCTTAGGTGAATCCAAGTCTTGGTATTGGATCCTTCGACGCTTGGATGTCGCCCTTTCTTTTGAGGTTAACTCGATTGGAACTCCTTTCTCATCACGCCTTCGAAAGAGATTGATGTAGTGGCCTTCAACCTCTTCATGGTGGCGTCCACATAGGCGTCCAATGAGCTCTTGCATGCTGGTGCTAAGTCCTTTCTCCTTGGAGTCGCTGACGATGTTGAGCACAATGGCCTCCGTCTTGGGTTCAGTCTCACTTCGCCCTGGTTGGATGACTTCGATCGCCCATCATCCTTCCTTGTGCATCTTCCTCAACTCGCTCCCCTTGATCGACGGCATGGGCAGCTCCAACGTCTTGATGTTGTCCAGAAGGCATTCCCCAAAGCGCAGGTACTTGATGTCTTCGAAGGTGTCATAGTAGAAGCTCGTCATATTTAAGTTAGGAGAATGAAGATTAGATACAACGTGATAAGGAAAATAATTTACTAGAAGAGCACAAATAACTTAGAAGAATATAGAAAGAAAAAACACACAATGGTAGACGTGGTTTCCAATCCTAGGGGTCATGTCCTACAGGCAACTTTGTGCTCTGATACCATCTGTTGTGACCTTGGATCGTTAAAGATCCTAAGTCCCTGTGATTAACATGCTAGTCCCTAGATCGATAGCTAGCACTTCACAGTCGATGAATATCATGTAAAACACAAGTCATTATTACACGAATAATCCAGAGTATAATTATTACAACTTGCATAGCTTATAGCTAGCTCAAATAAAATAGTGGAAACTAATTAAACTTGAATCCATCAACACCTCAGGCTAGTTGCGTGAAGACCCGTCATCCCTACGCACATTTCAATCTTCGGATGCTGCACATGAAACATGTAGCCAACAAGTTGGGTCAATACTTTGAATGTATTGGCAAATTACACTAAGGAAAGAGTAAGACTAACACTACATGTAAGGCTTGAAGTAGGCTTTGGGGTTCATTTGCATTAAGCCAATTTTCTCTAGCTAAGAAGAAAAGAGGGAGAGTTTTACCCTACTTTTTAAACATTGATTAAGTAGTATAGGGTCGAGTGGAACACGAGGATATTACACACCAAGTGTCCAATCAACCTAGCACTTAGATATTAGGCACCAAGTCCCCCAAATCCCATCCATTGGCAATATTAGACACGCCCTGGGGTTTTAGAAAACTTTAAGTTTGGAAAGAGAGAGGAAGATCTTTCAGAGGCTCCATCCTTTAGATGCTCAAAGTGTTCTTTTCTTTTCCATGAACTCGGCTGATCGATCAGATTGCAATACTCTCGAGAGGTTGTGCACTTTCCCCACAATCCACGATCAAGTCTTTTCACAGACAAGACCATGGCGAGGCTTTCCCTTAGTAACCCCTATACCAGCTGGATCTAACCGTGCCAAGAACCTCCAAATGTTGGTACCCCGGTGAGGTTTCCCACTAAGTACTAGGCCAAGACAGAGCCCATATGTATTGTGGTTGTGCTGGAAGCTTCTGAATTCTGAAACATGGCAGACTTCTTTGATTCCTAGGCAGCCGTCCTCCACTAATTTCCACTCGTTGACCCGACAACCATTCTGCCTATAAGAAAACTTAGTTTTATTTTGAAGAGGATTTTGAGAAGGAAAAGGTTCGCTCGAGAGAGCTCTTATACTTAGAAATTTTTTGAGTCTTTCGAACCCCCAACGAAACTTTATATATATAGCATAGCAAGCATAACTTAGCAAAACAGGATAGCCTATTGGGATGGAAAATCCTAAGCATAGAGCTACTCATGGCATACTACAAAAACGCACTTGCAAAATAATACTAAGAAAATCTACCAAAATCCTACACATGCATACTACAGAATTTGAAGAGTAAAACATGCATAGTCAAAACTGGGACATAAACATGAACAAGTGGTGTAACTTGCCTTGATCCGAGCAGCACTCTACACAACAGTACTCCTCAGTGCACTCTGAACAATCTAACAAAACACAAACATAGATCCAATCACAACTTGCACAAAACAATGCCACAAGAGTAATTATGCATGCATGCAACATGGTAATATGCTAGGATGGGTTCAAATTCGACCAAGAATATTATTCAGGGGTGGTATTGTGTTGGGGATGTCATTAGTATCGATTTCCCACAGATTTTAAGTATTTTGAATTATTACTTAATTAAATATGCTCATAAATAGATCTACATTTAAAATCTACCATGAAATAGATCTGGAACATCTAAGAAAGTTATACCAATTTTAAACAGTAGATCTCGAGATACAAAGGCAACGCAACAAGAACCAACTAAAACAGAGTTATGGTTATTTTCCTATAATTAAAATACTCCAAACAAGACTTTAAATCCAACCACAAAAACAGTACAGTAAACTAGCAATATTATTGCAGATTTGTGTTCTACAGAATTTGGTGAATCCAACTGTATATTATACGCAATTTTTGGCCCAGTATTCGATTTACTATGAATTTTAGAAGTTAAAACATTAATTTGTGTATTTAAAATTCGATCTAGTCAGCACAACCACGCGGGCGACAAGTGGCGGCTCCTGATTGGCCTAGCTAGGCGACGCGGTGTAGTGCTATTCGCCGATACCCCTTCACTAAAAACGATCTAGTCTACACCATAGAACAACGATCGGACAGACAGGAGCAGCGGCGACTTATAGGTGGCGGCGATGACAACATTGATGGCGGTTGACGGTGGCGACGCGGTCGGTGGTGGTCGTCGACGTCGCGGTAGTGCTCCTCCGGGGTGGCGGTCTTGACGATGGGGTGTAGCTCCTCCTCGCGGTCCTTCTAGCACGGATGGCGGTGGCCCTCGTTCCCTCGGCTCGTGGAAAAGCTCCGTCGATCTCCTCCGTCTCCGGCGTGGCTCCGGTGAGCAATTGGGGGCGGCCGAGGCTCTGTTCGAAGGGGAAAAGGTGGGAAGCGATGAAGTAGAGCGAGAGGAAAATGAGAGAGGAAGGAGAGATGGCAGAGGGCATGGGAACCTCTGTTGCCGAGCTTGGCGGTGGCTTCCTCCGACGAGATCGGAGTGAAGCTCAACGGCGGCAACCTGGTGGCGATGGTCCATTTTTTTAGGGTTTTTGGCAGAGAGGGTCTGGCGCTTATAAAGGCCAGGAACTTGGGGCGGGGGTCGCGGAGGTCATATCCGATTTGGTCGGGGAAGTTGTTTCCGACGCGGCAGCGCTGTGGAGTTCGTTCCAAACTCGGTGGGCAGGATGACAGGTGGGACCAGGCGGTTAGTGGCTACGGCTGGCGGGGCTGCTTTCGGCCTTGGAGGGCTGGGCCGCCTTTGCAGTGCACCGATGTTGGCCTTGTGATAGATAGGGCGCGGGCTGGCTCGGCTGGCCCGCTTAGGTTAGTTCCCTTTTTTTGTATTTTTCTTTTCTCTTATCTCTTTTACATTTCTTTCAATATCTTTTGCATACTTTACTCAAATTTAATTAAACTGGTCTCTAAAAATTTGTAAAAAGGAGGAGATTAACATAGCATTATAAAATAACACTTTTGCAAGGTTTAGAAGGTTAGTTTTAGTATAACCCCTTTATAAGACTATAGGAAAAACAAAATAGGGATTAGGGAAAAGGGGTTTTGATGCAACTTTATTGTGTAATGCCATGATGCATATGATATGATGCATGATTCTAGTAACATATGAAATTGTAAAATTTTGGATGTTACATCCACATGACAACACACACTCCAATGGATGTGGTGATGCAACTTCTAGCACACTGGTGCATCATTCCATGTGGCACTTGCATTATACTCTAGGGGCATTTTGGGCCTATTGACCATGGTTGACACATGGTCTCTAGAGTCATTGCATGTGTTCTTTTCCAAACCACCTTGATCCACGTGACCACACACACACTCTAATAATGGATGTGGTGATGCAACTTCTGTCACATTGGTGCATCATTCCATGTGCAAGTTGAATTCCAGGGGATTTTTGGGCTTATTGACCATAGTTCGACACATGGTGTCTCTAGAGTCATTGTATATGTTCTTTTCCAAACCACCTAGATCCACGTGATGACCATAGAAACTCCAATGGATGTGGTGATGCAACTTCTATCACACTTTTGCATCATTACATGTGGCAGTTGCTTTATTCATATTTTTCTTGGGCTTTTTGACCATGGTTTGAAACATGTACTCCCTAGAGTCATTGAATGTTGTGTTCTTTTCCAAACCACCTTGATCCACATGACAACACACACACACTCCAATAATGGATGTGGTGATGCAACATTTGTCACACTGGTGCATCATTCCATGCGGAAGTTGCATTCCAAGGGCTTTTTGGGCCCTTTGACCATGGTTTGACACACGGAGTCTCTAGAGTAATTGTTGCATTTGTTCTTTTCCAAACCACCTTGATCCACATTATCACCACATAAAATCCAATGGATGTAGTGGTGATGCAACTTCTATCACACTGGTGCATTATTCCATGTTGCAGTTGCATTAGGGGCTTTTTGGGCATTCTTACCATGGTTTGACACATGGAGTCTATAGAGTAATTGAATGTGTTTTTTCCCAAACCACCTTGATCAACATGACCAAATACACTCAAGTGGTGATGCAACTTCTATCACACATTGGTGCATCATTCCATGTGCAGTTTCAATTCAGGGCTTTTTGGGCATTTTGACCATGGTTTGACACATGGAGTCTCTAGAGTCATTGCATGTGTTATTTTACAAATCACCTTGACCCACATGACCACACATACTCCAATAATGGATGTGGTGATGCAACTTCTATCACACATTGGTGCATCATTTCATGTGGTTGTTGCATTCCAAGGCTTTTTTGGATTTCTTACCATGGTTTTACACATAGAGTCTCTGGACTCATTGCATGTGTTCTTTTACAAACTACCTTGATCCACATGACCACACACACTCCAATAATGGATGTGGTGATGCAACTTCTATCACACATTGGTGCATCATTCCATGTGGCAGTTGCATTCCAGGGAATTTTTGGGATCTCTAACCATGATTTGACACATGGAGTCTATAGAGTCATTGCATGTGTTCTTTTTTAAACCACCTTGATCCTCATGACTACACACACTCAAATAATGGATGTGGTGATGCAACTTATATCACACTGGTGCATCATTCCATGTGGCAGTTGTATTCCAGGGGCGTTTTGACCATGGTTTGACACATGGAGCGTCTCTAGAGTCATTACATCTGTTATTTTCCAAACCACCTTGATCCACATGACAACACACACTCCAATGGATGTGGTGATGCAACTTCTACCACACTGGTGCATCATTCCATGTGGAACTTGCATTATATTCTAGGGTCTTTTTGGGACTCTTGACCATGGTTGACACATGGTCTCTAGAGTCATTGCTTGTGTTCTTTTCCAAAGCACCTTGATTCACATGACCACACACACACTCTAATAATGGATGTGGTGATGTAACTTCTGTCACACTAGTGCATCATTCCATGTGCTAGTTGAATTCCAGGGGATTTTTGGGCTTATTGACCATGGTTTGACACATGGTTTCTCTAGAGTCATTGCATATGTTCTTTTCCAAACCACCTAGATCCACGTGATGACCATAGAAACTCCAATGGATGTGGTGATGCAACTTCTATCACACTTTTCTAACATTCCATGTGGCAATTGCATTATTCATTTTTTATTGGCCTTTTTGACCATGGTTCGAAACATGTACTCCCTAGAGTTATTGCATGTTGTGTTCTTTTCCAAACCACCTTGATCCACATTACCACGCACACACACACACTCCAATAATGGATGTCGTGATGCAACTTTTGTCACACGGGTGCATCATTCCATGCGGCAGTTGCATTCCAAGGGCTTTTTGGGCCCTTTGACCATGGTTTGACACACGGAGTCTCTAGAGTCATTGTTCCATTTGTTCTTTTCCAAACCACCTTGATCCACATGATCACCACATAAACTCCAATGGATGTCGTGGTGATGCAACTTCTATCACACTGGTGCATTATTCCATGTGGCAGTTGCATTAGGGGCTTTTTAGGCATTCTTACCATGGTTTGACACATGGAGTCTCTAGAGTAATTGTATGTGTTCTTTTCCAAACCACCTTGATCCACATGACCATATATCCTCCAGTGTTGATGCAACTTCTATCACACATTGGTGCATCATTCCATGTGGCAGTTTCATTTCAGGGATTTTTGGGGTTTCTGACCATGGTTTGACACATGGAGTCTCTAAATTCATTGCATGTGTTCTTTTACAAACTACCTTGATCCACATGACCACACACACTCCAATAATGGATGTGGTGATGCAACTTCTATCACACATTGGTGCATCATTCCATGTGGCAGTTGCATTCCAGGGAATTTTTGGGATCTCTAACCATGATTTGGCACATGGAGTCTTTAGAGTCATTGCATGTGTTCTTTTTTAAACCACCTTGATCCACATGACAACACACACTCCAATAATGGATGTGGTGATGCAACTTCTATTACACTAGTGCATCATTCCATGTGGCAATTGCATGCTAGGGGATTTTTGACCATGGTTTGACACATGGAGTGTCTCTAGGGTCATTGCATGTGTTCTTTTCCAATCCACGTTGATCCACATGACAACACACACTCCAATGGATGTGGTGATGCAACTTCTATCACACTACTGCATAATTCCATGTGGCACTTGCATTATATTCCCGGGGCTTTTTGGGCCTCTTGACCATGGTTGAAATATGGTCTCTAGAGTCATTGCATGTGTTATTTTCCAAACGACCTTCATCCACATGGCCACACACACGCTAATAATGGATGTGGTGATTTAACTTCTGTCACACTGGTGCATCATTCCATGTGCCAGTTGAATTCCAGGTTTTTTTGGGTTTATTGACCATGGTTTGACACATGGAGTCTCTAGAGTCATTGCATATGTTATTTTCCAAACTACCTAGATCCACGTGATGACCACAGAAACTCCAATGGATGTGGTGATGCAACTTATATCACACTTTTGCATTATTCCACGTGGAAGTTGCATTATTCATATTTGTTTTTTGGGCTTTTTGACCATGGTTTGAAACATCTAGTCCCTAAAGTCATTGCATGTTTAGTTCTTTTCCAAACCACATTGATCCACATGACCACACACACACACTCCAATAATGGATGTAGTGATGCAAATTTGGTCGCGCTGGTGCATCATTCCATGCAGCAGTTGCATTCCAAGGGCTTTTGGGGCCCTTTAACCATGGTTTGACACATGGAGTCTCTAGAGTCATTGTTGCATGTGTTATTTTCCCAACCACGTTGATCCACATAATCACCACATAAACTCCAATGGATGTAGTGGTGATGCAACTTCTATCACACTGGTGCATCATTCCATGTGGCAGTTGCATTAGCGGCTTTTTAGGGATTCTTACCATGGTTTGACACATGGAGTCTCTAGAGTAATTGCATGTGTTCTTTTCCAAACCATCTTGATCCACATGACCACATACACTCCAGTACTAATGCAACTTCTATCACACATTGGTGCATCATTCCAAGCGGCAGTTGCATTTCAGGGCTTTTGGGCTTTCTGACCATAGTTTGACACATGGAGTCTCTAGAGTCATTGCATGTGTTATTTTACAAACCACCTTGATCCACATGACCACACACACTCCAATAATGTATGTGGTGATGCAACTTGTATCACACATTTTTGCATCATTCCATGTGGCAGTTGCATTCCAGGGCTTTTGGGGATTTCTTACCATGGTTTTACACATAGAGTCTCTAGAGTCATTGCATGTGTTATTTTGCAAACTACCTTGATCCACATGACCACACACACTCCAATAATGGATGTGGTGATGCAACTTCTATCACACATTGGTGCATCATTCCATGTGGCAGATGCATTCGAGGGGATTTTTGGGATCTCTAACCATGGTTTGGCACATGGAGTCTTTAGAGTCATTGCATGTGTCTTTAAACCACCTTGATCCTCATGACTACACACACTCAAATAATGGATGTGGTGATGCAACTTCTATCTCACTAGTGCATCATTCCATGTGGCAGTTGTATTCCAGGGGATTGTTTTACCATGGTTTGACACATGGAGTGTCTCTAGAGTCATTACATCTGTTCTTTTCCAAGCCACCTTGATCCACATGACAACACACACTCCAATGGATGTGGTGATGCAACTTGGACCACACTGGTGCATCATTCCATGTGGAACTTGCATTATATTCTAGGGGCTTTTTGGGCCTCTTGATCATGGCTGACACATGGTCTCTAGAGTCATCGCTTGTGTTCTTTTCCAAATCACCTTGATTCATATGACCACACACACTCTAATAATGGATGTGGTTATGCAACTTCTATCACACTTTTGCATCATTCCATGTGGCAGTTGCATTATTCATTGTTGTGACCTCAGATCGTTAAAGATCCTAAGTCCCTGTGATTAAGTCCCTGCATCAATAGCTATCACTTCATAGTCGATGAATATCATGTAAAACTCAAGTCATTATTACACGAATAATCCAGAGTATATTTATTACAACTTGCATAGCTTATAGCTAGCTCAAATAAAATAGCGGAAACCTAATAAATCTTGAGTCCATCAATTGCCCCAGGCTAGTTGTGTAAAGACCCGTGATCCCTATGCACCTTTCAATCTTCGGATTCTGCACATAAGACGTGCAGCCAACAAGTTGGGTCAATACTTTGAATGTATTGGCAAATTACACCAAGGAAAGAATAAGACTAACTCTACATGCAAAGCTTGGAGTAGGCTCTGGTGTTCATTTGCATTAAGCCAATTTTATCTAAGTAAGAAGAAGAGAGGGAGAGTTTTACCCTACTTTGTAAACATTGTTTAAGTATTATAGAGTCGAGTGGAACACGAGGATATTACTCACCAAGTTTCCAATCAACCTAGCAATTGGATACTATGCACCAAGTCCCCAAAATCACACCCATTGGCGATATTACTCACGCCCTGGGGTTTTATAAAACTTTAAGTTTGGAAAGAGAGAGGAAGATCTTTCAGAGGCTCCATCCTTCAGATGCTCAAGTGTTCTTTTCCGTGAACTCGGCTGATCGATCAGATTGCAATACTCTCGAGAGGTCGTGCACTTTCCCCACAATGCATGATCAAGTCCTTTTACAGACAAGACCATGGTGAGGCCTTCCCTTAGTATCCCCTCTACCAGCTGGATCCAACCGTGCCAAGAACCTCCAAATGTTGGTACCCCGGTGAGGTTTCCCACTAAGTACTAAGACAAGATAGAGCCCATATGTATTGTGGTTCCACTGGAAGCTTCTGAATTCTGAAACATGGCAGACTTCTTTGATTCCTGGGCGGCTGTCCTCCACCAAAATTCCATTCGTTGACCCAACAACCATTCCTCCCAGAAGAAAACTTAGTTTTTATTTTGAAGGGGGTTTTGAGAAGAAAAGGTTCGCTCAAGAGAGCTCTTATACTTCGAAATTTTTTGAGTCTTTCGAACCCCCCAACGGTACTTGGTATATATAAATATATAGCATAGAAAGCATAACTTAGCAAAACAGGATAACCTATTGGGATGGAAAATCCTAAGCATAGAGCTACTCATGGCATACTACAAAACCACACTTGCAAAAATAGTACTAAGAAAATCTACCAAAATCCTACACATGCATACTACAGAATTTGAAGAGTAAAACATGCATAGTCAAAACTGGGACATAAACATGAACAAGTGGTGTAACTTGCCTTGATCCGAGCAGCACTCTACACAACAGTGCTCCTCAGCGCACTCCGAACAATCGAACGAAACACAAACATAGATCCAATCACAACTTGCATAAAACAATGCCACAAAAGTAACTATGCATGCATGCAACATGGTAATATGCAAGGATGGGTTCAAATCCGACCAAGAATATTATTCAGGGGTGTTATTGAGTTGGGTATGTCACTAGTATCAATTTCCCACAGATTTTAAGTACTTTGGATCTTTACTTAGTTAAATATGCTCATAAATAGATCTACACTTCAAATCAACCTCGAAACAGATCTAAGCACTCTAAGCAAGATACGCCAATTTTACACAGTAGATCTCGTAGATACAAAGCCAATGCAACAAGAATCAACTAAAACAGAGTTACGATTATTTTCCTATAATTAAAATACTCCAAACTAAACTTTAAATCCTGCCACAAGATCAGTACAGTAAGCTAATAAAATTATTGCATATCTGTGTTCTACGGATTTTTGTGAATCCAACAGTATATTATACGCAATTTTTGGCCAAGTATTTGATTTACTATGAATTTTACGAGATAACACAATATTCTGTCTATTAAAACAATTCTGGAAAGGTACCCCGACAACTCTGCCACTTGTCATGACGCTACTGGCCGCACGCTGCTGACTAGGCGCTGACGAGGCGCTGACGTGGCACGATCTAATTGGGCTGTATCCCTTCGCTGAAGCGATCTAATCTGCACCGTTGCTACTCGATAAAATGAACGAAAAAAGGGGCAGTGACTTACCTACGACAACAACGGTGGCGTGCTCGGCGGTGGTCGGTGGCGGCGATGCGGCGGGTTCCCGACTCGATGAAGTGGATGACGATGATGGCCTCTCCCTTGCGGTTCCATTCCTAGGGTGACGTCGCCTATCTCCTCCTCGAGCAGCATTAGGCGATGGCTTTCCTTCGTGGACTCCGGCGAGGCTCCAACGATGAATTGTGGGCGGCGGAAGCTCCTATTCAAGGGGAAAAGGGCACAGGATGACGCGGTTGTTAGAGGAGAGGGCGAGGGACAGAAAGAGGAGGGATAGGGCCTCGGTTTTTGACGAGGAGGTTCACCTTCAAGGTCACTAGCGGCGGAGCTCCGGTGAGATCGAGTCGATCTTGAAATCGGCAGCCCGGTGGCGGTACCAAAGTTCCCCTCCGATTCGGCCGGCAGGTCGTTCATAGCGCGCTGGCGGGTTGGAGTTCGTCCTGATCTCCACGGAGACGACGACGGGGTGCCCCCCCCGTCCAGTGGCAGCGGGCGCGGGCGGGCTGCGGCATGGGCCAGCCCAACTGGTGCGTGCGGCTGCATGCTGCCTGCTCCACGGGCGTGGGCGGCAGGTAAGACCCATAGTCTAGTGCACAAGCTCTCAACATGTCCTCCAAGATCTGGTTAACTCTTTCTGTTTGGCCATCTGTTTATGGGTGGAAGGCAGTACTAAACTCCAGTCGTGTCCCCCTAGAGATTCATGTAGCTGTCGCCAAAACTTTGAGGTGAATTGGGTACCCCTGTCAGAGACAATTCCCTTAGGAACACCATGCAAACTTACAATCCTTGACATATAAATCTTGGCGAGTTTAGCACTCGTATAGGTGGTCTTTACTGGAATGAAGTGAGCCACCTTGGTGAAGTGATCGACTACTACCCAGATAGAATCATATCCAGAGCGAGTCCGAGGTAGTCCTGTGATAAAATCCATGCCTACCTTGTCCCACTTCCAATCAGGCACAGGTAATGGCTGTAGCAGCCCTGCTGTTTTTGATGTTCGGCCTTGACTCGGTTGCATACATCACACAAAGAGATGTACTCAGCAATTTCTCTTTTCAAGTTATTCCACCTGAATCTATCCTTCACATCCGTGTACATCTTTGTATTACCAGGATGAATTGAGTAAGGCAAATCGTGAGCCTCCTGAAGAATCAATTTGCTGATGTCGGGGTCATCGGGAACGCACAAACGCTTCTCACACCAAAGTGTCCCTTGTTCATCCGTATGGAATCCTTTTGCTTTTCCCTTGCTTATATTAACTTTTATTTCTTCCAACTCTTTGTCCCCCTTCCGGGCCTCTTTGATTCGGTCCAAAAGGGTTGGCACTATCTCCATAGTCGCTAAGTATCCTTCCGGAACTATTTCCAAACTGAGATCCTTGAACTCTTCGCACAAATACTTTGGAAGTTCTCCTACGGCAAGTCCATTTACATAAACCTTGCGGCTCAAGGCATCGGCTACCACATTGGCTTTCCCAGGATGTTACTACAGGTCCAAGTCATAGTCCTTGATGAGCTCAAGCCATCGCCTTTGCCTCATATTTAACTCCTTTTGGGTGAAGATATATTTCAGACTCTTGTGATCCATGAACACATCACAATGTTTTCCTATGAGGTAATGTCTCCATACCTTGAGCGCATGCACAACTGACACCAATTCTGATGTAGCCCGTCTGATGGACGCTCCTACATCTACACCAACAAGTCCCCCAAGTGGACCCATCACTCGTGCCCGAGCCAAACTCCTACAAGCTAAGGTGAACTCACTCCTCTCCTCATGCCAATTTGATACATCATTGGATGGTGTGCTACTTCATGAAACTACTCTATGCATCATCAGGTACGAAGCCCCAACACATCACCAAGCACCCAAGGATGGAGAACAAGGAGCAGATTCTGAAGCAGAAGCCGCTGGAGCTGCTCAGACCGGAGTCTCCGATCTGCGCACACCGGACTCTCTGGCCTGATAAAGTCTCCGGCCTGAAGACACCGGATACTCCGGCCCTACCTCTGGTCTAACCTCCTGCACCAGGATCCGGGACAATCTGAGTGCCCCTCTGGAGGCTCGTCCGGAGGCTACACCGGAATCTCCGGCCTAGACCGGAGTCTCCGGCCTGCACACTGGAGTCTCTGGTCCGACCGACGCCAGGCATGTAAAAGGCCTTTGGGCCTTTGGCCCATGTACCTTTTAGTCCATCTAGAGCTTGTCTTTTATTCCTAAAGTACCCCTGTTTAAGTGGCTGGCCTATATATAGTCCCCCACCTCCATTGTAAACCCTAGGCATGATATTTGGAATTAGTGGAAACCCCTTGTGGATCTATCTAGTTCTTGCCTCATGCTCCTTTGACAAAGGAGCACCAAATATCCCAAACCTCGTTGGAGTTTGCATCGTGCCTTCGTGTTGTACAAGGCCTAGGCATCGGAGTCCCTTTGCCTAGACGTCAAGATCTCACTGAGTCTCCCATCTCGCTGTGCCAGTTCGAGAGAGAGAGTCCTTCGCCCGACGCTGATCCTAGGGATTGCGTCGGACCGGTCACCGCCGGCGTGAGCAATTGGTGTGTATCGTGGTTTTGCGTGTGTGTTCATCGCGTTCTTCGTGCGTCAGTTTGTCGTGTTCATCCTCCCCTCCTTTCCCCGCACTCCATCCTTGATTTGAGTGGGATTCATGAAATATCGGGACACCCTAGAGGTTTGCTCTCAACATATTGGTATCAAGAGCTTCGTTGCTCACGAATTCCCCCACAAAATTTTCTTCTATCCACCAAAAATTCAAAAAATCACCAAAAAACAGCCCAAATTTGCCTTTGGATTGATCTCTTGATTTGGAGTGTTATTTGTGGTTTTGATCCGACCAAACCTTGTCTTAGGAGTTGGTCCAGCTTTATCCTGCATTTTCCCAGCCCAATTTGGTCAATTTTTCACGGATTTGAGGACCCAAGGCGTGGATTTCCGCTTAAGAAAACAAGCAGTTCGCGATCTGACTCCAGACCGGAGTCTCCGGCCTGCACACCAGAGTCTCCGGCCTACACCGGAGTCTCCGGCCTATCCACACCGGAGTCTCCGGCCTGAACCGGAGTTTCTGGCCTGAAACCCCGGAGTCTCCGGCCCTGATGCCTGATTTTGATAGTTTTGCCTCTTATATTGCATTGGATAATTTCCTCTTGTTTGTTTGTGCCTGTGTGCGTGCCGTCAACTAACAACAAGCTTCTACATCAAAAAACACCACGCTCATTGACACCACGGCCCACAAACATCATTCCGCACCACCGACGCCAAGTTCATCATCATCAACGAAGGTATAACTTGGGTCACCTTGTTAACCCCTATCTTCCTTTGTGCGTACCTATCCCACGAGAGTGGCTCATCTTGTGTTTGCTTGAGCATTGTGCATTTGTCCTTGGATAGTGAGAGTGCAAGAGCAATATCAAGTGTGACTAGGTAGCATCAAGGGAGAGCAAAAAAAGAAAGAAAAAGCAAAATAGTCTCCCATTGCAAAAGAGAGTCTCAAAGCTTGTAAGCAAGAGAGAAAGAAGAGCGCCCAAGGCAAGTGCACAAATCTGTTGCTCATTTTTCTTGTTTGCAAACGAGCCACGGTCTCTCCTTGCATTGGCACGACAACGAGCTTAGTCTTTGTTAGGACATTTGTTTGCTCATTTTCATAGTCGTGTCAATCCCAACAATCTCCACGTGTGTGTATATAGTCGTAGGTTCCCATCACCCCTTTGAGTTGTTGACCTTCGCCTTTGACTTGAGTTTTGTTGGATTTTACCCACTTTTGACTATCCCTTTTATTTTGGTTGGTTCTTTGGCATTCCACAATCCTAACCTACCACCAACAAGCTTTTGAGAGTTAGTTCTTTCTTTAGTGTGAGTTTTCTTTGCAATTCCACGTTGCACGCTTATAGATCTCACTTGTGGTTTCTAGTTTGGTGTAATCCCCAAGGTGAGGTACAATACTAACACCACCATATTCCACTTCCATATACAATACTTGTGTATTTTGCATAATGGATAGGCACGGTGAGTCGAGCCAACCACCTCCCCAAGAAGAAGATCAAGGACCGTACATGACGCTCGCAAGTCACTTCATCGTTCGACAAGAGTTCCGTGAATGTTTCCAATCCCTTGAGACGCGACAAGATGAACAATTTGGCGAGACGCAAGCCGAGTTCAAGAACATCGACAACCGCTTCGACGACCTCGAACGACAAATGCATGCAATGCATCACAACTTCGGCCACCAAAATGAAGCGCTTCAACGCCCCGTCGCCGAAACAAATGACAATCTTTGATGCCTCATCGATGGAATGGCAAGACTGCATTCACGTGCATCAAGCTCTTCAAGATCTTCGCGTCGTCATGCTCCTACTCAACAAGATCTTCACCCAAGTGCTCCAAGATGCAATGATTCCCTCGTGGTTGAATATGGAAGTTCTTCGAACTATGTACCTTCCCCACGGCACGCCGCAACATCAGGCTATGATGGTGATTTCTCTTCATGGCCACGAGCAAGGCAAGAAGCACACCGTCATCACGCTAGGGCATTGGTGATCCAACAAGAGCAACCACAAGAAGAACCACAAGTACAACCGCAACTCTACCACCATCGCCCACGACACATACTTGACACAACAAGTGATGACTCCACGACACATACTTGATACCACAAGCTCGTCATCAACGTGAAGCTCTCCAAGATCCTCCTCCCCGTCCTCATCATCATCAACGTCCACACCGACACCATGGTCATCACGAGGCGCCTCCTCCACCACAACAAAACATGGAGCGTCAAGTGGTACAAGTTGAGCGATGCCCACCACGTCAAGAGGCTCAAGACCATGATCTTCGCCGTGTGGCCCATGTGCCTAATCAACACACCAACCAAGGAACGAGCCTCCTCTTTGTCATCAACGACATCATGAAGCTCCACATCGTTAACACCGTCATGAGGCCCAAGTGCCTCAACATCATCAACAACCGCGCCAAGAGCAACAACAAGCGCCTCAACAACAATATCAAGAGCAAGCTCCGCAACAAGGTCGCGAGAACCAAGTTCCACTGCATCAACCACAAGATCATAAACAAGGTCACCAAGCTCGTTGCAATGACCGCAATGATGAAGAAACTTTTGGCAAGCTCAAGTTCACAATGCCCAAGTTTACCGGATCCAATGACCCTAAAGAATACTTTTCATGGGCACTCAAAGTCGACAGGATCTTCCGCATGCACAACTATAGAAACGAGAAGATGGTCGCCATGGCTTCGCTTGAGTTTGATGATTATGCCAACCTTTGGTGGGAACAAGTTCAAGTTGCTCGTGACGCAAGACAAGAACCGTCAATAACAACTTGGCATGACATGAAGGCTCACATGAGATCCCGGTTTGTCCCCGCGCACTACACGTGTGACCTCTTCAACAAGCTTCAATCGCTTCGTCAAGGGACAAAGACCATGGAAGAGTACTTCAAGGAAATGGAACACAACTTGATCTGCGCCAACATTGATGAGCGCATGGAGCAAACTATTGCACGTTTCCTTATTGGCTTGAATCACCCAATCAAGCACATCGTCGAGTTCCAAACATACAACACCATGGTTGAGCTTGTGCACATCGCAACAAAGGCCGAACTTCAAGTGCAAGAGGACATCAAGTACAACAAGCCCAAGACATATTTCACCTACAAGCAAGCTTCAACCGCTACGCCAACCTTCAATGGAAGCTCCTCAAGTACCTCCAAGCCTTCATTCAAGCCCACACTTCCTCAAGGAAAAGTTCCCTCAAGTGGCAAACAAGAAAAGAGTGATACACCTTTCAACGGTGAATGCTACAAGTGTGGAGGCAAAGGGCACAAGTCGGCCAAATGTGGAAACAATAAGGTGTTGTTCATCCATGACAATGGCGACGAAGAGTACTTGAGTGAAGCTGAATTTGATGCCCGAGTCAAGGAAGCAATGGCAAGACAACGAGTGGAAGATGAGAAAGAACTCCTCATGTGTGAACATGACGCAAGTCCATCGCTTGTCGTCACAAGGATCTTGACCACTCAAGCACAAGAGCATGAAGACCAATGCTCCAATATCTTCCAAACACGAGCTGTCATCAATGGCAAATCTATCAAGGTGATCATTAACGGAGGGAGTTGCCACAACCTTGCTAGCACCGAGTTGTGTGAGAAGCTCAATCTCACCCTCCATCCGCACAAGCACCCCTACCACGTGCAATGGCTAAGTGACCAAGGGTCCGTGAAGATCAAGCATACCGTATCGGTCTCCTTTGCCATTGGTCCTTACAAAGATATGGTGGAGTGTGATGTGGTTCCTATGATAGTTTGCAACATGCTTCTTGGTCGACCATGGCAATTTGACAAGGCTGCTCAACATGATGGTCGCACCAATGTATACACCTTCAAATGGCTCAACAAAACATGTGTTTTTGCAACCAATGACTCCTAGCCAAATAATTGCGGACAATGCAAAGGCTTTAGCGAGGGCAAGCACAACACCTACTTGTGAGAAGAGCGGTGAGAGAGAGAACCACCTCATAGTGAATGAGAGCCACAAGCCAAACTCGAGTGGAAAACTAAGAGTGTTCTCCTTGCCACCAAAAGTGAGATGAGAGATGTTCGGAACAACCCATCCATCTTGCACTATATCCTCCTTTGCACTAGCGCAAGGAACTATTGAATTAACCAATGTTCCTCCATCTTTGATGATTGTTTTGCAGGAATTCAAGGATGTGTTCCCTAAAGAGATTCCACATGGACTACCTCCTCTTCGCGGCATCGAACATCGCATTGACCTCATCCCCGGTGCACCACTTCCCAACCGCGCCACTTATCGCACGAACCCGGAGGAGAAAAAGGAGATTGAACGTCAAATCAGCCAACTCGTCTCCAAAGGTTTGATCCAAGTTAGCACTAGTCCAAGTGCCATACCCGTGATACTTGTTCCAAAAACGGATGATACATTACGGTTATGCATGGACTGCCATCCAATCAATGCTATCACCGTGCGTTATCGACATCCCATACCACGTCTCGATGACATGCTTGATGAATTGTGTGGAGACACTATTTTTCGAAAATTGATCTTCGTAGTGGTTACCATCAAATACGCATGGCTGAAGGTGATGAGTGGAAAACTGCCTTCAAGACCAAAATTGGTCTCTATGAATGGTCGGTTATGCCCTTTGGTTTATCTAATGCCCCATCCACCTTCATGCGCCTCATGAATCATATCTTGTGTTCTCTCATTGTAAAAAGTGTTGTTGTCTATTTCGATGATATTCTTGTTTATAGAAAATCACTTGAGGACCATATAACACATGTCAAGGAAGTTTTGCAAATCCTTTGACATGAAATTCTTTATGCTAATCTTCCCATGTGCACTTTTGCTAAAGACGAGTTGTTTTTTCTTGGATTTGTCGTTTCTTCGAAGGGAATTGAAGTTGATGTTTCCAAGGTAAAGGACATAGGAGATTGGCCCATCCCAACAAATGTGAGTGAACTCCGAATTTTTATGGGTTGGCCGGTTTCTATCGTCGCTTTGTGAAAGACTTTTCAACCATTGCGTGCCCTCTCAACGAGTTGACAAAAAAGAATGCCACCTTCGAGTGGGGAAAAGCACAACAAAAAGCTTTTGATGAACTTAAAAAGAGGCTCACCGAAGCACCTCTCCTTGTGTTACCGGATTTCACAAAAACTTTTGAGATAGAGTGTGATGCTAGTGGTATTGGCATTGGAGGAGTCCTTATGCAAAACGGACGTCCTATAGCCTACCATAGCGAGAAACTTGATGGTGCTCGCCTTAATGATCCGATTTATGACAAAGAGCTTTTTGCCTTAGTTCGTGTCCTTCAAGTTTGGCAACACTACCTATGGCCCAAAGAATTTATCATACATTCCGACCATGAGTCGTTGAAATATCTCAAAGGCCAAGCTAACTTGAGCAAGAGACACGCTAAGTGGGTTGAGTTCATGGAGTCTTTTCCGTACATTGTCAAGTATAAGAAGGGCAAATATAACGTAGTTGCGGACGCTTTGTCTCGCAAACACACAAGCCTTCTTACAGGACTTGAAATCAACGTGTTGGGTCTTGAGGAAATAAAATCTTTGTATACTTCTGACCCATTGTTTGAACCAATTTTCGCGAAGTGCTCCATTGACAAAGGAGTTGATGATTTCTATTTGCATAAGGGTTTTCTCGTTAAACAAAACAAATTTTGCATTCCGAAATCATCACTCTAACTTTTGCTTCTCCAAGAATCTCATGGTGGAGGCCTTATGGGTCACTATTTCCGTGACAAGACTTTGGACATGCTCTCCACTCACTACTTTTGGCCCAAGATGAAGTGTTGCGAGGAGCGCTACATTCAACGATGCACGACATGTGTTCAAGCTAAGTCGCAAGGTAACCCTTATGGTCTTTATATGCCATTGCCTATTCCTCATACACCTTGGTCCGACATTAGCATGGATTTCGTATTAGGATTGCCTAGATCTAAGCATGGTCATGATTCTATATTTGTTGTCGTGGACAGCTTTTCCAAAATGGCACACTTCATACCGTGCCATAAGACCGATGATGCTTCACATGTTGCAAATCTGTTTTTAGGGAAATCGTCCATGTTCATAGTGTGCCAAGAACAATCATCTCCGACCACGATGTCAAATTCATGAGCTACTTATGGAAGACACTCATGGCCAAGCTCGGCGTCAAGCTCCTCTTTTCATCTGTGTCGCATCCTCAAACTAATGGCCAAACCGAAGTTGTCAACCGAAGCCTCGGAACTCTTCTATGTATGTTGATCAAGAAGAACTTGAAGGATTGGGAGGAATGCATTCCCCATGTTGAGTTCGCCTACAACCGTGCCAAGCATTCAACAACCAAGATGAGTCCATTCATGATCGTCTATGGTTTCGACCCCCTCACCGCGCTCAACATCCTACCTCTACCTCTCCATGAACGCACCAACATGGACGTCGAGAAGCACGCACAAGCTATGAAGAAGCTTCATGAAGAAACAAGAGCTACTATCGAACAACAAGTCCTTCGCCAAGCTTCAAGGTTAAACAAGGACAAGAAGGAGATGATCTTTGAAGAAGGTGACCTTGTGTGGATACACCTAAGCAAAGACCACTTCCCCAAGGAACGTGACTCCAAGCTAAAGCCAAGAGGAGATGGTCCCTTCAAGGTCCTCAAAAGAATCAACAACAACGCCTACATCATCGACATACCGACCTCCAAGTACCTTGCAAGCAATACATTCAATGTCAAGGAACTCTCACCCTACCATGGAGATGTTCAAGATGACAACCATGAAGAGTCGAGGACGACTCTTTCCCAAGGGAAGGGAGCTGATGCAGCCCGTCCGATGGACGCTCCTACATGACCAACAAGTCCCCCAAGTGGACCCATGACTCGTGCCCAAGCCAAACTCCTACAAGCTAAGGTGAACTCGCTCCTCTCCTCATGCCAATTTGATACATCCTTGGATGGTGTGCTACTTCATGCAACTACTCTATTTACCATCAGGTACGAAGCCCCAACACATCACCAAGCACCCAAGGATGGAGAACAAGGATCAGATTGTGAAGCAGAAGCCGCGGGAGCTACTCAGACTGTAGTCTCCGGTCTGCGCACACTCGGAGTCTCCCGCCAGCCAAAGTCTCCGGCCTGAAGACACTGGAGACTCCGGCCCTACCTCCGGTCTGACCCCCTGCACCAGGCTCCGGGACAATCTGAGTGTCCCTCCGGAGGCTGGTCCGGAGGCTACACCAGAATCTCCAGCCTAGACTAGAGTCTCTGGCCCGCACATCGGAGTCTCCGGCCTACACACCGGAGTCTCCGGTCCGACCGACGCCAGGCATGTAAAAGTTCTTTGGGCCTTCGGCCCATGTACCCCTTGGTCCGTCCAAAACTTGTCTTTTATTCCTAAAGTTCCCCTGTTTAAGTGGCTGGCCTATATATAGTCCCCTACCTCCATTGTAAACCCTAGGCATGATATTTGGAATTAGTGGAAAGCCCTTGTGGATCTATCTAGTTCTTGCCTCATGCTCCTTTGACAAAGGAGCACCAAATATCCCAAACCTCGTTGGAGTTTGTATTGTGCCTCCACATTGTACAAGGCCTAGGCATCGGAGTCCCTTTGCCTAGACGTCAAGATCACCGAGTCTCCCATCTCGCCATGCCGGTTCGAGAGTCCTCCGCCCAACGCTGATCCTAGGGATTGCGTCGGACCGGTCACCGCCGGTGTGAGCAATTGGTGTGTATCGTGGTTTTGCGTGTGTGTGTTCATCATGTTTTTCGTGCGTGAGTTCGTCGTGTTCATCCTCCCCTCCTTTCCTCGCACTCCATCCTCTATTTGAGTGGGATTCGTGAAAGATCGGGCCAACCTAGAGGTTTGCCCTCAAAAAGTTCCAAGTCTTGTGTGGGGTAGTTATTCTCATGGTTCTTAAGCTGCCGAGAGGCATATCACACTACCTTCTTGTCTTGCACCAGTACACTACCAAGTCCTTGTCGAGAAGCGTCGCAATAGACTTGGAAATCCTTCTAGATATCAGGCAAACACAAAACTGGTGTTGTTACTAGGCGCTTCTTCAATTCTTAAAAACTCGCCTCATATGCATCGATCCATTGGAACTACATTTCTTTCTTCAACAATTCGGTCATAGGCTTTGCTATCTTGGAAAAGTTTTCAATGAATCTTCGGTAATAACCTTCAAGGCCCAAGAAATGTAACATCCCAAAACTTTAATCCAAGCTTATCAAGATCAAATCCTCCAAAAATAGGGTTAACAAAAACTTTTCCAAATTTAAAATGAAAGCATTCATATGTGTATGCATTTAAAATAGGAGTTGTTTGAATTGCCATGATTGATTGATCCAATGCTTGTAAAAATGTTTCCTAGGTGATTTAAACATCATCTACATCATTCCCAAACTTTTCCTAAAGAAAATCAAATCAAAAAGAATTAAAAAAGAGGAATGGTCATTTTGGCAAATTTAACTCTCATGCCTACTTTGGCTATTCCTAGTACTCAATTCTTAACAGAAACAATTCTTGATCTTTGCACCCCTTGCTAGTACACATAATGAGGTACCAAGGCCCACCTTTGGATCTGCTAAAAACATTCTGTTAACTATTTTAAATGATAGTTTAAAATTGAATCTAATGCATATGCATAGATCACCCCTATTTCAAAAACCATCTTTTTGAGCTCCATTTTCAAAACCCTTGCAACCAGAGA
The DNA here is from genome assembly GCA_023614405.1 of Avena insularis. Classification (NCBI taxonomy): domain Eukaryota; kingdom Viridiplantae; phylum Streptophyta; class Magnoliopsida; order Poales; family Poaceae; genus Avena; species Avena insularis. Next base: position 288,249,234 of record CM042688.1, on the reverse strand, counting down.
CTACCTATCACTAGTGGAGATCACTCAAAATTTCTGAAACCAAAATTCAAAACTTTCTTTCATGCGGCCATTTCATCAAACACTTGGCATGCATAATATCACCTCTAATCCAAGCTCACTCTTTACTATAGGGTTTTGCCCACAAATGACCTTCATTTATCTCCTCTGTCCCCTCTTGATCTAACCAAACCCCTAACACCCCTCTCCCTTGTCCCTAACCCTCTTGCCATGTCAACCTGAGGGCATGGTCGCCGGCCAAACTTTGCCCCGCCGTAGCAGACCAGCTCCCCCTCTCTCGCCATGTCTAGGAGGTAGCCAAGAGTTCACCGCCATCCCCTGTCCCTTGCCCAAGCCCAGTGCAGCAGTGGACCACCAAGCACAAACCGCGCCCAGTGCCACCACACCATGCCAGTGCCGCCCCCAGAGCACGCCATGTCCCCGCTCGCACAGACCATCCCTTGGCACCAGCCCGCACCCGCCGCTCCACCACGACCTGGAGAACACCCAAGACATCCCCGTTCGTCGCCCAAAGCCTCACAGCCACCGCCGCAGAAGCCCGCTCAAGCCGCCATGTGAGCGCCACCTCGCCTAGACCGCGTGCCACCGCCCCTACAGCCGCATTCACTTCCTAGATCACCGCCAGGGAACCGCCCATCAATCTCCATCCCCAACCATGCCTCTACCTCGCCGTAGCCATGTCGCCACTGTTGCCTGCCCATTCCGCTTGGTCTCACCGTTGGGCCTATAAAAGGAGCCCCCCTAGCCTCTTCTCTCCACACCATTCCACTCTCCTCACCTCTCTGAACCTCACCCACCTCTAGCCGGAGCAAGTGGAGCAGCAACTTGCCGGAATTGGAGCCGGATTGATTGCGGCAGGAGGAGAAGGGCGCCGTTGATTGCGACCACCCCAAGCTCCGCCGCAACCGCGCCTCACCTCACCGTCGTCTTCCACGTCGTTTGCCCGCCTCGCCGACCCCGCTGGAGCCCTGGTACGCCCCCAGTAGACCCCCACCGAGCCGCTAGGGTTGAAGCTCGTCGGCGACCTGTTCGTCGTCGACGACGAACCTCAGCCGTTGATCTCGCTTCTAATCCTACGGCCCACAGCGTGCGTACCGTTTCACATTTTAAGTGTCGCTGACACGCGGGACCCCCTGTCAGCTGAGCCCCGCGCCGCAGAGCGCCACTGGGCTGGCCCATTCCTTTTCCCAAGCTAGCCCATTGATTCAAATCTGGATTTTTCTTTTTCCATTAAATCTAGTTTTTGTCCCCTAGTTTGAAAATCATTTCAAAGAGTTTTAGAAATCCAAATTGCATGAAACCAATTTTGTCTGAAAGGTATTAAAATGATCTATCCAAGCCAGTTGGATTTAATTCAATTATAGTTATAGATCTCTCCTAATAAAAATAAGAAGACAGAAGCTTTTGCAACTTGCAACATTTTTATAAAATCAACCAAGTTAGCTTTTGAGTTGATTCCAACTCTCAAAAATCACATTTCATCATATCTATCTAACCATGTAATAATATTAAGGTTGACATGCAGTGACTTTGGACTAGTACCAAAATAATGCTATATAGGCATTTCTAGTCACTTTAAATCATTAAATAATAAACTTAAACTAAAGTAATATTGATCCAACCTTTAAGTCTCATTCCCACATGTTAGAATATGTGGTGAGGACATGTGTCCACATGATCCCATATTTTGGTGGTGAATATTAAATTTTAGTTAATATTTCAATGAGTAGAAATTACTTTTCTAAAATAAAAAGGATGAAACTATTGAAATTAAACTTGTGATGCTTGTGATGATAATAGATCATCAATTGTGTGTTTTAGAATGCTACTTAGCCTAGTTAAGTATTGTTTGGTGATTGTCTACTCCCTATGTATTTATAGACGCTAGTACCGACCAAGCTTTCGAGGAGGAAGAGTTCTACCAAGAAGAAGAAGAAGAAGAAAACTTCAACCACTACACCAACCAAGGCAAGCTATTGTTAGCAGGCTAGAATTAAGCTAGATGAATGAGCAAGGATGCTTTAGACATGCTTTGATCACACCCCTTTTCAACTATTAGTACCCCAAGTCTTAGTTACAAGTTTTACCCCTCTTAGGTTATACAAAGTTCTTTACTTGTTTTGAAGGTAGCATAAAAAGTATAAAACTTAACCTACTTAGAAACTTTTAGATGTCATTCTATGGCATGACATTGATCCCATCTTTCCCCTTTAGTGAACACTCTTAACTTAGTATTTTAGAGTAGATCAAAAACTTGAGTCACATTAGATGGGAACACTTGGTGAAAATGAATTGTGAAAACCTTGGAATGATGAGTCATTCTATTGAGATGTTTTGACATGTGTTGAGAAACACAACTGGTTTATGATGATGAAAATGATGAGGCATGAGACTTAACCCTTTTATCAAACTGATGGTTGGATTCGGATGCGATACCATTCCAAATTTACCGTACAACCACATTACCTGAATTGGGTAAGGCTTAGCTGGAAATTTATATGCATTAGTATTAGTTCCCTCACGGGAGAGGTTTGAGCTAAGGCTACCTCTCAATGTTGTCCACCTATGCAGTGCCCAAGATGACTAATGGTCATGGTTGGGAGGCCATGCTCATAGGAGAGGTGCTTGTACTAGGGTGTGTAAAGGGAAGGTTATGTTTGATTATCTGCATACTAAGTATGATGATTCAGGTTATCCCCATGATGTATCGAATCTTGTGGTGAAAGTGTACCACCTCTACAGAGTGTCAAACTATTCGAATAGCCGTGTCCGCGGTTATGGATAGTTGGAATGGCCATACTGTTTCGTTGTCAGATGTTTTCTAAATAACTTGAAATGATGGATGAACTTTGACTTGACCACAACAGGGTTGTGTTGATGATAATAGCTTCCCACTTAAGTGATTCTAGAACTTTACTTTATCTTTCTTTGCTTCTGAACTCAGCTTAGGTTTCAAACTTAACTTGATAGTTAACTTAGATTTAGCACTTTAACTTAGAATTATACTCCTTGTTAGTAGTAGTTTGTGAGTACTTAAAGAGTACTCATGGCTTTTGTCCCTGGCTATTATCATGGCCAGACTATGAAGGAGATTATCAAGATGATGGTCAGCAGGACGGCTATGATAACTAGGACTATCCGCCTTCACAAGCATTGCTCGTGCCCTGAAGATGGACCCCACCTCTACGCTATCTTTTATTTCCGCTGCTTGTTGTATTAAGACTGGATCATGAGATCCTTATTTCGGTAAAACCTTATGTATGGTTTGTATTGGATGATGTACTGTGATATCCAATCCGTTATGTCTCGCAAAAATGGTAATCCTAGGATTGCGAGGTATGGCATAACGTGCATCTGGGATTAAAAATCCGGGTGTTGACAAGTTGGTATCAGAGCCATCCTGACCGTAGGAGACCCTAGTTAGAATGGACGTCCAAACCAAAAACTTAGCTTCAAAACCAAAGTGAGTATTTATGAAAAACTATTTCTCCTCTTACCCTTGTGAACTCATTCTTTCTCAAAAATACATGTTCCTCAAAATTCTTACATTACTACTTAAAATTTGACACACTTGATCACTTCACTAACTTCCTCATCCTTAATTCTTGTAGATGGAGACTCAGTTCAGCAAGTTTTACCAATTGGGAAACGGAGATCAGCTGATCTTCGAGAGGGATCTGGATTCACTGTCAGAGTTACTAGGACGCCCACATCCGGAGTTTCTTGGAGCTCAACTTCCAGGACCCCCAGGAGGAGACCTACAGTGGCTAGTCACCGCAGATCTTCGGGGAAGCATCGAAGCACCAACTTCCAGGAGGATTCAGTTCTCCGTGAGAGAGAACAACTGGCTAGATGGATTAGCCAGGGCAATGCATGAAGCTCTCGCACGTCTATGTGCCCTCAGCGTCAACAAGATCCAAGGAACCCGTTTTGCCCACTATGCAAGACGTGACTTCATGGGAATGCCGATGGAGATGCCAAGTCACCTAGAGTTGAGGTGTCAAGTGGAGAACCTTGACTTCTTGCTTCATGACAAACAGCAGGAACTGGACAATGCCAGGGAGTTAGCCAACCAGAACCGTGCCATTTCCGACCAGAAGGCCCAGACTTTCGCACTGCTCGTCCAAGATCGCCAGTCTCTTCGTCACCAGCGTGCAAAGAAGGATCGCACCATCGCCCATCTTTGCAAGAAGGTGGCCGACCTCGAGAAGACCGTCAAGGAGCAGGAAGCTCAACTTGCCGCCAAGGAAGAAGAAGATGAGGGTGAAGACCTCCAGGGAGATATGGATTCTTACCTCAGCAACGATGATGAATTTCTGGAGGAGGATGTTGTGGACTTCTACACTGATGAGTAGATGCACTAGAGCACTGTCGTAGCATGAGATGTATCATCTCATTGTATCGTAGCTTGCAGAATGGTTCTTCAAACCATCTGCTTTCCCCTTTGATTGTTGTGGTGTGTGTTGTATCGTGTGCTTGCTTGCATGAATGAAAGTGAAGTTAGTTGAAAAACCTGAGTATAACTCAATGTTTTAGCTTTGAAAACCCAAAACCATGAACCTTAGAATTTCCCTCTTACCCCTATATCTCTCAATCTTCAGATGACTCGTGGAAACCAAGGAGGGAGCAGCTCGTCATAGGACCCAATGCTGCAGATCTTGCAGAATCTCATCGCGGACCGTGAAGCAAGCAGGGCCGAGCGTCAAGCCAACTTAGCAACATTGCAGCAGATCGCCCAAATGGCTCTCAACAACCAAGGACATGGAAATCGGGATCACCAAGGATCCAAACTCAAAAACTTTCAGAACACCAATCCCCCAATCTTTAACCAATCTGAAAACCCATTAGATGCTGATGACTGGTTGCAGACCATGGAAAACAACTTATAGGTTGCCAGAGTTGATGAGAATGAGAAAGTTCTCTTCACCACCCACTATCTGGCGGGAGATGCAAGAGCTTGGTGGAATAGCATCCACAATATGAACCATGGCCAGGTGATGACCTGGGAAGCATTCAAGGTCAAGTTCAGCCGCACCCACGTGCCGCAAGGTCTTGTCAACAGGATGAGAGATGAATTCCGCGAATTGAAGCAAGGAAGAGTGACTGTGGTTGAGTACCGTGACAGATTCTTGTCACTTGCTAGATATGCACCGGATGAGATCAACACGGAAGCCAAGAAGAAGGAGAGATTCTTAAACGAAGTGCATGATGAGATGCAGACTGTCCTCGTCAACATCCGTTTTGATGATCTCGAAGAGCTAGTTGACTCTGCCATTCAGATGGAAGGGAAGATTAACCAGTAAACATAAGCGACAAGCGCCATATATGATGCAGCAGTCTGGATCCAGTAGTCACCAGAAGTACCGTCCCAACCCTTCACCAGGATATGCACCAAGGAACAACCGACCCCCAAATTCTCGCCCAAGCTACCCCAACCATAGCGGAGGCAATGTGAAGTCCGGAGGAAACAATCACAACTCCGGTAATGCCAACAATTTCAACCGTGCCCCTCCCAAGAGCAACAACAACAACAACAACAACACTGCACCCAGAATTGGCAGCAATGTTGTACCTGTTGCTGTCAAGGACAAGTCCCAGATCACTTGCTTCGAGTGTGGAGTAAAGGGTCACTACTCCAATGAGTGTCCCAAGAAGACTGCCGCCAATGCCCCTGTGAATGCCCCAACTCAGCAGCAGTGTCATGTTCAACCAGGAAGAAGATTTGCCCCAGGGAACCCTCACAGCCGCAATGGTCGTCTCTTCCACATGAACGCAGAAGAAGACCAGGAAGCGCCAGATGTAGTGCTAGGTATGTTTTCTGTCAACTCAGTTTTAGCAAGAGTATTGTTTGATTCTGGAGCATCGCATTCATTTGTCACCGAAGAATTTGTATGCACTAGTAAGATTCACCCAACCAACCTGAAGCATGTCATGATAGTTCAAATCCCCGGTTCAACAACAAAAGCTAGAAAAATTTGCAAAGCTGTACCTATCAGAATACATGGGATAGATTTTTATGCCAACCTAATTGTACTTGGAACCAAAGGATTGGAAGTCGTACTAGGTATGGACTGGATGTCAAGGCATAAAGGACTGATAGACTGCGCTAAGAAAGCCATCACCATGACCAGTAGTTCTGGAGTAACAGTAGAGCATATCTCTAAAACCTTACCCCGTCAATTCAAGTGCAACAAGAGTGTAGCCCTGCCCACCATTGACCAAGTCAGAGTAGTCTGTGAATACCCCGACGTATTCCCAGATGAATTGCCAAGTATGCCCCCGGATAGGGATATTGAGTTCATTATCGAACTAATCCCCGGAACCGGACCTATAGCCCAGAGACCCTATACCATGAACCCCTCAGAGTTAGTGGAACTGAAGAAGCAGTTGGATGCCATGTTAGCAATAGGCTTGATTCAGCCAAGCGCATTGCCATGGAGATCACCAGTGTTATTCGTCGACAAGAAAGATGGAGGCAATCATCTGTGTACAGATTACAGAAAGTTGAATGATGTCACCATCAAGAACAAATACCCTTTGCCAAAGATAGAGGATCTATTTGATCAGTTGACTGGAGCTCAGGTATTCTCAAAGATTGATCTTAGGACTGGTTATCACCAACTTAAGATTCGTGCAACAGATATTCCGAAGACCGCCTTTACTACTCGCTATGGTTTATACGAGTATAGGGTTATGTCTTTTGGATTAACCAATGCCCCTGCTTATTTCATGAATCTCATGAATAAGATCTTTATGAATTTCCTAGAGAAGTTTGTAGTTGTGTTTATCGACGACATCCTTATCTACTCCAAGTCAGAAGAAGAGCATGAGCAACATCTGAGAATCATCCTAGAAACCCTGAGAGAGCATCAGTTGTATGCCAAGTTCAGCAAGTGTGAGTTTTGGCTGAAAGAAGTAGGATTCCTAGGACATATTGTTTTTGCCGAAGGAGTCTCTGTTGATCCCACCAAGATCAAAGATGTCGAAGAATGGGAAGCCCCAACCAATCAAACCCAAGTTCGTTCATTTCTTGGATTAGCGGGATATTACCGCAAGTTCGTAGAAGTATTCTCGAGCATAGCCCGACCAATGACCCAATTGTTGAAGAAGGACAAGAAGTTTGAATGGACAGACAAGTGTGAAGCCAGTTTCCAGGAGCTGAAGAAGAGATTGATATCCGCCCCAATTTTGATCATGCCAGACATCAAGAAGCCGTTTGATGTGTATTGTGATGCATCCAAGATTGGCCTAGGATGTGTATTGATGCAAGAAAGCAAAGTCATCGCGTATCTGTCTCGACAATTGAAGCAGCATGAGCAGAACTATCTGACCCATGATCTTGAGTTAGCAGTCGTGGTTCTAGCATTGAAGACATGGCGTCATTATTTGATGGGTAATCGCTGTGAGATTTACTCAAATCATAAGAGCTTGAAGTATATCTTCACTCAGAAGGAGCTGAATATGAGGCAAAGAAGCTGGATAGAGTTAATCAAGGATTATGACCTTGACATTCACTATCACCCTGGCAAAGCCAATGTGGTAGCGGATGCTCTTAGCAGATTGTCGTGTAGGCTTAACACCATGATCAAAGAGAAGCAACCAAGTTTGTATGAGGAGTTGGAGTAGTTCAGGACTGAGTTAGTTAGCAAAGGATTCCTAGCTAGCATTGAACTTCAACCCACTTTGATTAGCCAAATCAAGGAAGCCCAGAAGGGAAATGAAAGTATCGACGGAATCAAACGTCGTATTGGTACAGGAAAGGTACCTGGATTCACCGAAGACGAAGAAGGTGTACTGTGGTACAAAGGACGTATCTGTGTGCCAGCAGATTCGGAGTTGAAGGAAATTATCATGAAGGAAGCTCATGATACTCTTTATTCTATCCACCCCGGAGGAACAAAGATGTATCAGGATTTGAAAGAACAATTTTGGTGGCACAAGATGAAGAGAGAGATCGGAAGCTACATCGCCAAATGTGACATCTGTCAAAGAGTCAAAGCAGAGCAGCAGAGACCTGCAGGACTATTGCAACCATTGCAGATTCTGGAATGGAAATGGGATTCCGTCGGAATGGACTTTATCACCGGTTTACCTACTTCTAGTAGGGGAAATGATTCAATCTAGGTCATAGTTGATAGACTGTCCAAGGTAGCGCACTTCATACCTGTCAAGACAACCTACCAGAGTGCAAAACTAGGAGAGTTGTACATTGCTAGGATTGTTAGTCTGCATGGAACCCCCAAGACCATCGTCTCAGATCGAGGAACCCAGTTTACCTCAAGATTTTGGCAGAAAGTTCAGGAAGGTTTAGGAACAAAGTTGAACTTCAGCACCGCTTATCACCCACAAACAGATGGACAAACTAAGAGAGTCAACCAGATCCTAGAGGATATGCTTAGAGCTTGTGTGTTGGAATACTGATCAAAATGGGAAGACTGCCTGCCTTTCACAGAATTCTCATATAACAATAGTTATCAGGCTAGTTTGCAGATGGCACCATTTGAATTCCTATACGGAAGAAAGTGTCGTACCCCTTTGAATTGGTCGCAAGTAGGAGAGAGTCAGATCTTTGGACCCGACATTCTCCGAGAAGCAGAAGAGAAAGTTCACAAAGTCCGTGAGCACCTCAAGACCGCCCAATCCAGATGTAAGAGTTATGACAAAGAAGGAGAGACCTGACTTTCAATGTCGGAGATTTCATATATCTCAAGGTTTCACCATTGAAGGAACTCAACGCTTTAGTCTCAAGGAAAGTTAGCTCCAGATATATCGGACCCTTCAAGATTACGAATGCCGAGGAGAAGTATCAGATCAATGGAACTGCCTGAAGAGATGTCAGCCATCCATAATGTGTTCCATATCTCGTTACTTCGCAAATGCTTGGAAGTGCCTGAGAAGACTGAAGTTTTCAAGAATATCGATCACAGAGCTGTGGAAATCAACAATGACCTGACCTATCGGGAAGTACCCATCTGTATCTTAGAAGAAGCCTATAGAACCACCAGGACTAGGAGTATCAAGTTTCTCAAGATTCAGTGGAGCAACCATACCGAGGAGGAAGCTACTTGGGAACGCGAAGATTACATTAGAACAGAGTTCCCAGATCTCTTTAGTTCCTAGTTTTCTTTGTAAATCTCAGGACGAGATTTTGTTTAAGGGGGGAAGGATTGTAACATCCCAAAACTTTAATCCAAGCTTATCAAGATCAAATCCTCCAAAAATAGGGTTAACAAAAACTTTTCCAAATTTAAAATGAAAGCATTCATATGTGTATGCATTTAAAATAGGAGTTGTTTGAATTGCCATGATTGATTGATCCAATGCTTGTAAAATGTTCCTTAGGTGATTTAAACATCATCTACATCATTCCCAAACTTTTCCTAAAGAAAATCAAATAAAAAAGAATTAAAAAAGAGGAATGGTCATTTTGGCAAATTTAACTCTCATGCCTACTTTGGCTATTCCTAGTACTCAATTCTTAACAGAAACAATTCTTGATCTTTGCACCCCTTGCTAGTACACATAATGAGGTACCAAGGCCCACCTTTGGATCTGCTAAAAACATTCTGTTAACTATTTTAAATGATAGTTTAAAATTGAATCTAATGCATATGCATAGATCACCCCTATTTCAAAAACCATCTTTTTGAGCTCCATTTTCAAAACCCTTGCAACCAGAGACTACCTATCACTAGTGGAGATCACTCAAAATTTCTGAAACCAAAATTCAAAACTTTCTTTCATGCGGCCATTTCATCAAACATTTGGCATGCATAATATCACCTCTAATCCAAGCTCACTCTTTACTACAGGGTTTTGCCCCCAAATGACCTTCATTTATCTCCTCTGTCCCCTCTTGATCTAACCAAACCCCTAACACCCCTCTCCCTTGTCCCTAACCCTCTTGCCATGTCAACCCGAGGGCATGGTCGCCGGCCAAACTTTGCCCCTTGTGCACAGACCATCTCCCCCTCTCTCGCCATGTCTAGGAGGTAGCCAGGAGCTCACCACCACCCCATGTCCCTTGCCCGAGCCCAGAGCAGCAGTGGACCACCGAGCACAAACCGCGCCCAGTGCCACCACACCATGCCAGTGTTGCCCCCAGAGCACACCCTGTCCCCGCTCGCACAGACCATCCCTTGGCACCAGCCCGCACCCGCCGCTCCACCACGACCTGGAGAACACCCCAGACATCCCCGTTCGCCGCCCAAAGCCTCACAGCCACCGCTCGTCGTGGACACCGCCGCTTCAGCCGCGCAGAGCGCCACCTCGCCCAGACCGCGTGCCACCGCCCCTACGGCCGCATTCACTTCCTAGAGCATCGCCAGGGAACCGCCCATCGATCGCCATCCCCAGCCATGCCTCTACCTTGTTGTAGCCATGTCGCCACCGTTGCCTTCCCATTCCGCTCGGTCTCACCGTCGGGCCTATAAAAGGAGCCCTCCCCAGCCTCTTCTCGCCACACCATTCCACTCCCCTCACCTCTCTGAACCTCACCCACCTCTAGCCGGAGCAAGTGGAGCAGCAGCTCACAGGAATTGGAGCCGGAGCAGCCGTGGCAGGAGGAGAAGGGCGCCGTTGATTGCGACCACCCCAAGCTCCACTGCAACCGCGCCTCGCCTCGCCGTCGTCTTCCACGTCGTTTGCCCGCCTCGCTGACCCCGCTGGAGCCCTGGTACGCCCCCAGTAGACCCCGAACGAGCCGCTAGGGTTCGAGCTCGCCGACGACCTGTTCGTCATCGACGACGACCCTCAGCCGTTGATCTCGCTTCTAATCCTACGGCCCACAGCGCGCGTACCGTTTCGCGTTTTAAGTGCCGCTGACATGCGGGACCCCCTGTCAGCTGAGCCCCGCGCCGCGGAGCGCCACTGGGCCGGCCCATTCCTTTTCCCGCGCTAGCCCATCGATTCAAATCTGGATTTTTCTTTTTCAGTTAAATCTAGTTTTTGTTCCCTAGTTTGAAAATCATTTCAGAGAGTTTTGGAAATCCAAATTGCATGAAACCAATTTTGTCTGAAAGGTATTAAAATGATCTATCCAAGCCCGTTGGATTTAATTCAATTAGAGTTTTAGATCTCTCCTAATAAAAATAAGAAGACAGAAGCTTTTGCAACTTGCAACATTTTTATAAAATCAACCAAGTTAGCTTTTGAGTTGATTCCAACTCTCAAAAATCACATTTCATCATATCTATCTAACCATGTAATAATATTAAGGTTGACATGCAGTGACTTTGGACTAGTACCAAAATAATGCTATATAGGCATTTCTAGTCACTTTAAATCATTAAATAATAAACTTAAACTAAAGTAATATTGATCCAACCTTTAAATCTCATTACCACATGTTAGAATATGTGGTAAGGACATGTGTCCACATGATCCCATATTTTGGTGGTGAATATTAAATTTTAGTTAATATTTCAATGAGTAGAAATTACTTTTCTAAAATAAAAAGGATGAAACTATTGAAATTAAACTTGTGATGCTTGTGATGATAATAGATCATCAATTGTGTGTTTTAGAATGCTACTTAGCCTAGTTAAGTATTGTTTGGTGATTGTCTACTCCCTATGTATTTATAGACGCTAGTACCGACCAAGCTTTCGAGGAGGAGGAGGAGTTCTACCAAGAAGAAGAAGAAGAAGAAAACTTCAACCACTAGACCAACCAAGGCAAGCTATTGTTAGCAGGCTAGAATTAAGCTAGATGAATGAGCAAGGATGTTTTAGGCATGCTTTGATCACACCCCTTTTCAACTATTAGTACCCCAAGTCTTAGTTACAAGTTTTACCCCTCTTAGGTTATACAAAGTTCTTTACTTGTTTTGAAGGTAGCATAAAAAGTATAAAACTTGACCTACTTAGAAACCTTTAGATGTCATTCTATGGCATGAGATTGATCCCATCTTTCCCCTTTAGTGAACACTCTTAACTTAGTATATTAGAGTAGATCAAAAACTTGAGTCACTTTAGATGGGAACACTTGGTGAAAATGAATTGTGAAAACCTTGGAATGATGAGTCATTCTATTGAGATGTTTTGACATGTGTTGAGAAACACAATTGATTTATGATGATGAAAATGATGAGGCATGAGCCTTAACCCTTTTATAAAACTGATGGTTGGATTTGGATGCGATACCATTCCAAATTTACCGTACAACCACATTACCTGAATTGGGTAAGGCTTAGCTGGAAATTTATATGCATTAGTATTAGTTCCCTCACGGGAGAGGTTTGAGCTGAGGCTACCTCTCAATTTTGTCCACCTATGAGTGCCCAAGATGACTGATGGTCATGGTTGGGAGGCCATGCTCATAGGAGAGGTGCTTGTACTAGGGTGTGTAAAGGGAAGGTTATGTTTGATTATCTACATACTAAGTATGATGATTCAGGGTTATCCCTGACAGATGTATCGAATCTTGTGGTGAAAGTGTACCACCTCTGCAGAGTGTCAAACTATTCAAATAGCCGTGTCCGCGGTTATGGACAGTTGGAATGGCCATACTGTTTCGTTGTCAGATGTTTTCTAAATAACTTGAAATGAAGGATGAACTTTGACTTGACCACAACAAGGTTGTGTTGATGATAATAGCTTCCCACTTAAGTGATTCTAGAACTTTACTTTATCTTTCTTTGCTTCTGAACTCAGCTTAGGTTTCAAACTTAACTTGATAGTTAACTTAGATTCAGCACTTTAACTTAGAATTATACTCCTTGTTAGTAGTAGTTTGCGAGTACTTAAAGAGTACTCATGGCTTTTGTCCCTGGATATTATCATGGCCAGACTATGAAGGAGATTATCAAGATGATGGTCAGCAGGACGGCTATGATAACTAGGACTATCTGCCTTCATCAGCATTGCCTGTGCCCCTGAATATGGACCCCACCGCTACGCTATCTTTTATTTCCGCTGCTTGTTGTATTAAGACTGGATCATGAGATCGTTATTTGTGTAAAACCTTATGTATGGTTTGTAATGGATGATGTACTGTGATATCCAATCCGTTATGTCTCGCAAAAATGGTAATCCTGGGATTGCGAGCTATGGCATAACGGGCATCTGGGATTAAAAATTTGGGTGTTGACAAGAAACTCCTGATATCTCCCACATTCTTAGGCGAATCCCATTCTGTCACGGAAGTTACCTTACTTGGGTCCATGACAACTCCTTTAGTTGACACAATATGACCAAGGAAGCCCACTTCTTTTAACCAAAACTCACATTTGTTGAACTTGGCATACAACTTGTGTTCCCTCAACTTTTCCATAATTAGGCGCGGATGCCTCTCATGTTCCTTCTCATCCTTGGAGTATATGAGTATATCATCAATGAACACCACGATAAACTTATCCAAGTACTCCATGAGCACCTTGTTCATCATAGTCATGAAGTATATTGGGGCATTGGTTAGACCAAAAGACATCACAGTGTACTCATACGACCCATATCTTGTGGTGAATGCAGTCTTGGGAACATCCTGTTCTAGGATCTTTAACTGGAAGTAACCTGATCGGAGATTAATCTTAGAGAACACACAAGCGCCCTTTAATTGATCGAATAGGTCGTTGATATTGGGTAGAGGGTACTTGTTCTTGATTGTCACTTCATTCAACGACCGGTAGTCCATGACTAGTCTCTTGGTTTTATCCTTCTTCTCCACGAATAAGACAAGCACTCCCCAAGATGACGCACTTGGCTGAATGAAGCCTTTGTCCAATTGCTCTCTAAGTTGTTTCTTAAGTTCCTTCAACTCATCGACATCCATCTTGTATGGTCTTTTGGCTATCGGTCCCGTTCCAGGCATCAGGTCAATGAGAAACTCGATGTCTCGGTCAGGAGGCATCCCTAGTAATTCTTCCGGAAAGACATCTAGATACTCCTTCACAACTGGCACATCCTATTCCACGCTTAGAGGATATGCTAGATGAATTGAGTGGTGATGTTGTTTTCTCTAAAATTGACTTGCGTAGTGGTTATCATCAAATTAGGATGAAAGAAGGGGATGAGTGGAAAACTGGTTTCAAAACTAAATTCGGCTTGTATGAGTGGTTAGTCATGCCGTTTGGTCTTACTAATGCACCTAGTACTTTCATGCGTTTGATGAATCATGTTTTGAGAGAGTTTATTGGTCGTTTTGTGGTTGTTTACTTTGATGATATACTTATATACAACCACACCGAATCTGAACATTGCACTCATATTCGACAAGTTTTGCAAGTGTTGCGTGATAATAAATTGTATGCTAATCTTGAGAAGTTCACATTTGCAAAAGATAAGGTCATATTCCTAGGATTTGTTGTATCTAAGCATGGAGTAGAGGTAGATCGATCTAAAATTGAATCAATTCAGAATTGGCCTACTCCCATGAATGCAAGTCAAGTGCATAGTTTCCACGGTTTAGCTGGTTTCTATAGGCGCTTTGTGAAATATTTTAGCACCATTGTTGCACCTTTGAATGATTTGACAAAGAAAGGTGTTCATTTTGTATGGGGCGCGGCCCAAGACATTGCATTTGATACATTGAAACGTTTGCTTACTTCTGCACCATTACTTGCATTACCTGATTTTTCGAAGCAATTTGAAGTTGAATGTGATGCTAGTGGTATAGGCATAGGTGTCGTTTTGATGCAAGAGGGTCGGCCTATAGCATATTTTTCTAAGAAACTTACTAGTGCTCGCTTGAATTATTCTATCTATGATAAAGAATTGTATGCACTTGTTAGAGTACTTGAGGTTTGGCAACATTATTTGTGGCCAAAGGAATTCATCATACATTCTGATAATGAAGCATTGAAATACTTGAAAGATCAATCAAACTTGCATAGAAGATTAGCTAAATGGGTTGAGTTCATTGAGTCTTTCCCTTACAACATTAATTACAATAAGGGAAAAGAGAATGTTGTTGCTGATGCTCTATCTAGGAAGAATATGCTATTAACCAATCTTGATGTTAAAATTCCTGGATTAGAAGCTATTTGTGCACTTTATGCAACTGACCATGATTTTGTTGAACCATACCGTTTGTGTGCTCTTAGAAACGCATGGGATAAGTATCATATACATGATGGCTATTTGTTTCGAGCTAACAAACTATGTATTCCCGAATCGTTGTTGCGTTTGTTCTTAGTGCAGGAATCACATGCTGGTGGTTTGATGGGTCACTTTGGGCGTGAGAAGACGTTACTCATGCTTGCTGATCACTTTTATTGGCCCAAGACGAGGCGTGATGTGTACAAATTTGTGAGTCGATGCATTACTTGCCACAAGTCGAAATCCAAGCTGAAGCCTCACGGTTTGTATACACCTCTCTCTGCACCTACTACTCCATGGGAAGACATTAGTATGGATTTTGTGCTAGGTCTACCTAAAACTCAGAGATGTCATGATTCTATATTTGTGGTAGTGGATAAGTTCTCTAAGATGGCTCATTTTATTGCCTGCCACAAAAGCGACAATGCGTCGCATGTTGCTAACCTGTTTTTTAGGGACATCGTGAGATTACATGGAGTACCAAAGATGATTGTTTCTGACCGTGATGTGAAGTTCATGCGCTACTTTTGGAAGACCTTATGGGGAAAGGTAGGAACGAAGCTGCTGTTCAGTACTACATGTCATCCCTAAACAGATGGTCAAACGGAGGTGGTGAATCGAACATTGTCACAACTGCTAAGGACCATGACTAAAAAGAATCTGTAGGAGTGGGAAGAGTGTTTGCCACATGTTGAGTTTGCTTACAAAAAGGATGTGCATTCAACTACTCAGCTATGTCCTTTTGAGGTGGTGTATGGCTTCAAGCCATTGAGACCACTTGATATGTTGCCTCTGCCATTACATGAGAGAGTTGATATGGAGGCATCAAAACATGCTGATTATGTGAAGAAAATACATGAGAAGACTAGAGAGGCTATTGAGAAGAAAGGCAAGAACATTGCTGCTGCAAGGAATCAAGCAAGGAAAGAAGTGTTGTTCGAGCCTAGAGATATGGTTTGGGTGCATCTGCGCAAGGACAGATTTCCACTACTTCACAAGTCCAAATTAAAGCCACGTGGTGCTGGTCCTTACAAGGTGCTAGCCAAAATTAATGATAATGCCTACTCAGTTGATATACCTATTGAGGAGTTTGGTGGTGCTAGCAACAGCTTCAACATTGCTGATTTGTCACCATATGCTGGAGAAGAACTTGGAGCATCGAGGTCGACGCCTTATGAAAGGGGAGATGATGAGGACATCCCTACAGTTACACGTACCCCAATTGCTAATGAAGATGTTCCAATTGCAAAGAAGGATCAATCCAATGAGATAAGGATTTGACCAATCACAAGAGCTCGTGCTAAGCTACTAGAACAACAGGTGAACTTGTTTCTTAATGAACCTGGTGTTTTAATTAATGAGAATTTCATACTATCTAAGTCGTTGAATTATTGTATGATCAGGTACTTAGGAGAAGAAGGCGTAGCATGGAGCAAGGAGCTGAAGGAACATGGCGTGTTGATCAATGAAGAATGTGCGAGGGAGGAGAGGGAGGAAGCGCAAGAGGCTGTTCAAGACAAAGATCAACACTTTGAGGAACTTCTCTGCCACGGCAGAGAAATGCACCCGTTTTCTGCCACGGCAGGCTGCCGCGGCAGGAAAACCGAGTCCGGCTCTACCACAACAGGCTGCCATGACAGAGAAACCGTGTGAAAGTCTGCCACGGTAGAACATGTGGCCGAGCCACTATGTGGTCGGTTTGTATCCAGGTTGGGTGGAACCAACTCGGGTTCCCCCTTAGTCCGCCACCCCTGAACTCATAAATAGATGGGGGCACCATAGTTAGGGTTTTAGACCACGTTAAAATATTTTGGAGTTGTTTCTTTCATAGAACCTCTGGAATTACCCTGTGTTCGAATCTACCAACTATAATTGAGTGTGATTTGTTGTTCCATTGTGAATTAGTATATTGCATACTACCGTTCGTGGTCACGGCTGCATGCGCAAGAGTGTGGTGTTGTGAATATCCTACAAGGTTCGAGATCTGTTGCACTGGCATCAAGGATCGAGCGGGAGAGATCATAGATACGCACTAGTTATAAATCATCCACTATTACCATCGACAAGAGCTTGCTGAGAAGATCGGGCCACCCCATATCACAGACTCTGTTCCCTAATTCTCTTGTTCTTATCATGCACCCTCTTCTCTTGATTAGTGAACTTCTTGTTTTGGGCTGTGATATTCCCTTCGAGAGACTTGATCTTCTCTTCTAGATCTTGGATCTTCTCGTCCTTCTCCTCGACTAGGGCGCATAACTCGTCATTCCTCATGATCTCAAAGCAGCTTCACTCCTCAAGATCATTGATGTGGCACTCCAAGTCTTGGTATTGGATCCTTTGACGCTAGGATGTCGCCCTTTCCTCCGAGGTTAACTCGATTGGAACTCCCTTCTCATCACGTCTTCCAAAGAGGTTGATGTAGTGGCCTTCAACCTCTTCATGGTGGCATCCACATAGGCGCCCAATGAGCTCTTGCATGCTGGTGCTAAGTCCTTTCTCCTTGGAGTCACTGACGATGTTGAGTACAATGGCCTCCGTCTTGGGTTCAATCTCACTTCGCCCCGGTTGGATGACTTTGATCGCCCAGCATCCTTCCTTGTGCATCTTCCTCAACTCGCTCCCCTTGCTCGACGGCATGGGCAGCTCTAGTGTCTTGATGATGTCCAGAAGGCATTCCCCAAAGCACAGGTACTTGATGTCTTCGGTGGTGTCATAGTAGAAGCTCGTCATCTTTAAGTTAGGAGATTGAAGATTAGATACAAAGAGATAAGGAAAAGAATTTACTAGAAGAGAATAAATAACTTAGAAGAATATAGAAAGCAAAAGCACACAATGGTAAAGGTGGTTTCCAATTCTAGGGGTCACGTCCTATAGGCAACTTTGTGCTCTGATACCATCTGTTGTGACCTCGGATCGTTAAAGATCCTAAGTCCCTGTGATTAACATGCTAGTCCTTGGATCAATAGCTAGCACTTCACAGTCGATGAATATCATGTAAAACACAAGTCATTATTACACGAATAATCCAGAGTATATTTATTACAACTTTCATAGCTTATAGCTAGCTCAAATAAAGCAGCGGAAACTTAATAAATCTTGAGTCCATCAACGCCTCAGGCTAGTTGCGTGAAGACCCGCGATTCCTACGCACCTTTCAATCTTCGGATTCTGCACATAAGATGTGCAACCAACAAGTTGGGTCAATAGTTTGAATGTATTGGCAAATTACACCAAGGAACGAATAAAACTAAATCTAGGCTTTGGGGTTCATTTGCATTAAGCCAATTTTCTCTAAGTAAGAAGAAGAGATGGAGAGTTTTACCCTACTTTGTAAACATTGTTTAAGTATTATAGGGTTGAGTGGAACACGAGGATATTACTCACCAAGTGTCCAATCAACCTAGAACTTGGATATTACGCACCAAGTCCCCAAAATCCAACCCATTGGCAATATTACTCACGCCCTCGGGTTTTATAAATCTTTAAGTTTGGAAAGAGAGAGGAAGATCTTTCAGAGGCTCCATCCTTCAGATGCTCAAGCGTTCTTTTCCGTGAACTCGGCTGATCGATCAGATTGCAATACTCTCGAGAGGTCGTGCACTTTCCCCACAATCCACGATCAAGTCCTTTTACAGACAAGACCATGGCGAGGCCTTCCCTTAGTAGCCCCTCTACCAGCTGGATCCAACCGTGCCAAGAACCTCCAAATGTTGGTACCCCAGTGAGGTTTCCCACTAAGTACGAAGCCAAGACAGAGCCCATATGTATTGTGGTTGCACTAGAAGCTTCTGAATTATGAAACATGGCAGACTTCTTTGATTCCTGGGCGGCCGTCCTCCACCAAAATTCTACTCGTTGACCCGACAACCATTCCGCTCAGAAGAAAACTTAGTTTTTATTTTGAAGGGGGTTTTGAGAAGAAAAGGTTCGCTCGAGAGAGCTCTTATACTTCGAATTTTTTCGAGTCTTTCGAACCCCGCAACGATACTTGGTATATATAAATATATAGCATAGCAAGCATAACTTAGCAAAATAGGATAACCTATTGGGATGGAAAATCCTAAGCATAGAGCTACTCAAAGCATACTACAAAACCGCACTTGCAAAAATAGTACTAAGAAAATCTACCAAAATCCTACACATGCATACTACAGAATTTGAAGAGTAAAACATGCATAGTCAAAACTGGGACATAAACATGAACAACTGGAGTAACTTGCCTTGATCCGAGCAGCACTCTACACAACAATACTCCTCAGCGCACTCCGAACAATCTAACGAAACACAAACATAGATCCAATCACAACTTACATAAAATAATGCCACAAAAGTAAATATGCATGCATGCAACATGGTAATATGCAAGTATGGATTCAAATTCGACCAAAAATATTATTCAGGGGTGTTATTGAGTTGGGGATGTCATTAGTATCAACTTCCCATAGATTTTAAGTATTTTGGATCTTTACTTAGTTAAATATGCTCATATATAGATCTACACTTCCAATCTACCTCGAAATAGATCTAAACACTCTAAGCAATATACACCAATTTTACATAGTAGATCTTGTAGATACAAAGCCAACGCAAGAAGAATCAGCTAAACGGAGTTACAATTATTTTCCTATAATTAAAATACTCCAAACTAAACTTTAAATCCTACCACAAGATCAGTACAGTAAGCTAATAAAATTATTGCAGATCTGTGTTCTACGGGTTTTTGTGAATCCAACGTTATATTATATGCAATTTTTGGCCAAGTATTTGATTTACTATGAATTTTACGAGATAAAACAATATTCTGTCTATTAAAACAATTTTGGAAAGGTACCCCGACAACTCTGCCACTTGCCTCGATGCTACTGGCCGCACACTGCTGACTAGGCGCAGACGCGGCACGATCTAATTGGGCCATACCCCTTCGCTGAAGCGATCTAATCTGCACCATTTCTACTCGATCTAACAGACGAAAAAGGGGGCGGTGACTTACCTACGATGGCGACGGTGGCAGGGTCGACAACAACGGTGGTGTGCTCGGTGGTGGTCGGTGGCAGTGATGCAGCGGGTTCCCGGCTCGACGAAGTCGACGATGACGACGGCCTCTCCCTTGCGGTTCCGTTCCCAGGGGCGACGTCGCCTATCTCCTCCTCAAGTAGCGTCAAGCGGTGGCTGACCTTCGTGGACTCCGGCGAGGCTCCGACGACGAATTGAGGGCGGCACAAGCTCTTATTCAAGGGGAAAAGGGCACAGGACGATGCGGTCATTAGAGGAGAGGGGGAGGGACAGAAAGAGGAGGGATAGGGCCTTGGTTTTTGATGAGGAGGTTCACCTTCGAGGTCACTGGCGGTGGAGCTCCGGTGAGATTGAGTCGATCTCGAAATTGGCAGCCCAGTGGCGGTACAACGGAATTAATTTAGGGTTTAGGGCGGCGTGGTGCAGGGTTTAAAAAGGCCAGAAGATAAGGGGCGGGGGTCGCGGAGTTCCCCTCCGATTCGGCCAGGAGGTCGTTCCTAGCACGGTGGCGGGTTGGAGAACGTCCCGATCTCCATGAAGACGACGACGGGGTGGGCCCCCCCAGTCAGTGGCTGCGGGGCGCGGGCGGGCTTCGGCAGGGGCCATCCCAACTGGCGGGTGCGGCTGCGTGTTGCCTTCTCCGCAGGCGTGGGCGGCAGGTAAGACGCGGGCTGGCTCGGCCGGCCCGCCTAGGTTAGTTTTTTTGTATTTTTTCCTTTTTCTTTTTCTTTTTAACAAATTGATTAATAACTTTTGCATTTCAACTCCAAATTTAATGAAATTGGTCTCTAAAAATTTGTAAAAAGAAGGAGATTAATATGGGACTATAAAATAACACTTTTTCAAGGATTTAGAAGGTTAGGTTTTATATAACCCCTTCTTGTCTATATATGACCATAGGGTTTAGGGAAAAAGGGGTCTTGCTGCAACTTTATTGTGTAACGCCATGATGCATATGATATGATGCATGCTTCTAGTAACATCTGAATTTGTAAAAATTTGGGATGCAACATTCATATTTTTTTATTGGGCTTTTTGACCATGGTTTGAAACATGTACTCCCTAGAGTCATTGCATGTTGTGTTCTTTTCCAAACCACCTTGATCCACATGACCACACACACTCCAATAATGGATGTGGTGATGCAACTTTTGTCACACGGGTGCATCACTCCATGTGGCAGTTGCATTCTAAGGGCTTTTTGGGCCCTTTGACCATGGTTTGATACACGGAGTCTCTAGAGTCATTGTTGCATTTGTTCTTTTACAAACCACCTTGATCCACATGATCACCACATAAACTCCAATGGATGTCATGGTGATGCAACTTCTATCACACTGGTGCATTATTCCATGTGGCAATTGCATTAGGGGCTTTTTAGGCATTCTTACCATGGTTTGACACATGGAGTCTCTAGAGTAATTGTATGTGTTCTTTTCCAAACCACCTTGATCCACATGACCACATACCCTCCAGTGTTGATGCAACTTCTATCACACATTTGTGCATCATTCCATGTGGTAGTTGCATTCAAAGGCTTTTTGGGATTTCTTACCATGGTTTTACACATAGTCTCTAGAGTCATTGCATGTGTTATTTTCCAAACCACCTTGATCCACATGACCACACACACTCCAATAATGGATGTGGTGATGCAACTTCTATCACACATTGGTGCATCATTCCATGTGGCAGTTGCATTCCAGGGGATTTTTGGGATTTCTAACCATGGTTTGACACATGGAGTCTTTAGAGTCATTACATGTGTTCTTTTTTAAACCACCTTTATCCACATGACCACACACACTCCAATACAAGATGTGGTGATGCAACTTCTATCACACTAGTGCATCATTCCATGTGGCAGTTGCATGCTAGGGGCTTTTTTACCATGGTTTGACACATGGAGTGTCTCTAGAGTCATTGCATGTGTTATTTTCCAAACCACGATGATCCACATGACAACACACACTCGAATGGATGTCGTGATAGAACTTCTATCACACTGGTGCATCATTCCATGTGGCACTTGCATTATATTCCAGGGGCTTTTTGGGCCTCTTGACCATGGTTGAAACATGGTCTCTAGAGTCATTGCATGTGTTATTTTCCAAATGACCTTCATCCACATGGCCACACACACACGCTAATAATGGATGTGGTGATTTAACTTCTGTCACACTGGTGCATCATTCCATGTGACAGTTGAATACCAGGGTTTTTTGGGCTTATTGACCATGGTTTGACACATGGAGTCTCTAGAGTCATTGGATATGTTATTTCCAAACCACCTAGATCCACGTGATGACCACCGAAACTCCAATGGATGTGGTGATGCAACTTCTATCACACTTTTGCATTATTCTTATTTTTTTGGGCTTTTTGACCATGGTTTGAAACATCTAGTCCCTAAAGTCATTGCATGTTGTGTTCTTTTCCAAACCACATTGATCCACATGACCACACACACAAACTCCAATAATGGATTTGGTGATGCAACTTTTGTCGCACTAGTTCATCATTCCATGCGGCAGTTGCATTCCAAGGGCTTTTTGGGCCCTTTGACCATGGTTTGACACATGGAGTCTCTAGATTCATTGTTGGATGTGTTCTTTTCCAAACCACCTTGATCCACATGATCACCACATAAACTCCAATGGATGTAGTGGTGATGCAACTTCTATCACACTGCTGCATCATTCCATGTGGCAGTTGCATTAGGGGCTTTTTAGGGATCCTTACCATGGTTTAACACATGGAGTCTCTAGAGTAATTGCATGTGTTCTTTTCCAAACCATCTTGATCCACATGACCACATACACTCCAGTGCTGATGCAACTTCTATCACTCATTGGTGCATCATTCCAAGTGGCAGATGCATTTTAGGGCTTTTTGGGCTTTCTGACCATGGTTTGACACATGGAGTATCTAGAGTCATTGCATGTGTTCTTTTCCAAACCACCTTGATCCACATGACCACACACACTCCAATAATGGATGTGGTGATGCAACTTTTATCACACATTTGTGCATCATTCCATGTGGTAGTTGCATTCCAAGGCTTTTTGGGATTTCTTACCATGGTTTTACACATAGAGTCTCTAGAGTCATTGCATGTGTTATTTTCCAAACCACCTTGATCCACATGACCACACACACTCCAATAATGGATGTCGTGATGCAACTTCTATCACACATTGGTGCATCATTCCATGTGGCAGTTCCATTCCAGGGGATTTTTGGGATTTCTAACGATGGTTTGACACATGGAGTCTTTAGAGTCATTGCATGTGTTTTTTTAAACCACATTGATCCATATGACCACACACACTCCAATAATGGATGTGGTGATGCAACTTATTTCACACTAGTGCATCATTCCATGTGGCTATTGCATTCTAGGGGCCTTTTGACCATGCTTTGACACATGGAGTGTCTCAAGAGTCATTGCATGTGTTCTTTTCCAAAGCACCTTGATCCACATGACAACACACACTCCAATGGATGTGGTGATGCAACTTCTATCACACTGGTGCATCATTCCATGTGGCACTTGCATTATATTCCAGGGGCTTTTTGGGCCTCTTGACCATGGTTGACACATGGTCTCTAGAGTCATTGCATGTGTTCTTTTCCAAACGACCTTGATCCACATGACCACACACACACTATAATAATGGATGTGGTGATGCAACTTCGGTCCAACGCACCATCCGTGTATTATTCCATGCGGCAATTGCTTTCCAAGGGCTTTTTGGGCCCTTTGACCATGGTTTGACACATGGAGTCACTACAAGAAAAGTTGGCTTTTACAATGGATGATTTTCGTGGTTGAAGCCCCGTGTTTTGTGGCTAAAAAGTCTTCCGTGGCAGATGGCTTTTGTGGTAAAAGCCCCATCACAAATGAATCAACCAAGGTTTTTTTCCGACTGTGGCGGATCACAGCCTTCAGCCAGGAAAACTTGTTCCATTATAGATCTGCTTGCAAGTTGTGTTGACTATTGATGTCATGCAGGCTGCCACATGGCAGCCACCGTTAACGGTCGGGTACCTCCGTTAACAGTCAGAGAAACCGTGGTAGAAGCCTAGCCCAGCTAACGCCTGCTAATTATTAAGTGGGTCAGCCCATGAGGAAAGCCCAATAAGTAGATGGCACGTTACTATTTTGTCCTGCACTGCTTGAAGTGGGCCCATTAATGCAGCTAGCTTCAACCCGCGAATTTTCAGGCCTAATACTATTTCATCCTACAGGAGGCCCACGTTGATCCAACATTGTGTGGCCCATTATCAGCCTGCGCCAAGTCGCTCCTGTAAAGTTAAGGCCTATTGTCGGCCCATCACTATTCATGCAACCCGTCGTGGGATGCCAACTACCGGCCCTTCTTTGAGATGGTCCATTACTTTTCTGGACTTTTACTGTTCCAGACGTCAACTGTTCAGGCCCACAAGCGGCCTGTTACTGTTCTAGCCTCGTAATTTTGTCAGCCTGTTACTATTCTCGTCTGGAAATTTCTTGGTCCGTTACTGTTCTGGCTCGTTACTGTTTTGGCCTTTAACTGTTTTGGCCCTTTATTGTTGCCGCCCTTTACTATTGTGGCATGTTACTATTTTGTCTTGTTAATCCTCTAGCCTGTTACTGTTCTACCCTTTTAAAGTTTCTTGCCTTTTACTGTTTTGGCCTGTTACTATTAGGGCTTGTTTCTGTTCTATCATGCTATTGTTATGGCATGTTAATGTTATGGCCTATTATTGTTACGGCATGTTACTGCTACATGTTCCCACATGTGGGTCGGCCCATTACATTTAAGGTATTTTACAGTTTCGGCCTTTTTGAAGCCCATGCCAATATCATAAAAGGTGTATAAATAGCGAGCATCTTTTAGTGTTCATCGTCGGCCGAATACAAGATGGGCCAATAACAAAACACGATATTGTTCCCTAATCGACTTGGCTAGCATAGTTACGGTAACGACTACCGCCATGTGTGGACGACGTCAACTAAATGCATACATGGCTATGCGAGTTATCTAGATATTACATCATCTGCAAACTTCTTAAAATTATTACATAATATCAACTCAAGGGAAAGAAAATTCGGCATTTCAATTGACAATCGAGATGATAGTAGAGTCCTCAATTTTCTTTCTCAATCGATCACCTGCATCTTCCTTTGAGTGTGACAACTACAATGGAGGAGGCATGATCTTGCAGCCCCCTCTTTGGTGGTGATAGCAATAATTGCAGTCTAAAACTAAGTAATAACAAGTTAATACATCAAACAAGACAAACTACTCATTTGACTGATATGATAGGAGCTAGGGAATGGAGTTTACAACTGTTCAATGGCTCAATTATTGACCAACATGTCAAACAAACATGACAAGCAAGCACCGCATTAAAAAAGTGTGCCTACTGTGAAACATGCAATCGAAAAATGTGTGTGTGGCTTTGAATTTCAGAAAATATAAACTAGCCAGGTCATTTCAACAAATATTTATGGAAGTAGTTTTATACCGTAAAATGCAAGAGACATTAGGTGACTCGAAATTTGCACTAAGCCACAAAATTACATGCATTTACTGTCGTAGCGAAGAATGAACTAGATAGAAATTATAACCGCATCATACGAGAACTTGTAGAGAAGTAATGCAAACCACGAATGAACTATATATAGTAGACGATAGTTATGCCGTTGCTTAGGACGAACCAGAACTAGATGCGAGATATAATGGCATCGCTCGAGAACCTATAGAACAGGACAAACAAGCATTAGACAAGTGTGCCTAGAATGAAATGAGCAATCAAACAAAGTGTTTCCTAAAATTTCAGCAAATATAAACTAGCCATGTCATTTCAGCAAATATATATGGAAGTAGTGGTATCTCCTAGAATGCAATAGTCATTGGGTTACTCAGAATTTGCGGTGAGCTACACAATGGCATGTAGTTACTGTCATAGCTAAGAATCAACCAGATAGAAATTATAATGACATCATAATAGAACTTCTAGAGTAGGAAAGGAAACCACTAATGAACTACATAGTAGAGGACAATTAT
This sequence comes from Avena insularis, assembly GCA_023614405.1. Taxonomy (NCBI): domain Eukaryota; kingdom Viridiplantae; phylum Streptophyta; class Magnoliopsida; order Poales; family Poaceae; genus Avena; species Avena insularis. The sequence continues at coordinate 288,223,112 of CM042688.1, read as the reverse complement.
GCCATTGCTCAGGACGAACTAGCACCAGATACGGAAGTAATGGCAACCCTTATGAACCTCTAGAATAGGCTATGCAAACCAACATGCTCATTGTTCCATTCTAAGCTCTATGCAAGGAAAAAATAGTTAGTGATGCAGCTTTTGAAGAACCAAATGGCAACAACAAAATTATAATCAAATTAGTACAAAGAGTTTAAACGGCTACTATAGGATAGCAGAATGATGCCAAGGAGGAAATGATAGCAGGAACTGATCTTAGGACAAACCAGATAGATTCAGTAATTGTAGAGCAGGGAATCCACACTAATATTTTCCAATGACTTCAGATTTTGCAAGAATCACACGGTAGCAGGTAATTACTATTGTATGGAGTATCTAAGGACATGTGCATGAAAAATAACAGACATGTGCATGACTTGAAATTTGTAGACCAGCGAATGCAAACCAACATGTCTAATGACCTTGTATGTACTAGTACGAAGAACATGCGTGCCCATTGACTTGTATGTACTAGCATGATTACACAAATGCAGTTTACTACGACATGCTTGAACCTGCTATACTACCGACAAAAAACAGGTTGGAGATTTGGTTTACCTTGGTCGGAGAGGCGTCTAAGCATCATTGGTACCATGCGGGTGACATCTAGGTCACCGAGGGTGTTGTGGTTGCGGTGGATGTTAGCATCGGGGAAGCAGATCTTGGGAGTCGATGCTGGCTTGAGCACGGTGGATGAGAGCGTCGCTGAGGTAGATCCAGTGTAGTGAACAGTGACGTCCATGCAACTGGTCTAGATCAGTGGACATGGAACTGCTTGAACTACATCACGTCTAGTGGATAGCGGTGAAGTGGATCCGGTACGGTTGGGTAGCTTTCGGAGCAAGGAAGCAGAGCTTGGGCGGTTGATGACGCTATTGGCGAGGTTAACAACACCGCATCTCTAGTGCAGTGGCAGAGAGACCTGGTGAACAAGATCCGATGGGTGACCATCAGTGAAGTGGCTCCATGGAGGTGCACGAGACCGCATCTCAAGATGGTGCGTGCAGTGGTCATTGAGGGGACAGAGGAGCTTGGGATTTTTGGGAGGGCCGGTGGGAAAAACTGGGCGAATCGGGACCATAGTGGTGAACAAAAAAAATTATTACGATCGTGCCCCCCCAGCAACCGACTTTAGCATGCCCATTTGTCATCTGAACAATGGGTAGACTTGGAATTTTAAAATCTAAAGTTTTTGAAATAGAAGGGAGCAAAATGCTTCAAGGTTGGTGTGTGGTTTTGCAGCTTGATTGAGATTTTGAATTTGGCTAGCGCCCATCTAACAATAATAGAAAAATGGTACTCCCCGGTCGGTGGGATATTTTGGGTCAAAGTTCTTGAAACGGTGGGGTGGGAAATGCTTCAAGGTTGGTGGGTGATTTTGCCGCTCGATTGAGATTTTGAATTTGTCTAGCGTCCATCTACTAATAGAAAAAGGTAGTAGACCGTACACTATCTGTCTAGGAATTCAAGGCCGAGAGTCACATCAACTGATCATCCATAACCATATCTTTGCACAGAAACTTGGATACATTCGATTCACATAGCATAGGCAGTAAATTTTGCCACTTGACTGAGATTTTAAATTTGGCTAGCCTCCAAGTAATAATATAAAAATGGTACTACCTTGGTGGGGGATTTTCCTCAAAATGTTTGGAATAGAGGGGTACGAAATGCTTCGGGGTCGGTGGATTATTTTTATGCTCGATTACGATTTTGAATTTGGCTGCCAGCCAAGTTTTATTACTAGAAAAAAGGTTATGTAGATCGAACACCGTATAGTCAGGAATTTAAGGTGAGAGTAACATCAGTTGATGCCTCCGATTCAAATAGGGTAGGCGGTAGGTTTTGGCGGTCGACTGATTTTGAATTTAGGGATTGTCCAAAGAATAGTTAAAAAATAGGTCGTTCTCCCTCTATATCAGGGATCCAAGTCGGAGAGAGTGATCATCTATCACGCATATGAAAATGTAGATCTCTGATAGAAGAATGTTTGTTTAACATAACAATAAACAAATGTCTGAAGTAGCTCTGATTCAAGCATGTGAATATGGTGTGCAACCAAGGTCAACTAATTATTTAGGTGTCAGCACAAACTCTTGTACAGGAAGCACTAACTAAATGGTAGTACTAATTCAGATCAAATAAAAAGCCTGTTGTGAAACAAATACTCCTACTACTACATACTATCAAAACACAAACACCATCTAGAAGTATATGTAGAATACATAAAATAAGATTTCATCACGCATACACTACTATATAGAGAACACCATTTCATCATATAAAACAATGTTTCATCAGACACACATAGGCCCCCAAAATGAACAGACAACTCTAACATTCTAGCCCATGCCGCTGTGACTGCATCACAAACAAAGGTGCCACCACAGTTCCATCAGCTACCAAAACAAACAAACATCGGGCTGCAGCTCCAACCAAGACAACCTGGGAAAACACATGCTTGCCTAAACAAGCCTTGCTTGTTCATCCGAGTGTTATTTTCATCCGCTTGATGTTGCAGTCTAAATCAGCTGTGTTGTTGACATGACTTCTTTTTTGTTTCTTTGATTTAGCACTCTAAATCACGTCGGTTGTAGAAGGAAATGAACAAAATGATCAACAAAATCATAGATGTACAAAAATGCAAGGGTTGCACATGAATGACTGCACTAACTAGGTGTCATTATGTAGGGATGTAAAGTACACCAACGTTTACGATATCTGAACTTCTTAGACTTCATGCTACTGAGATATAATTCAAATACTCCCTCCTTCGCCCATATAACCACCAATTCTCTACCCTCAAATGCGTAGAGTAACCTTACTTCATCTTTCCCACCATGATTTCTCAAGGCCAAGGAGAGTATCCAACTCAACCTTTATATCAGGCACTCAAGCTTCGCATTTGCCTGTTGATGATCTTGAACTAGACCACGTGTTTAGAGTGAAATCTCTTATAACCAAAAGGGCAACATCTCCATTATGCCCCTTAGAGATGACACAATTGCGTCTAGAAATATCATGTGTCTCATGGGGGCACTCAATGACATCACTATGCATACCATTAGTTCTCTTTCTTCTATGGATGATACTAGTAGGTTATTGCTATAAGTGATTGCGGAGGCAATAGCAATTATGGATGCACTACTCACATATAATTTATCTTGCTCTAACAAGTACATGCATACTTTATTTCTATCTTTTATTTCCATCAGATGTTTTTGCACAGCTACAGGTGAAACTGAATGCCCTAGGCCCTCTCTCTCCATCATCGACAATAACAAAATGATGCAAGTTACTGGTCCGGTAAAAACACAAAAGGAATTCTAAAACTCCTGAAGGTCCGTTAAGTAACTTCACTATGCATTCGCTTCCTGTGAATTCGATAACCTAGGTCTACTAGGGAAAAAGAGCTATACTACATCCGTAATTTGGATCAAAGGTATGAATTCCTTGCTCTACAGTTACTGAATCTATCTGGTTCGTCCTGAGATCAGTTCCTGATATTATTTCCTCCTTGGCATCATTCTACTATCCTATAGTAGCCATTTAAACTCTTGGTACTAATTCAATTATAATTTTGTTGTTGCCATCTGGTTCTTCAAAAATCTGCATCACTAACTATTTTCCTTTTCTTGCATAGATCTCAAAATGGAAAAATTAACATGTTGGTTTGCATATCCTATTCTACAGGTTCACAAGGGATGTCATTACTTCCTTATCGGGTGCTGGTTCATCCGGAGCAACAACATAATTGTCCTCTACTATGTAGTGCACTCATGGTTTGCATTCCTGCTCTAGAAGTTTTCTTTTGATGCCATTATAATTTCTATTTGGTTGATTCTTAGCTATGATAGTAACTACATGCCATTGTTTAGCTCACCACAAATTCTAAGTAACCCAACAACTCTTGCATTCCAGGAGATACCACTGCTTCCATATATATTTGCTGAAATGACATGGCTATTTTATATTTGCTGAAATTCTAAGAAAAACTTTGTTTGATTGCTCATTTCATTCTAGGCACACTTGTCTAATGCTTGTTTGTCCTGTTCTACAGGTTCACGAGCGACGCTATTATATCTCGCATCTGGTTCTGGTTTGTCCTAAGAAACGGCATAACTATCCTCTACTATATATAGTTCATTCGTGGTTTGCATTCCCACTCTACAAGCTCTCATATGATGCGGTTATAATTTCTACGTGGTTCATTATTCGCTACGACCGTAACTTCGTGCCATTTTGTGAGTCGGCGCAAATTCTGAGTCACCCAACATCTCTTGCATTTTAGGGTATACAACTGCTTCCATATATATTTGTTGAAATGACCTAGCTAGTTTTTATTTGCTGAAATTCTAAGCCACACACACATTTTTTGATTGCTCATTTCACGGTAGTCACACTTGTTTAATGCGGTTCTTGCTTGTCCTGTTTGTTTGACGTGTTGGTCAATAATTGATCCATTGACCAGTTGTAAACTCTAGTTCATAGCTCCTGTCATATCAATCAAAAGAGTAGTTTGTCTCGTTTGATGTATTAATTTGTTATTACTTAGTTTCATACTGCAATTATTGCTATCACCACCAAAGAGGGGGCTGCAAGATCATGTCTCCTCCAATGCAGCTATCACACTCAAAGGAAGATGCATGTGATCGATTGAGAACGCAAATTAAGGACTCTGCTATCAACTCGATTATCAACTGAAATGCAGAATTTTCTTTCCCTTGAGATGATAATGTCTAATAATTTTAAGAAGTTTGGAGCTGATGTACTATCTAGATAACTCGCATAGGCCATGTAGGCATTTAGTTGACGCCGTCCACCTATGGTGGTAGTCTTTACCGTAACTATGCCAACCAGGTCGATTAGGGAACAATATCGTGCTTTGTTATTGTCCAATCTTGTATTCGGCTGACGATCAACAGTAAAAGATGCTCGCTAATTACACACATTTTATGATATTGGCATGGGCTTTAGAAAGGCCGGAACTATAAAAGACCGTAAACATAATTGGTCGGCCCACATGTGGGAACATGTAAAGAATATGTCATGTGATGATAAAAGGCGAACGAGAGGCAGAATAGAAACATGACTTAACAGTAACAGGCCACAACACTAAAAAGCAAGAAACTTCAAAAGGATAGAATAGTAATAGGCTAGAGGACTAACATGACATAATAGTAACATGCCTCAATAGTAAAGGGCCACAATAGTAAAGGGCCAAAATAGTTAAAGGCCAGAACAGTAATGAGCCAGAACAGTAACGACCCGAGAAAATTCCTGTCAAGAACAGTAACAGGCCAACAAAATTACCACTCTAGAATAGTAACAAGTCAATTGTGGCCTAAACCGTTTAACGACCGGAATAGTAATGGGCTAACTCAAAGAAGGACCAGTAGTAGGTCACTCACGATGGGCTGCGACAACAGTGATGGGCCAACATTAGGCCTTAATAGTACCGGACTGACTAGGCACATGCTGCTAATGGGCCGCATGGTGTTGGACCAACTTGGGCCTTCTGTAGGCTGAAACAGTACCCAGCCTAAAAGTTCGCGGGCCTCTGATGGATGCATTATTGGCCCATTTCAAGCAGTGAAGGGTGAAACAGTAATGGGCATCTTCTTATTAGGCTCTCCTTATGGGCCGGCCCACTTAGTAATTAGCAGACCTTGGTTGGGCCTGGCTTCTGCCACGGTTTCTTTATCTGTTAAAGGTGGTAACCGGCCGTTAATGGTGGCAGCCACGTGGAAATTTGCATGACATCAGCAGTCAACGCGGCTGGCGAACAGATCTACGGAGAAACACATTTTGGTGACTGAAGGGTGTGATCCGCCATGGGCAAAAAATGTGGTAGATTCTTTTGTGACGGGGCTTTTACCACGAAGGCTATCCATCATAGAAGACTTTTTAACCACGAAAAATGGGCCTTCAACCAAGAAAATCGTCCGTTGTAAAATCCAACTTTTCTTGTAGTGCTTCTTAGGGTGGTCTATATCGAATAGAGGACGAATGGGATCTGCTCGATCCAATTCTGTCTAGTGGTTTTGAATCGATCGAAGACGAAGTTTTGAGGCCGTGCAGCACCTCTGCATTGAGGCATTTCGCTTGTGTTTTACTCTAGGGATGCACCACTAAGGCGAAGTGAATCTTGGTACCGAGGTTGTCACAGTAGGTGGTGAAGGCGTCGCTGGTGAATTGTGAGCCGTTGTTGGTGCTGATCCGGTTGGGCATGCCGAATTGGGACACGATGCCCCAGACGAATTTGATGGCGGCCTAGGAGGTGATAGCCCACACTGGCTCCACCTCAGTACACTTGGTGAATTTGTCGATGGCGAAGAATAGGTATTGGTACCCTCCCACCACGTGAGGGAGAGGCCTAACGATGCCGAGCCTCCAAATGGCGGAAGACCATGACAGGAGGATGGTTTGAAGAGCTTGAGCCGACTGATGAGTTTCTTTGGGGTGCAATTGGTAGGCGTGATAGGTTCTGACAAAGTAGTCAGCAAGGCGAGGTGACTCTATCACTCTCCCTCGTGGATTTCAGCTAGGAGTTAGAATCCTTTGTCTTGATATATTCAACAGAGCTTGATGTCGGATTCGCGTTTCTGATAGAGGTATTCGTCCACTAGGGTGTACATCTTGGCTTGTCGAAACACTTTATTGGCATCAGCATGGTAGGGGGAGCTCCCGGTCCTGGAGGTACCTCAGTATGTCCGTGACCCAGCGTATCCTAAGCATCTCGCCCACACAGATGACGTGTTTGCCGGAAAAAGTTCCCTCGTCTTCATACCCGGGAGCACACGGCCCCGACACCATCGTTTCTCATACAATTTTTGATGTCGAGGGCTCGCCCCGGGGTTCTTGATTTGCTTATTTTCTGGGGGCACATGGTTCCACAGCCATCACTTCGCATACGGTTGTCGGTGCCGAGGGCTAGCCCCGGGATTCTTCATTTGCTTCTTTTCCGGGGGCACACGACTCCACTGCCATTGATTCACATACTATGGTCACGTCGAGAGCTTGTCCCAGTGTTCTTGATTGGTTTCTCTTTTGGGGGAACATAGTTCCGTAGCCATTGCTTCGCATACGATGGTCGGTGCCATGGGATCGCCCGAGGTTCTAGGTTTGTGATGAGGACATCCCTACAATTACACCTACAGAAGATGCTCCAACTGCTGCAAGGAAGGATCAGTCCAATGAGATTAGAATTGGACCCATTACAGGAGCTCGTGCTAACCTACTTGAACAATAGGTGAATTTGCTCCTAAACGAATCAGGTACTTTTATTGATGAGAACTTTATACTGCCTAAGTCTATGCATTTATGTATGATCAGGTTCGTTGGAGAAACAAGCATGGCACGAGGAGGAGAAGGGCTACAAGAGGAGCCTAGCATGATGATCGCCCAAGGATGCACGAGGGAGGAGCGGGAGGAAGGCGCAAGAGAAGATCATCAAGAAGAAGGCCAAAGGATCTACACCGACCGAAGTGTCCGGCCGAAACCACCCGGACTGTCCGTCCTACCCGAGAGAAGTTTTGGCACGGACAATCAGTACATCAAATCGGACACTGCCCGGAACCCCCCGGAAACTTTGAAATTTCTGGCCAGATCGGACTATCCGGCACACTCCACTCGGAGTGTCCGGCCTGACTGGACTGTCATTCTGGATCGTTCAAATGATCACCACCGAATCTGGTCCGAGTTGGCTTGTATCGCTTGAGTCGCTTATGCGTTTAGTTTCGCTTTACGGCCACCCAGCCATCTTATAAGCCCTGGGACGACCCCTAGTTAGGGTCTAGACCACGTTTAAACTATTTTGGAGTTGTTTCTTTCAAAGAACCTCTGGAATTACCATGTGATCGAATTATACTACTACAATTGAGTGTGATCTGTTGTTCTATTGGGAATTAGTAGATTGCAAACTACCGTTTGTGGTTGATGGCTGCGTGCGCAAGAGCTTGGTGTTGTGAATACACACATGGTTCGAGAGATGTTGCATTGGCATCAGGTGATGAGGACATCTCTACCACTCTTCCATTATTCAATGAATATAATGATGCAAAGATTCAAGACACTAATGAAATCAGAATTGGACCCATTACAAGGGCTAGAGCCAAGTTGTTAAAGCAACAGGTGAATTCCTTCTTAGTTGGTTCGGGAATATTGTTTAATGAGAATTTTATGCTACCTAAATCTTTGCATCTATGTTTGATCAGGTAGAGGAAGGCCAAGGAGCTGAAGAGGAAGCATCAAGGCTGCAGCAGAAGAAAGAAGAGAGGATTCTCTGCCGCGGCAGGATTTTGGCTGATTCCCTACCGCGGCAGGAGGATGGCGCCAGGGGAGAGGGAGGCGTGCGCCAGGAGGAGGACCAGGAGGGGTTGGGCTGCACCTAGTCGGTGCACCCTAGGCATGTGGCCTGTGTGCCGTTTTAGACGAGCCCTAAGGGGCCGGTTTGTATCTGACTCGGACCCACTTGGGTCGAGCTTGGTTGTGTGCGGCTGGCCTGCCATATAGGCAGCCGCCACCCCCTCTATTATCTTTTAGTCTTGTTTTAGATTAAACCCTAGATTGGATTTCTGCAAGCATTCATCTTGAATCCTCCGATATTGTGATTGTGTTTTGCTAGACAATATCAAATTGGCTCTAATTAAGTGTTATTTGTCGTTCCACTGGGAATTGGTAGATTGCAAACCGTTTGTGATCCGGGATCACGTGCGCAAGTGTGTGGTGTTGGCAACGGGGGAGCAGCCGAGAGATAGTTCGTCAGCGTCTCACAAGTTATCTCCATCATCATCGCCATCAGCTACCTCGCTCACTGAGAAGATCGGGCCGCCCCATATCATCTTGGTATCAGATTTCCAGCGTTTACTCGGTGAGCAATTCATAATCCATCCATAGTCTAGATTTGTTTTATTTCTATACCAGAAAAAGCCCCACAAAAAGAGTCATAGTTCTACCTGAGATCTAGATCGTGTCGGTATTCTAGTTCTTGTGATAGTTGTGTTCTTCGTTCGTGTTTCCTTTTTCTTGTTTTTAGTAGTAGTTGTCTAGGTTTCCAATCCGAGTTCTTTTCTAAGTGTCCGTCTTGTCAGAGTTTTAGATCGGCTTTGGCTTCAAATCATCGAGTTGGCTGGGATTCGAGTTGTGCTGTTCGTAATCCGTGTACTGCACGACCCCCAACATCTACCACGCGCCCCATAATCATTGCCGCGTGCGCCAAGCTCTGCCATGCCCGCTGCCTGCCCGTGCCACCGATCTCTGCCGCGGCAGCAAAATACCGCCTTTTCTTTGTCGTGCCCCTGCCGCGACATGTTTTCGGGCTGAAATCCTTCCACAACACAGTTCTATCGCTAGTTTCTGCCGCGGCACAGTTTTAGCAGTTTTTCTGCCGTGGGCTGTTTGGGTCAGTTTGTTTGGTGTCTTTTCTTTTTGCATCCACATAGCATACCTTTGTGAACCATAGTCAACCTTTCTTTGTGTCTAGCACTACCCTACGAGACTAGCATCTTCTGTTGCTCTCCAGGCTGCTCATTAGGTTGTTGGTGCTCTGTTTTGTGTTCTGCCGTGCTGATTTTCTTTGCTGTTTGTGAACTGCAAGAAAATAGTCAAAAAAATCTAGAGAGAAAATATAAAAAAAAAATTAAAAAGAAAAGAGATATCAAAAAAAAGGAAGCAGAAGAGAGAAAAGATTACTATCAGGCTTGAGTTTTGCTATCTATTGCACGTATTGGCAGTGTTCTCTTGTGGTTTGCACCCGTAGATTGAGCAATCTTGTGCCTGTACACACTAAGATTTTTGCTAGCGTCTCTCCTTGTGCATTGCAACACGAGCATTACTCCGACATACATCTTTTGTGCTCTTGTTTATAGTTGCTTTGCCCCATTTATCTCCACTATGTGTTTCCCGTGGGTCTTTTGTCATACGTCCAGCTCAAGGATTTGGTAGTTTGGCATGTAGGTATCCTCACCTAGAGATCCACCATATACCCTAGTTATCGTGTGATAGTCTTCCCCTCGGTATTTGCATCATCACATCCGTGCACGTGTTTTTGATCATCTATTGGTAAGTATTGCTAATTCACTTTGGAGCGGTAAGATTTCCTTTTTTTGAGTCACTTAGTGATTTTGAGAGCTCCACCATACACAGATTTTGTTTTCGTGCACTAACATATTAATCATGTCTACTAGTGATGAGTTTGATGTGATGCAGAAAAAGGACGCTAATACTCCAGCTTTGTGTAGTGATTTCAAAGGGTTACATGACCACTTGTAGGGTACTATTCAGCTGACAGCCGACGCCTTTGATGGAGAAGTTCAGGCTGTACAAACCAAGCTGCAAGGGACAGATACAACAGTGAACGCCATTCAAACACAAGTGACAAATCTTCAGACTTCGGTTGATACCTTCACTGAGTCGATGGAGGCGATCCGCGTGTTGTTGCAGCGTAATGAAGGGCAGTGCAATGAGAAGCAGTTTGATGATGCTAGTATTGGTGATAATGGGGAGAACGCAAACCCATTTGTGCTTGGCTGTGGTGCTTATGCTTGTGGGTACGCCCCTCCGGCGGCTCAGCGTGTTCCTTTGGCTCCGGCTGTAGGGGCTGCTCCACGCCCTGATGAGGGCCCAGCCGGGCCAAAATTTTCTATTCCCCAGTTTCATCGCACTGATGTGGAAGAGTATCTCAACTGGGAGGTGAAATTGGAAAAGTTATGGCGTTTGCATGAGTACACTAAGGATAAGAAAGTGAAGTTGGCATCTTCTGAGTTTGAAGGACTTGCCTTGATATGGTGGGATCATGTGTGCACTTCTCGTGCGGAGGACAGGTCCCCTGCTATTGCTCCATGGCATGCTATGAAGGAAGAGATGCGACATCATTTTGTCCTAGCAAATTATATTCGTTCACTATATGATAAGTTGAAAAATTTGAAGCAAGGACTAAAGACAGTGGATGAATACTTCTATGAGATGGAGATGATTATGCAGAATGCTAAACTTCACGAGCTAGAAAACCAAACAATGCAGTGTTTCCTTGTTGCTTTATCTTTCCAGATTCAGCGCATTGTTCAGCACCACCCTTATGCAGATATGTCTGAGCTCTTGCATCAGTCTAGAGAGGCTGAAGCTACTATGGCCGAGGAGGCTAGATTTGCAACACGTTCTCCATCGGCTCAGGGACGTTTTCCATCATGTTCCCCCTCTATTGGTCAGAATTCTGGTGGTGTTCGTGAGGCTAGTTTTGTTTGTAACCGTGTGAGTACTCCGACGAAACCTGCTACGTCCAACAAAAAGCCTACACCTGCTATGAGTGGTTCGGGTTCCACTACTTCTATATCTAGGAACAGAGATATGATATGTCACACATGTGGAGGCAAGGGACACTTCAAGCGTGATTGTCCCAATAAGAAGACTATGTTAGTTGATGCATCTGGTGGGTACAAGATGATGCTGATCCGTTTGATCAGGAGCATGATGAGGTTCCTGAGGATGTTTACTATTGTGATGCTTCTCCAAATCCTATGTTTGTGTGTTCTCCTAGGGTCTTGCAAGTTAGCCCAAGTTCAGCTGATCAAAGATGCAATTTATTTCAAACACAGGCTGATGTGAGTGAAGGTAGAGCATGCAGAGTCATCATTGATGGAGGGAGTTGCAGAAATTTGGCTAGTAAAGAGCTTTGTACCAAGCTGAAATTGAAATACTATCCACACCCCAGCCCATATTTTATTCAATGGTTGAGTGATGCTGGTGAGATGAAAGTTATTCATATGGTACGTGTGGAGTTTCAGATTGGGGCCTATAAAGATGTGGTCGAATGTGACGTGGTCCCTATGACAGTTTGCCATCTTTTGTTGGGTCGTCCATGGCAATATGATCATGATGTTCGTCACAATGGGAAGGCCAATACATATCAGTTTAATTGGCAATGCAAGGATGTGATACTGAGACCCATGTCTCCACATGTAATTGTTAATGAGTCCTGTCAGAAAACTGAAGTCAATCTTGAGCATGAGCATGCGAGGACACAACGACAAGACCCTGCATTGACAGTGCATGATCACACTTCCTCTTCCGCGGAACACTTCACAGCATGTTTTGCTGCCGTGGCACAGCTTTCCAGCTATTTTGCTGCCACGGCAGAGTGTACAGCTCAGTTCTCTGCCGCGGCAGAGATTGCTGCAGTTTCTCTGCCGCGGCACATTAGTGCTTCCCCGCCTGCCCAGGTCGCTGCCGTGGCATAGAAAGAGGCCAGTTTTCTGTCGTGGCACAGCACCGTGCAGATTTCTGCCGCGACACCCTCAAAGGATAGCTTGCCTGCCACGCCAGTTATATCTGCATGTTCTGATGTTGGCATTGATTCCTTCATACTGATGGCAACAAAGGAAGATTTGAGAGAATTTGGGGATGATCCCTCTGATGTACCACTAGTGCTGGTCTACAAGGGTGAAATTTTGGTTTCTAACGACATGACCCCTCTCTATTGGTGTTTCTACTGTTTTGCAGGAATTCAGTGATGTATTTCTGGACGAGGTACCCGATGGTTTGCCACCATTGTGTGGTATTGAGCATCAAATTGATTTGATTCCTAGAGCATCGTTGCCTAACCGAGCACCTTACCGAGCAAACCCCGAAGAAACTAAAGAGATTCAGAAACAAGTACATGCACTTCTTGATAAAGGGTATATTTGTGTGAGCCTTAGTCCTTGTGTTGTTCCTATTATTTTAGTACCTAAGAAAGATGGTACATGGCACATATGTGTAGATTGTCGAGCTATTAATAACATCACTATTTGATATCGTCGTCCTATTCCCCATTTAGAGGATATGTTTGATGAATTGAGTGGTGCTACTGTTTTCTCCAAAATTGATTTGCGTAGTGGTTATCATCAGATTAGGATGAAGGAAGGGGATAAGTGGAAAACTGCCTTTAAAATGAAATTTGGTTTATATGAGTGGTTAGTCATACCGTTTGGTCTCACTAATGCACCTAGTACTTTCATGAGATTAATGGACCATGTTTTAAGATGTGGCTGTGTATTTTGATGACATATTAATTTACAGTCGCACTGAATCTGAACATATTGATCATATTAGACAAGTTTTGCATGTGCTACGCGATGCTAAATTGTATGGTAATCTTGAGAAGTGCACTTTCTGCAAAGACAAGGTCATCTTTCTAGGATATGTTGTTTCTAAGAATGGAGTTGAGGTAGATAATTCTAAAATTGTAGCAATACGAAACTGGCCTACTCCTATGAATGTTAGTCAAGTTAGAAGTTTTCATGGACTTGTTGGTTTCTATAGAAGATTTGTGAAGGATTTTAGTACCATTGCTGCACCTTTGAATGAACTAACTAAGAAAGGTGTTGAATTTGTTTCGGGACTAGCCCAAGATAATGCTTTTGATTACTTGAAGAGATTGCTTACTTATGCACCATTGCTGCACTACTTGATTTTCATAAGCAATTTGAGATTGAGTGTGATGCTAGTGGCATCGGTATTGGTGGTGTGTTGATGCAAGAGGGGCGCCCTATAGCTTATTTTTCTGAGAAGCTTAGTGGTGCTCGTTTGAACTATCCTGTTTATGATAAAGAATTATATGCTCTTGTGCATGTGCTTGAGGTTTGGAAACATTATTTGTGGCCAAAAGAGTTTATTATACATTCTAATCATGAAGCTTTGAAATATTTGAAAGCATAGTCAAACTTGCATCGGCCTCTAGCAAAGTGGGTTGAATTTATTGAGTCTTTTCCATATATTTTTAAACAAAAGAAGGGAAAAGACAATATTGTAGTTGATGCTCTCTCTAGGAAAAGTATGTTGCTAACGCAATTGGATGTGAGAGTTCCTGGTTTGGAGATTTTGTGTGATTTATATGCTACTGATCATGATTTTGCTGCTCCATATAAGTTGTGTGTTCCCGAGTCGTCTATGCGTTTGGGAAAGCTTGGGAAAAATATCATATTCATGATGGGTACTTGTTTCGAGCTAACAAACTGTGTGTTCCCGAGTCGTCTATGCGTTTGCTCTTATTATAGGAATCACATGCCGGTGGATTGATGGGCCACTTTGGGCGTGATAAAACACTACTCATGCTCGTTGATCATTTTTATTGGTCTAAAATGAGGCGTGATGTGGACAGATTTGTCAAACGTTCCATTACTTGCAACACTTCCAAGTCGAAGTTGAAGCCTCATGGTTTGTATACTCCTCTACCTGCACCTACTACTCCATGGGAAGATATTAGCATGGACTTTGTATTAGGATTGCCTAGAACTAGGAGAGGACACGATTCTATATTTGTGGTAGTGGATCGTTTTTCTAAGATGGCACATTTTATTGCCTGCCACAAGAGCGACGATGCGTCGCATGTTGCTAATCTGTTTTTAGGGACATTGTGCGATTACATGGAGTACCAAGGACAATTGTTTCTGATCGTGACGTGAAGTTCATGAGCTATTTTTGGAAGACACTTTGGGGTAAACTGGGGACAAAGTTATTATTCAGCACTACTTGTCATCCCCAAACTGATGGACAAACAGAGGTGGTGAATCACACATTATCACAGTTGCTGTGATCTATGATCAAGAAGAATCTGCGTGTTTGGGAGGATTGCTTGCCACATGTCGAGTTTGCATATAATAGGGTTGTACACTCTACCACGCAGTTGTGTCCTTTTGAGGTGGTGTATGGTTTCAAACCCATCTCACCACTTGATTTGTTGCCTCTTCTTATTCAAGAAAGAGAGAACATGGAGGCAACCAAGAGGGCAGATTTTGTGAAGAAGATACACCTGAAGACAAAAGAAGCTATTGAGAAGAAGGGCAAGGACAATGCTAGCCGTGTCAATAAGAAGTGAAAGGAGGTGCTCTTTCAGCCAGGAGACATGGTGTGGGTTCATTTTCGCAATGACAGATTTCCAGAGAAGCGTAAGTCAAAGCTACTTCCTTGGGGTGCTGGTCCTTACAAGGTTCTTGCCAAGATAAATGACAATGCCTACAAGATAGATTTGCCTATTGAGGAGTTTGGTGTCAGTAATTCTTTCAATGTGTCTGATTTGACACCCTATGAAGAAGAATATATTGACGCGTCGGGGCCAACGCCATTTGAAGGGGGGAGGATGATGAGGACATCTCTACCACTCTTCCATTATTCAATGAAGATAATGATGCAAAGATTCAAGACACTAATGAAATCAGAATTGGACCTATTACAAGGGCTAGAGCCAAGTTGTTAAAGTAATTTTACCTATGTTGGATTATTCTAATCTTGCTAGAATAGAACTCAAGTTTTCATATTCATTGTGTTTGTCCCAAAAGTCTTTGTCTAGTTATGTTACTACTTTAGACTTCACTGATATTTGCAAATTGAGTTGCATCTTACATACTAGACAACATGATCATGTTCATAATAATCAGAGTAGCACAGTTGAATCATGGCGTGAATCAATTTGGTTTTCACACATATTGAATAGGTTTGATCTTGTTCACGAATTTGATCATAGATCTTCTTTGAGAAAACTGAATTTAATATTGAAGAACAAGACTATCTATTTAGTTGTTTTTCACCATGATAATAATTCTTTGTACTTCACTTATACCTACAATTTAAGTTGCTCGATGTATACTAGACATAATTTTCATGTGAACAACAATAATATAACATGTTATATATACATATACTTTGCGTACACGTTGTTCTTTTTGTTTCTTCCACCTTCAGCTTACCCAAAGCCATGGACGGCTTTTCATGAAGAAAGGGAGTATGATGACGATATATACATGGATTACAATGATTCTAACTGCTTGAACTGGAAGGAAATATTGAGTCAAATGAATGATGACTATCAGGTGACTGCATTCCTAGTTGGACAAGCTACTTGGATTTATAAGAACTTTATACTACCTAAATCATGGTGTTATTGTTTGACTATATTTAATATCCTTCGGACTAGTGCTAGCGGGAAGGAGAGGGAGGAAGGCGAGGAGTCCGACATGATAATCATCCAAGGATGCGCGAGGGAGGCAGGCGCAATACAAGCAAGGGAGATCATCAAGAGAAGGAACGTTCAATTTGGACAGACAGAAGTCCTGAAATTGAAATGGACGTGGATTCCTCATACGAACTCCGAATCAAGAAAATAAGCACTTGTTGGATAGATAATTCCGAGATCTTTCCAATGAGTACTTCCATGTCTCAAGACCCCGGATAATCCGGCCCCCGCACCCCGGATAATCCGGCCCTCCTTTGGAAATTCTGCAAAGGACTTTGGGCGCATCGTTCTGTATGGGGGGCGGATAATCCATCCCTAAAAGTCTCCATCAGATCCAGACGGATCTGAACGTATCACACACGTTTTTTTTTTGCATTTTTCGGACGTTCCGGTGGCCATATAAGCCTGGGAACGCCCTCTAGATTAGGTTAGACCACATTAAAAATATTTTGGAGTTGTTTATATCTAGAACCTCTGAAATTACCTTGTGATTGAATTATACTACTGCAATTGAGTGTGATCTGTTGTTCCATTGGGAATTAGTAGTTTGCAAACTACCGTTCATGGTCGACGGCTGCATGCGCAAGAGCGTGTTGTTGTGAATATCCTACAGGGTTCGAGAGCTGTTGCATTGGTGTGGCGCCCCACAAAAACCACTACTAGAAAATCGTGTTGTCTTTGTGCATTGCATCATCATGACCGCATGCTCATGTCATCATGCCACATTGCATTTGAGCATAGTCATGTCACCTTGCATTGTTTGCATAAAACTATTTTCGAAAAGTCTGTTTTTATTTTCTAAACGCCCCGTCTTTATTCAAACACAAAACCTGGGTCTCCGGAATATTTTGTTTTGTCTACCCACGGTTTGCAAAAGCCCCGTTTTAAATAAATAAAAATTTAAATTGTTTTTAGGAGGCAGCCCGCCAGGTCCGAAAGCCCAGCTGGCCACCTCCAGATAAAATCCTAGCTACCCCAAATCTTTTCCTACCTAATCCTAATCTACCCATCCCCAGCCACATCACCCCGGCCAATCACCACCCGCCACCTCACCACTTCCTCCACCCCATCCACTCCTAACCTGCCACCTCACCCCACTCCCCGCCACCACCATACCCCAGCCGCCTCTCCTCTCCTCTCTGCTTGATCTGGTCCCACCCCACCGATCCCGGGCCTCGCTCGCGTCCACCTCTCCCGCTCTCTCTTCCCTGAGCCTCAAGGCCCCCTCCCCGCCTCCCTCTCCCGCAACCACCCCCTGACTTCCTTCCTTTGGGATCCCTCCTGTGCTTGCGCCCTCCTCTCGCCTCCTGTAACTCCCCTCCCTCCTTGACCAAGCCTCCTCGTCCCAACGCCGCCTTGGGGACCTCCTCGTCTTCACCTGTGCACCCCGGCAGCGCTTCCGCCATCGGCCGCAGTTTCCTCTTCTCCGACCGAACCTCGCACGACCCTCGCCTCCGTCCCGCGTGCATCCCCGAGCCCGTAGGCGCCCCCTCCATGGCCGCCCGTCCTCGACCTTCCTCTGCGCTTCACCCGCCACCGTCCCCCTTCCCTTGCAGGTCGTGTGCCGTCGCCTTCCGCATTGGCGCCCTCCTCTGCACCTCCAACCGGCACCTCCGGCCTCGTTCGTCTCCGTCGAGCCGCCTCATGCCCTGCGAGACCGGCCTCCGTCCTCGCCCCCGGACCCCCTCGTCGTGTCTAGCCGCAGCGTTGTCGCATGGCGCCGTCGCCTCTTCCCAGCGTCCGCAAGCGTCGTAGTGTTGCTCTTGCCTTCGTCCACCTCGGCATGGACACCACAACCCTCTCGCTTCTGCCACGCTGTTGCTTGTCGACACCAAGTATGAAGGGCCATGTTGAGTGTCGGTTTCAGAATAGACATGGCCCTTTGCAACCTCACGCGCTACAATTTGAGTACTTGGTGTTTTCTATGTGGTGAAGACTTGGTGGTGTTGGAGTGGCGATGTTGAGTTGATTACCATTGGAAGATTGCGGATGTAATTCCTCGACACCAAGTCTGTCACCGACCTCGAAGCCCGAACCCAAGACCTTCGACAAGATCTCCACCGGTTCGGTGCCATGCCATGGATGCCGACAAGATCTCCGTCACGGACCGAAGGCCGACTCCGCTGAGCCCGAACCTCGTCGAAACCCCGAACCAAGATCGTCGATTCGATATGTGTGACTCCTTTCCAAGCCCTTATTTTTTATTAAATGATATATACCTTGTTGCCTATTAAATTGTTCATGTCGCATACATATTGTGTGGTTTGGGGGTCTTAGGCCGTTTCACCTAAATTAAATATGGAGGTCATATGTGGGCGGATCTAGTCTAATATGGGCCCCATTTAATTTGTGTAGCAAACCGGTGACATGATGTGACTTGTTAAGACAATATTTAAATTGCGGGGTATCTAAAAAACATGAACTTAATAATTGCCGGGACCCCGGTTCCGCTTAATATTGCCTAATTGCACCGCACCTTTGCCATGTCATACATCATACATGCATCATGTCCGATCTTCTGCCGTAGTATTAAATAGTGTATCCGGTGTTTCTTCTAGTGTTTTGGTTCTTCGCGGATAAGGCCGTTGAGTTGATGCGAGTGTCGACCCGATCTTCGGTTGAACCTTCGGCAATGTTTTCAGGCGAGCATCTCCCCCTTTCTACCTATCTTACTTTTATAGTATTTATTCCCTCCTGTTGATCTATTGCTATCTGTGTTGCGATGCTCTAGTTTTCGTGCCCGTGATATCCCTTGCAGCCTTATATTGCCTTGGACACATCCTATCACCTGTTGTTTGGTAGATAGTTGGACTTGCGCGTCATAGTCGCTTGCTCAAGTGCTGTTGTGTGTCGTCCAGTACCACAGCGGTTGGAAGGCTGCCATATGCTTTATGTTGGAGATGATCATGGCTTTAATTACTGTTTAATAACTAAAATTGAAGTAGGTAAATGCAGAGGCACCGGTGGGTAATAGACAATATTTGGTTTTAATCGCTCCGGTGTCGTGGGACCCAGTTCTTGACACTGTTAGAGATCGAGCGCGCTAACCACAGGTGGGGTGTGTGGGCACCCCCATCGATTTAGTACCTGATTTCAAGTACTTTACTGGGGGCCACAAAGTAGTTTGGGGCTTTATTACTATCCTGTAATTATGCCATGCTTTACTGCTTTATTAACGATTGCGCGTGGAGCGCCTATACTATTTAGGAACCCCGTGATACGTTTTCGCTGTATCGACAAGACCAGTCACACTTTCGGGTTCCCAGTCGTTTACAGCCGTCGACACAAACCCTGGGTCCGTCTCGGAGACCGGCCGACTTCGTTACGGGTAGCTTAGTGGGGTGGCCCCCCGTGCTTGCTTTGGGTCTGGGAAACGTCGTGTCCGAAACCCCGTCGACATACCGTTGGGTGTATGTTTTGTGATCTTGTACCTACCTGATCTGACAACAAGGGTGTAGGTGCGTGTGGAAACTTTTGTGCACCCCTGCAGGGTTTAATCTTTTCGAGAAGCCGTGTCCGCGGTTATGGATGACTTGGAGCACAGTTCTTGATCATAGACAACTATAACTAAAGTTTACTGTTATAATTTGACTTGTATCCGATATGACTAGTAATCAGCTTCACTACAACAAAATGGCTAAATAAAAGTACCAACCACTGTTGGGTTTGGGATATCTCATGCTAATCGTATCTGACTAGTAAGTGTTGCAACTACAATGGAATGGTTAACTAAAAGTGCCCACTGCTTATTATATCAGGATGACTATCTATACCTGACTAGTAATTGCTGCAACGATAATTGAACAAATAAAATTGCCAACTGGGTGAGTTCCTTGGTTGACTTCCTCGTTTGGTCTCGAGGGGGAAATCTCAGGATGGGTATGCTTGGTGATAGTATTAGGTTGGTTCCGAATAGGTCTTTCTTATCCCTCTCTGATAGCCGACAGTTATATCGAGTCTCTACAGGTTGTTTAGTGCATGCCGCGCTGCCGCTTCAGTCCACCATACCTATGTAGGCGAGAGCCTCCGAATTCTAGCCTCGTGTGTCTTGGCCTCGATCTTGACCGCTCTCTTTTCCTTTGCCCTTTGTTGGCACCTTTTGTTTAAGCAGGTTTTGAGATCGGCGTCATTAGCAGGGTTACCCTTCCGGCTTTGGCAGGTTATGGACGCCATTGGTTATTCTTCAGGGCTCTTAGCCCCATTTGCATCTTGTCCGTAGTCGGACGCTGTATCATTTTCAAGGTGATTTGGATCTTTGTACTGTATATCTGTATTCTTGACTCATTGAGTCGCTTTTGTATATATATGTTTTGTGGGTTCCATCGAGGACTATTGTGTAATGATATTACTTCGTTTTCCACCCGCACGCAAGTGCCTGGTGGGCACCTTTGAATCTTTTCTATGCGGGTTTGGCGGGAAGCGCTAAAACTTGCATAGGGCCGATTCTGAGGGTGTTACAGAGTGGTATCAGAGCACAGCAGTTGCGATACCCCACAAGTCCAGCCTGTAGGATAACCTAGCTAACGGCCGAAGTAGAGTGTCAAAACTAATTTGGAAAAATCGGTTGGATAGATCTGATTAGGTCTGCTTTTATTCCTTACCCCTCTGTTGTTCTCCCCTTACCTCTGCGTGTTTTGGATCTGTTCCCTTCCCTTCTTCTAGTCCAGGATTTCTCGTGGTTGGGTTTTCCGTCGTACCTTCAGGGTTTCGCTTCCTCCTTTGGGTAACGATGCTTCTACATCCGGTCTTCGTGCTATCAGAGGAACCCTTCATCTGTTAGACTTCTCTTTGTTCCTAATTGTGCCTTCCTGTGTTTTCTGACGCGACGACATCATCTATGCCAGATCCGATCTGATGCGCATCACTCCTTTGTTTACGAACCTCGATTGTTGAGATCTTGATCGATTCGAGAATGGTTGCACGCTTTTCTACTGATTGTGCAGAGTAATAGTTTGGGTGCATGATGGATTGGCCCCCATGCCGACTACTCACTCTATTCGCTTGTGTACATTGAAGTGGATGAGAATGCATCGGTTCTCTCTTTCTATCAAAGTTAGAGGTGGATTGATTGGTTGATACCTCTACCTTCGCCTTTGTTTCCCGGAGTGTTCTCTCGACGGTCACGGACAACGACCTCTTGTTAGTGGTGTCGCGAGGATCTACACGATGCTAGAAGATTCAGATCGCCGCCCTTCTTCCCGGTACCATGAGGCGGATCTCGAGGGCGAGATCCATTGTTAGTGGTGTCGAATTGTGGCGCCCCGCAAAAACCACTACTAGAAAATCGCGTTGTCTTTGTGCATTGCATCGTCATGACCGCATGCTCATGTCATCATGCCACATTACATTTGAGCATCGTCATGTCACCTTGCATTGTTTGCATAAAACTATTTTCGAAAAGTCTGTTTTTATTTTCTAAACGCCCCGTCTTTATTCAAACACAAAACCTGGGTCTCCGGAATATTTTGTTTTGTCTACCCACGGTTTGCAAAAGCCCCGTTTTAAATAAATAAAAATTTAAATTGTTTTTAGGAGGCAGCCCGCCAGGTCCGAAAGCCCAGCTGGCCACCTCCAGATAAAATCCTAGCTACCCCAAATCTTTTCCTACCTAATCCTAATCTACCCATCCCCAGCCACATCACCCCGGCCAATCACCACCCGCCACCTCACCACTTCCTCCACCCCATCCACTCCTAACCTGCCACCTCACCCCACTCCCCGCCACCACCATACCCCAGCGCGCAGCCGCCCTCTCTCCCCTCTCTGTTTGATCTCGGTCCCACCCCACCGATCCCCACCCTGCTGGCCCCACCTCCCCGAGACCAAGCCTCGCTCGCGTCCACCTCTCCCCGCTCTCTCTCTCTCCCTGAACCGCAAGCCTCGCCCGCGATCCCCTCCTCGCGAGCAACCACCGCCGCCCTGACTTCCTTCCTTTCGGGATCCCCTCCTGTCGCCAGCGCCCTCCTCTCTCGCCTCTGTAACCAAGCCCCTCCTTCAGTCCGAACCCTCGTCGCCAGCGCCGCCGCCAGGGGGACCTCCTCGTCTTCACCCTGTGCACCCCCGAGCAGAGCTCGCCGCCATCGGCCGCAGTTTCCTCTTCTCCGACCGAACCTCGCACGACCCTCGCCTCCGTCCCGCGTGCATCCCCGAGCCCGTCGGCGCCCCCTCCATGGCCGCCCGTCCTCGACCTTCCTCTGCGCTTCACCCGCCATCGTCCCCCTTCCCTTGCAGGTCGTGCGCCGTCGCCTTCCGCCATGGCGCCCTCCTCTGCACCTCCGACCGGCACCTCCGGCCTCGTCCGTCTCCGTCGAGCCGCCTCATGCCCTGCGAGACCGGCCTCCGTCCTCGCCCCCGGACCCCCTCGTGTCTTGTCCTAGCTGCTTGGCCTGGCGCCTCTTCGCCCCCGGCCCGCGTCGGCGTCGGCCATGTTGCTCTTGCCTCTGTCCACCTCGGCATGGACACCACAACCCTCGCTTACGTGCAGCCACGCTCGTTCTTGCCGACACCAAGTATGAAGGGCCATGCTGTTGGAGCTGCTGTGTTCAGAATAGACATGGCCCTTGCAACCTCAATGCTACAATTTGAGTACTTGGTGTTTTCTATGTGGTGAAGACTTGGTGGTGTTGGAGTGGTGATGTTGAGTTGATTACCATTGGAAGATTGCGGATGTAATTCCTCGACACCAAGTCTGTCACCAACCTCGAAGCCCAAACCCAAGACCTTCGACAAGATCTCCACCGGTTCGGTGCCATGCCATGGATGCCGACAAGATCTCCGTCACGGACCGAAGGCCGACTCCGCTGAGCCCGAACCTCGTCGAAACCCCGAACCAAGATCGTCGATTCGATATGTGTGACCCCTTTCCAAGCCCTTATTTTTTATTAAATGATATATACCTTGTTGCATATTAAATTGTTCATGTCGCATACATATTGTGTGGTTTGGGGGTCTTAGGCCGTTTCACCTAAATTAAATATGGAGGCCATATGTGGGCGGATCTAGTCTAATATGGGCCCCATTTAATTTGTGTAGCGAACCGGTGACATGATGTGACTTGTTAAGACAATATTTAAATTGCGGGGTATCTAGACAACATGAACTTAATAATTGCCGGGACCCCGGTTCCGCTTAATATTGCCTAATTGCACCGCACCTTTGCCATGTCATACATCATACATGCATCATGTCTGATCTTCTACCGTAGTATTAAATAGTGTATCCGGTGTTTCTTCTAGTGTTTTGGTTCTTCGCGGATAAGGCCGTTGAGTTGATGCGAGTGTTGACCCGATCTTCGGTTGAACCTTCGGCAATGTTTTCACAGCCTTATATTGCCTTGGACACATCCTATCACCTGTTGTTTGGTAGATAGTTGGACTTGCGCGTCGTAGTCGCTTGCTCAAGTGTTGTTGTGTGTCGTCCAGTACCACAGCGGTTGGAAGGCTGCCATATGCTTTATGTTGGAGATGATCATGGCTTTAATTACTGTTTAATAACTAAAATTGAAGTAGGTAAATGCAGAGGCACCGGTGGGTAATAGACAATATTTGGTTTTAACGCTCCTTTGGTGTCCGTGAGGACCCGAAGTTCTTGACACTGTTCAAATCGAGCGCTAACCATTGTGGGTGTGTGGGCACCCCATCGATTTAGTACCTGATTTCAAGTCTTGTCTTTGGGGCCACAAAGTAGTTTGGGGCTTTATTACTATCATGTGCTTATGCCATGCTTTATCGCTTTATTCACGATTCTGCGTGGAGCCAGACTGCTTTAGTAACCACGTGATACGTTTTTGCTGTATCGACAAGCCCAGTCACACTTTCGGGTTCCCAGTCGTTTACAGCCGTCGACACAAACCCTGGGTCCGTCTCGGAGACCGGCCGACTTCGTTACGGGTAGCTTAGTGGGGTGGCCCCCCGTGCTTGCTTTGGGTCTAGGAAACGTCGTGTCCAAAACCCCGTCGACATACCGTTGGGTGTATGTTTTGTGATCTTGTACCTACCTGATATGACAACAAGGGTGTAGGTGAGTGTGGAAACTTTGGTGCACCCCTGCAGGGTTTAATCTTTTCGAGAAGCCGTGTCCGCGGTTATGGACGACTTGGAGCACAGTTCTCGATCATAGACAACTATAACTAAAGTTTACTGTTATAATTTGACTTATATCCGATATGACTAGTAATCAGCTTCACTACAACAGAATGGCTAAATAAAAGTACCAACCACTGCTGGGTTTGGGATATCTCATGCTAATCGTATCTGACTAGTAAGTGTTGCAACTACAATGGAATGGTTAACTAAAAGTGCCCACTGCTTATTATATCAGGATGACTATCTATACCTGACTAGTAATTGCTGCAACGATAACTGAACAAATAAAATTGCCAACTGGGTGAGTTCCTTGGTTGACTTCCTCGTTTGGTCTCGAGGGGGAAATCTCAGGATGGGTATGCTTGGTGATAGTATTAGGTTGGTTCCGAATAGGTCTTTCTTATCCCTCTCAGATAGCCGACAGTTATATCGAGTCTCTATAGGTTGTTTAGTGCATGCCGTGCTGCCGCTTCAGTCCACCATACCTATGTAGGCGAGCCGCCAATTCTAACATCGCTGCATCGGCCTCAAGATCTTGACCGCTCCTCTTTTTCCTTTGCCCTTTGTCGGCACCCCTTTTGTTTAAGCAGGTTTTGAGATCGACGTTGTTAGCAGGGTTACCCTTCCGCTTGGCCTGGGCAGGGTTATGGACGCCATTGGTTATTCTTCAGGGCTCTTAGCCCCATTTGCATCTTGTCCGTAGTCGGACGCTGTATCATTTTCAAGGTGATTTGGATCTTTGTACTGTATATCTGTATTCTTGACTCATTGAGTCGCTTTTGTATATATATGTTTTGTGGGTTCCATCGAGGACTATTGTGTAATGATATTACTTCATTTTCCACCCGCACGCAAGTGCCTGGTGGGCACCTTTGAATCGTTTCTATGCGGGTTTGGCGGGAAGCGCTAAAACTTGCATAGGGCCGATTCCGAGGGTGTTACAATTGGCATCAGGGTTCGAGCAGGAGAGATCGTAGCTACAAGCTAGTTATCAAAATCTTTGCACCTATGTTTGATCAGGTATGAGGAAGGCCAAGGAGCCAAAGAGGAAGCATCAAGGCTGCAGCAGAAGAAAGAAGAGAGGATTCTCTGCCGCGGCAGGATTTTGGCCGATTCCCTACCACGGCAGGAGGATGGTGCCAGGGGAGGAGAGGAAGGCATGCGCCAGGAGGAGGACCCGGAGGGGTCGGGCTGCACCTAGTCGGTGCACCCTAGGCGTGTGGCCTGTGTGCCGTTTTGGTTGAGCCCTAAGGGGCCGGTTTGTATCTGACTCGGACCCACTTGGGTCGAGCTTGGTTGTGTGTGGCTGGCCTCCCATATAGGCAGCCGCCACCCCCTCTATTATCTTTTAGACTTGTTTTAGATTAAATCCTAGATTGGATTGTTGCAAGCATTCATCTTGAATCCTCCAATATTGTGATTGTGTTTCGCTAGACAATATCAAATTGGCTCTAATTAAGTGTTATCTGTCGTTCCACTGGGAATTGGTAGATTGCAAACCGTTCGTGATCGGGGATCACGTGCGCAAGTGTGTGGTATTGCGAATATCCATAGGGTCGAAGATCTGTTGCATTGGCAACATGGGAGTAGCCGAGAGATAGTTTGTCCGCGTCTCACAAGTTATCTCCATCATCATCGCCATCACCTACGTCACTCACTGAGAAGATCAGGCCACCCCATATCATCAGGGTTCGAGCGGGAGAGTTCATAGCTACAGGCTATTTATCTATCCACCATTATCATCATCGTCAAGTGCTTGCTGAGAAGATCGGGCCACCCCATATCATATTGGTATCAGATTTCCTCGTTTACTCGGTGAGCATCCACAAATCCATCCATAGATTAGTTCGTGTTTTTCGTCCTATACAGAAAAAGCCTTACAAAAAGAGTTGCCATAGTCTAGATTGGATCGTTTTCGAGTTTTAGTTGTTGATTGTATCTTCTCGTAGATCTGATCTGTTGGTTTTCTTCATAGGAGTCTAGTTTTTGTTTTTTGTCTAGGTTTAGGGTTTGATCCTGTTTTCCACCGTGTCCACCATCACTGTTTTCCGCAGGTTTTCATCATTTGTCCGAGTCCACATAGCATACCTTTGTTTGCATACCATAGACACAGCCTATCTATAGAATCCGTGCCTAGGAACGTACCCACGAGACTAGTTGCTTTGCTCTAACAGGCTGCTTATTAGGTTTTCGAAGTGTGGAAATTTCCGACAAGCAAAAACCGGACTATCCGGCCGAACCACACCAGACTATCCAGCCCAACCGGAGTCTCCGCCGCATATCAACCGAACTTTCTGGCCAAATTCTGTTATAAGTTGCTGTACTCGTTTGCATTAAGTCATATAGTTGAAAAATAAAAATAAAAGAGAAAAGAAAAGAGAATCAGTATATAAAAAAAGAGAGAGAAAAGAGCTACAAGCGTGACAAAAAGAGATATCAAAGTGTGCATTATTGGAAGCCTAGTTGATCATAGCACTTGTAGATTGAGCAATCTTGTGCCTGTTTACTTTGAGATGTTACTAGCTTCTCTCTTGTGCATTGCAATATTCCTTTTCATAAGTTGCTTTGCCACGTTTATCTCCATCGTATGTGTTTCTTGGGTTTGATACGATCAGCACTAGGGCTTGTTTGCGGTGTAGTTAGGATACCATACCTACAACTCCACCTTAAATAACCTGTGTGCCCTGTGATCGTTCTCTATACCCTTGATATTCACTTTATCACATCAGTGGATCAGTCTTTGATTTCGTTTTGGTAAGGCATCTCTATTCACTTTGGAACAATAAGATCTACTTTCTTGTCAGTTGTGAGTGAGTTGTGAGAGTTTCCACCAAACAGATTTTGATTTTTGCACTAACCTACTAATCATGTCTTCTAGTGATGATGATGTTGTGTCGCAGAAAAAGAAGGACGACGAACTTGTTAATTGGCGCGAATATGAGGCTTTGAAATCCCACTTGACGCGTGTGTTTACTCAGACGATAGATGCCATTGACAAGAATATCCAGGACATGCAAATGACATTGGATTGGAATGTTGGTGCAGTCACTACTATTCAAACACAAGTGACAACAATCAATGTCAATGTCGCAACATTGCAGCGTTCCATTGAGGCCTTGACAGTAGTAATACAACAACGGCAGGAACATCCACATGATGATGCTTTTGATGACTATGATGAGGGTAGTGCGGTTGATGCTGCCCCACATCTTGGCAGGGGACGTGCCAATCCTCCTGCACCTGCGCCTACTGCTGCACCTACATATGGCCGTGCGTTTGATCCTATTAGGCATGCTCAACGTGTTCAGAACCAAGCTGCTGATGATGGTTTGGGCAAGCCAAAATTCTCAATTCCCAAGTTTGATGGCTCAATTGATCCTGAAGATTACCTTACATGGGAGTTGAAGATTGAGAAACGCTAGCGATTGTTTGAAATCCAGAAGACAAGAAGGTCAAGCTTGCAGCGTTAGAATTTGATGGATATGCTTTGCGCTGGTGGGATGCTATAGTGCAAAATAGAAGGGACGACAATCAACTTCCTGTGATGGATTGTTGTGAGATGAAGAGCATTATGAAGGCTCATTTTGTACCCACCAACTATTTGCGATCAGTTTTTGATAAGTTGACACAATTGAGGCAAGGAACCATGTCAGTTGATGAGTACTACATGGAGATAGAGATGCTTATGCAGCATGCTAGAGTTCGTGAATCCCTTGAGATGACCATGCAGTGATTCCTCAACAATTTGAAGTTACCAATCAAGAGCATTGTTTGTCATCACAAGTATGAGACTATGAATGAGCTATTGCACCATGCTAGAGAGGCCGGATCACAGTTGGCTGAAGAAGCTAAGTCACGTACGAGGTTTCCGTCTACCAGTCGTTTTGCGGCCAGGTCTACACCGCCACCACCTACGGCGCCACCTACAGCGGCTGCTAGCCACCCTTCACCATCGGCCAAGACTGCTCCCACATCTTCTTATGGTTCCAATGCTCAGAAGCCTGCTGCCCCTGCTGCTAGCTCGGGCTCCAATATGTTAACTGCACGGATGCGATATGTAGAGTGCCATACTTGTGGAGGAAGAGGACACTACAAGAGAGATTGTCCCAACTGCAAGGTGATGTTTGTAAATGAACAAGGAGAGTATGAGAGTGGAGATGATCTTGATACTCATGGCAATGATGGTTATGACAGCGAGGACGGTATGGATGCCTTCCCTGAGCATGCACCTACGACAGTGGTCTCTCCACGTACCCTTAGTGTGCAGCCTATTATTGATTCTCAGCGTTGCAACTTGTTCCAAACAAAAGCACTCGTTGGCCCTAACAAAGCTTGCAAGGTAATCATTGATAGAGGTAGCTACAGAAATCTTGCAAGTAAGGAGTTATGTGCCAAGCTGAATTTGACCTATTTACCTCATCCCAAGCCATACTACATACAATGGTTGAGTGACAATGGTGAGATGAAGGTAAACCATATGGTACATGTGAATTTTGAAATAGGACCATACAAGGATTGTATTGACTTTGATGTGGTTCCTATGACTGTTTGTCATCTCTTATTGGGTCGGCCTTGGCTTTATGATCGCCATGTGCAACACAATGGTCGTGTCAATACATATCACTTGGAGTTCAAGGGCAAGAAGATTAATTTGCAACCAATGACACCACAGCAGATTGTGAATGAGTCTCGTCAGAAGATAGAAGTGAACTTGAAGGAAGCATCTATAGATGGGCGAGAGAGTGTTGCAGCTGTACATGATGTAATAGAACCCAAAAAGAGTGATATAACGAAAAGTGAGAGAGTGCCTAGTCTAGTGATATTAGCCACCAAGGAAGATATGAGAGAGTTTCGTGAGTATCCTACAACCATGCCACTTGTGCTCATGTATAAGGGCGAGGTATTGGTTTCTAATGACATGACCCCTATTTCTCTTGGTGTATCTACTATTTTGCAGGATTTTGGTGATGTGTTTCCAGAAGATGTACCTGCAGGATTGCCTCCATTGTGTGGCATTGAGGGTCAAATTGACTTGATCCCTAGCGCCACATTAACAAACCGTGCACCTTACAAGACCAACCCCGAAGAAACAAAGGTGATACAGAAACAAGTACAAGCATTGCTGGATAAAGGGTACATTCGTGTTTCTCTTAGCCCTTGTGATGTTCCTGTTATTTAGTGACTAAGAAAGATGGTACATGGCGCATGTGCGTAGATTGTAGAGCTATTAATAACATCACTGTTCAATATCGTCATCCTATTCCATGCTTAGAGGATATGCTAGATGAATTGAGTGGTGCTGCTATTTTCTCTAAAGTTGATTTGCATAGTGGTTATCATCAAATTAGGATGAAAGAAGGGGATGAATGGAAAACTGCTTTCAAAACAAAATTTGGTTTGTATGAGTGGTTAGTTATATCGTTTGGTCTTACTAATGCATCTAGTACTTTCATGAGATTGATGAATCATGTTTTGAGAGAATTTATTGGTCGTTTTGTGGTTGTTTATTTTGATGATATACTTATCTATAGCCACAACTAAACTGAACATTGTGATCATATCCGACAAGTTTTGCAAGTGTTACCCAATAATAAATTGTATGCTAATCTTGAGAAGTGTACATTTGCAAAATATAAGGTCATATTTTTGGGATTTGTTGTATCTAAGCATGGGGTAGAGGTAGATCAATCTAAAATTGAGTCAATTCAGAATCGGCCTGTTCCCATGAATGTGAGTCAAGTGTGTAGTTTCCATGGATTAGCTAGTTTCTATAGGCGCTTTGTGAAGGATTTTAGCACAACTGATGCACCATTGAATGATTTGACTAAGAAAGATGTGCCATTTGTGTGGGGCGTAGCCCAAGATATTGCATTTGATACATTCAAACGTTTGCTTACTTCTGCACCATACTTGCATTACCTGATTTTTTGAAGCAATTTGAAGTTTAATGTGATGCTAGTGGTATAGGTATTGGTGGCGTTTTGATGCAAGAAGGTCGCCCTATAGCATATTTTTCTAAGAAACTTACTGGTGCTAGACTGAACTATCCTATTTATGATAAAGAATTGTAGGCACTTGTTAGAGTACTTGAAGTTTGGCAACATTATTTGTGGCCAAAAGAATTTATCATACATTCTGATCATGAAGCATTGAAGTATTTGAAAGCTCAATCAAACTTGCATAGGATATTAGCTAAATGGGTTGAGTTTATTGAATCTTTTCCATACATCATTAAGTATAAGAAGGGAAAAGAGAATGTAGTTGATGATGCTTTGTCTAGGAAGAACATGCTATTAACCAATCTTGATGTTAAAATTCATGGGTTAGAGAGTATTTGTGCACTTTATGCAAATGACCATGATTTTGCTGAACCATATTGTTTGTGTGCTCTTAAAAATGCATGGGATAAGTATCATATACATGATGTATATTATTTTAGAGCTAACAAACTATGCATTCCAGAATCGTTGTTGCGTTTGTTCTTAGTGCAGGAATCACATGCTGGTGGTTTGATGAGTCACTTTGGGCGTGAGAAGACATTGCTCATGCTCCCTGATCATTTTTATTGGCCCAAGATGTCTACAGATTTGTGAGTCGTTGTATTACATGCCACAAGTCAAAATCCAAGCTGCAGTCTCATGGTTTGTATACACCTCTCTCTGCACCTACTACACCATGGGAAGACATTAGTATGGATTTTGTACTAGGTCTACCTAAAACACAGAGAGGTCATGATTCTATATTTGTGGTAGTGGATAGGTTCTCTAAGATGGCTCATTTTATTGTCTGCCACAAAAGTGACGATGTGTAGCATGTTGCTAACCTGTTTTTCAGGGACATCATGAGATTACATGGAGTACCTAAGACGATTGTTTCTGGCCGTGATGTGAAGTTCATGAGCTACTTTTGGAAGACCTTATGGGGGAAGCTGGGAACAAAGTTGCTATTCAGTACTACATGTCATCTCCAAATATATGGTAAAACGGAGGTGGTAATCGAACATTGTCACAGCTACTGAGGACTATGCTAAAGAAGAATCTGCGGGAGTGAGAAGAGTGTTTACCACATGTTGAGTTTGCATACAATAGGGTTGTGCATTCGACTACTCAACTTTGTCCTTTTGAGGTGGTGTATGGCTTCAAGCCATTGACGCCACTTGATTTGTTGCCTCTGCCATTACATGAGAGAGTTGATATGGAGGCATCAAAACATGCTGAATACGTGAAGAAGATTCATGAGAAGACTCGAGAGGCTATTGAGAAGAAAGGCAAGAACATAGCTGTTGCAAGGAATCAAGCAAGAAAGGAAGTTTTGTTCAAGCCTGGTGACATGGTGTGGGTGCATCTACGCAAGGATAGGTTCACACAACTTGGGAAGTCCAAATTAAAGCCACGTGGTGCTGGTCCTTACAATGTGTTAGCCAAAATTAATGATAATGCCTACTCGATTGATATACCTATTGAGGAGTTTGGTGGAGTTAGCAATAGCTGCAACGTTGTTGATTTATCACCATATGATGGAGAAGACCTTGGAGCGTCGAGGTCGACGCCTTTTGAAGGGGGGAGATGATGAGGACATCCCTACAATTACACCTACAGAAGATGCTCCAACTGTTGCAAGGAAGGATCAGTCCAATGAGATTAGAATTGGACCCATTACAAGAGCTAGTTCTAAGCTACTTGAACAACAGGTGAATTTGCTCCTAAACGAATCTGGTACTTTTATTGATGAGAACTTTATACTGCCTAAGTGTATGCATTTATGTATGACCAGGTTCGTTGGAGAAACAAGCATGGTGTGAGGAGGAGAAGGGCTACAAGTGGAGCCCAACATGATGATCGCCCAAGGATGCGTGAGGGAGGAGCAGGAGGAAGGCACAAGATAAGATCATCAAGAAGAAGGCCAAAGGAACTGCACCGACCGGAGTGTCCGGCCGATACCACCCAGAGTGTCCAGCCTGCCCGAGAGAAGTTTTGGCACGGACAATCAGTAATCAAATCGGACACTGCTCGGACACCCCCCGAAAACTTTGAAGTTTCTGGCCAGACCGGACTGTCCGACACACTCCACCCGGAGTGTCCGGCCTAATCCGACTGTCCGGCCCGTTTCCACCGGACTGTCCGGCCGCCGACCGAATCTGTTCTGAGTTGGCTTGTATCAATTTGAGTTGTTTGCGTTTAGTTTCGGTTTTTGGCCACCCCAGTCGCCCTTATAAGCCCTGGGACGACCCCTAGTTAGGGTTTAGACCATGTTTAAACTATTTTGGAGTTGTTTCTTTCAAAGAACCTCTAGAATTACCATGTGATCGAATTATACTACTCCAATTGAGTGTGATCTATTATTCTATTGGGAATCAGTAGATTGCAAACTACCGTTCATGGTCGATGGCTGCGTGCGCAAGAGCATAGTGTTGTGAATATCCCACAAGGTTCAAGAGCTATTGCATTGGCATCAGGATTCGAGCGGGAGAGTTCATAGCTACAGGCTATTTATCTATCCACCATTATCATCATCGTCAAGTGCTTGCTGAGAAGATCCGGCCACCCATTATCAGTTTGATTCTTCCCTAGTGGCACACGGCTCCATAGACATCGCTTTGCATAGGATGGTCGGAGCCGAGGGGTCACCCCGGGGTATGAAGCTTGCCTTGTTCCCAGGGGAACATGGTTTCGCATTCGTCACTTCACGTGCGACGGCTTCTACCAAGGGCTCACTCCGAGGCTCTATGTCTGCTTCTTGTCCGAGGGCACACAACTCCAAAATCATCACTTCACATACGGTGGATGGAGACCACACTGGGAACGCTATACACCACTTGTGGAAGAGAAACCCTCTAAAACTTGCCATAGTGACAAATATTCGCAAATGTAGAAGAAAATGTTAGCCGAGGAAGAAACTATTCTAACTAAAGTAATGGATAACAGGGGTGAAGGGAATAAAATAATAGGAAGGTTAACTAAGGATCTAGGAGCCATTAAACCGAATATTGGGACAGTAAAAGTAATTTTGGAACCTGAATTGTTCAAGGATGAAGTGATAATGGTAAGTAAAGAATCCTACAAAATGATAGGGGGCAAGTTTGATGGTAAGAATATAAGCCAACATAAAATTCCTTTTTGTTTAGGAGGAACTACTTATGTAGGGTTTTGTGACTTAAGTTCTTCCATAAATATCATGCCTTATACAATCTATGAGGAAATACGTGATCATCTTGATGAATCTTACCTAGAGCCATGAGAAGCTACTTTTATGTTTTCTAATCAAACCTTGCATCCTACTCACGGGATACTTTGCAATGTCTGTGTTTCTGTTGGAGCTCTTCTGTACCCAGTTGATTTTCATATTATCGAAATACCTTTGAACTCCTCTTTCCCTGTCATTTTTGGTAACCATTTTTACAACTTTATGAACATTGATATTGACAACAAAAAGCAGGTTTTGTCTTTGCAGTTTGGTGAAGAAGCTGTAGAAATAAATTACAGCCAATTCGCAAGATTACCTTATGAAAATAAAGTTGAGATTAAGGAGGAGAAGACTCTTTTTGCACTCCATAGTCTGAGTTGGAGAGGAGTTTGACAAGCGATGATTCGCTTACCAATGACTCTGCAAAAGAAGATTTGGATGAGATTGTCAACACCACACTAGAGGTCGAGACTAGCCTTAGGGTTGAATTTGAAGAACTTGAAAGAAAAGGGGATGAGGATCCGCCGCCCCATGTTTTAAAACCTCTCCCTCCAGGTCTTAGGTATGAATTCTTAGATAAGGAAGGTAAATGCCCAGTGATTTTAGATAATAAGATCTCTCCGGAGGAAAACACGAAATCGTTAGAGGTACTTGTTAAACAGCATGAAACTTTTGGATACACTCTTAATAACAAAAAAAGGTATAGATCCCTCCATAGTAACTCACAAGATATCTATGATTGAAGATGCTAAACCATTTTATGATAATCAAAAAAGGTTGAATCCTAAAATGAAAGAGGTAGTAAGAAAGGAAGTTATATGTATGTTGGACAACGGTATTATCTATCCAATTTCAGATAGTAAGTGGGTAAGCCCAACTCATTGCATACCTAGGGAAGGATGTATGTCAACACCCGGATTTTTAATCCCAGATGCCCGTTATGCCATACCTCGCAATCCCAGGATTACCATTTTTGCGAGACATAACGGATTGGATATCACAGTAGATCATCCATTACAAACCATACATAAGGTCTTACACAAATAAGGATCTCATGATCCAGTCTTTAATACAACAGGCAGTGGAAATAAAAGATAAGCGTAGCGGTGGGGTCCATCTTCAGGGGCACAGGCAATGCTGACAAAGGCAGATAGTCCTAGTTATCATAGTCGTCCTGATGACCATCCTCTTGATAGTCTCCTTCATAGTCTGGCCATGAGAATAGCCAGGGACAAAAGCCATGAGTACTCTTTAAGTACTCGCAAACTACTATTAACAGGCACTATAGTTCTAAGTTAACGTGCTAAATCTAAGTTTAACTATAAAGTTAAGTTTGAAACCTAAGATGAGTTCAGAAGCAAAGAAAGATAAAATAAAGTTGTAGAATCACTTGAGTTGGGAAGCTATTATCATAAACACAACCCTGTTGTGGTCAAGTCAAGGTTCATCATTCATTTCAAGTTATTTGGAAAACATCTAACAACGAAACAGTATGGCCATTCCAACTGTCCATAATCATGCAGACGCTATTCAATAGTTTGACACTCTGCAGAGGTGGTACACTTTCACCACAAGATTCGATACATCCGTGGATAACCTGAATCATCATACTTAGTATGCAGATAATCAAACATAACCTTCCCTTTACACACCCTAGTATAAGCACCTCCTATGAGCATGGCCTCCCAACCATGACCATCAGTCATCTTGGGCACTGCATAGGTGGACATCATGAGAGGTAGCCTTAGCTCAGACCTCTCCCGTGAGGGAACTAATACTAATGCATATAAATTTCTAGCTAAGCCTTACCCAATTCAGGTAATGTGGTTGTACGGTAAAATTGGAATGGTATCGCATCCAAATCCAACCATCAGTTTTATAAAAGGGTTAAGGCTCATGCCTCATCATTTTCATCATCGTAAACCATTTGTGTTTCTCAACACATGTCAAAACATCTCAATAGAATGACTCATCATTCCAAGGTTTTCATAATTCATTTTCACCAAGTGTTCCCATCTAAAGTGACTCAAGTTTTTGATCTACTCTAAACTACTAAGTTAAGAGTGTTCACTAAGGTGGAAGTGATGGGTTCAATCTCATGCCATAGAATGACATCTAAAGGTTTCTAAGTAGGTCAAGTTTTATACTTTTTATGCTACCTTCAAAACCAGTAAAGAACTTTGTGTAAACTAAGGGAGGTAAATCTTGTAAACAAAGACTTGGGGTAACTAATAGTAAAAGGGGTGTGATCAAAGCATGCTTAAGGCATCTTTGCTAAACCATCTAGTTTGATTCTAGTTTGCTAAGCACTAAACTTGCAAGGGTTAGCTTGCATTGTTAATGGCTTGCAAGGGTAAATCTTGGATAGTGCTAGCTTGCCTTGGTTGGTGCAGTGGTTGAAGTTTTCTTCGTCTTCGTCTTGATAGCACTCCTCCTCTTCGTAGACTTGGTCGGTACTATCGTCTATAAAAATACATACGGAGTACACAATCACCAAACAATACTTAACTAGGATAGGTAGCATTCTAAGACACACAATTGATGATCTATTATCATCACAAACATCACAAGTTTAATTCAATAGTTTCTTTCTTTTTATTTTAGAAAAGTAATTTCTACTCATTGAAAAATTTAACTAAGATTTAATATTCACCACTTAAAATATGGGATCATGTGGACACATGTCATCACCACATATTCTAACATGTGGGAATGAGGTTTAAGGGTTGGATCAATATTACTTTGGTTTAAGTTCATTATTTAATGATTTAAAGTGACTAGAAATGCCTATATAGCATTATTTTGGTACTAGTCCAAAGTCACTGCATCTAAACCTTAATATTATTACATATTTAGGTAGATATGATGAAATGTGATTTTTGAGAGTTGGAATCAACTCAAAACCTATCTTAGTTGATTTTATAAAAATGTTGCAAGGTGCAAATGCTTCTGTTTTGTTATTTTTATTAGGAGAGATCTATAACTCTAATTGAATTAAATCCAACGGGCTTGGATAGACCATCTCCATACCTTTCAGACCAAATTGGTTTCATGCAATTTGGATTTGTAAAACTCCCAGAATTGAATTTTAAACTAGTGGACAGAAACTAGATTAAACTAAAAAGAAAAATCCAGATTTGAACGGGTGGGCTAGCGCGGGAAAGAAGTTGGGCCGTCCCAGTGGCGCTCCACGGCGCGGGGCTCAGCTGACAGGGGGGTCCCACTTGTCAGTGGGTCTTAACACGCGAAACGATGCAGCTGTGTGGTAGGGATTAGAACGGGAATCTACGGCTGAGGGTCGTCGTCGACGACGAACAGGTCGCCGGCGAGATCGAACCCTAGCGGCTCGGTGGGGGTCTGCTGGGGACGACCAGGGCTCCAGCGGGGTCGGCGAGGCGGGAAAACAAACTGGTGGTCGACGGCGAGGCGAGGCGCGGTTGCGGCGGAGCTTGGGGTGGTCGCAATCAGCGGCGCCCTTCTCCTCCTACTGCGGCTGCTCCGGCTCCAATTCCAGCGAGGCAGAGCTTGCTTGGCTCCGCCGAGAGGTGGGTGAGGTTCAGAGAGGTGAGGGGAGTGGAGTGGTGTGGAGAGAAGAGGTTGGGGAAGGCCTCCTTTTATAGGCCCGACGGTGAGACCGAGCGGGATGGGCAGGCGACTCCGGCGACAAGGCTACGGTTGGCTAGAGGCATGGCGGTGGGTGGCGATCGACTGACGGTCTACTGCCGGTGCTCTAGGAAATGAATGCGGCCGTAGGGGCGGTGGCATGCGGTCTGGGCGAGGTGGCGCTCTAAGCAGCAGAGGCGGCGGTGTCTACGGCGACGGTGGTTGTGGTGCTTTGGGCGGCGAACGGGGGTGTGTGGGGTGTTCTCCAGGTCGTGGCGGAGCGGTGGGCGGCGAGGCATGAGCCAGTGCGTCAGGTGCGTGTCGGTGCGCTCTTGCGTGTGCTCGGCATGGTGCTGTGGCACTGGGCGCTTGGTATCCTCGGTGGTCCACGGCGAGGCTCGGCTCGGGCAGGCGAGAGAGGGTGGTGGTGAGGTGCTGGCTACCTCCTAGACATGGCGAGGGAGAGGGGAGTGGTCTGCTGCAGCGGGTGCATGGTCGGCCGGCGAGAGGTAGCTCGGCATGGCATGGCAATTCCACTAGGGGCTAGGGGAGTGGGTTTAAATGGCTTTGCTAGATCATTTAGAGACAAAGGGAGTAAAAAGGGGCTAAATGGGAGACAAGTTTGGCCAGAATACTATTTGAAATTGTGAAATGTGTTTTGTTTGAAATCTGCCTGCCAAGTGTTTGATGAAATGGCCGCAAGAGAAAAAGTTTTGAATTTTGGTTTCAAAATTTTTGAGTGATCTCCACTAGTGCTAGGTAGTCTCTGGTTGCAAGGGTTTTGAAAGTGGAGCTCAAATAGATGGGTTTTGAAATTAGGGTGATCTATGCATATGCATTAGATTCAAATTTCAAATGCCAATTAAAATAGTTAACATAATGTTTTTAGCAGATTCAAAGGTGAGCCTTGGTACCTCATTATGTGTACTAGCAAGGGGTACAAATATCAAGAATTGTTTCTGTTAAGAAATGAGTGCTAGGAACACTCAAAGTAGTGTAGTGGATTAAAATGGCCAAAATGACCATTCCTCCTTTTTAATTCTTTTTGATTTGATTTTCTTTAGGAAAAGTTTGGGAATGATGTAGATGATGTTTAAATCACCTAAGAAACATTTTAGAAGCAAAGGATCACCCAATCATGGCAATTCAAAACAACTCCTATTTTAAATGCACACACATATGAATGCTTTCATTTTAAATTTGGAAAAGTTTTTGTTAACCCTATTTTTGGATGATTTGATCTTGATAAGCTTGGATTAAAGTTTTTGGGATGTTACAATGTATAACAATAATTAATAATGATAAGTATGAATTAATCCCTGCTAGAATGATGGTAGGATATAGAATTTGTATTGACTTTAGGAAGTTAAACAAAGAAACCATAAAAATTCATAAGAAACTACCCCTCATTAATGATATCATGGAAAGCATGTCTACTAATTCTTACTTCTGTTTCCTTGACGGATACTCTGGATGTTCTCAAATAACTATCCATCCTGAAGATCAAGAAAAAACTACTTTTACCTGTCACTATGGCACGTATGCTTATCAAATGCCTTTTGGTTCGTGTAACACAACTACTACTTTTCAAGAGTGTGTTCTAAAAATATTCAACAGTTTTGTGGAAAGTTCCATGGAGGTCCTTATGGACAATTTTGTTGTTTATGGAACTACTTTTGAGAAATGTCTCTATAATCTCAATAGAGTTTAGCAGCGATGTAGACAAACCAAGATGGTTCTCAACTGGGAGCGTTGCCGCTTCATGGTAAGGGAAGGTATAGTTTTCGGGCATAAGGTTTCTGAAAAGAACATTGATATTGATAATTCAAATTTGGTTACTTTAGAAACATTACTGATCCCGCAAGATATAAAGGGAGTAAAGAACTTCCTTGGACATGCCTATTTTTATAGACACTTTATTAAAGAATTCGCTAAAATAGCTGCCCCTTTAACTCGTCTCTTAGATAAAGATACCCTTTTTACCTTTGATAGAGATTGCTATGATTCCTTCAAACAAATAAAAAAGGCACTAATTTATGCACAGGTCATTCAACCACCTAATTGGGATGAACCATTTGAAATTATATGTGATGCTAGTGACTATGCTATTGGGGTTG
Source organism: Avena insularis (assembly GCA_023614405.1). Lineage (NCBI taxonomy): Eukaryota > Viridiplantae > Streptophyta > Magnoliopsida > Poales > Poaceae > Avena > Avena insularis. The sequence continues at coordinate 288,184,098 of CM042688.1, read as the reverse complement.
TTTTAGGAGAAAGAGATGGACCGAATCTCAACGTCATTCAATACGCTAGTCGAGTTTTCAATGAGGATCAAAGGAACTATGCAATAACCGAGAAAGAATTTCTAGCTGTTGTTTTTGCTTGTGATAAATTTAGACACTATATTATCAAATCAAATGTAATAGTTCATACTGACCATCAAGCTTTGAGACACCTCCTTGCTAAGAAAGATACTAAGCCCCGACTAATTAAGTGGGTCTTGCTACTACAAGAATATTTACCTGTAGATAGTAAATAGGAGAGAAAAGGATAACCCTATTGCCGAACATCTATCACGGATGGAAGGAATCATAGAGGATCCTATCCCTATTAACGAATCTTTGCCAGGAGCATACCTTGCAGTTATAGAACCTTGCGATCCTTTGTTTGCATATTATGCTAATTTCCTTGTAGGCAAGTTTCTACCGAAAGGAATGGATTACAATCAAAGAAAGAAATTCTTTAATGATTTAAAACATTACTTTTGGGACGACCCTTATTTATACAGGCATGGTATAGACGGGATAACCAGAAATGCGTACCCGAGCAAGAGGCAAAGGCCATCCTTAAGGTTTGTCATGATAGGCCTTACGGTAGGCATCATGCTGGTAAACGAACTACATCTAAGGTCTTGCCATTGGGTTTCTATTGGCCTATGCTGGTTAAAGACTCTCATGAATGTGTTAGAAATTGTGATGCTTGCCAATCTATGAGTAATATTGGTAAAAGACAGGAAATGACTATGAAATATAACTTAGTAATAGAGCCATTTGATGTATGGGGAATGGATTTTATGGGACCCTTTGTTCCATCTAACGGTTATACTCATATTCTTATTGTTGTTGATTATGTTACTAAATGGGTGGAAGCTATACCCACTTCTCATGCAGATGCAGCCACTTCAATCAAGATGATCAAAGACACCATCTTTCCTAGGTTTGGAGTACCTCGGTTTTGGATTACTGATGGTGGAACTCATTTTATGAAGGGAGCATTTGACAAGATACTTCAAAAGTATGGAGTAGACCATCGGGTAGCCTCACCTTACCACCCTGAAACCAGTGGACAAGTGGAATTATCTAACAGAGAAATCAAGATCGTACTTTAGAAGACGATGAACAGATCAAGAAAGGACTGGGCTTTGAAGCTTAATGATGCATTGTGGGCATATCGTACAGCTTTCAAGAATCCTATGGAAATGACACCATACAAAATGGTTTACGATAAAACTTGTCACCTTCCATTAGAACTTGAGCATAAGGCTTGGTGGGCTATTAAAACCATGAACTTTGACTTTAAAACTGTAGGGGGATAATGACTTTTAGATATTCGTGCTTTAAATGAACTAAGAAATGAAGCCTATGAAAATGCTAGAATATTTAAAGAAAAGGTGAAGAAATGGCACCATAAAAAATTAGAGGGCAAGGAATTTAAAACTGGAGATAAAGTTTTGCTCTACAACTCTAGGCTTAAGATTTTTGCAGGAAAATTGAAATCCAGGTGGGAAGGACCTTATGAAGTTGAAGAGGCATATTCTTCGGAAGCAGTAAGACTGAAAAATAGAACACCCACTTCTTCATCCTGGATTGTTAATGGGCAGCAATTGAAGCACTATAGAGTTAGCGAAGTTAACACCGTGGAGCTGATCTCTTTGGTTTCAGCCAAAGAATACAGCAAGAAAAGGTGAGTTAACAAAGTTTTAGTAGCTTAGTTTTTCTATTTTGGAAACTTCTCAATCGATCTTGTCTTTTTCATTGCTCTCCGTTAATTTTCCTGACATTCTGAGCTGTTTTTCGACCTGGTACAGGCGGACCGTATGGTCGGACGCGCCCGTACCAGTGGTTGTTAAACTGTTGGAGTCCCATCGTTGTTTTCGCCAATACGGTACAGTTGAACTGTACGGGCGTATGCGCCCGTACCAATGATCGTTACTGGATTTGCCTTTTTTGCATTTATTCGACATGTTTTGCTTCCAAAGAGAGAGAGAGAGAGAGAGAGAGAGAGAGAGAGGTGGTAATAAGTCCGTACGGGGAAGTGGTACGGGCGGAGCATACCATTATTCATGACCAACTTTAACCCCTTTTATCTAGAGATATCATCCTTTAATTTGCACTTTTCTTCTTTCTTATTCTTTTCCATCATACTTCAGATCTCAAACTCTCTTTTTCCTCTTTACAATGAAACCTCAGATCTCACATGATCACTCAAGGTCCATGCAGCCTTTTCATATTAAGCAGATCTTGACCAAGAAGGAGCGTGTCTCTGAAGAACAAGCCAAGAAGAAGGGATTCGAAGAAGATACTTCATCTTCCTCGACCCATGAGTCAATGCAAGTGGTTCCACTCCCCAACTGGGAAGACATGTTCCTGCAAAAGTTGGAGATGCTCAGGCACATGGAACAAGGAAGGAACAAAGGAGAATCTCCACTCAACCCCTACAAGTACAACCTTTGAGGATCTTCTCTTAAATCCCCTTTGGGAACCTCTTCCAGAAAAGGGGAAAACCGAGATGAGATTTGAGAAAAGATCAAGAACCTTGAAAAGATTTTGAAAGCTTGTGTTGAAACTATTGGAGAAGGAGTTGACTCCTACTGAATGATGGGCAAAGACCTCGAAAAGAAGGTTGATGACATCAACGGTAGAATGCAACTCCTGACCAAGATTATCATGGAGATGGCCGATGACAGGAAGATCTTAAGCAAGGTAATTAAAGAATTGCATGTTGGTATCATAGAGATGTCCACTCGATTCACGTGTATTGCTCAATCTTGCACTCTCAAGGCGGATGAATAAGAGGAAGATGATAACTTCTTTACTCCCAAGAAGGAGTAAGTAATAGCAAGGAATTATTTGATCCACCCAACTTGATTCCAAGTTTGGGGGATCTGTGAGAGCCTTGTAATCCATCATACAGCTTTTAGCATGTTTACTTTTCTACACGCATGATAAACTTTAATTCCTGAATTTGCATTAGTTGTATCAACTTCGAGCTCCCTTTGTTCAAGAGAAGATTTATATCCGTTGAGTTGTGAGAATTTATGATAATTGAAGTTGTGTTTGATTCATGATTATGATATTAGATGATTGAACTAGGTTGAGTGTTGTTATACTTGTACAGCCGTCATGATTTTAGGGACTTCCACACCAATAAAAGTATTGATTAAGTTATGAGAAGAAGAATTCTGGTAGCATATTATAATTAGGAGTTTTTGAAAGCCATTGAAGTAGTGAACTTGATCAAATAGCTGTACTGAAAGAAAAAGAGGAAGGGGAGAAAGTAAAAATATAGACATATATTCATTGAAATAAAAAGAAGAGAATAGCTATAAAAATAATCAAACGTAGAAGAATGAGAATGATCATGAATCTTCATTACTAAACTTAGTGCTCTATATCTCTAAAACTTTGTGATTATATGATATGTTGAATCACTAGCAGCTTCTTATGATTTCATTAGTACTAGAAAAGGTGTGGAAGCCTCTAAGTTATGTAATGTGTAAGGGTATGGTAATACCCTCGTAGTATCTCTACATCCGATGTTGTATTTCTATTTCAATTTTTGCCTCATTTATTGTAATGACTCGTGTCTCATGAACATGATGATCTTGTCCATAAGCCACCATCTTGCTCGGGACGAGCAATAGCCTAGCTTGGGGGAGTTTATGAGTCCAAAATTGAAGCATTTTTACCTATCGGTTTTGCATAAATAGAGTAGGGATCTTTGTATTTCACTGTGTTTGCACGCACCATTTTGTTCTTGTTTTAACAGGATCCCAAATCATTGAGTCTTATATGAACATATCAATTGGAACTGTCATATTATGTCATTATTTGATATTTATAAGTAATAAAAGTCATTTTATTGATTTACCTTCGCACCTGGGAGAATACCAAGAGAGGAGGAGCAATCAGTATCGATAACGACCGGTGGTACTGGCGGAGCCTGCCCGTACCATCCGCCCGTACCAAGTGCTAGCGTGATCGCCTCGTCAAATACTTTCTCCTGGCAAAGACGAGAGGAGGATCCAACATTCACAGCCACCAGAAGCCACGAAAAACTACATCTGAAAGGGATCTAAAGGAGGAACTTGGCTGGGGCAAAATCTCAGCTACTTCATGGATCATTGGAGGACAATGCATCATCCCCTTCACCACCAACCGCTGCATCTCCATTACCACCATTACCCCCATCTCTCATCTATTAGATCTTGTTGTAATTCTAGATTTAATTGTGGTTTGCATTAGATCTATCTCCATACTTTTATCTATTCATTTGATTATGATGATATTGTTGATTGCTTCCATGTGTGAGTAGTTCCTCTGTTCTTGGGGAGATGGAGAAACCCTAGCACATTATGAATTCGTAATAAAGATGATCTATTCTTGTGTGCATATGACTTGCTTGTCTATGATAGAATTATGATTTGTGTTTGATCTCTCTCTCTTTAGATGGTATGTGTAGTCGGCCACATATCATTTGCCCTTGGGACTAAAGGGAGGGAGAAATTCTTTGGAAATGTCTTGGTATCATACCCGGAATGGCCTCGTGACATATTGGCACCGGCTAGTAACCTACACAGTCAAAGGAGGTTAAAAGAGGGACTCCCTAAACTAATTACGATATCCACGGGGAAACCCTTAATTGTGGTGGTTTGTATGGGTGACTGCTCTCAGACATCGCAGTGGTTATTTAGAGGTGACCTCACTCTTGGCTCAACAAATTTGCCTCCTACGAGCTGTGTAGTGAACATCTTATTATGGAGCTCTCTCCACACATCTCATGACACAAGAAGTATGTTATCTTGATTAAAAATAAGAATAATATTATGCTAGTGGTGTATCCTACATCCCCGAGAACGTTTTAGCCCTATTGAGTTCAACCACACTTTCATACAAACTTGTTACTTGTTTCCTTTTACTTGTTTTAATTAATTTTATGCAAACAACCATAAACCTTTCAAACACCCTTTACTTGAGATCAAAGGTAGCTTATAAGTATCCTTTGGTAGATAGTAACAAGGGGTATAAAGACCTTTACCAATAGCTCTCTGTGGGTTTGATATCTTTACTTCAAAACTAGCTACAATTGATCTATGCACTTGCAGTCATCAGTTGCTGATACGAATTTTTTTGTTTTCTTTTGGGGTTGTAGTACGAGTCGGCAGAACAACGAGCCGTGATGGAGCGAATGGAGCGGGACATGAAGGTGTCTCAGTAGGACAATCGCCAACTCCACACCGCCGCAGGTGAGTCACTGTATTAAGATATCGTTGCCAAGTGTTGTGGCGAGTGTTGACTTGTTATGTTTTTTATGCAGATAACCATGCCTCTGCGCTTGCCAAGGCCCGCGAGGGCTACATGCCTATTGCCGATCTGGATGTTGTGAAAGCCTCGGCAACCACGGCGGAATAGAAGGCCAAGGGCTTAACAGGGGAGCTAGAGTCGGCAAAGGTTGCACTGTCCGCGTTGGAGGAGAGGGAGAAGGCCGCGGTCGCAGCCATGGAGGAGGATCGCAAGGCCTACGACTCTGTTATCCTTGGGTTGTAGGGGAAGTTCTCTGTGCTTGAAAAGTTTGTCACGGACAATTTCCACAGACTCCTTGGTAAATCTTCTTTTACATGATTGCTTGCGAGTAGTGAATCTACGAATGGGTCTAGTCCCCGAGTGGGCGAGTCCCCGAGTGCTTTTGCCGTCGGAGCTTGATGTGTTGATGCCTTGCAAATGTTATAGGCCAAGGAGATCCAGCAGTGCAAGCATTCAGCACCGAGCAGTGTGTGATAGCGGTGCTGAATGCAGCCACGTTGTCGACGATGTGTGTCCGCGACATTCTACAGGGTATCAACCCCACCGAGGTGATTCCTGGGGGGTTTATGGAGGCGTGGAAGTACCTCGAAGAGACACCCATAGTTGTGGAGTGGATGGCACGGTCCATGTTCTGTTGTAGGGTTACCGTTTCTCTGAGCGTTGGGTTCGCCCACTTCCCAGAGGATTTCGAGCTCGACGATGTCAAATTTGGGTTCCCTTCGGTGACAAGCAGGGTGTATATCACGGATATCCTTTCTCTTAATGCGAAGGCCGCTCCGTACACAGAGCGCACGTTGGCAATGAAATATCTGCTACCGTACCAGGAAACGCCGAGCCAAAGTACCGTGACCTTCTAGCGGAGCGGCCTTTTCAATTGGTGATTGCGAAGTCATTGTCGTGGTGGTGGCATGGCAGATGCCATGTATAGGCTAAAGATGGGGCCAATGAGCACTAGGGGTATCCAGGTAGGGATAGTGTGGTGAATCCACACACAGATGTTTGTGTTCTTGATGCAGCCCGTCCTACGGACGCTACTACATCTACAACGCCAAGTCCACAAGATCGTCCCCAAGTCAACCAAGAAGACGGTCTAGGAGCAGCCAGCTCTAGAACCAGAGTCTCCGCCGTCATTGCCCCGGAGAGTCCGCCTGATGCCAACCGGAATGTCCGGTGCAGCCGGCATGTCCGGCCTACCCCAGCCCCGTCCTGGCACGGACAATCAGTATGCTACATCGGACTCTACCTGGACACTACCCAGAGTGTCCGGCCACCCCGGAGTGTCTGATCCACCCGACCCGGACTGTCCGGCCTCAGTGATGGGCATGCGAGCCAACGTCTGGGCCCTTGGCCCATGTACCCCTCTATTCCGCACCAAACCCTAGTTTTATGCCCAAACTACCCCTGAACTTGTGGCTGGCCTATAAATAGAGCCCCCACCCCTCATTCTATCCCTTAGGCATAGATGATAGACTACAGACAAACCCCTTTGTGGAATCTCTAGTTTTGCCTCATCCCCTTCTACCAAGAGGGATCGAGTATCGTCACCACCTTGTTGGAGTTTGCATCGCGCCTCCCTCGTTGTACAAGGCCTATGTTTGCGAGTGTGTGAGCATAGTTGTCAAGACCCTCTCCAAGGTATTCTTCCCTCTCCGCTTGGGATTGACGGGAGCACGTTGACCGATCTTTCCTTGCGAGGATTCTATCGGACCGGTGGCTACCGGCGAGAGCAATCGCCTTGTATCGTGTGAGTTTTGCATGTGTTCATCGTGTTTTTCGCGAGGTGTGCGTCCGCTTCCGCTACCTTCTCCCTTTCCCCACACTTTCCCATCGATTTGACCACGAGATCCGTGAAGATCGGGCCACCCATGGGGTTACCCCATAACATCTGGTATTAGCAGCTTTTGGTTGCCACGGATTCCTTATCGATTTGGTCTTTTCCCCATAATTTGAAATTTCCACCAAAAATAGCCCCAATTCGTTTTTTGGATCGATCTGTGATTCAAGTGCGTTTTGGTAGGTTTTGATCCGTGGATTACTTGCTAAACTTGTTGATCTACCTTCCCCTACGTTTCCATAGCCTAATACCTTGATTTCCCCCATCAATTTGTGGTTTTGGTTCGAGTTTTTCCGCCAAAACTCGTCCCATTCGTGTTCTGGAAGTTCTGGATCGACCGGACAGGACTGTCCGGCCTAAACAGACCAGACTATCCGCCTCGCCAGAGTTTCCGTCCTAAACAGACCGAAATATCTGGCCCGGCCGGACTGTCCGTCCTGCGCGCCCCGGAATGTCCGCCCCCCTGTTGACAGAAAAATCTGCTTCACGGTTTTGAGCATAACTTTTGCATACGAACTCGGATTTTGGTGTTATTTAGCTTGTTTTGAAGAGGAGAAAGAGCTCTACATCATCATCTCTCTGATTCATGCTATCTACTCTATCCAAATTCTATGAGCAACGCGGAATCCACCAATAAAGGGTGAAGGTCGGCGAGGAAAGGTATAAAAATTCCGCGACTTCTCCCCACTTGCTTTCCTTTGTGAGCTACACTATCTTTGCGAACAACAAACACTTATTGAGACTAGTTCCTCCTATGATTTCTTGGGCTATGCACATTTGATACCTTGTAGAATTCCGAGCAAAAGTTGTGAGCGCGCTATCTGATATAGTTATCTTATATAGTTGTTGGCAGAAGGAAGGGGCAAGTGAAAAAAAGAAAAAAAATAGAAAAAGAAAACAAAGAAAAAGAAAGAAAGAAATAAGTGCCTCATAGAATAGGAAGCACAAGCTCGATGAACATCAAATAGGTGGTACTTATTGTGCATATCTTGCAGCCCACCAATTTATTGCAATCGAACTAGCGTCTCTCCTTGCACTTGTGCGACACGAGCTTATAGTCTTCGGTAGGTAATCATTTGGTTCTTAGATCGCTTTCTCCGTCGCGCAAGTCCCATTTATCCCACGATGTGTATTTCCTTGTACATATTTCCTTCTTGTGGATTGACTTGTTTTGCTTTCTGATCATTGTGGTTCTTTACTTGCCATTACAATATCTTGATTTCAGATTGTTCTTGTACACGCCACCTTCCATACCTATCCACCATAAGCTTTGTGTGTGTGTGTTTTTTAGTGGTTAGTTGGTTTTGGTGTTCTGCGTGAACTTCACTTTGCTTGGTTTTGATTGCTCTCAAGTGTTGCCACTTGCATGATACTATCTTCCAAGGTAAAGTAAGGTTGGACGTTGCATCCCTAACCCCCTGCCACTTCCATATACACCACTTGGTCTTGTGAATCATGTCTAGGGACTCCGGAACCGAGGATGATTTCTATGAAGAATCCATGATGAGCCACCATGCATATGCCTCCACAAGCATGGATGACATGATGGAGCACTACACCGACAATTGCTGCACATGCTTGGGTGATATGGAGTTCTACAACAACAATAAATCCCCAAGCATGGAAGACTTCAAGAATGACAGCGACAAGCTCCTCAAGTTGCATCGACCAAGAGGGAGCCTCCACCTCGAGAGCACCAAGGTCCACCATCACATGGACAAGTTCAAAAGCTCCCTCAACAACTTCAAGAGCGACATGGACAACAACTTCGCCAAAACCATGAGCATGATGGCCAAGACTAATGATGCTTTGCGCTCATTACAACGCCTCACCAAGAAGAGTGCCAAGGAAAAGGAGAATCGTCGTGAGCATCATTTGGATGAACAAGTGCGCCATCTACATCAACCTTTGGCAAGGCACGCCAATGACCTCCGTTGACACCATCATAAGGCGCCTTCAACTACTAGTGCCACCACCAAAAGGGCACCAAGAGCAAGCTCTCCTCCACACCATCAAGCTTCATGCCAAGAGTCTACACTTCAAGACAGAGGAAGCCAAGGCCACATATGTGATGAAGTCGATACGAGCACCACTCTCGACAACAACATGAGCCTACTTCCACCACTACCACAAGATGGTGACGAAAAGGTCGAGAATGGTGAGCATGGGACTTTCCCTTCACCAAAAGAGGTGCATGGAGTTGAGAGAACCAAGCCTACCCCCATATGCTTGAGTGATGATGTGGTACCAATCCCATGTGAGTATGAGAGCCACTTAGCCCACTTGAGTGAAAACAAGAGTGAGATGAGTGACTCCACCATACGTGAGATTGAGTGCTTCTTCTTGGAGGGCATGAGCGATACACCGAGTGAGTTGAGAGTGGTAGTTGATAGGTCATGTGAGACCACTATGATTTCTAACAACCTACCCTCTACCTCTAGTGTGTTTCCTCATGATGTGCTAGGTTCCATGGATCAAGAAGCTCCAAGCTTGGATGAAGATGATGCCCCACATGGAAGCCAATACTGCCACAACATCCACTTCATATGAGAGGTATGAACAAGGTAAAATAAGGGTGTTGATGATGCTATGATCCCACTAGTTGACATGATGACTTGTGATGATTGGCATGCTATGGATGATGTTTGTGATATCACATATGATTCATTGATATTTCCATGTGATACTTTGCCTTTGCATAATGTTGAGCATGTGAAATTATTTGATTGTGATGATGTTGCCATAGACATGCCATGCTATAAACGTTACGTTGATGATATCATTGCTTGCACTTTGTTGAACAATTGCTCTTTCCAATGTATTGCTTGCAATGATGTTACCAATGTTACCCCTCGAATAATGCTTTGTCATGAGTGTTTTACGATTTCTCCCGTTGCTTGCAATAGTATGAATGATTGCTCTTTCACTTGTTTTGCTTGCAACAATAATTATCATATGTTTTCTATTTAGAGGGCCCCCATAGCTTTCTCAACTTTTGGAGATTTTAGTAAATGCCATGATAAGCATGTTCCCCACTTACATACTCACCATGCATCTATTTTACACTTGATTGACACTCATGGTGATGTGCACAAGAAGATATACGTAATGATGGATGATGTGTTTCTATACCATGCACACACGTTCTTCCTTTTATCTATGATGTGTGTAGGTACCCACACAAGAATGTCAACCTCGGTTGAGCACGAGTTGACAAAAAGAGCTCTAGAGAGCATCCCCCAAGTGAGTTCAAGCTCAAACCCAGCTCTGATACCTTTCGCATGCTTTGCATCTTCACGTTGACATATTGTTCTTTCCTATGGTTTGATTGCAAGCATGTTGATGGTATTCTTTCACCTTGTGACAATCATGTTTTGTTGCTATTGGATATTGATGCTTTGTGTGTTGCCACAAAAATGTTGAACAATTTCTCTTTCCGATGTTTTGTGTGCAACCATAATGCCATTTTGAGCATGTATTGTCATGAGAGCTTCCAAGTCTCTCATATTGTTGTTGCAACAAACATAAGGACCACTTGCTCTTTCATATGGTTTGTTTGCAAACATGTTGTTCTTGCTTCCGCTTGCGATACTCATACCCCCATGATTTTGGCTTTTGATGATATGTGTATGGCATCCAACATATTGAACAATTGTTCTTTCTAATGGTTGGTTTGCACACATAATGATGTTGTTTTGGATATCTTTCATCATGTGTTTTTGTCGAATTCTCCTATCCTTGCATCAAAGATGTTGACCAATATTTTAGTCAATTGCTTTGAGTGCCACACTAAGATGTTATATGGAGTTTTTGAGTTCCCACATTTGGATGATGTTCAAATGTTTTCCATGCACTTTGACCTTGCATACGCACCTCGTTTGTGATACTTGAGTTGTGCTAATAGTGCTATGAACAAAAATGGACATGCCACAAATGACATGCTCCTCTATCACACACAAACATATGTTGCTTGGTCTTTGTTGTGTGAAGGTACAATTGCATACGCGTCAACCTCTATGGACAAAGAGTTGACAAGACGAATCGAAGAGAGTTACCTAGGGCTACCCTTCAATGATCTATCTCTACATTATAAGGTGACTTCCTTCTACTTGAGGACTCATGCTATAATCTTCATGAATTGGCTACTCTTTGAGTGGTTCTTCGCTTTTGTTGTGAGCTTTGTAGGCTTCATGGAAGGTGAAGGAACATTGAAGAGTTGCCACATCAAGCTTCTCAAGGACGACTATATGGTGAACCCTAGGATCAAGAAGGTCTCTCGACATCATCTTCTTGATGAGCATTAAGAGTCGAGGATGACTCTTTTTGAAGGGGAGAGCTGATCCAGCCCGTCCTGCGGATGCTACTACATCTACAACGCCAAGTCCCCAAGATCGTCCCCAAGTCAACCAAGAAGACGGTCCAGGAGCAGCCAGCTCCAGAACCAGAGTCTCCGCCGTCATCGCCTCGGAGAGTCCGCCTGATGCCAACCGGAATGTAAGGCGCAGCCGGAGTGTCCGGCCTACCCTAGCCCCGTCCTGGTGCGGACAATCAGTATGCTACACCGGACTCTACCTAGACACTACCCGGAGTGTCCGGCCACCCCAGAGTGTCCGGTCCACCCGACCCGGACTGTCCGGCCTCAGTGATGGGCCTGCGAGCCAACATCTAGGCCCTTGGCCCATGTACCCCTCTATTCCGCACCAACCCCTAGTTTTATGCCCAAACTACCCATGAACTTGTGGCTGGCCTATAAATAAAGCCCCCACCCCTTATTGTATGCCTTAGGCATAGATGATAGATCAAAGACAACCCCCTTTGTGGAATCTCTAGTTTTGCATCATCCCCTTCCACCAAAGGGGATCGACTATCGTCACCACCTCGTTGGAGTTTGCATCGCGCCTCCCTCAATGTACAAGGCCTATGTTTGCGAGTGCGTGAGCGTAGTTGTCAAGACCCTCTCCAAGGTGTTCTTCCCTCTCCGCTTGGGATTGATGGGAGCACGTTGACCGATCTTTCCTTGCGAGGATTCTATCGCACCGGTAGCCACCGGCGAGAGCAATCGCCTTGTATCGTGTGAGTTTTGCGTGTGTTGATCGTGTTCTTAACGAGGTGTGCATCCGCTTCCGCTACCTTCTCCCTTTCCCCTCGCTTTCCCATCGATTTGACCACGAGATCCGTGAAGATCGGGTCGCCCACGGGGTTACCCCATAATAGTTCTCTCTTGACTATTGTGCATTACAAGGGCTCCTTGAGCTGTTCTTGGGGAGGAAGAGGATGAACTTCTCGACTACCCCCACACAACTATCTAGGGTTTTCCCTTCGTAAAATGGCCGACCCTCTCTATGGAGGTCCTGGTGCTCCTTATATAGGGGATCCCAGGTTACAAGTTAGGGCATACGTGGAAGGCATATTCTCTGAATATGCTTCTCTCAAAATAGCAAAGCGGTGCTCCTCTTTTCTCGGTCTAGGTTGATCCAGGCCCATGGTGTAAGCCTCTCTGAGCCCCTCTGTGGCGCGGTGTCACCCGACATAGCCAACGTCACCCGACATAGGCAACATCACCTTTGTCAGTTCGTACTCGCTGGTCCATCCCTCTGCCCTCTGAGCTCATGCTACGGTGGAGAGAGAATACCTTTGACCAAGAAGATTCCTTCCTTCCCTTGTAAGCCAAGTGGTATCCTGGCTCAGGCCTGGTGAACTCGGCCCTGTGGGTACCTTCTGACATGGGTATACCCTACAGGTACTCGATTTTGGCATATATGATCCAGATACAGCAGAAGTCCACTGTGTTGCCAAGGCCCAGTACAGGATTCGGGTGACCCACGGAGACTCCGATTGCTTGCAATGCAAGAAGAAGCTTAAGATAGAAAGTTCAAAGGGACGAACCCTAATCTGTAACCGACTTGACCTGCTACCCGAGACCTAGCCTATCTATATAAAGGCTGGGAGGGGCGGCGAGGAGGACAATCACAACCCTAGTTTCCACAACCATCGCCAGATTGCATCTGCGCACCCCCTATAACCTTCGACTCGCTCGATAATTCCAAGAGTAGACAAGCAGGAGTAGGGACCTCTACGAGGCCTGAACCTGGGTAAACCTTGCATCCTTGTGTGCTTGTTTGCTAGCCAATTGATGCCTCCAGCGCCCCCTCCTTCTCCAAAACCCAAGTCCATAACAATGGGCATTGACGAGTTAAACCCTCGTTAATTGCCGCCGTTTGTGGGAATTGAGAGTGCTGATGTCGCGGCTTCTTCGGCCCCAGCAACCGCGATATACAACTCTGCAACAGTGGAGATTTTCCATCTCTTCGGCGCTTTCGACTTCACCGTCCACACGCCCGACTTTTGAGTCTGTGGGCGATGGGATCAGCCTGGCGATCGGGAGCTTTCGCTTCCAGGTCGGTCAACTGGGCACGCTTCGCATGCCCGACCAGCCGACGGCACCCGCGATTGCTCCAGTATCATGGTTCCCACCACCAATTGGCACCCTCAGCGAGCTCAATGCCCCAGCAACAGCTGGGAGCACGGATAGCAACAGCAGTCGCGGATCCGACCCGGGTGTCTTGGCCACAGAAGATGGAGCCTATGGCTCCGGATCTGAAAGTTGTGGGAGCAACAGCTTCCCCAATCACTTCATGTGCGTCGTCATCAATGCGGGCGACACCAACGTCAATCGCGAAAACACCGGCAATGGCACTGGACTGACCAACGGCAGCATACCAGTCGCAAATGGTGGCCCTACCAACGGCGGCCCCACCAATGGTGCACCCACCAATAACGGGACGGGAGGAGAACCACATCTCACGGTGAATGAGAACACCGGACAACGCATGCTGATCAAGCTTAACGACAACGAATGGGCCCACTGTCGAGAAGCTCTACAGGGCAATCCTCTACCCCCAACACATTGTAGGACATGCTGATGGGCTACCATTGGCTGCTGAAGGAAGATTTCAAATGCCAAGAGCAGGTAATCGTTTAACTCGAGGCGCGCAGAAAGACGGCGGACGAGTCGAGCCTTCGGCGAGCTCAGCTCTCCTCCCACGGAGGATCCTCCTCCAAGGGCAACGAGTACCTGGCCAACAAAAGACGATCTTGACTGGCCCACCTCACCGACCAAGAATGCGTAGAAGTCACGAAAGTCCTCGACTTCGGCTCTATGACAGTGGATATGTGGGGCAACATGCTCCCGAAGACGCCGCAAGCTGTGGTGACAGCAGCCACCATGTACCTCCTCAACAACCAGCCACCGGCTGGAGATCCGCGAGCTGCCATGCACCGATCTACGATCGCGGGCCTAGGGCTAATCGAGGCCGCCCTCGATAAAGAGCCAACACCAGAGCCAAAGAAAAGCAAGGCTCTGGACAAATACTACTACTCGTACTCCTCCAGCAATGACAGCCACGATATGTCACGTCGACATCGCTCACGGTGGCATGACCACGACTACGACGCGCGTGATGACATCACGCAGCACAAAGTCGACAAGATGCAGGCAAGGCGCACTCGCTCGACTGATTCAGAAGAAGATGAAATGGAGCTCTCTGGCGCCATATGCTTCCGTAGAGCCATCAGGCAAAAGCGAATTCCTAAGGGGTTCAAACTCCCATCGGAGAACCCAAAATTTGACGGCCTGCAGGACCCGAAAATCTGGCTGGAGGATCACATTTCCTCCGTCAGGCTACACGGCGAAAGCTCAAGCACAGCAATGCAATGCCTATAGCTACAACTACATGGCGTCGCCCGCGCATGGCTCAACAACCTCCCGCATGGATCAATTTGCAGTTGGGAAGAGCTGGTCTATAGCTTCGTACGCAACTTCAAGGGCACTTACAAAAGTCCCGCATCAATTGAAGAACTAAGAGGCTGCCAACAAAGGTCTGGCGAGTCGTTGCGCTCATACATCCAGAGATGGTCCATCATCAAGAACTCCGCAGAAAGCATCTCGGAGGACCGCGCAATTGACGCGTTCAACGGTGGCATTCGTGGTATAGAGCTCAGGGAGGAGCTGGGCTGCTTGAAGCACAAAACGATCG
The DNA here is from genome assembly GCA_023614405.1 of Avena insularis. NCBI lineage: Eukaryota > Viridiplantae > Streptophyta > Magnoliopsida > Poales > Poaceae > Avena > Avena insularis. Next base: position 288,168,909 of record CM042688.1, on the reverse strand, counting down.
ACCACCTGATGGAAATCATGAATCGGTGGGCGGACGGAGAAGTTTCGGTATAAAAACCGCACCTACTACGACGATGACGATGACCTTCGGTGTAGGAGCGACCGCCGAGGAAAACGTCGAATGCGCGTCTACGAGGACCGCCATGAAGTCAATATGGTCGCAGCCGGCTACGCCGACAAACGTGACGACAACTGCAACAGCGGATATTGCAGTGGTGGATACCGCGATAGTGGGCAAACCATGCAGGTGTGGTAGCGCCGCATTCGTGAAGAGGAACCCGCAACATCTATGCAGGACAAACTGTCCGGATCATGCAACATGCACTTCTACATCGACAAGCACGATGGCAAGAAAAAGTCCAGCCACCTCCTAAAGGACTGCCGCGAGTTCCTCAAGCTCCACGAAGGCCTAGCTCAGATGAATCGTGACGCGATCAACCGGGGCTACGGAGCTGCCCCAGGCGCTGTGGCACATGGAGCTCCTCCACCACCGCCCGGACCACCACCACCTGTGGCTGCGCCAGTCCAGCATCATGGAGGTGAGCCGTACCCGTGAGTCGTGGGCAACATGGGGATGATCCAAAAAGGGCGCCCCTCTAATCGAATGCAGAAGGCAATCACACGCCAAGTCAATTTAGTGATAAACTCTCCACCTTCCACCATTGAGTACCTAAGTGGAAGCGAATCCTGCATCACCTTCGACAAGCGCAACCACCCGCGCCAAGTTCCTCGTCCAGGCCACTGTCCCCTCATACTCGAGGCGCAGATCGGGGGCTTCGTATGAGTCGCGTCTTCATGGACGGAGGGAGCGGCATCAACCTCATGTTCGCAAGTACCTTGCACGCGATGAGGATCCCTCTGACATGCTTGGAAGTCTCAAACACGATGTTCCACAGCATTGTCCCAGGGAAGGGCGTATACCCCTGGGTAAAATTAACCTCGACGTCATCTTCGGCACGCCGCAAAATTTTCAGTGAGAGCGCATCGACTTTGAAGTCGTCGATTGGCGCTCACAGTACCACTGCATCCTCGGACGTGTCGCGTTCGCAAGGTTCATGGTGGTGCCACTCTACGCCTATCTGCAGATGAAGATGCCAGAACCAAACGGCATCATCACAATCAACAGAAGCTTCGAGAGGTCTGACAGCTGCAATAGGGAATTCAACAGAATCTCTCAGTCCTTTGGCATGCAAGAGGAACTCGCAAAACTGAAGGAGTCGGTAGATAACAGTCTGCCTCCCCTGAGCAGGCCAAGTTCACCCGACCTGTCCTTCGACTCGTCGGTGCACACAAAGCAAGTCTAGGTCCACCCAACGGACCTGACCAAGACGGCCCTCATCGCCAACAACTTGAGTTCCGCATAGGAACTCGCGCTCATCGAATTCCTCTATGAGCACTGGGAAATCTTCGCCTGGTGTCTAGTGGACATGCCAGGGGTTCCCAGGGAATTCGCCGAGCACTCACTCAACGTGAATCCAGACGCAAGGCCAGTCAAGCAGACAATATGGCGACTATCTGTACCAAGAGAAAAAGCAGTCGGTATGGAGATCAGCAGACTTCTCGATGCAAATTTCATACGCGAGATCAAGGAAAGCACCTGGCTCGCTAACACAGTGCTTGTGCCTAAAATAGACACGGATATCCTGCGGATGTGCGTGGACTTCACCTCCTTGAATAAGCATTGCCCAAATGATCACTTCCTGTTGCCACGGATCGATCAAAAGCAACTCCGCTGCGGGATGTGTGCGCCTCTGCTTCCTCGATGCCTACTCAGGCAAAAATCAGATTCGAACGAAGGAGGAAGACCAGGAGAAAACGGCATTTACAATGCCTTTGGTGTGTTCTGCTACAACACGATGCCCTTCGGGCTAAAAACGCAGGAGCCACCTATCAGCTGTGCATGCAGGCTTGCCTCAAGAACCAACTTGGTCGCAATATCCAAGTCTATGTCGATGACATCGTCATCAAAACTAAGGAAGAGGCCACGTTAATCAACGATATCCGCGAGACCTTCACTAACCTCGATCGCTACCGGATCAAGCTCAATCCAGACAAATGCACCTTCGGCGTGCCATTTGGGCAACTACTCGGGTATCTCATATCTATGAGGGGGATCGAGGCAAACCCGAAGAAAATAAAGGCCATACTGGCCATGGAGAAGCCGAAGAACGTAAAAGGCGTCCAACGGCTGGCTGGGCGAGTCACAGCGCTCAGTCGATTCATCAATCGAATGGGCGAAAAGGCACTATCCTTCTACCAACTCCTTCGCAAAGATGACAAGTTCGAGTGGACAGACGAGGCGCAAGAAGCATTCGAAGACCTCAAGCGTCTACTATCCACCTCGCCAGTACTGGTGACGCCTCATGAAAAGGAACCACTACTGCTCTACATCTCCGCCACCAACCAGGTGGTCAGCACGGTGCTCGTGGTGGAACGAGCCGAAGATAATAGTCCATGGGGTACAACGCCCAGTATACTACCTCAGCGAGGTGCTCACGCCAACAAAGCAGCAGTACCCGCACTACCAGAAGCTGGCGTATGGCATCTTCATGACAGCCAGACGACTACGTCACTACTTCCAGGAGCACTCAATCGTGGTGGTAAACGACGCCCCACTCGGGCATATACTCAATAATCCTGACGCCACTAGACGAGTCGCGCTCTGGGGCATAGAGCTGTCGCCATGCGACATCACATACGAGAAGCGCGACGCGATCAAGTCGCAAGTTCTCCTGGACTTCCTCGTGCACTGGATGGAGAACCAGCTCCCCGACAAACCAGATACGTCCTATCTCTGGACAATGCACTTCGACGGGTCCAAGCGAAAGGATGGAGCCGGTGTAGGTGTCATACTGACATCACCCCAAGGAGACAAGATGAAATATATTCTACGAATGCAGTTCACTGCCTCCAATAACAAAGTCGAGTACGAGACCTTAATCCACAGGATGCGGATGGTGAAAGCCCGCGGCGCCAAGAGGCTAATCATCTACGGTGACTCCAAGTTGGTGGTCAACCAAACGATGCACGAGTGCGACGCACTGAGCGACAACATGATCGCCTATCGCGACCTCTATGACACACTTGAGGGAGACTTTGACGGTTGTGAGTTGCGGCACGTCGGTCGTGAAAGCAACGAAGAGGCAGATATACTCGCCAACATCGGCTCCACCTGCGACCCCATACCACCTAGGGTATTCCTCGAGCGCATCTGCGAGCGCTCCATCAAGCCCAAAGGCTCCAGAGAAGAAAGCAAGTACGGCAACAGACTCGGGGGCTACGCCACCCAACGAGCCAATGTCACTCGATGACATGGAGCTTAGCACGGGACTCGAAGGCCCAATGGAGGTCATGATGATCAAGCCATCTTGGACACATCCGTACATCGCATATCTGCTTAGCAAGAGGCTGCCAGATGACCCGACTGATGCGCGACACATTGCACGATGATCCAAGGCATTCGCCATCATCAGTGGCGAACTGTACAAGTGCAGCATCACAGGGGTACTTCAACGGTGCGTCTCCAACGGGGACGGAAGGGCCGTCCTCCTCGACATACATGAAGGCACTTGCGGACACCATGCTGGCAGTCACGCCCTCGTTGCCAAAGCTCTGCGAGCTAGATTCTATTGGCCAACGGCCATGCGCGATGCCAAGGACATCGTCTAGCACTACAACGCTTGCCAGCGATTCGCGGACAAACTACACGCACCCGGCGCAGAACTCAGGCAATACCATTGGCTTGGCCCTTCGCACAATGGGGACTCGACATGGTCGGCAAGCTCCCAAAGTCCTCGCGAGGAGGCTAGTCTACCTTTTAGTCACGGTCGACAAATTCACCAAGTGGATCGAGGCCATGCCGGTGACGAATCAATCAGGCGCCAGCGCCGTCAAATTCTTCGAGTCCATCGTCTACAGCTTTGGAGTGCCACATAGCATCATCACGGACAATGGGATGAACATCACCTCCAAGGAGTTCCAGGAATTCTGCGAAAACCTGGGAATCACCATTAGCTATGCCTCGATGGCTCACCCTCAGACCAACGGTCAAGTCGAAAAGGCCAACGGCCTCGTCTGCAACGGAATCAAGAAACGACTCCTTCGGCCACTCGAACAAGCTGCCGGGTGCTGGCTAGACGAGCTGCAATCCGTACTTTGGAGCCTACGCACAACTCCAAACAGCACCACGGGATACACTCTGTTCTTCATGGTGCACGGTGCTGAAGCGGTGCTACCCGTAGAAGTGTGCTACAAAGCCCCGCAGGTGGTTGCATACACCGAGAAGGAGTTAACTCTCGCACTCGAAGACTCCGTCGACCTCCTTGACGAGGCACGCGTCGCAGCGGAGAGATCAACAATCTACCAATAGAACCTCCGCAACTACCACAGCAGAAGGCTACGCCCCAGATCCTTCGTCGAAGGAGACCTGGTCCTGCGACTGAAGCAGCAAGGGCATCTCAAGCTCGAGTCCCCTTGGGAAGGACCCTATGTGATTACAGAAGTAATCCCAGGTGGCGCCTATCGCCTTAAAGATTTCAAGAGAGGAGTCGCATACTCCAACCCCTGGAACGTCACGCAGCTGCGTTGTTTCTACCCCTAGTCGTTTTTACATTACAAATAAGGCTATTCGGCTAGGCTACTTAGCCGCACATTGTACCACGTATTATTCTACGAATAAATAAAGCTAAGTGCCCCAAAACTCTGTGCCTTTTTCTATTTTCTCGCAATTTCATCACTCGGGGGCTGCGCCACCCTTTACACCTCTGTTCTACGAACAAATCGCAGTATCCTGATTAGCTGACATGCTACCAATCGAACCCTTGACAAACACCAACCCAGTTGCAACGCACCTGACAGGTTGGCAAGGTGCTGAGATAAATACACGTCAGGCTAATGAAAAGGAACTGTAGAGTACAATACACTCGAAAAATATACAAGCTAGCAAGCTCTTCACATAACGGGTACTAAATACACCCAATACAATCATACGAACTGTACAACACTTGTACATCTATGTGCAGGATACAAATTACGCTACTGCTGCAAAAGAAGAACGTCCGTCTGCTCCTCGAAGAAATCGACGATGTCCTCTGCTAGCTGATCAACCGCTTGATAATGCGGAACCATGTCCCAAGTCATTCCTTCTGGCAGAGATGGCGGCCTAGCGGCAACGGACGCAAAATCTACATCTGGCCTATGCAGTCGCACCAGCGACAGTGCAGCTTTGGCACCTGCGACCAACTTCTGTCGTACGCACTCACGAACCGTGCTCATATCCTGAAACTTTGCTGGGAGAGCCAGCAGGTTTGAAGGCACCACATCGAGAGGAAACATTGCTTGGAAGATATGCCTAAGGCACGACTGCGCCTTCTTCAAGCATTGAAGTCCTCGTGAAGAACGATCCTGCAGGGTCGCCAATGCGACTGCACGGTCATGGTCCACCCAAAAATACCCACTAGTCTGCAGCTGCTCCTGGGTCAGGTTATTCATTTGAATGGCCACACGGTCCTTCTCATCCTGTGGATGACGAGCGCTAACAACTACACCAAGCAAGCAACAAAGTGTAAGGACAAGGCATTGCCGTGACTGGCTAAAAGACAAAGATGAGAAGATAGAGAGCTAACATTTAAACTGCTCGTTCAACTGCGCCACCTCATCCAAGAGATACTTCTCGCGGGCGGTGGCCTTCTCAGCTTTCGACTTCCACACATACGCTTTACCGCGGATGATGGGTAACTCACGCTCCAACTGCTTAATGCAGTCGCGAAAGCAATGACAGTTCCTCCACCTTCGAACACGGCTGCGCCGTGGTTTCATCGGTGGGAAGAGAGTCATGAGGATCACTCGAAGGACCACTCAAAGTACCCTATCATAGTCAAGCAAGAAGCAAATAAGGGAGCAAGAATACATTGATAGAAGCACGAATGTGTTCAAGCACAGCAAAGTATTAATAGGGACACTCCCACAAAAACGTCGTTCAGACAAAAGGAAGCTACAACTATTATAGAATGGCAACTAAGGAGCAATCTGTTTCTTCGACTTGGACTTCGACTTCGAGGGCCTAATCGAATCAGTGGTAGCCTCTGACACCACAGACTTTCCGGTGGTAGCCCCGGACGCTGCAGTCTTTGCCGCCTTCGCTCATTGCAGCTCCGCGGAGTATTTTGCGACCGTATCAATGAGCTGCGGCCCATACTTACCATAGCCAGTAGCGAAGGGAGCAAACACTACCTGTTGGCCATCTGCGTCGATCGACATTGCCTTGGAGATCGTGCTGGGATCCAACTCCACACCATGGGCTTGTGGCATCACGAGTGCCATGGTGGCACGACCGCTGGGAGTTCTTGAAGTCCATGGGAATACCTCCGGCGAAGGATTCCACCAGATCGCCAAGATTGTCAATTAGGCTGGCCTTTGGAGTCAGATCCTCCCGGAGGCGGCTCGGCACATCTTTGGCTTTTCCCAGTGTCTCTTGGAGGGAGGCACTGCGATCCTCGACTGCGGCCACGGCATCAGCAAGAGCATCCTCGTGGCGCAAGGCCTAGGCGTCGAATCCCAGTCCAGCAGCATCTAAAGAAGACAAAATGTCAACAAAAGGATAAGCAAACCAAGATAGGAATAATACAAGCAAAGCACAAGGGAAAGCAAATTAATTACCTAAGAGCGCCTTCGCAGTCGAGAAAAGCGGTTATGTGAACAACTTCTCCCTCTCAGTGGCGGAATCACGTAGGTCCTCCTCACACTCCTGTGGCTCCTCCAAGGTTGTGAGTGCCTTGTCGTGCTTCTTCTCTGCCGCCGCAAGCCCCTTCTCGAGGGAAGTAACGTGACAGAGAAGTTCATTATGTTAACCTGCAAAAGGCAGAACACGGCAAGGTATATGAGCCCACAAATCCAAGTGCAAAGGAGATTAAAGAGACAAAGTCAAGAACAAACCTTCGACTACGCGGTGGCGATTGTCTAGCAGGGTGTGTTATCAATCCAAAGCAAGGATTTGCTCTGCAAGGCGAGCAGATTCGTTCACAATGAGCTACACCAAGAAAAATGAAGACTCGGCGTCAGCCAAAAGCACAAATTCAACTAATAAACAAAAAAAGACACTCACATGTTCCTCTAGGGACTCCGAAGATGTATGTCGGGCAGTCGTCCGTGCAACCATCTGGTTCTCCCCAGCATGTGGGGAACTCGAAGAATTAGCGTAGGAGTGGGCCGCCACTGGAGGAGAAGGAGACCGCGCGGCCGCCTCCTTGGTCTTGGAGTCTGTGACTCCGGAATCTTTTACAAATTGTACGTCGTCAGAAGACGACGACGCCGTTTGACTGCAAAACAGGCCCACATGCCACCTCAGAAGAAGAAGTTTCAAAGAAGAACAAGATGAACTCACGGATATAAAACTCACCAGTTAAATTTGCCGAGGTCAAAGGATTCATCCCACGACTCCTTTGGCAACCTCAGCTTCTTCTAAGCAGGAGGAGCCACGACGCGGATAGGAACGACGGGGATGGGCTCCTTTGCAACAGCGGTAGGAGAGCCCCCCGGCATCGATGGTGAGGACGCGTTCGAATCCTTGCTGTGGGAACGCTTGTGAGTCCCGCGGTCACCAGACTCAGGGGCTTCCTCTTCTTCCTCCATGGGGACTATGGACCCTGACTCTTCCTCTTCCTCCGCTTCGCGAGGGATAATCCCTTTAGGCTGAGGAGGAAAACTGGTAGCCACGTTCTAGTCCCGCAATCAGAAGATACATCATTATATATCAAGTACTTGGTAGGCAATCAAAAAATTAAACTACTTCACAGTACAGTTCTACCTTAGGAGGAGAGTTATTAGCGTTGAAAGGAGGCACGCCTGGTTCGCCTAGGAGATCCTCCTTGGCGGTGTACTTGGTCACCAGTCGCAACCTCCTGTCTACCTCACCCGCATAAATGCCCTCCGCAGATATGCGAGTGACATCGCTGGGACCAGCCCAGCGGTACATCGGGTGGATTCTGGCCTGCAGAGGCTGGATGCGGCGGCACAACCAAGTGTGAATGAGCGTAGCGCCACCTTCTTCTCTCCCAATACGACCTTCGAGGTCGCAGACACGCTGGTACAGCATCTCTGTTTCCTCGGACTCGCCAGGCATCACAACATTCTTCTAGGAGTGCCTCCTCTTGCAAGCAGCCACGGGATCGAAGGGCACAAGTCCATAGTGCTCTCCGTCGGCCTTCTGGTCACGGACATAGAACCACTTGTCTCTCCACCCTTGGACAGACGTGGTGAGCTTGATATCAAAGTAGGTGGTGGACGAGTCGACGTGGATCCCATAGCCCCCTACATCATAGACTACAGAGCCTGACCCCGACTGACGCTTAAGCTTAAAAAGCTTCTTGAAGAGACCGAAGTGTGGCTCGATTCTGATATGAAGAATCGAATTTGGGACAACTGATGCAGCTGGAGCCCATAGAAGTAGAGAAGACCCCTAACAAACGGATGCAGGGGAGAGAAAGACCTCGAATGATGAATGCAAGGACCATCACTCGGAAACCCGCAGGAGGACGGGGGATTACCTCGTCGCGAGGCACTCGAGAGTCATCTTCCGTGGAAGGAAGTGCTCCATATTGATGAAGCGTGTGCAGCTCTGAAGACTTGACGACAGATGCGCGCCAGGAACCATTGGTGATCCGAGTGCCCACACCTTTCTTCTTCCCAGCACTAGCGGTGCTGGTGCCCACGGCGGTGGTGCCTCCCTTCTTCTTGGCGGCGGCAATGGTGGCCGCAGATCCTGCGGTGGTGCCTCCTTTCTTCTTGCCCATCTTTCGATGGTGATGAGAACACAGAAAGTAGCTGGGGAATACGTGCAGCTGGTCCAGTGCCATAGAGGGGATGAATGCAAGGGAGCAGAAAGAGCAACAATGGCGAAGTAAGCACGAGCGAGAAGAGAGATGGGGAAAATTACCGCAGCTGCGCTGCTACTTAACCTCCTCGCAGGTGTTATCCAATGGCCAGTAGAAACCCTACTGGATGCGTGGCGCACATCACCATCGATGTGTGGCGAAGGTGAATCACGAACCGTCCCCCACTACTCCCATTACGCGCGGAAATCGAGGAGACGCACTTAAAACAGAAGATTATGCACGTTCAGTCAAATCAAAGTCAGAAAGTGGGACCCACTGCTTGTCACGTCCCATCAAAGCCGCTCACCCGGGCATCTGAAGTCATCACATCGTCATCACTAACGTCATCGATTCCAACAGAAGAAGATTTTGACTACTTTAGTCCTTGCTTGAGTCTTCGACTCAACCAAGCACTCGGGGGCTACTCCTAACAGGAGCGCTGGCCGCGCACCCGAAAGAATTTTTATGCAAGTGTATAAGCTTCACGAAAACCCATCACTTGAATCAACGATTCAATTGTGAACTACGGGTTACTCCCATAGGGAGCACCGGAAGCACATTCGACTGAAACAAGCACCAAAAGACGATAGCAGTCGCAAATGTTTTAGTCCCTACCTGACTCTACGACTCGAATAGGCACTCAGGGGCTACTCCCATAGGGAGCAATGGTCGCGCACCCTATGATTATTTGTACATCGTACTGTGTGTTGATAACATCCACACTCAAATGCTGTGGAGACTCTGCCTCATATTTTCCCTACAAAGAGATCACGTCTCCTAGGCCACCCGAATCATCTCCACGATGACAAAAATTTGGATGTCGCACTTACAGCATGAAGATAAGACCTGAATAAGGTCTGGCAATGCATCTGCTACGCACTGCCAGAAATATATCCATACCTACAGATACGGTGAACATGCCTTGACGGACGCGTCGAGTGCTCACATTTATACACTAGAATTTGACTCCTATAACACCTCTGCGGCTTGAGTCAATTACGCCAGCACTTCTCCGAATTCGAGTCCGGGGACTCGAGTTTGAGTAGATTGCGTTGTTTTGCCCTAAGGCAGTTAACTGATACCAATACATTGGATAAATCGGGCACGTATATCAACAATCCCTATCGCATAAACAGAATACTCGAAAAAATGCTCAGTCATGCACTCGAAAGACTTCATAAAGTCTCCAATCGAATCTGCGATTCCACTGGACACTCGAGGGATACTGACATGGGTATACCCTATAGGTACTCGAGTTTGGCATATACATCCAGATACAGCAGAAGCCCACGGTGTTGCCAAGGCCTAGTACAGGATTTGAGTGACCCATAGAGACTCCGATTGCTTGCAACGCAAGAAGAAGCTTAAGATAGAAAGTTCAAAGGGACGAACCCTAATCTGTAACTAACTCGACCTGCTACCCGAGACCTGGCCTATCTATATAAAGGCTGGGAGGGGGCAGCGAGGAGGACAATCACAACCCTAGTTTCCACAACCATCACCAGATTGTATCTGCGCACCCCCTGTAACCTTTGACTCCCTCGATAATTCCAAGAGCAGACAAGCAGGAGTAGGGACCTCTACGAGGCCTGAACCTAGGTAAACCTTGCGTCCCTGTGTGCTTGTTTGCTAGCCGATTGATGCCTCCAGCGCTCCCTCCTTCTCCAAAACCCATGTCCATAACAATGGGCATTGACGAGTTAAACCCTCGTCACCTGCAGACAAGTTACATAGAGGCTGTCGACATATGCTTTATGCCGGCCGAGGCTACACTGGGTGAACTCCATCCGGGTCGGGTCTACCGTAAGTCGGCTTGCCTTGAGGTAACTCGGCCAGCCTACGCTTTGACCTCGCCATACCTCGGCTATCATGGCCATTATACCCTGGCGTGACCCTACCCTGGGGTATCCCCCCAACATTAGTCCCTGAAGCTGGTGCGGTCTTGGCAACTTCAGCTGATAAGGCCACAGCAGTTTCAATATACTAAGTTCTTTCTTCCTCTTGCCAAGTTACTTGGTGACTCGACTTTCTTACTTTTTTAACTTGACATTCCCTTGGTGCATTCTGAGATATTCCTCCCTGGCTGGGTTATTTTATCAGATCCGGGTTACCCACTTAGATCCCTTCCTTCTCTCGTACGCTTCCCCACGTCCTACATGGAGGGTAATCATTGTTTTGCCTTATTTTAAGGGCCTGCACATGTTACTGTGCTAGTTACTATGTTTATTGTTAGGGATCACTACTGCGAATGTCACGTCGTGGGAGTCTCCTAGTTTGCCCCTATGCTTCTTGGTCATTTCCCCCACTCGCACGCTCATTTGCCCCTATGCTTCTTCTTCCTCCGCGCGATAGCACCGCCGCATGCCACGCGCCGTTATTTTTGCTACTGCTGTTGCTCATCGTAGCCATGCCTCCACAGGGCCATGTCAATCCATGCTCCTCCCCTGCCTCAGATTGGGTTTACGAAGTAAGAGATCTAGAGATGACCGAGGAGGAGGTCGCCATTATTGAAGAACACGAGGAGGGCGGCGAGGCTCACGAGCGCGACGCCTAGTCCGATTCTTGGGTATGTCAAGATGACATTGACTGGCTCTACTAGACCCGCCGCATCCCCGCCAGAGTTTCCTATCGGCTCCCCTTCTAGGAGATCATTCCCTCTCCCAATCCGGGTGAGTTTGTGGTTTTCCTTTCACACTTTTAGCGCGGGTTTGGCCTTCCTGTTAGTGATTTCTTCCGTGAGTTCATCAGCACCTTCGAGCTCCAACCACACCATCTTCCGGCTAACGCCATCACCTCTCTTTCCTCTTTTGCTTCCGGGGTTGAGGGTTATCTCGGCCTCTGGCCCTCCCTTCATCTTTGGTATAAATTCTTCGGCTTTAGGGCCAATGTCGTCCCTGACCCGGAAACTACCCCCGCCAACAAATCTCTAACCCAGCACGGGGCAGCCTCCATTTCACCTCGGAAGAACTCCATCTTCCCCCAAGTCACCGGCCTTGAGTCCTGCAGAGGATGGGCCAAGGAATTCTTCTATGTGAAGAACGACACCGAGGTGGACAAGATTCGGCTGCTACCCTACTCACTTGGCATCCCCGACCGGACCTTATGGGGCCGAATCCTGAGGAGATCCACTGCCTTGGCGAATCAGGTGGAGAAACAGATCAAGGAGCTAAATAAGATGTGGCTACGCAGCGAGGACATCATGATCACCTTCGTTCGCAGCCGAATCTCCCCTCTACAGGAGGGTACCCACAAGTTTTTCCATATGAGAGGGCACCTCGACTCCAACCGTACCTCCTCCTTTGAGCTCAACAACACTCAAATCTTCCGCCGGGTCAAGGCCATCTTCAAGATAACCTCGGATTTCAATACATACTGGGAGTGGGGGGTACGAGCACTTCTACCGATATAAGCTACTTCCCACGGTATATTTCTTACTTGATTATTTTTCCGAGTTACATTTTATGTCGGACCGTCTTATTTACTTTATCCCTTTTGCAATATTGCCTTCAGTTGTTTCTTCAGCAAATAGTTGAGGATGGTACAGAGCCGTCCCTTAAATGGGGGGAGGACTGAGATGCCTCGGACAAGGAGGAGCCAGACTCTAAGGATTTCTTGCCTACTTTGGACCCTAATGTCAGACAAACCTCTAGTAAGACCTCTGGCTTAAGGGATTTGTTGAATGATGAGGAAGACCCTGATATTGAGATCTTAGAGATATTTGATCCGGTTCGTATCTCATATGCCTTTCCGGTTGATTCGGCTCCAGCTAACCCCGGCCTGTCAGGTCCACGAGGATCCTCCCCTTGCCGTGGGCGATCTAGTGCCTCCTCTAGCAAAGAAACGTGCGGCTACCTTGGCTCCCTCTTCTGAGCCACCCCGGACCACAAAAAGACAGAAGAAATCCAGTGTTAAGAGTGCCAGGAAGCCCGCGACCAAGGCCACGGTTCGGAGAGCCCCAAAGCCCAACGAGCCTCCTACTCTATCTAAGTAAGCCCTTCACTCTTTCCTTTCTTTTCAATTAGCTTCTATCCCTTTGTGTGTATTTCTTGTTTGTCTCTTTGTGTTCTAACTTGCTCTTGCTTTCTATCTGTCTTGGTAGGGCGCCCAAGGAGATCCCCCAGAGTGGTTCTAACATCGCTTCACCTCTCTAGGATGCTCCACCTTCACCTCGCCACGATGATGCTCGCCCCCTTGGCCCCATTCAGAAGAGCTCCGCAGCCCTTAGCCCATCTTGGCAGGAGGAGGGCAATGTCAGCACAGAGGGAAGTGGTGTTGCCGAGGATACACCTATGCCAAATAGGCCCAGTCCCTCTTCTGCCCAGCAACACGATGATAGTGGTGCCAACGACATTAGCATTGAGAAAACTCCTTCCGAGGTGCCGGCGACTCCGGCACCGACCCTAGTTCAACCTTCACCAGTTCCAGCTCCAGCTCCAGTTACAAGCTCTACTGTACCTACTACACCTGCCTTGTCCGAGTCTCCCCAGACTCGGCGAGATGACAAAGCTCGGCCTAGCCCAAAGGCAAAACCTTCTATGCCAACTCCTTCTGCCAAAGACATATTTTAGCAGAAGCCTCAGGCCAAACCTAGAGCACAAACCAAATATTCATAGCAGTAGCCCAAATCAGGCACCAAGGCCAACAAAGGTGTTGATGCCTCCAAGGGCCAACAAGCTTCCAACGCTGCCAAGACCAAGCCCCCTAAAGGAACAGTGGTCGAGCCTGGGCAGCACACCCTTGCGTCCATGATGCAAAAGGGGTGCACTGCCTCTGGCTTTGCCACGGATAAGAAATTTGCATTGCACACAAGCCCGATTGTGGCTCAATCTGCTCAGAAAGCTGCTCACGCCAAAGGCTTGGTCATGACCCAGACGCTCAGCGGGGAGAGCTACGGTCCTCTGATTGACTATGTCAACAGCTGGAACAATGCCGAGTTTGTCGATATCAACTCCGACAATCCAGATAAGTTTGGCCCAGCCGAGTTCGCGCCCAGATGAATACTGCTTCCAAGGCTATTTCTATTGCCGGCAAGATGATGGAGGTAAGTTTTTCCTCCTACCTTTACATATCCACAAATAGTTGTAGATATATCCTCCAGTCCCCGAGCCTCCGAAGGAGTAACTTGTTACTCGGCCAGATGCTCTAATCCGAAGTACCTTAGTTTCACCAAACTTCTTAGTAGTTTCAAATATCCACTCACCCAGAGACGGGTTAAGCTCCGCTTGGCCCGAAACTTCAGTAGTTTCAAATATTCACTCACCTAGAGCCTGGTTAAGTTCCACTTGGCCCGGGTCTTGAGTAGTTTCAAATATTCACTCACCTAGAGTCGGGTTAAGTTCCACTTGGCCCGGGTCTTGAGTAGTTTCAAATATTCACTCACCTAGAGCTGGGTTAAGTTCCACTTGGCCCAAGTCTTGAGTAGTTTCAAATATTCCTTATGATATACGAGCTAACATTTTTCTTTTCAGATCACCACCAACCACCACACCACCGAGTTTCAGCGTCTCTTGGACACACACAAAGAGCTTCTCTCAAAGCATAATGCGTTGATCGCCGAGCTGAAGAAGAAGGGTAAGTTCTCTCGTTTGCACTTTCACTTTTATTTCTCTTCATCATTGGCATTCTGAACTGACTTGCGATTCGGATTGCACAGTCAAAGTGGAAGCTGAAAATACCATCATGAGGAAGAACTTGGCCGAGATAAAAGGTAACTCGCCTTGGTTATTCAACCTTTTTCCTTCTGACTCGGCAGATAATTATACCTCGGCTCTACTGGGTCAATCGTACTATTGCGTGTCTCTTCAAGATAGCATGTGATGAGGACGCATTCATAGAGTACGATGATTCTGCTTGTTTGAGCTGGAAGGAAATATTGAGCCTCATTGAAAAATATCACAAGGTGAACCCATTCCTAATTGGACATGATACTTTGATTTGTAAGAGCTTTTATACTACCTAAATCATCGTATTATTGTTTAACTAGATTTGGCATCTATCGGACTAGCGCCAGCGGGAGGAGAGGGAGGAAGGCGACCGAGAGATGGAAGATGCATTAGGAGGCAATAAGGAGAGAAATCATAATCAAGAAAGATATGTGGCACGCCAGGACACGTTTGAGGTGCACCACGACATATGGCCTGCACGCCAAGTAGACCGAACCCATATATGGGTTGGTATGTATCAGTTTGAGTCAAACCGGGTCAGTTTGGGCCAAGTTATGGCTGTTTTTAGGCCTGTTTAGAGGAGAGGACGCCCCAGCCCTCATATATACTCCAGCAGCCATCACAATTAGGGTTAGACCATGTTAAAATAAACTCTAGTTCTAGTTAGATCTGATACAAGCGATCCTCTGAATTATTCAGCACCAATTCTTATCAATCTGGTGTGTTGCTACTATAATCTAAGTGTGATTAGTTATTCCATTGGGAATTAGCCAATTGCAAGTTTGAGTGTGATCTATTGTTCCACTGGGAATTAGTAGATTGCAATACCGCTTTGTGGTCAACGGCTACGTGCGCAAGTGTGTGGAGTTGTGAATATCCAAAGGGTTGAGAGTTGTTGCATCTGGCAGCAGGGATTAGCTGGAGAGTTCTCAGGTTCATACAAGTTATCTTCATCATATACATCGCCATCTACCCTAGCTCACTAAGAAGATCAGGCCACCCCTTATCAAATGGAATGCATGGAATAATTTGTTTATGAGAGCATTAGAGTTACCAATATATTTTTTCCCTTTGAATCTCAAGATGCCAGCTTGGAGTGTGAAATTGGGATGGCTACCTTTGTTGATAGCAAACTCCTGAAGTAATTTGATGCAATGGGCATCCTTTGCATAAGAATCTATTACTTCGGATTTCCATGTAGGGATCAAGACAGACACTAAGCTGCACTGTTCACTTGGTTGTGCAGCTATGGTGTTGTTGGTTGAGTCTTCTTCTTGGAATTGCCTTGAGAGTGCATCATCTACTGTGTTTTCTTTTCCTCTTTTGTATTGTATGGAGTAGTCAAATTCCAATAGCTTCGACATGAGTTTGTGTTGTATTCCTTCTTATAATCTTTGGCAACCCAAGTATTGCAAGGTCCTTTGATCTGTTTTGATAATGACCATATTTCCTAGGAAGTAGTGACTCCACTTTTTGAATGTTTCCAAGATTGCTAAAGCCTCCTTTTCATAAATGGATTATGCACTTGTTGCTGGTCCTAGGATCTTGCTAAAGAATGCTAAGGGTTTGCCTTGCTGCATTAACATAGCCCCCAGGCCAGTGGCACATGCATCAGTTTCTAAGGCGAAAGGTTGGGAGAAGTCGGGCAAGCTTAATAATGGAGGAGAAGACATTGCTTCCTTTAATTGAATAAAAGCTTGTTGCTATGGTTCTCCCCATTGGAAGTTATCTTTCTTGAGTGTAGTGAACAATGGTTGGCAGATGGTGGCATAACCTTTGATGAAATGCCTATAGCATCCAGTTAGCCCCAACAAACCCCCCAGCTT
This sequence comes from Avena insularis, assembly GCA_023614405.1. Classification (NCBI taxonomy): domain Eukaryota; kingdom Viridiplantae; phylum Streptophyta; class Magnoliopsida; order Poales; family Poaceae; genus Avena; species Avena insularis. The sequence continues at coordinate 288,152,551 of CM042688.1, read as the reverse complement.
TTTGATTGTTTTTGGAGTCTTCCAATTGATGATGTTTAAAATCTTAGTCAGATTTGTTGATACTCCCTTGCCAGAGATGATATGGCCTAAATATTCCACTTTAGATTGGCCAAAGCTGCAATTGCTCAATTTGGCTTTTAGTTCATGGTTCCTTACTATACCCAGAACTGTCTTTAGGTGTTGTTTTTGCAGGACTATGTCAGTGCTATAGATGAGAATATCGTCAAAAAACACTAGAACAAATTTCTTTAGGAAAGGGCTGAAAATGTTGTTCATCAGGTCTTAGAATGTTGCAGGAGCATTACTCAAACAAAATGGCATCACTTGTATTCATAGTGTCCAATATGTGTGGAGAAGGCAGTTTTGGGGATATCTTGTGGATGCATTCTGATTTGGTGATAACCTGACCCACGGTCCAGTTTGGAAAATATATTTGCACTTCATCCAAGAGATCCTCTATGACAGGAACATGAAATTTGTTTTTGATTTTCAACTCATTCAAGCTTTTGTAGTCAACACAAAGTCTCCAGGATTTGTCCTTCTTCTTGACCAAAATGATTCGGGAGGAGAAAGGACTGCAGATGTGCTGGATTTCATTGTTGTGAAGCATTTCCTTGATGATTGCTTCAATAGTGTTCTTTTGGCAATGAGACATTCTATAAGGCCTGATATTTGGAGGAGTTGCTACAAGAATGAGAGGAGTCTTATAGTCAGATTTCCTATGTGGGGGCAGGCCTGTAGTTGGAGCAAATATATCCTCACACTCTTGCAGAACATCTAGCAATTCAGTGGGTTTGTTATCATCTAGTAGGGTGGGGAGAGGATTGTCATTCACAGAGGGAGATTTTAGGAGGTATCCAGCTGCTCCTTGCTCCAGGAGCTTAGCACATTCCTCAACAGAGATGAACACGTTATCTTTTGGGACCAGGTGGTCATGAAATGTATGAGTAATCCCCTCTTTTGCTAATGATAATGTCCTGCCCACAAAGTCAAAGGTGAAAGAGTTGTATAGTTTGAACTAGCTTACACCCAGAATAATGTCAAATCCTTGTAACTTAAGGATTCTGAAGTCTGCCTGAAATGTATGCCTTCTATTTGAAAAGGACAGTTCAGTGCTACTGCCTCAGAGATCAGGAGTGCCTCCTCCTGCTACTGTGATTGTCCTGGGAGTGGTTGGTTGCATCACTATGTTGTGTTTGACAACATACTTGTAATCCAGGAAGGTATTGGTACTTCCTATATCAGCTAAAGCTATGGCTGAAGCTCCTTTGAGTTTGAGGAGGAGAGAAATAGTGCATCCACTAGGAGAACCAGTGTAAGCAGAGACAGAGATATGCATCAAATTATCTGTGTTCTTGTCTTATGGTTGTTGGTTCTCTATGTCAGGCTATTGGTGTTCTTGCACAGGTTGGGTGATTTCATTGTCCTCATCTTCAGAATTCCTCTGCATTTGTATGGCATTCAGATCCCTTTGCATTGGTTGACACTTGTGTCCTATGACCAATTGTTTGGGCAATACCAGCGTTTTCTGGCCTCTCTTGGTTTCCCATTAGGTTCCGTGTTGCGAATTTCTCTTCCTATCAGGACTCTTGGTGGAACATTAGGTGGTGGAAGAGTTCTTGTAGTTGATGACAGGTATGATTTCTCATACTGATGTGCATACCAGTAAGTAGACAGTAGAGTATCAGGTTTTTGACAGAGTATAGTGTTTGATATTATCCTTGAGGCCACTAATGAATCTGTTTACAAAGAAATCATGTGGCACATATGGCCTGCCTATCTTCATCATGGTCATCCATTGCTCATATGCATTGATGTAAGTGTGCACTGTTGTCACTTGCTTGAGATGTTGTAATTGGTCCATAGGATCCACTGCTTGGTTGTCAGGAAATATATCAATGGGGACTTGGCAAAGTTTTAGTCCATGAAATGTCTTGCAACTATAATCCTGAGCTATTGAGCCATGTTTTGGCTTGGCCTCTGATGTGATCTAGCCCCCAACACACTTTGTGTTCAGCTGTAATGCCCACAAGATTGAAAATATCTTTGCATTCAAGAATCCAAGCACAGGGACCATTTCCTTGTAATATTGGCAGCTCAACATGTGGTGTTCGCAGGTGTGGTTCATTGTAATTGTGGTTTGGGTTGTGCTAATTCTCTGGGATAGGTGGAATAGGTTGTTGATGACTGGTTGAGGGGGGGTATTGGTATTGGTTTGGTGGTAAGTGTTGTGAATAGTAGTTGGGGTATAGTGATGGTGGAGGGTAGTATGGGAGTTGTGGTGGCAAGTAGGGATTGTAGGGAAAAGGGTGGGTCGTTTGTGGAAAGGCTTGTTGGTAGGATTGGAAGGGCTGTGAGTTTGGTTGATTGTAGTATTGTGGCTGAGTTTGTGGATTGGTGTGTTGTGTGTAGTTGGTGTGGGTGGATGGGGATGGGTGGTGGAAACGATTGGTGGTGTTGTGGTTGTGACATGGGCATTCTGTCGAACAAGTGGTAGGCCTTGGGTGTTGGGGGAAGTGGAAGTTCATCAGGAGTAAAATTTCCTAATTGGGGTGGAAAAGGTTGTTGGTTTGGTACTGCGGTGGTCGGACTGGGTGTTGGGGCTGTAGTGTTGAGAATTAGTCAAAGGCCCTAGTTTGGGATGGTGGAGGTGTGGAGAAGGATTGGTGGGTATGATGTGGTGTTCCGTCGCTCGTGGAATTCATGGGATTGAATTTTTAGAAAGTTGTGGTCATGTTACTCATCATCGTGGTGATGTTAGACATCTCACCTTGGAGTTTGTTGAGAGCCACGGACGAATCGGAAGCCGCCTCGTGGGGAAGTTTGCCCTTCATCTGCTCCTCCTCGTGCTCATCATCGGTGGTGTGCTGTCGGGGAGCTGCTCGGCCAGAGCGCTCGTGTGAGTTTGAGCGCGACCTTGCATCTGATGGCATGGTAGCAGAGGGATTTTACGGCAGAGACGGGGTGACTCGGTAACTGCTGACTCATGTATTAACGAGCTCGTTGGGGAACCCCAAGAGGAAGGTATGATGAGCACAGCAGTAAGTTTTCCCTCAGTTATGAAACCAAGGTTAACAATCCAGTAGGAGCAAAGAAACACCCCAAAGGTGTAGCTAGCTGAACTTTGGTATGACTACATGCCAGCAAAGAACGTGGAGACCTGCACAACACAACCACAGAACTCTGTCCCCAACTTGCGATGAGGTTGTCAATCTCACCGGTTTTGCTGAAAACAAAGGATTAAACGTATCGAGTGGAAGAAAGTAATAGTTTGTAGAAAGTAAACACAAAGCAGTAAACAGTTGATTGTAGATTGATAGTAAAAGAAAGGACCGGGGTCCATAGTTCACTAGATGTGGCTCTCCTTAAGATAGATGACATGTTGAGTGAACAAATTACAACGGGGCAATTGACAAACATCGAGAAAGCATACAAGCATATACTACTCATCTTGACTCCTTTGAGATTCGATTGGGCATTACAACATTATACATAAACCGTAATCCAACTGCATCTACGACTAATAATCCACCTTCAGGTTATCATCTGAACCCCCTCCAGTATTAAGTTGCAAGCAACGGATAATTGCATTACGAATTGCGTGTAAAGTAAACAATACGATTGTTCTATGAACAAAGGATTGTTTTTTTCTCCCCAGTAGCAACAACACATCTAGTACCTTAGAGATTTATGTCACTTCCCTAAATTACCAGAGGCATGAACCCACTATCGAGCATAAATACTAACTCTTGGAGTTGCTAGCATCTACTTGGCCAAGATAGCTATTAACAACGAAAAGCATGCAAGATCACAAATAACAAAGACATGATAGAATCAATAATCAATCTGAAATAGCATCTCAATATCCATCGGATCCCCGCAAACACAACATGTAGAATTACAAATAGATGATCTTGATCATGAATGGAGCTCACAAGATCTAAACATGATAGCACAAAGGAGGAGAATAAACCATCTAGCTACTACATGGACCCGTAGTCTAGAGATGAACTACTCACACATCACACCGGAGGTTTGCATGATGATGAAGAAGGCCTCTAGGGTGAATTCCCCTCTCCGGCAAGGTGTCGGGAAGAGCTTCAGATCCCTCCCAATCTAGGGATGGAGATGACGACGGCTACAGATTCTTTTGTGGATTTTTGATCGGGTACTTAGGGTTTCCGTATCAGGGGCAATATATAGGCGGAAGGAGAGGAGGGTGCCTGGCGGCGGACCACCCCGGCACGGGCCAGCCTGCCACGCTGCTGTGTGGTGTGGCCGGGCCCCATCCCTCTCCGTCTCGTATTTTGGCTCCAGTGTCCTCGGTGAAAAACTGACTTTGGCTTTTGTCCCGTCAATTCGAGAATATTCATTTTCGACTTTCCGGAACCAAAACATCGAAACAGTAATTGCACTGTGGCTCTTGTTAATAGGTTAGTCCAAGAAATCATATGGAAAGTACTCCAAAGTGTGGACAAAACATAAGAAAGTAGATAAAACCAAGCATGGAACATCAAAAATTATGGATACGTTAGCAACGTATCAACATCCCCAAGCTTAACTCCTGCTCGTCCTCGAGTAGGTAAGTGATAAAAAGAAAGAATAATTTTTGAGGTGACATGGACCATCATAAACTTGATCAAAGTATTTGTAAAACATTCAAAGCTGGGATCATAGTACTTGAATCATAACCTAAAAGAAAAAAGTTCTAGCAATAAGACAAAGAAACTATGTTGCAACATGAAAAGGCACAAACAAAAGATTCATGAATAACAATGCTTTGCAAGACGTTTGTTTGTTTCACATAAAGAAAACATAGCATAGTGGCATTCAGCTTGTCCCTCATAGAGTAGCAAACATAAATGCATAGGACACCTTCAAAGTTTATAAGAGTGACTAGATACAAATAGTTTAAAACAACCAATATCAAGGTATGCATCAATCAACAAGTCTTGGGACAATGCACATAGAACTAAGAATGGCCACTATGCTCTCAAAGTAGGTGCATAAAGGTAGAAGGTGGAGACTCAACATAAAAGCAAAAGAAGGGCCTTCATGGAAGGAAGTAGGGATTCAAGTCTCATAAAGAGCTTCCAAAAATTATGGTACTTAATAGCTTTTAGCTCTCATTGCCCCTATCATAAGCATCTTGAAGGTGATTAAGGTTAAAGTGACACAACTAAGAGGATATGCTTGACAAGTTATAAACCGAAATCTCATGCCCGTTACTTACGAAGACCTAACCTCATGGTACTCAACTTTAGTCACCAGTAAGCTCTTGTCATTGTAAGTACATATGTATCATAGAGAACCGCCAACAGGGTGCCCCTTACACATGATACAGGAGCTATCTCATAATCAAAATGACAAGGGAAGCAGACAATGAGCATCTCAGCGATCTTTTTATTTGCTATTTGCATAGATTTTTATTGAGGATGCTTCATAGAGTGCTCATTATGGTTATGCTGCAAGTTTCCACCATGATTAGGCATGGCTTAGGCTAGCGGCCCAGGCGTTTCTCTAACACAAATGCAAACTCCATGATATTACAAGTTCCCCTTTTATTTCACACCGCCGGGATCCATAAGCAAAAGAACATGATATCAACGGGGTACAAATTACAAGTGCAATGTTGAAAGCGTTCCCCATGATACATGGTTCTTCTAATTTCAACTTATAAAGCGCAAGCATATACGCAACAAAGATGGACGCAATGGTTCAGGTTTATTAAATGCAAAAAAGTAAAGTGTGCCATCAAAAACATGAATATACTTGGAATAGCATATGCTAGTATGTAGGTATGGTGGAATCTTTGGAATAACTTGGTTTTAGGAGTTGGATGCATGAGTAGAACTCATACTTTGTTGTGGAGCCTAGCAAAAGACTGGGAGCGACCAACTAAGAGAGCAATAATGGCCATAATCATGCAGAGCGACAAAACATCATTGATCAAAGCATAAAGTGATACTACAAGTTGAAAACTAAAGGATCATAAAGCCTATGGTGACTTGAGATAGTCATAACATGGTGTGAGCATGTGCCAAGTCTACCCAAATAAAGCATCAAAGGAGAATACTACAATACTATGCTTTAATATGCTAAAACAACGCATGATTCTTCCAAGGCACATTAAGCGATCTCAATTGTTTATAACAAGTCATGCTACAGCAAAGAATACTAAGCATAAAGACAAAACAATATCAAGCATGGCATGACAAAGCATAGGCCACAGTCAAAAACAAGCTCTCTTTACCTCTTAAGCATGAACTTTCCTACTCTTTTCCAATCCAAACCAAACTATTTGAAAACCAATGTATGAAAGAGGGGGTCCAACCAATTCATTCAGAAAACTAAGCAAACAAAGCAAATGAAAAACCAAAACGAAAATGAAAAAGAATATGCTCCAAGAACAACACAACTGTGCATGAAACAATAAAAATGAAGCGTTTGTAAGAAACCTGGGATTTTTATTGATGAAGAGGGGGATGCCTTGGGCATCCGCAAGCTTTCACGCTTGTACTTCTTGGATATTTCTTGGGGTGACACGCGTGGAATCCCCAAGCTTGAGCTTTAGTCCATTCTTCATCTCATTACTTATTCCTTTCATACACCTGAAATTTTTCCTTCATACAAAACTTCACACAATCTTTATTAGCAACATTAGTGCACTCAAGATAATAGGTCTTTAGGTTCAGTTCTAACACCAATAAAACTTCCATTAAAACACTATCTACTGTAGCACTTCCCTCAAAAAGCTCAATTCCTCAAAAGAACTCAAAAAGGAACCAACAAGAAGCAAATGTAGAAAATGGCAGAAATCTGTCAAAACAGACCAGCAGGTAAAGACGAATTTTTTCGAAGACCTTCTGTTTCTCAAATCGAAAAGTGTTGAACTAACGAAAGTTAGATAACAACCTGGGGCACAAGCACAAAATTCACGCCTCAAAAGGACGTACAGAGATTTTACACGAATTTTTAGGGTGAAGCACAGAAATCTGTTTCGGGACAGCAACTTTCCTAATCATTACTTCTCTCTCATTAGAGATTACACTTGGCATAAAAAGCAAATAAAAAGGATAAGGAGCGGTTATTACTGAAGTAATAACTTCCAAGACTCATCTAAAACTTTTGGGTTATCTCCCAATAAGTATTTTTTTTAACGCCTTTAAGTTAGGCATAAGAAGCAAGAAAAAGGATCAAGTGTTCTCAAATGAAGAAGCGGTAAGAGCAAATTTTGTTTTCATAGGAGAGGCAAAAGAAATCTTCTCTCTCTTCTTAGGGACATGTTCTATACCTTTCTTTAGTGGGAGTTGATATTTAATGGTGCCTTCTTTCATATCAATAATGGCACCAACAGTTCTAAGAAAAGGTTTTCCCAAAGTAATAGGATAAGAAGCATTGCATTCAACATCCAAAACATAGAAATCAACAAGGACATAGGCATTGTTAACCATAATAAGAACATCATTAATACTCCCCATGAGTTTCTTTTTAGCGTTATCATCAAGTGGGACATTCAAATAACAATCTGCAAATGGTGGCAAATCAAGCATATCATAAATCCTTCTAGGCATAATAGAAACACTACTATCAAGATCACATAAAGCTTTGAAATCAAAATCATTCACTTTCATATTAATAATGGGTTCCCAACCATGTTCTTGTTTTATAGGAATAGAAGCTTTATGTTTCATCTTTTCTTCTTTAATCTTTATGAGAGCATCAGTAATGTGTTTTGTAAAGGCCATATTCATAGCACTAGCATTAGGACTTTTAGCAAGCTTTTGTAGGAACTTAATAACTTCAGAGATATTGCAACCATCAAGATCAAAATCATAATTATCATCTAAAGTAGTAGAGCTATTACTAGCCTCAACACTCGTGGTAGTGATAGTAGAAACACTAATGTTTCTAGCAATTTCATCTTCTCTTTCCCACTTAGCATGCAATTCAGCTAATAGTCTAACATTTTCATCAATTCTCACTTGTATGGCATTAGTAGCTGCAAAGGGATTATCAATAGTTTTAGGTTTAGCAGCCATTTTATTCAAAGAAGATTGAGCTTCAGCCAAAGATGTTATATTTCTTTCAGCATTAGAGAGTTTTTCCTCAGTAGTTTTATTGAAAGTAGTTTGTTTACTAATAAAGTCTTTAAGCATAACTTAAAGTTCAGAGGGAGCACACCTGTTGTTGTTGTAGGAATTTCCATAAGCATTACCATTGTTGGGAGGATATGGCTTATAATTGTTGTTACCAAAATTATTCCTGTAGGCATCATTGCTAAAATCATTATTTCTTATAAAGTTCACATCAACTTGCTCTTCTTGAGCAACCAAAGAGGCTAAAGGAACATGATTTGGATCAATATGAGCTTTCCCATTAACAAGCATAGACATAATAACATCAATCTTATCACTCAAGGAGGAGGTTTCCTCAACATAATTTACCTTCTTACCTTGTGGAGCTCTTTCAGTATGCCATTCAGAGTAATAAATCATCATACTATCCAGAAGCTTTGTTGCAGCACCCAAAGTAATGGTCATAAAGGTACCTCCAGCAACAGAATCCAATAGATTTCTTGAAGAATAGTTCAATCCTGCATAAAAGGTTTGGATGATCATCCAAGCAGTCAGTCCATGAGTGGCACAATTATTTACCAAAGATTTCATTCTTTCCCAAGCTTGAGCAACATGTTCATTATTAGATTGTTTAAACTTCATTATTTCACTTCTCATAGATATAATCTTAGCAGGAGGATAGTATTTTCCAATGAAAGCATCTTTGCATTTAGTCCAAGAATCAATACTATTCCTAGTTAAGGAATTCAACCATTCTTTAGCTTTTCCTCTCAAAGAGAAAGGAAACAATTTAAGCTTAATAATATCTCCATCTATATCCCTATGCTTTTGCATCTCACAAAGTTCAACAAAGTTATTTAGATGGGCAAGATCTTCATTACCAATACCAGAAAATTGTTCTCTCATAACAAGATTGAGTAAAGCAGGTTTTATCTCAAAGAAAGTAGCTTCAGGAACAGGTGGAGCAATAGGTGTGCTCATAAAATCATTGTTGTTGGTGCTAGTTAAGTCACACAACTTAGTGTTTTCAAGAGTAGTCATTTTTTTGTGTTTTTAATAAAGAAAGCAAACTTGTAAAACTATTTTTTGTGTGTTTTTGATAAAGAAACAAGCAAACAAAGCAAAATAAAAATAACAAAGCAAAGAGATTGGTTATGAGGGACTCCCCTTGTGAAGATGTCCTTGACTCCCCGGCAATGGCGCCAGAAAAAGTACTTGTTGACTCGTGTATTAACAAGCTCGTTGGGGAACCCCAAGAGGAAGGTATGATGAGCACAGCAGTAAGTTTTCCCTTAGTTATGAAACCAAGGTTATCAATGCAGTAGGAGCAAGGAAACACCCCAAAGGTGTAGCTACTTGAACTTTGGCAGGGCGCACTACCGGTGCCAGCAGCAATGTGGAGACCTGCACAACACAACCACAGAACTCTGTCCCCAACTTGCGATGAGGTTGTCAATCTTGCCGGTTTTGCTAAAAGAAAGGATTAAACGTATCAAGTGGAAGAAAGTAATAGTTTGCAGAAAGTAAACAGTTGATTGTAGATTGATAGTAAAACAAAGGACCGAGGTCCATAGTTCACTAGAGGTGGCTCTCCTTAAGATAGATGACATGTTGGGTGAACAAATTACAGCAGGGCAATTGACAAACATCGAGAAAGCATACAAGCATATACTACTCATCTTGACTCCTTTGAGATTCGATTGGGCATTACAACATTATACATAGACCGTAATCCAACTGCATCTATGACTAATAATCCACCTTCAGGTTATCATCCGAACCCTCCAAAGATTAAGTTGCAAGCAACGGATAATTGCATTACGAATTGCGTGTAAAGTAAACAATACGATTGTTCTATAAACAAAGGATTGTTGTTTTCTCCCTAGTAGCAACAACACATCTAGTACCTTAGAGATTTCTGTCACTTCCCCAGATTACCAGAGGCATGAACCCACTATCGAGCATAAATACTAACTCTTGGAGTTGCTAGCATCTACTTGGCCAAGATAGCTACTAACAACGGAAAGCATGCAAGATTATAAATAACAAAGACATGATAGAATCAATAATCAATCTGAAATAGCATCTCAATATCCATCGGATCCCCGCAAACACAACATGCAGAATTACGAATAGATGATCTTGATCATGAACGGAGCTCACAAGATCTAAACATGATAGCACAAAGGAGGAGAACCAGCCATCTAGCTACTACATGGACCCGTAGTCCAGAGATGAACTACTCACGCATCACAACGGAGGTTTGCATGATGATGAAGAAGGCCTCTAGGGTGAATTCCCCTCTCCGGCAGGGTGCCGGGAAGAGCTTCAGATCCCTCCCGATCTAGGGATGGATATAACGGCGGCTACAGACTCTTTCATGGATTTTTGATTGGGTACTTAGGGTTTCCGTATCAGGGGCAATATATAGGCGGAAGGAGAGGCCGAGGGGGTGCCTGGGGTGGCCAGGCCACCCCCTAGCGTGGGCTAGGCCTGCAGGCCAGCAGTGGTGTGGCGGCCCCCCCCTCTCCGTCTCGTGATTCGCTCCAGTGTCCCTCGGTGAAAAACTGACTTTGGCTTTTGTCCCCCAATTCCGAGAATATTCATTTTCGACTTTCTGGAACCAAAACAGTAGAAAACAGTGCAGCATCGTGGGCTCTTGTTAATAGGTTAGTCCAAGAAATCATATGAAAAGTACTCCAAAGTGTGGACAAAACATAAAAAAGTAGATAAACCAAGCATGGAACATCAAAATTTATGGATATGATAGCAACGTATCAGCAACCTCGTTGCCGGATCTTGTAGGGAAGGAGGGGAGGGTCGCCGCTGCAAAGAGGGAGTGAAGGGAGCGTACTCAGGTTGACACTCTGATACCACCGTGTCAGGACCCACTGGGGATCACCGATGATAAATCAAGGAAGGAGGAAGAATGTGGAGCTCGGGCGCTCGGATCTACATGACAGTTAAGGAAATGAAAATACAGGAAAGGAAATTTAGGGTTTTCTATTAGCTGTGTCCCATCCTTCCACTCCTGCTCCTTTATATCGAAGGAACATACCAGCTAATGGATTCTCTCTTTCACGGTCGACCGCGTGCTGCGGTCACGCTGGCTCGGAAGCGCGACACTACAATTCCCTTTCTCTCACTCACATCCTTTCCCTTTTTCGGTCGTGCTCATCACCGCCCTCTCCTCGCTTTCCCTTCACCTTTTCGCGTCTGCCCTGGTGAATCCTCCTCCCGACGACCTCCCCGCCACCGGACCGCCACTTCCCCTCCGAGTCGCGGCCATCCAGGTCCCCCTCCTATTTCCTTCTATTTATGTCGTCGTTCGCTCAGACCATGGCCGCCCCCTTTCCCGCACCCTCGAAGCAATCCCAGACCATGGCCTCCACCGCACAACCACCTCCCCCGCTGTGAGCCCTCCTCCGAGACGATTCTCCTAGCCCTGCCTGCCCTCCACCGGGTGACCCCCTCCCTCTGAAGGCCGGAACTAGGAAGAGGAACCATGCTCGCCTCCACCATTGATCTGCTCGACGAGGACGCCGAAGGCATGTTCACCGGTTCCCTCCCAGGGCCCATCGACCATGCCCGAAGGCTGTCGGACGTTTGTGCGGTGTCCTCCCACCACCACCGGCTACGTACCTACAGATCGATCTGTGCCCGCTACCAGCCCCCACGGTGGTCATGGATCATGTGCGGCGGCCACCTGCAGCGGGCCACCGGCTCCCTCGTCCAGGAACCCTGCTGGGCCCTGATCTCTACTACCTCAAGGTTACCTCTCCGTTTAGTACACATACATATTGCATCTTTGATTCTGTACGTGTGCCCTTACCCTCAGTATCATAGTCATCATTACCAATGCTTTGTTGTAACAGTTGAGCTTCTTGTCTCCTCTGTTTGCTTTAGATCTTCATAGCTCCAATTTGTTCCTCCTATTTTAACCCAAAATTTTTCATGATGCCATTACATAGTATTGCCCAGCTTGAAACAAAAAGTTAGAAATTTATGCCTACTGAGGCTGCTACCTAGTGGCTCGCTTTTCTGTGGAAGTGCAAAGCGAACATTTGGAAATTGTTATGTGGTGAACATGGTTGTATGGATTTTGTGCTACAACAACTTTGAATTGCATATCTATATCCATGTAGAAATGATTTGTCAATACAGTTGTTGCAAGACCTAAAGTATTGTTTCACTCGATTGACAAATGATTTGAGACATTATACTTTGTTGTGTTTATTTCTTAAGATTTTGTCGGTTCATGAGCAATCGGGGAATGCTAAAACTTTAATACCCTACTGAACAATAACGCTACAGGGGGTCAGTATCTCTATTATAATTTGTTAGTCATATTGTTTTTACAGTAATGAGTATGCCATCCTATCAGCCCCTACCTAAGAAATCATAATAGCTAATTTTATAGCTATAAGTTATTATAATTTGATAGTTTTGCGATGACTTGGTTGATACCTTGCTAACTAACATGTTGGTATCCTTTTTTGGTGTCCTGATAACTTCTTCATAAATGCCTTGGTAGGTTTACCATGACATGGTGGATAACTTTCTATATATGCCCCTAGGTATTTTTATCTAGATTTATTTAGTTATTCTGTTTTTTTGCTTTGATAAGTTGTTCCACATCACATTGGTAACATCCTAATTAACATGTTATGTAGCTTCTTTCATTGCATTGATAACTTCTTCATAAATGTCTTAATAGTTTCGTCATGACATGGTTAATAACTTGCCCAATTAACATGTATGTTTTCGTTGACTTGATAACTTCTCCATAAATCCATTGATAGTTTTGTCATGACATTGTTGATAACTTGACATATATGTCCTAGGTATTTTTTTATCTATCTTTTTGTGGTTATGGTTTTTTGCTTTGATAAGTTTTTCCCACATCACATTGGTAACTTGCTAATTAATATATTGGTAGCCTTTTTTGATATACTTGATAACTTTCTTCATAAAATGCTTTGATAATTTTCCATGACATGGTTGATAACTTGCTAATTACTCCTCCCGTCCAGAAATAACTGAATTGAGTTTGTCTAGATTCGAATGTATCTAGACGCATTTTAGTGTATTGATACATTCGAATTTGACAAACCCAAGTCAGTTATTTCTGGACGGAGGGAGTAACATGTTTCGTAGCTTATGTTTTTGGCTTGATAATTTCTTTTACAAATGCCTTGATAATTTTCCATCACATGGTTGATAACTTGCCAATTAACATGTTACGTAGCTTATTTTGTTGGCTTGATGATTTATTTTACAAATGCCTTGATAGTTTTCGCCATGTCATGGTTGATAACTTTCTAATTAACATGTTGGTAGCCTTTTTTGGTGTCTTCATAACTTCTTCATAAATGCCTTGATAGTTTATCATGACATGGTTGATGACTTGCTATATATGCCCCTAGGTATTTTTATCTAGTTTTTTTAGTTCGTTTTTATCCTATCTTGTACTTTAATAAATAATCTTGTCAATTGAGGTATAGTACCAAATATTATTAATAGGCTTACATTTTCAATGCTTATGCAGATAATGAGTCTTCGGTGGTGCAAAAGAGGGGCTCTGACTCTTGCTTTAGCAGAAATCAAATTCGAATTTGATAGTGAAACTCATGATCCTCTTGACATAGGTATGCAGATTTGTAAACCTAACTGTTGTAGCATTTTCTATGCCTTTGTTATGTAGATGAAGTGCTTACACTTAAGTTCAACAGAAATCTATAAAATTTGCGAGGCAAATCAAATTATTGAAGAGTTTATGATGGCAGCGAATGTTTCTGTTATTGAGAAGATTTTGCAGCACTACCCCTTGTGTCCATTGCTACAATACATATTTGATCTGTTCTTTTTTATCTTGTCACGTTCAAATCAGATTGAGGTCACCATTCTGATAGTGCATCCAAAGTTCAAAACATATCTGCATTCCTAAGGAATTTCCTAAAAAATATTGGTCACATCTTATATTTCATAATTGAGTACACCTTTTCACCTCTTGACCTGATCATTCAAGCCTATAGAGCCAAACTTCTAGAGTTGCTTAGGTGCAATCATGATATAACCTGTAGAATAGGAAAGTCCAGTCCAATGAGGCAGGGTGCCAAATTAGTATGTTTATGACATATCGTGATGTTACTTTATCATGTTAAATAGATATGATTGCTCAATTTCATGTCAGGCTTAATTATAGAGTTTGCATTCCATCACAGAAAATAATCTTACACTTATGCTTCAACTCAACAAGTGCCAACTCGTATATATCATCTGCCTTTTCTTCTAACGTGTGTTATCAGTTGCAATTCGATCAGGTGTCCAATGCCACTAGAATGCCTTGCCAACCTCTACAAAATTATCAGGCAGACTATAGGCGGCCACATAGCACATTTCCTCTCATTCCTGAGCGCCAACAGCTGGACCATCATGGATGCCGGAGAGCAACAGTGCCGGCAGTCGCGAAAGTTCAGGAGGTGTTGGTTGCATGAGATCTGCACTGTTGCTTTGTCACCGCTCGCAAGCGGCTCTGTTTGTTTGTTGATTAAGGAACCAGTGAATGCACTCGAATACTTGTTGATGGTGTTTTTAGCTTGTTTTTTCTCCATTTTCTTCTATTATTTTGAGAGCTAGTTGCTTCTGGTTTATAGTTCTTGAGATAGAAGGTTTGCTTGTATTAGTCTTCTGTTGTTTATCCTGAAAATGTTCCAACTAGATGTTGAGTTTTCCAACTACGTAATTAGTGATGTTCAGGTTTCTGTTATTCCATTGGAAAACTAAAACTTTTAGACAGTACTGATACATGAGGCCGGATTCATTGGGAATAGAAGAACACCTAGGATCTTTAGATTTATTTATTTATTTTTGCAGTTGAAAGTAGCAGCCAATCACTGTTGAAAGTAGCAGTTCATTCTTGTTGAAAGTAGATTTTACTACAGAGTATAATATTTTTCATCCTTTTTATTTACTAGCACAAATGCCCGTACGTTGCACTGGGATAAAAACTTTTTATTGCATGACGCATATTCTAGCCATTCTCACCTCTTAGTTCCCATGGATGGAATTTTCTCTAGACTGTCCGTGTGTTTTCCTTCATTTTTTGTGTGTCTATACACTTGCTTTAATCACCATGCAGATGATCGTGTCACAACCACATGAGCAATTCCTTCCTCACCCTTGTTGATTCTCGATTAGGTAAGCAGCTTAACATATTTATCCCTAGTCAGCTTATAATAAGAAAATATTTTAGGTATGCAATTTACTTCTCATCGTAATCCATCGTTTTGTCAAAAAAAACTGATCGTTTTAGGTATCCTAAGGGGCATTTTACACCAGTTTATCTTCTCCGTCTCGACCCCCCATCCTCCCCCAAAGCGTGAATTTGATGTGAGACGCACATCTCGGATCGTCCATGGAGCAGGCACTACGATGGGGAGTTTCCAACGCCCTCTCACAAGCCTCACATTGGGCCGAAACTTCTCTGCTCGTCAACCATCGCTCTCTGCTTCTGTTGCTTGGCTTATTTGACAGCCTATCCGTAAACGTATATAAATTGGTCGAATTTGGTGTCAGGGAGCAATGTGGTACTATTCAATACGGTGGCATGAGACCTTGTACGACCGGCGTTGAGCTCCTGGAGTACGACCGGACCTGATATATCTATGTTCAGGTTGTTTGTTACACAATCGCGCAGCAAAAAGTAGATCAAACGAAGAACAAGAACATAAAATTTTACGTGGAAACTCTTGTGGAAAAACCACGGAACACGTGAAGACGTATCACTATAATTGGGAGGAGTATTACAATACACGAGAGAGGACAAACCCTCGATGTGTTATCAATATGATAGAACTCTCTCAATCTAATCTGTAACTACCTGACACTATATAAAAGGGCAAACAACTCTCTTTTTGGCGGACACGAAATAGAGTTGTAAATGTGCTACATCTAGCATGCTTCTGTAGTACATAGGATACGGATCATATTCAACAATCTCCACCTTAAGCCGAAATCCCTTATAAAAGTCATAGATAACATTCAACTCCTCAATTAAAGTCATCATCACAAGTAAACCTTGTGCCTTAAAACGTCCATAGGACAAATAAACTTCTATGAAGTCACATTGAGCAAATCAAACGGCAGGTTGTTCAAAAATAACATAGCTGTCAACAAAGCAGATAAACGAACTTGGATCTTCTATAATACCAGATAAAAGTTTGAGTATGTGTCACTGACCTCCAAAAAAACTGAAATTGCTCAATCATCAAATGACTTAAGTCATCATATCTTCTGTGATGCTTGAGTGAGCACAAAGCTCATAGTGCAACATCTTGATGCACATAACATTGTAAAGAACTCATCTCACGGAATCTGAACGTGCTACAAATCAAAGAGCACAAACCTCGGCAAACAATACTCATGCAAGAGCATCTGATACGGAGGACATCTCGTACACCAAAAACTGACGTCTTGTAATGGTTGATAAAAAATCCATGACATGGTTAAAAATTGTCCATGTAGAACAAATGTCGGATGAAGGAACCTTCTCAACATGCAAAAGAGCTTAAACACTGCAATAGACCCCTCTTAAAAGAGCAAAGACAACTAAACAATATTGTAGTATCTAGCAGAAAACAAATCTCCTATTGCACCTCAAACTGATCCTCATCACAAACTTGAATAACAGAGACAAAGAACCTTCACATGCATAACAACAAAACTCTGGAGAGCAATGCTAGCTACCAACAGGCTTAACAATCACCTCCTCCATAATTTTTTAAATTTCTGAATTGTGTTCTTCATATAATCGCAGCAATATAACACCTTGAATTTGTATCCACAATATCTTCCATATAAATGCCAACGAATATGAATAATCATAAAACTTACTTGAACTTCCAGCCTCCAAACAAGATAATCCAAATAACGAACGTATCGTCATAGAACGTCGCAAGTAGAACCACCATAATGTTGAGCTCAAACTGTAGTATAGACTTGGATCTAAATCAACAAACTCTACCTTGAACTGAAAACTATCAAAACGATGATCATCTCAGCGGCAAATCTTCGAACATAGATGCGCGGGTAGAACCGGTATTGGAACCGGGATAGAGCAGGGTCAAGCTCGAGCTAGAAAATAGAATGTTCACTTTTGTCCGTACCGACTGTGCTAGAATGATCCGCATCATCTTCGACTTGACGAAACAAGTTAGATCAAAATCGACTCTTGATAAAATCATAAACAGCGGAATAAATAAAGTCTGGAAAATAGCAACTGGTGGTCTTAGACACGTGGACAAAACATGGGATAAAAGGTCAGATCGATCTATCCTGGAACGCTTTGAAGTGCACGTAGCAGTATGGAGTAGATCAGATCAATACGTGCTTGCCTTGGGGACTTGATCCTTAACCTGATCGATGTAGAACTTCTGTCTTCGACTAGCTGCTTCTGTAGATCGACTCGAATAGCAATTTCTGTCGGACACGGCAACGAAAATCGATTATGTGAATCAATGACGCGACCGATTACTTAGTCCGCAGAAATTGTTTCCTTCCGGATCGAACACAGCGAATCAAACCGAATCGACGAAGGCGGCGCACGCGACACCAGCCAAAGAACTCTGCGTCGTAGTCTCCAGATCCAATGTCAACACAAAGATGCTTCGTTCTTGGTGAAACTGTGATGGCGCAAGACTGCGGCTGTTGATCCCATGAAGAAGCTGTGCGGTGCTGCCCGGGAGGCAGTGGAAAGTCTCCCGGGCAGTAAATCTTCGAACCTTCGGTTATTACACAATCGTGCAGCAAAAAATAAATCAAACGAAGAACAAGAACACAAAATTTTACGTAGAAACCCTTGCGGCAAAAATCACGGAACGCACGAAGACGTATCATTATAATTGGGAGGAGTATTACAATACACGAGAGGACAAACCCTCGACGTGTTATCAATATGGTGGAACTCTCTCAATCCAATCTATGACTAACTGGCACTATATAAAGGAGCAAACAACTCTTTTTTTGGCGGACACGAAATAGAATTATAAATGTGCTACATCTAGCACGGTTGGCACGCCATAGTTCGTAAAGACTCCTTCTATAGTACATAGGATACGGATCATATTTAACATTGTTGCCTTGTTGGTCCTAGGCCATGATGTTGGGCTTGGCCCAGATGTGTGCATCGGAACGTTCAAGTATTGATAGGGGAAAAAAGTATTGATCGGGACAAGCTACGGAAACATTCAAGTATTGATAGGGGGAAAAAAGGTATTGATCGGGACAAGCTACGGAAACATTCAAGTATTGATAGGGGGGAAAAAAGGTATTGATCCGGACAAGCTACGGGTCAAGTAAACGGACTTTTTTTTTAATCTTTTTTTTATCGAGTATAAACGAACCGTTTTTTCTGGTGGTACTGGTGGTAATATGTAATTTGATGGAAGAATAAAAATATCTAAAAAAGTCTTGAACCAGAAAAAATAATTCATTATTTGTTATTATGTATAGATATAGATATAGATATAGATATAGATATACCTTGTCTAAAAAGGGAATTGTGGGGTGAAATTGAAAGGCTGGAAACATGGACTGAAATCATAGCGCTGCTCGGAAATAGAATAAGCTGGCACCGAAAGGGAATAAGCTGGACAGACCAATCAAAAAAGTAAGAGCTCGTTTGGCTCCTGTGCATTCATTTCATTTGATAGAAATGAAATGAATGCACATTCCACACATCATTTCATTTAGCATGAATTTAAATTCCAAATGAATTCTGCTGTTTGGCTGGCACAAGTATTCTGAAATGAAATGTGTTTGGCTACCATTTTGAGGTCAATTAATAAACAAGACAAGCGCTTGGCTTCAAAAATCAACTTTGGTACCAATAAACTTACACCACAAACTTAAACTCGTACCAATAAATAGATCTACAGCCCATATAATAACACAAATCCAAGCTTTAGGTCCACAATAAAGATGAAATCTTTGCAGTAACTACAAACGCCATGTTCAAGGCCATAAAACATAGATGCATGGAGTTGAACAAATTCAAGGTCTAAAGTATCAAGCAAGTCACAAAAGGTAAGCTGCTACAGCTTGTCATCATAAATATAGAACCTTTGCATCATTACATTACCAAACAAGAACCTTTGCATCACAGCAAGATCAGAAAGAGGTTATCATATTTTGATTTGCTTGAGAACCCACTTTTTCTTCATTTTTTGAGGCAATGCCATCAAGGACTTGAATTTTCGATCATCTGCAACTAAAACATCATAAATTGCTAACTGGTCATCATCTTCCAAATCTGGTATTTCAGCAAGAGCAGCCCATATTACTTGGTGATGCTGGTTTTGGTGGAGCCTCGTAAACATCAGCTTTGAAAACAGTGAAGTTGTCCAACTTGTCTCCTAGCATGGTAGCGATCGAATCATCGACCTGTACCTCTTCTTTGGACGATCTTCATCAGCTTGAGTGGATGAATTAGCATCTTTGTTGGTATTGTTGTTAGCATTCTCCTCGCCATTTCTGCTCCACTTTCACCGCAGTCCTTGTTCCCGCTCCAAGAGCTCGATCCACGGAGTAAATTGTGCTAATCATGTCCCAATACTTGATAACCTTGTACCTGTAAGAAGATGCATCCTCGTTGGCCTACAAATAAGAGGAACCGAATTATTCCACACATTTTTGCTATCATCAATAGCATTATTACACACATAAGTACTTGTTATGATTATTCCACACTTTTAGAGTATACACAATGAGAGCAAATGAGTAGATGGAACAATACCACTTTGAAATAGAGGATCATGTAGGAAGCAAGAGTATGTACTATATGAGTACAAGACTATGTCAACAAGAGTATGTACTACAGGAGTATGTCAACAAGAGTATGTACTCCAGGAGTACAGGAGTATGTTAACAAGAGTATGTACTACTGTTCAAAAGTGCATACATCTACTCCATTATCTCTTTATCCACAAAAACATGCAAGGAGTACAACACATACAGCAGCACACAAGTTCTATTGTTCTATTGTTTCAGTAGTTCTACCATACAGGATTAAGTTTTACTGTATTTTTATAGATGTACAGTTGAATTTTTTCGAGGGAACAAATAGAAATACTAGAAAATTTAAGGAAAACAAGGAGTACTTATGCAAAACAAGGAGTACCTTCACATAATTATTCCACACATCCTCGCTATCAATAGAGATCATGTTATTGTTCCAGTCCCACCCAAATCCACTCTGACAAAGCATCTTGTTGATGACAACCGCTTTGTCAAAAGTCTTGCTCCTAGAGATAATGTTCTCCTTTGTAATTTGACAGTCACACTTCTCTCTCACATTCTTCACCGCAGCAGTGTAAACATGAGGTTTCCACCCATTATGAGCACGATCTCCCTTGTTATAATGGTCAACGAATACATCCAACATAGCTTTATCCATTTGATCACCCACTTTACGTAGCCGCCTTTTTTCCCAGGATCCATACCTAAGTCAACAACAATATCATGAGTTAGTGGAGTGTGCGTATACTAGAGAGTAACAAAATTTGAGAGATATAAAACCTACCAAATATATATATATACACATAAAGAAGATCAGACAACATTCAAGCAAAGTCAAACATTTGCTTGTCCGCCTAGCTTGATAATCTGCCCACATCTGATTAGCTAGGTCCATTCTCTTATTGTTCCACTCACGAGTCATCTGAACGTGCCTAATCATATCAGGTTCCTCTTGAACTTCAATGGAAGCATTATTTAGCTGATTATCCACTTCATGTAACATTAAGTCATCCATCTCTCTTTGCCTATCAACTAGGAAGTTATGCAAGATGCAACAAGCATTGATGACTCGAATCTGGCATTATATTAGTATGTCAAATTAATACACAAATCCAAAAGAATCCAGGTAATGCAATTATCATAGATGTTACCTGATTTTTATTCCAAAAAGGAACTAGTCCCGAGAATAGCCCATCTCATCTTTATGAAAGCAAAAATCCTCTCAACTATATTCCTAGCGATGCATGTCTCAAGTTATAGAGCTCTTCGATTTTGTGGATTATTTCCATTGGCAGCCCACTCTTTCAAGTGATATCGTGTATTCCTGAATGGAGCAAGGAAGCCCGGACCATTTGTGTATCCGGCATCTACAAGGTAGTATTTTCCTAAGGTTTATGAAAAATATCCCATATTAGATTTCAGTTCATAAGTTTAAATATCTAGTCCAAAATTGTATGATACTAAGATAGAAAGTTACCACTTGGAACTTCAAAAGCATCTTCTCTAAACATTGCATCTCGCAACACTCTTGAATCTGATGCAGAACCTTCCCATCCCGCTAACACATACACAAACTTCATGCTACGGTCACAAACGCCCAACACATTTGTAGTTATGTCTTGCTTTCTATTCCTATATCTACCTTGCTTGCGTAGTGAAACACGGACGTCGACGTGTGTTCCATCTAAAGCTCCTAGCCCATCTGGGAACCACTTCCATCTATTGTCCGCGGGTAGTTCAGTTGCAGGGTTTGGCAATTTGATGAACTCATGTGATAAAGAAAGGATGGCTCCTAGCACCTCATTGAAGTGTCTGCAAATAGGTTCAAGTGTCCACCTATATGTGCTACGAATTAACCTAAACTTCATGCTATGGCTAAGAACTAGCAAGAAGATGGTTACAGCTTCTTCAACGGTCATGTAGAATGTGTCTTTAAGTCCAGCCCTTTCACGTAAGATAGCACAGAGGTCAAAAAAGGACCTCTTGGTAAACCTTAGAGTATCATAGCAAGACTGATTGGGACCCATATAAATGTTCTTAAGCATCCGCTTCCTAATTCTTATCTCGGCCTCTTCCTCACTGAAATCCCCAAGTTCTACAATCCTTCTCTTACAATAAATATCTGGGCTACTACTACGTAACAAAGAACCCATTGCCCCTCTTCCTTTTCTTCCTCCTCTCGTGATATAACTCTAGTTGTTGATCCGCCATCTATAATACATACAAAGAAGGGGAACTAAGTTGAGTAGTAAATTTTGAGATCTACACGCCGTAAAGAGAAACATCACCAAACAAAGTACCACAAACTACTACCGTGAACTAACTAATACAAACGTGATTAACAATAGCAGTATCACACGAGCTGGTACCACATGTACTAGTGATACGGTTATTTATCCTTAAAACAAAGTTGCTAAAATCAAGCAGGCACCACCCGTACAAGATTCAGTACAAACATTTTTGCGTATCTAGCTAAAGAACAACATCAGCCAAACCTTTTTGGCTGGCAGAAAACAAGCACACACCGCCACACCGGACATGTAGATACCGAATTGGTAGACAAGCGAGCAGCATGTATCAGAGCAGAGGTGTGCATGATGCATAACACAAGTTATCGTAAAATTTTCTATTGCTTTCTTCCATTACTTATCTAATTAATTGATACTATCAACATAATATAGCAGCAGCCCGTGGATTACATGATGATGATGATGATAAACTTATTCACATTATCACATATAGGACTACCAAATATTCAGAACTTGAGTGGTAAAAAAAGGAGACCAACAACTAGCTATAGCTAGCTTAATTAGTATCTCATATTTGCACGGCATCAACTGAACTTCTATATACAAAAGAGATATTAGCGGCGTCCCATGCATGTACTTGATTGAACAAAACTATTTGACACTCCTTGACCCATATTAGTTGACTCAAATTTGCCTAGATACGGATGTATTTAGCTAAAACTTGACTAGATACATCCATATCTAGATGAATCTAGGTCAACTAATATGGGTTGGAGGAGTAAAATTTCAGAACCAACAAATGCTACAAAGATATGAAATTACATAAGGATTGAGCAACAATCTGAATCCAAATCGGATAACAAGCACTCAATTTATCCTACCACCACAATGACAACACCACCGTATCCATTGACTACCAAGAACCACCTAACGAACAAGGGTACAAATTAAGGCAACAAGGCACCAAGAATAACGAGGATGTATAATAGGCATATCACGTAAAGAAAGAATGGGAGAGAGATGCCTGTAGTAGATCATACCTTGGCTGATGAAGGGACAAGGTGGAGGCACGTGTGAGAGGTTGGGGTCAAGATCCAGGCATGCTTGATTTGATTTGAACCCGCAGATTAGTTCAAAGCTATGGTTAGGGTTAAGGGAACGAGCAACAATCGTGAGGGTAAAGGATGAGGGGTGGATGAGGAAACTTGCCTGTGGTGAGGAGAGATGGACGAGCTTCCTGGTCGTGTATTTCTTTAGTGCGGGTTGATTAGGGAAGGAGAGGAGTTGAGGAAAGAAAATTCTTTCCTTTGGCGGAGTCGCTCCAGTGGGAAGGGAACATCCATGGCGAGGCGTGGGGTTGGAGGCGGATGAGATCGGGAGAAGGGTGGAAGATGAGATGTGGGAGAAGGGTTGGAGGCGAATGAGATTGGCAAGGGGGAGGAAGGCGTGGTCGTGATTCCAGAAAAATGACAGGGTAAGGGACAGGAATCCACTTAACACACCCGTCATTCCGGCTGGAATTCCTAAATGAAATGACATCTCAATTCCATGACAGCCAAACAACTTCGATTTTGGAATCTCAAATGAATTCCGCGATTCCGGAATGAATTGCCGGATACCAAACGACCTCTAAAGGGAATTGACGTTGCCGACCTAGACATACCAAAAACGGAAACCAAGAGAACTGGTCAGAAGTGACCGCGCGGGTCAATTGGAGCGGCCGACCGCCAAAAAGAAGTGCCCACCAGCTAATACAGTACCGCTTAGGGCATGTACAATGCGTCAGTCTTTCCTTAGAGTTGTTATGTCGTATTTTCGCTTAGTTGGAGAAGAGAGAATTAAGAGAGAAGGCTGTTTTCTCTATTGTACTTTGTAACTTCTCTTGTCAACATAATTTCTTACTATAATTAGACAATCAACATTAATTTTTAGAGATGACAATAAGAGATAATCCATTGTATGATTTATTATTATTGTCTTCTCTAGACTACGTGAAGTGCTAAGAGAAGACCTGCATTCTTTTCCATTGTACATGCCCTTAGTACAACTAATCAATGTTTAATTAAGACTTTAAACGGTCGCTTAACCACAAACGGAAATGATTACAGCTAGCTGTTGGATCCATATCTTGCGTCTTCAGCCGTAGATCTCAGGTTCGTCAGGTGGAACAGAGTGGGGTCCTGACAATCGGCAGCACAATGGGAGGAGGGACGGAGGCGGACCTGACCTTAGCCGCGGTGGTGGCGATGTCGCGGCCGTCGGCGGGAGGGCTGCGGCTGGTGCTCGAAGCTGCTGCCGGCGACCATGTCCCCAAGCCCATGCTGGTGGCCACCACTCCACCCCTCTGATCCCGAACTCATCTCCTCTCCTCCGCGTGCAGGCCTCGAAAGTCGAAACGGAAGCATCGCATCTTACTCATGCGGTGCCACTTCTCTCCGTGCAGATTAGGTGAGAAGGACCTACCTTGGTTGCTGACGCAAGGCCGAAAATCAATGCTCTACGCCTCTCGAAGGTCGGCCTACTGCTGGCGGTCGCCTGCATGAGCTGCTGCTATTGCCGCTGGCCACCACCCCTACCGGCGTCACTGTCCGTCATCTTCAAGGTCACCCTAATCCTATTCTGATGATCCCTCCTGTAGTATAGCTCTAATTAATTTCCCTAGCAGCCTATCATGTTGGTTGGTTCTTAGTCACACCAAAACAGAATCAGGGAGTTCGATCTACCTAGGGATTACCTGACGTGTGTGTGTTTTCTCGTCTTTTTTGACTTGGAACGCTGACATTTCATTAAACTTGGACGGCAGAATCACCGTACAGTGCCCTGCTTACATGCTCATACCACACTTGGTGGTTATTTTGCACCCAGCAAGACCAATTGCCGAAAGAGTATGGGCTGGCTTATTACAAGTACGAGGCACAAACACCACAATATGGTCTATGAAAGATGTAGTTAACATGAATTTAATTTCCTTGATGATAGCACCAATGTGCGAGAGATCATACTTGGGCGAAGTCAGTGCACTCTGGAGTGTGGTACAATCAGTTACCAATTTGACTTGCCCAATCCCCAATTGGTTGGCCATCTGTACTCCATGAAGCATTGCACTTGCTTCAGCTTGGAGAGCATCGCTAGCTGTTATGACCGGTTTAGCATATAACCGGAGGAGGCGGGCGCTCGAGCCGATGCTCCCCGGGCCGCCCTTCCCTACCACGACATCCGCCTCCGCGCCGTCTTCCGTCGTCTACACCCCCGAGCAGATGAGCGGGGTCCTCAACGACCTCGTCGCCGTCGTCCAAGGGATTCGGCTGTTCCTGATCGGGTCCCAGGGACCGCCTACGCCGCCGCAGCCGGCCGCCGTCACCGGTCCGCCATGGATCCCGGTGTTCCCGGTCGCGCCGCTGCAGCCTCAACCTCCCACGCCCCTGTCGTGGATGCAGTGGCAGTCGCCGATCACCACCGGCCCGGGCCCCGCCGCCTCGAGCGGTGTCCCGATCCAACATGTCCGCTTTCCCCCGTCGCCGTCACCACTTCCGGCGTGGCTCATCTAGTCGTCGCCTCCACCGGTCTATACGACGGCCGGGGACCAGCAGCGGCCTCCCCACTCGGACGCCACATCCTCGGGCTTCGCAGCCTCCCCCGTGGCCCGCGCTGAGCCGTATGTCCCTGGCGGCGCTGCCCCGATACCCCCACGCTACACCAAGCTCGACTTCGCCACCTACGACGGCTCGGAAGACACCCTCAACTGGCTCAACCAGTGCGAGTAGTTCTTCCGTGGGCAGCGTACCCTCGTCGGACCGCACTTGGCTCGCCTCCTATCACCTCCGGGGCGCCGCCCAAACATGGTATTACTCCTCGGCGGCGAGGCGGCATGCCCCATGGGACCGCTTCATGAGCTATGCCTCCTACGTTTGCCACGGTCGCGGTAGCCGGCGGAACAGGCGGTTGCGTTCACCACCATGGTGCAAGACTTCGCCGACCGCTTCTAGGCCACCTTGCCATGCTCACAGGGTGACGGGACAGCGATGAGCCGAGCTCTTCGTCGCGGTACCGGATCACATCCGGTGGGCGTGGAACTCAGGCCCCAAGACCTCCAGACGGCGATGCACTCGCCCGCGCCTCTGACGTCGCGCCTGGCGGTGCAGCTCGCCGTCATGGAGAGCGCAGGCCGCCGCCCTCCGGCGATCATGGCGGCGGTCGACCGAACATTGCACCGGCGAACCGCCGGCCGGCGGCGTGTACCTTCCGCGGCTTACTCGGCCGAAGCGGTCGAACGCCACCGTCTCGGACTCGCTTCAATGCGACGAGCCCTACGCCCCGGTCACGCTACGCGCCTCTTCTACCAGAGCGGTCGGCGACACCGAGGCGGACACGCCAGGAGCGCCCGGCCGCTGCCTCCACCGGCGCCGGCCGAGCCCACATCCGCCACCGATCCTGCCAAGGCATTTGTGGTCTCTCTCCATGCGTTGGCCGGCATACGCCATGAGCGCACGATGCTCCTGCCGGTGATGATTCACGGCGAACACCTGGTGGCACTGCTGGACACGGGCTCCACTCATAATTTCCTGCCCGCCGCCACCATGCGTCGTCTCGCCCTCCAGCCAACGGGCGACGATAATCTCCACGTGACCGTGGCCAATGGCGACCGCCTTCGCTGCCATGGGTTGGCGTAGCATGTGCCCCTCACCATCGGCGACGAGCACTTCACCATCACGTGCGCCGGCATCGACTTGGGCTGCTTCGACTTCATCCTCGGCGTGGACTTCCTGCGGACCCTCGGCCCCATCCTGTGGGACTTCGACACCCTCACGATGACCTTCTCGCGCCGGGGCCGCCGCGTCCGATGGGAGGGACTTGGGGGCGCCACCCTGGCACCAGTCAGTGCGCCATGTGGCGACGACGAGCGAGCACCTGCCGACCCAGCTCCTGCGGCGGCAAATGACCTCTTCGATGAGCCACAGGGGCTGCCGCCTGTTCGGGAGTACGACCACCACATCCACCTTCCGCCGGGTATGACTTCGGTGACGGTGCGACCTTACCTCTACCCCCAGTTGCAGAAGGACGAGCTGGAGCGGCAGTACGCGCTAATGCTCGCCGTGGGCATCATCCAGATCTCTATGTCGCCATTCTCTGCGCCGGTGCTTCTCGTCCGCAAGTCGGACGGCACGTGGCGCTTCTGCATCGACTACCGCACCCTTAACGCCCTGACGCTCAAGGATAAGTTCCCGATCCCGGTGGTCGACGAGCTCCATGGGGCACGCTTCTTCACCAAGCTCGACCTCCGATCGGGCTACCATCAGGTGCGCATGCACCCGGACGACATCGCCAAGACGGTGTTCCGGACCCATCATGGCCACTTCGAGTTCGTGGTGATGCCGTTCGGCCTCACCAACGCGCCCACGACTTTTTAGGCCCTGATGAACGACGTCCTCCGCCCATACTTACGTCGGTTTGTGCTCGTTTTCTTTGATGATATACTTATCTACAGCACTTCATGGGTGGAGCACCTTCAGCATATCGCCATCGTCCTCAACGAGCTTCGAGCGCATCGTCTTCACCTTAAGCGCTCGAAGTGCTCGTTCGGGACGGCATCGGTCGCCTACCTCGGCCATGTCATCTCCCCCGACGGGGTGGCTATGGACGCCGACAAGGTGGCGGCCGTCGCGGCTTGGCCGACGCCGCACTCACCACGTGCCCTCCGGGGTTTCTTGGGCCTCGCCGGCTACTACCGGAAGTTTATCCGGGACTTCGGCCTCATCGCGTCGCCACTCACGCGCCTGTTGCGTCGCGATGCCTTCGCTTGGGACGATGAGGCCACCGCGGCGTTCGAGGCCCTGAAGGGGGCCCTCACGACGGGCCCCGTTCTACAGATGCCGGACTTCGACCGGCCATTCATCGTCGACTGCGACGCCTCCGGTGCGGGGTTCGGCGCCGTCCTTCACCAGGGCGACGGTCCCCTCGCCTACTTCAGCAGGCCCTTCGCCGCCCGTCACCTCAAGCTGGCGGCGTACGAGCAGGAGCTCATCGGCCTGGTGCAGGCCGTGCGCCATTGGCGGCCCTACCTCTGGGGTCGCTCGTTCCGGGTTCGCACGGACCACTACAGCCTCAAGTTCCTCTTGGACCAGCGGCTGTCGACGGTGCCGCAACATCAGTGGATCAGCAAGCTCTTCGGCTTTGACTTCACGGTGGAGTATCATCCAGGGCGCCTCAACACCGTGGCCGACGC
Organism: Avena insularis; assembly: GCA_023614405.1. Classification (NCBI taxonomy): domain Eukaryota; kingdom Viridiplantae; phylum Streptophyta; class Magnoliopsida; order Poales; family Poaceae; genus Avena; species Avena insularis. The sequence goes on along the minus strand of CM042688.1, from coordinate 288,124,205 downwards.
CTTGTCTCGCCGCGACACCGACCCCGCCGACGCCGATGGAGACGCCGAGGGGGCAATGCTCTGCATCCGCTCGGGCCCCACTTTCGCCCTCTTCGCCCATATTCGTCGGGCCACCACGGCCGCACCGGACGCTCAGCTCCTGCGGCAGCAGCTGGAGGCGGGCGAGTTGGACGAGCCATGGCGCCTGGTGGATGGCTTGCTCCTGCATGGGCGCCGTATCTTCGTGCCCGACCACGACGACCTCCGTCATCAGGTGCTGCTGATGGCTCACTCAGCCGGCCATGAGGGTGTCCAGAAGACTCTCCATCGTCTCCGCGCTGACTTCTACATCCCCGGTGATCGGGCTTTGGTCCGGGACTGGGTGCGTTCATGCGAGACATGCCAGCGCAATAAGACGGAGACCCTGCGGCCGGCCGGGGTGTTGCAGCCGCTGGAGGTGCCATCTCAGGTGTGGGCTGATATCTCCATGGACTTCATCGAGGGCCTTCCCAAGGTGGGCGGCAAGTCCGTCATCCTCACAGTGGTCGATCGCTTCTCCAAGTACGCCCACTTCATCGCGCTCGGCCACCCCTATGTTAGCTCTAATCTTGATTTTCTCTCTGTATCTGCATTAGTCCATTTAGTTATGCATGTAGTTAGACAGGCAAGACGTCAACCAGCAGAGGTGCAAGGTGGGATGCTGTGACAGCCGTGCGAGACGGTGAGTATGGCGAGATGCCGATGATGGTGAGAGGCCGTTAGGCATACTCTGGTTGTTAGCCGCATGCATGAGTGCATGTGGATGTTTGACCTGGTTTTGTGGTACTAGAGCGAATCTAGGAGACGATAAGATCCGCTGTTAGTGATTAGTGCGTGCGTGCATGTGTAGTTGGCTTAGTGGCCGGTGTGGTGTGTGTGCACGGTTAGTGGGTGCGTGTGTGTGTCTATAAGTAGCACTGTAATCAGCATATTTGTTTCTACCCGAGAGATTAAGAAGAGAGAAAAGTTGGGCTGTGTGAGGCAGGCCAACACCAAATATTATCGTGTCTCCATTGTCTATTGTCTTGAGTGTGTTGTGAGAAGCAACCTAAGGGAGAAGAAGAAAGGAGCTGAGCGAGTTCAGCTCTGACACCCTACACTGTCGCGTCGGTGGCTCGCGCTTTCTTCGACGGCATCGTCCGTCTCCACGGGTTTCCCGTGTCGATCGTCAGCGATCGGGACCCGGTGTTCACGGGGCATGTGTGGCGCGATCTCTTCCGGATGGCGGGCGTGAAACTCCGTTTCAGCACGGCCTTCCATCCCCAGACGGACGGCCAATCGGAGGTGGTTAACAAGGTGATTGCCATGTATTTGCGCTGTGTTACAGGTGATCGTCCTCGCGCTTGGGTGGATTGGCTTGCATGGGCGGAGTACTGCTACAACACATCCTATCACTCCGCCCTGCGCGCTACGCCGTTTGAGGTGGTCTACGGCAGGCCGCCTCCGCCTATCTTGCCGGTGGATCCGGCGACGGCTCGGACGGAGGCTGCGGGGGAGCTTCTCCGCACCCGCGATGAGATGCTTGCCGAGGTGCGGCAGCGTCTCGTCCAGGCTCAGCAGCTGGCCAAGCACTACTACGACGGCCGCCATCGCGAGGTGGAGTACGCGGTGGGTGATTGGGTGTGGTTGCGCCTCCTGCACCGCTCCACTCAGTCCCTAGATCCCCGGGCAAAGCGCAAGCTGGGTCCCCGCTACGCTGGGCCATTCGCCATCCTGGAGCGCATTGGGCAGCTGGCGTATCGTCTACAGCTGCCAGCCGGGGCTCGCATCCACGACGTCTTCCATGTGGGGCTGCTCAAGCCCTATCGTGGCGCGGCACCGACAGCCACGCCAGCCCTTCCTCCGACTGCAGATGGGCGCTTGCTGCCAAGCCCGGCCAAGGTGTTGCGCGCACAGCTCCGTCGTGGCGTCTGGTACTTGTTGGTTCAGTGGGAGGGCCTTCCGGAGGAGGAGGCCACCTGGGAGCAGCGTGACGAGTTCCAGCAGCACTATCCAGACTACCAGCTCGAGGACGAGCTGTTTGCGCAGGCGGGGAGAGATGTTATGACCGGTTTAGCATATAACCGGAGGAGGCCCAATGGGCAGGCTTAGTTAGGGGCTTAGCCCAATTATCATATTTCCATTATATATATGAGTTGTAATCGAACATCAAAGGCAAGCAATAAACATAATATTTGTTGCCGACTCCTCAAGGAGTCGGACTCCCAGCCCTAGCCGCCGCCTCTCCTCTGCGCCGCCGCCTCGCCAAGCTCGCACGACGGCGCCGACTCGCCGGCGCCCTCGCATCCGCTCGCACGCAACTCCCTCCTTCCCCTACAACCTCCGCCCTAGACCTGATAGAGTAGTCGATCCTACCACTAGCATACTGGACTGCACCAGCAGCAGCAAACACCATATCACCATCACTGTCCCGTCCTATGGCACCCCATCCACCTCTTCCTTGGCTTGCTATGAAAGAGCCATCAGTGTTAACGAGGACCCAGTCTACCGGTGGCGCTTCCCAGGTTTCGATGCGTGTGGAAACCACCTTTGGTTTCTTCATTAGAAATTCTTTCCACTCACTTGCATGTGTCTTGGCAGTGAACTGCAAGTTGTTCAGGCTCTGCCTGCAAGTTGTGTTTTCTCGTCTTGATGATTAATTGAAATTTTATGTTTCTCTCATCGCCATGTGCAGCAAGTAGAATCTGCCCATCTAGCAACCAGACCTGCCATGTTCAATCTTTGATATTCCTTAGTCAGTTTTGATGCAACTCACGGTAATTAAGGTCACCCAATACTATTCTTGTATAGATCTGATTTCCATTAACCCATCATGTGTCTTTCTGGATTTCAGTGTAATTCTTTCTAAATGTAAATGCAACTCTGTAAGCTGTTGTGTGAAAAAATTCCATTGCAGCACATCTCTTCTATTTTTTACCCTTTTAAAGAGTGAACCAGCTTTGAATCTACTAATTGGCTTACCGTTGTGAGAAATAAACCATGCATGTAAACATGTAATTGGACATGTAGCTCTTTTTTTAATTTTCACTGGAACTTGATCGATATGGAACTTGAATATGATGTACAGGTTACACTAGGAGAGTAGGAGTAGATGCAAACAAGTCTAGAATTTCTTAGACAATACATTTAGAGCAGTCTGAACTTTATATTCCTTCACAACAATAAAACTTAGACAATATTGTGCCTAAACAATCTGCTACTATGCTTATTCCTGAATGAAAATGCAGGAATATAAGGAAGTTGTTGTAGCTTTTGAAGATGGATTTTTTATTGCTGATTTCCCTACAATAGAAAACAGAACGGCTTATTGGCAACTCAACTTCCTACAATAGAAAAATGACTAGGTTATACTTACAGATTTGAGAGTCTTTGCTGGTATATATTCTTTTGCACATTCTTGATTCTTCTAGTTGTCTAGTTGATTAATGGAAGCAATTGCTTCAAGTAGATTAATTGTACAATGATATGGCAAAAGGTCCGAACCATGCATCCCATGAGATGGACGACTCGTTGTGTTGTATCAAGCACATGCAACAATGTGTTAGTGCATATGATGGTAGTCCCGAGTTTTGTTGTGTGAAAACATGTAGTATGTCTGTCATCTTCATAAGATATATTTTGTGAAAAATAGACAACTTCTTGTTTTAGCCATCCAAACTTGTTCCTTCTTTACACCGATTCCCTTAAACTTCCTGTCTATGAAGATAGTAGGAAATTACCACAGTTGACATCAATACATGACTCTGTAGATTACATTTTTAAGCTGCCATCTCTAGCATGCTCTAATTCTTAGTTACTGTAAAAATGGTTATATTGACATTTTTGTTTGAAAAGAAACTTGCTCTTTTACCTCTGAAATGAGTACAACTTTTAATAGTGTTTTGATTTATTATGGTGAGACTGCATTTTATATCAGGGACGTGGATGGGCGGCAACAAGCGCGGCGGGCGGCGGCGGTGCGGATGATGGCATCCATGCTCGACGACAATGGCGGGGCTTTCAGGATGAGATTTCCCACAAGGCCAGCTGGGGCAGGAGAAGGGGAAGCAGGCCGACCTGCGGGATCCCTCCAACTGCGAGCGGACCGGCGGCGGACTCCCTCTTGCTGACGAGGTGCGGATGGTAGTGGTGTGCGGTCGTCCCCGACGCAAGGAAGGCAATCTTTGATTTTGATTTGGGCGAGTTATCAGAAGGATTCTATTGTGCATCTGAGAATTGACATTTTCGTTACTCACTTTGGGCTGACCATTTGGTATTGTTGTCATACAGTGTCATTTTCTAAATATTTCTTAGCATGTAATTTTCTGTTTGCACATTGGAACTGAAACTGTTTACATGTCTGAATCCTGTACTGTACAGTACAATACAATGCATGTTGTCACGTGAACCATGTACTGTACAGTACAATGCATTTTCTATTTTTTTTGTTGCTTGAATCATGTGCCGGCGTATACCCAGCGCGTAAGGAGTTACTGCCGGCACTTAGGCCGGGCGCGCTGGCGCTAAGTGGTGATACCCCCGGCACACGGACAGCGAGCGCTAAGTGGTGATACCCCCGGCACACGGACAGCGCGCCGATGGTAAGCCGTTACCATCGGTGTGAGCATCGTCAGCCCTTGCCCATGCGCTGACGGTAGCCTAATTTGGCGCGCTGGCAGTAAGCCTTTTCCTAGTAGTGTGCATTCTTCTTCATAAGTTGCGAATCTTCATCACAAACAAGCCAATCCAATTTTCCATCATTTCACTCTGACAACAATCAGATAACTATTGGTTCATGTTGCAGAAGATGTCCCAACCAACCATTTCTTAATACTATATGGTTGAGGCTGTCACAGAAGATATTGTACTCCTCAGAAATTGGGTCATCCATGTGAAGGCTCGGGAACAAGGTTGTGTGATTTTTTGGGATCTTGAAACCAGATGCAAAGCTTGATGGCATGGCCTGAAATAAACAATTAATTAAACACAATAGTAATTGAACACAAAAAGTACTCAAAGAATGGATATGACTGGGCTAGAATAACTCACAAATTGCTTGTTAGCCGCATCAATTGCATTAGACCTTGTAACAAAGTATGTAGTTCGTTCAGATGGGAAAATTCATCCTCATGATGCAATCTCTGGTGGCTTACTTCCTTCATCATCTTAAAAGTTACGGCACACATGTCTGACATAGTAATGACATGCATATATGTGAAAAAACTCCTAAAAACATCTCTAATGCAATCACCCACATTTGGTATGGTCACTCCTGTAAAATACAATTCACGTTACAAGGAATTCAAGCTGACATGCAATTAACACATTGATGAAAAAACACATACGGGGAATTATGTGGAATTGTCTGATGTCACCATTAGAAGCATGTGCTTCTATCATAAACAAATACTCACTGTACAGTTCCTCTTCCTGCATATCTTGCTCATCTCCTTCCTCATCTTCTTCCTCATCAACTTGTGTAATTAGTGTAAAGGTCACAACATCATGAATAGCAATATTGTGTGACATCAAGAAGGAAGTCCAGAATGGTCCTCTCAAATATGTAGCTACTTCTGTTTTCACCAGGAAAAGCTTGAACCGATGGCCTATGGCCACACCATGTAGCCATTTATTAGCAAATTTGTTAATGTTTTCCTTGAAGTGATAAGGAATAGCCTGAAAATAAAAAACAAAGTAATATGTTACAAATAAATACACATATAATTACTTATGAAAGTAGCACAATCTATTTAAAAAAACAAAATCAGAAATGAAGTCTTAATACAATTTGTTGATTGAGAGCTTTCCACTAATATCCTAATATATAAATACAACTTTACCAATAAGATGCCTAGCTATTTATGCTTCTGACTTTCTTAAACGAAAATCTCTCACATATATATGCATGCTAACAAATACTTGAATAATATTACATGATATGTCACATACTCTGTTACACAAAAGAATACAAATAGATCATTACTTATGAAAGTAGCTCAATCTACTAAAAACAGAAATTACTCACCAGAAATTTGTCATTACACAATAGATCATTACTTTTGAAAAATAATACATAATTGATCATATATTACTTATGGAAAACAAAAATTTGTCGCATACTCTATCAGTACTTTGTCCGTGTATTAGTACATTACACAAGCGATAATCCTAAGATTTTAGTTCACATATATGCAAACAAATTACTTTGAAGAATGAGGCTGAAAATTACTCACCACATAATTCCGAAAGATTGGCTGGTTCAAGACGATTCTGAATGACACTATGCTCCTGTTTGAACAGCGACGGTTCTCCTATGGCTGGGTGCAGACACGACAGATCTCTATCACAACCCTTAATATAAGAAAAGTAGAAGAAAAGCTACAATAATAATAATAAGAATAATCCGAAGAAGAAGCAAAGGAATCTAAACAAGAAGAAGAAGAAGCAGAGGAATCAGAAAAATAAAACTCCACCCTGCTAAAGTAGAAGAAATGGGAAAAAATGTAGAGGACCAAATCTAACCTTCTATTGGGGCAACTAAATGGAGAAGCACACTTACCTTCTCTGTATTTAGTGTGAAGAATTGAAGAATAAACCAAAGAAAGAAATCAAATGGAGAGAAGAGGAGGAGGGGATGTTGCATCCGTGAGCAGTTCTGTACTATAGCTGCTCGAGCTGCCCGTTGGGTAAAGCCCATACCGTCGAGCAGCCGTGAGCCGATTTGGTTTTCCCACCTATTTTTCCAAGGAGACAGTGCAAAAAATTTCCCACCTATTTTTCCAAGGAGACAGTGCAAAAAAGATAACCGCCTCGAAAATACTACCACACCGCACCTCGGTGAACTGCACATGTTAGGCACACTCTTAGAGACGGTCAGAAATAAAATCCTCCTAAGGAGATGTTGTTGGAACGGCACGGCCGGCGCTTGGAGGATGTGCACGTATCATGGAGATAGCCAGACATCACGACTGTCTCCAAATTACAAATCTTAGAGACTGTTGTAATTAATAACCGTCAAATAGATATCTTAGAGACGGTGTTTTTTATTATCCGGTTATGACTTGGCAATTATTTGAGACATGCGAAAAATATAACCGCCTCAAAAAGTCTCAGAGACGGTCGGTTTGTGTTAATCGGTTCAGGGGCACACGCGGATGCGGCTTTTTTATAACTTGGTGCAAACCAGCTCTAGACGCCGTCTCTAAGTAATAAATTTGTACCAGTGAGATGCTCAGTTTGGTGTTTTGATTAAGGCATATGCCTATCCATCTCGATCTGGTGGTTGCACAAGAGAGGGACCAGCTGGTTTTGTGGTGGTTTGGTGTTAGAGTTTTGCTAAAAGAGCAAAGGATGGGAGAGATAGGTGGTGGTGGCGCATGCACCATCACATGCACATGGGCATCATAGGATGCTCACGGATTGGGCTAGGTAGCTGGGGTTAGGTCAAATGGTGGTTTTGGACCATGGCATGGATAAGCAAGGAGATATGATCGAATAGATAGATTTTTGGACAAACCAAACCAATAAACAAATGCACAAGTGAAATGGCACCAAAATACTAGTCACATAATGTGGCCATTATTTCATGTGAGCAATCACATAGTCTGATTATCACATGTGGCTAGAGAAAAGGTATTTCCACATGGTAGAAGTAAATAATGACATGGCACTAGAATAAGAAGTAGGACGTTGATGGCAAGATTAAGATAGGAAAGTACCTAGGGTTATAAAAGGGTTATAATGACATGCGGGAGTTGATTTGCTAGAACTTCTTCCCTAAAGGCTCCCAAAGGTCCGGCTTATAAATGCACCCGAACCTAGGGTTACAGGGTAAAGTCTATACTAGACAGGTTACAGAGTCCAACACTAGTCCTCGTGTATTGTAATCCAAGGTTCCAACTTCATCTAAGTCGGTACCGTAGACTTCATGTATCCGTCATGGGCCTCCCTTCTGGATCCACCTAACTGGGCCACCCAGCAGGCCATAGGCCTTGCTACCAACTGTGGGACACCCGGGTTAACCATAATAGAGCTATGCTATGGTGATGCTTATTATGCATATCCCCAACAGTAGCCCCCCTAAGAACTTTAAGATATTGCGCCGTCTTGCTGCTTTGAGTCTTGAATGCTCCGTCTAGGTGATGTAGGCAATCTTGGCAAGCAACATCAAGTCCTCCCAAAGAACCCTGCAAAACTTTTCCTCCGTCTTAAGCTTGTAAGTCAGAGAATCATTAAGACTTTATCATATCTTCGGTAGTCGGTAATCTTCCGGTTACACCAAAGATTCTTCAAACATGACATAGCCACAACAGCTGTCAGTAAGATGACGTAGTGTATAGCCTATGCTTCCTCGAAACTTACAACAGCTAGTGAATAATCATTGTGATTTTCCCGCGCGAGAAATCCGAAACGTTGGCGGTAGTTACGGGGGCATGGAGAAATTACTGCCCATGTTCTCCCACACGTTGCCCATATCTGTTCGACTGGATCTCCACTTGCACGAATCTTGATGCTAGGGCTATATAGGTTGCTGTGCCAGTAATTAATCACATTAACCTATCCTTCCCAATCTTCGTCTTCTTCCTCGCGATGGGCACCGCTTCGAGCTCCCGAGCAAGAAACCCAATACCCCAACCTCATATCCCACCTTCCTCTCCTCCAATGTCGAGCTCCAACAACCCATCATCTGCGGTGCACCCCGATGCTCAGATCGAGCCATCCGAGGAGGTGGTCATGCCTCAAGAGGGGCTGGTCATTCCGGTCAGCGTCATGGTGGAACAGACCACCGGCCGGTGAGGTCACTCATTCTCCCAAAGATGGGGAAAAGGTATACCTCAAAGCCCAACTAGTGCGTGCATTTCCCTTCTAGTCTCTGACTTCTTCCTCGAAGTGCTAGATTATTTCCAAATTCTTCCCCACAACCTCTCCCCGAATAGCATCCTTGTACTTAGCAACTATGTAGCTTTGTTCAAAGGGTACGTAGGAGTGAATCCTAGGTTAGAAATTTTTGTTTACTTCTTCACCATGAAGAGGGAGTCAAGCGTTATTAATGCTAACTGCGAGACCATTAGTTTTAAGATTCGTCCTAGGCGGTGGTTCCCCGATATTTTCAGCCACGAGTCCGTCAAGAACTAGAAGGTGACCTACTTCTATGGCCCAGACGTTCCTTTGAAGGACCATGAACGTATAGGCCCCGACTTCGTCGACGACGCCGCTACTGAGTTCCCCACCTAGAAGACCAAAGTTGTTCTTCCCTCTGACATTGAAGCCTCGCACATTGTAAGGCGAATTGTATGGCTCGTTGAGAGGGGTCTGACCGGCTTGGACTTGTCCATGTGTTGGTTTACACGACGAATCAAGCATCTGCAGCACCGCGCCGATTTGATGCACAAGTACACTAGAGATAGGAAAGATCCACTCCAGATTTCTCAGGATAACTTCTCCAACAACTACATAAAGATCCGCATGAAAGATATGGTCAAGGTCGACATGTTCGAAAATGGCAAATGTACAGAGGTAATCTTCATCATGTGTCATTTATTCTCCAGAGATTCTTTGATTTGGTTCCATCGATTTCTAACAAAAAACCTTCTGTCAGCTTATGGGCCTAGACGAGATGGATATGGCTCTAAAGGTCTTTGACCCCAAGCTCAAGAACGTGATGGTATTGTCGAATGATGAGCCCTCCAAGCATCATCCCACTCTTGCAACGAGAAAGTGCAAGGGCTATGCCCCTGAACATGTTGCCGAGGGCAAGAAGAAGAAGACGGAGGGTGGAGCCTCCAAGAAATGTACCGCCTCTCTAGAGGAAGAGAAAATAAGGAGCACCGACATTCCTTTGACCAAAGCGCCTGTCGTTGTGTAATCACTTCTTTACTCTAACTTTATTTATTATTCTAACTCATTCCAATACTTATACTTTAACTTGTACATCTCAAGAAGAGGAACATTGTGCTGAAACGCATGTCCAAGGACATCACGGATTTCATCCTGAAATCATCCGTAGCCACCGTTCCATCCACTATTGTCGTCAATGTGCCTATCAGCCCAAAAGGATCCTCCGCTGCTTCTTCTGAAGCCTCCGACATGGGACGGATATCAATTCTAGTCAGGATGCTTCAGTTGTAGAAGAAATTGGAGTAACTCCTCTTAGCACTCAGGAGACATAGGAAAGTGCTTATGTTTCTTAGTTTGTTGAACCTCCAGCTAAGTATGCTTTGTTGGAAATATGCCCTAGAGACAAATAGTAATAAAGATTATTATCATATTTCATAAAGTTTATGATTAATTTTTATATCATGCTATAACTGTATTGAAAGGAAACGTCAATACATGTGTGATATATAAACAACCAGGAGTTCCCAGTGAAACTCTACTCACTGGTTCATTGGTCAATAGATGATCAAGGTTTCCTAATCATGTGGCATTTATACCAGTTGGAAATGGAGTCACCTCATTATGAGAATGAGATGATGAACTGTACCCAACCTAAGCATCATGACAAAATCATGTCACGAGTTCAAGTTATGATGATTAGAATAGACCTAGTGTACTATTTATTAGACCGTGATGCAATATCAATCACTGTTACCCGAGGGTACTTTGATAGCATCAAACGTCACTCAGTTAAACGGTGATCATAAAGGTGTGTTCAGGTATTCGAAGGAATAGTTGAGGCAATATGCATCAAGAGCGGGATTTTTCCATCCGCGTGACGGAAAGATACTCGAGGGCCCACTCGGAGAAGTTGTATTCAATAGATGCACAACGTGTGATTTGATCACGGGGATATCACTTGTCGGAACGAGTCAAGTAGCATTTGTTAGTAACGATATTGAACACGGCATAGTGATGTCATAGATCAGATCTCAGACAATTCAAGTATCGAGAGACAAAAGGAATAAGACACGACGTTCATGGTTCAAACGATAAAAGATTTCGTGGAATGCACAGGGGTCACATGGCCATCCAGGTCCCTCTGTTGATCATTGGTGCGGGAGGGTCCCAACCATGTCTGGAGTGTTCCCGAACCGTGGGGTATCACGCTTAAGGGCTTTATGATGCTTAGAGAGTGTTTTAGGATCGGTAGAATCACCGAAGAAAAGAGAAGAGAGAAAACCGGAAGGGTTTCGGTAAGTCCGGAGGATGTTCGGAATGAGAGGGAATGGTTTCCACATCAATGGGGATTGAATAATATGTAAAAGAATGTTGAATATTGATTTAATCATTCAATTATATTTATTCAATAAAAGAAAAAAATGAAAAAGGTTAAATATCTAATTGGGCCAAATCTGGAGGGACAAGGGCCCATGAGGGAAAGACCGAAGGGAGAAAGGAGGAAGGGGGTGGCCGGATGGGCCAAGGCACCCCATGTGTGGGCCCTAGCCGGCGGCAGTAGCCCCCCTCTCCCTCTCCCTTGTTTAGTCCCACATGGCTAAGCTAGTTAGCTATGGAGGGGGGGGTCCCCTATATAAAGAGAGGTATTTTGGAAAAATAAATAGAACAATAATCAATAAAAGGTTCCCTCTATTTTGGGGAGACCTCCAATTGACTCTCTCTCTCTTGTGACCGTGGTCCCAAGTCCAGATCGCGCGAGCAGAAGACTTCTTCACCGTGGAGCGCCATCGTGTTGCGAGATTCGGATCCAGGAGCTCTACTTCCGCAACTGCTGCTAGATCAGGGAAGCGGGAGTCATCGCTAGACACCGTATGTGTGTAACTCCCTATGAGGTGCAACACTTGGGGCACTAGGAGTCGTTGGAGCCGCAGGATATGCCGAGACTTCAACATGACCTTGAGGTCGGCTTCGGTTCATCTACATCAACCACGCTCTCTCGAGCGTTGCCAACGCTTTTCGGTCTTCAAGGGTAAGTTCGCCAAAAGCCCCTCCCGTTACTGCATTACTAATAGATAGGTCCTGGCAATTGGGGTTCTGGGCGTAGGGAAAAATTTATTGTTTTCATGCGTGAACCCCTACAGTGGTATCAGAGCTAGATCTATGCGTAGTATTGCTAGTACAGGTAGAACACACGAGATGTAGAATGTGGGTGTTGATCTTTTAGTTGTTACCCTCCCACATGTACTTGTGTATACCGTAGTAATGCTTGATGAAGCGGCCCCCAACTGACTTTACGCATTCATTTGCGAGACTGGTCCACGGTTGACATACGGCTTGTACCGTATAAAGTGGCTTGGGGGGTGTCTGTCTCTCTCGCATTAGTTGGTATCCCATTTGCAATGGGGGGCCCCAAAAGGGGTGTAGTATAGACAACTACTTGATCATCGTTGTGGTAAAAGTTGGTAGGTAAGAACGTTCTTGTGCGAAAGCCCTATCAGCCATGTAAAACATGCAAAGATAAAGTAGAGGCGTCTAACTTTGTTTTGTAGGGGGGCATTGTGATGTGATATGGTTGTGGCAAAGGTAAAGTACTTACTTTATGTTGCTAAGTAGTAGTGGACGGTCATGGAGGTGATGGATTACCATGCGAAAAGGCACCGGTGCCCTGGTGCCTACGGCATCGGAATCCTGGCACCGGAATCCAGAGGCGCGGGATGGAGATCACAGCGAGAAGGACCATTTTGCATCACTCTTACATTCAATGTTTATTGTTTGTATATATTATTGTGTGCTAGTATTAGATACTCGCGGTAGCCTAATAAGTTGATCCCTACTTAAAATACCAATGAAAGTGTTCTCCCTTAGTGTGCACCGCCAAGAAAGTTCTTCTGTATGAGGCATGCCATGACGATCGGGTGTCAGACATATCTACATTCGCATACAGTGGGTGTAAGCCATGTTGCACAATGAATACGCTAAGGTTGTGTTGGCGAGCCTAGCATGTGTAGACATGGCCCTGGAACACGGATGGTCGAAAGATCGAGCATGAGTCGCATGAATGATGTGATCAATATTTAGGCGTCCACCTTTGCAACTATGTCGCTGATCGTGACGATCGGGGGCAGTATAGTGAACAGGGATCATGTTATCACTAGAACCCTTCTAGGGATAGGTGTTTTTAGTGGAGTTATTATTTTACTCATTTAATTATAAACTTAGTCTAAAATCCTTTTTGCAATTATAAATGTAGAAAATGGTTCTCCCCGATGCTACCTTCCCTATTGACGATTGGTTAGATGGAGAGAAACTCAAACTAGATGGATCCAACTTTTTTATGTGGGTTACCTGTCTTCATGTTGTCCTTAGCGAGAATGACATGGTCAACTATATACTCGACGAGATGGATTTGGATCAGCCCAGTGTCTTTGAGACCCTAGAGCAGCGGGGAGACTGCTATTACCGTCGTGAGATGTCCACCTACATATTAGTGACGATGCATTTCAGAATGGTTGATGAGCTGTGGCCAATCGTGGGTAACCTTGACCCTTGTACGGTTATGGAACAACTTAGATCACGTTTTGTGGAACAAGTGCGCATATGGGAGCATGAGTTAATGGGAGATTTCCTCTCCATAAAGATGGAAGAGAATTCTTCTCTTGACGACCACTTGGAGCGCATGCATGATGCGTACATGAGGCTTGCATACTTCCTGAATAACTGGTTGACGAGCTCTTTTGCAAATGGCATTGTGTTGCAGTCGCTATCACCAAGCTACTAAGCACATGCCAGGACTTGCATTATGAGAGGCGATGCGGAAACACATGATTTCCATAGGTTCATATCACATCTCAGGAATGTGAAGGTTGAACCCATTGTCAGAGAGGTCATCGATGACAAGGGTATATATTTGATATACAGTTTTATAAATGTTATAATCTTGCAAACACATATTGCAGTGTTAAAGTATTTGATACTTATTCTGTTTTGGTGAAAACGGGTCCTTTTGCATGAGAGCAGCTTGCTGGAGAGGAGGTGACGTTGCATGTTGATGGCAAGCATGATGATGATGGCCAACGACACTCTTCCTCGATATTTATCACTTAGTTTATTATTTTGGATGATTATTGTAATCGATAGAATATGAACTTCTTTAGTGTGTCTCAGACTTCGTGAGACGGTTATTCATACAAGATTGTAACAAACAGTTTTTCCACTTTTATGAATGATTTCTATTTGCGTTCATATCTTGTTCGATTATGTGTGAATTATCCTTGTTGTTAAAACTAATTGATAATGCATGAAAATTTGTAAAACATTAAAAATGCCTTGAAAATACCCAACTTAATGATATATTCATTTTGAATGAAACCATTGTTTAAATTCAAAGTTATGTTGATAATATGTGAAAGACATTTGATTTCTTGTCACATATGAATCATGCCCAAGTTAGGCAAAATAACTTAAACATCGTGTATTGCATGAATACAAAGTGTTTGGTGAATTATTGAAAGTAAATACATATTCGATGTATTGTATTTCAACAAAATGGTGATTATCATTATATGATTGTTTGAATTTTGTAAAGAGGTTTACCAAAGGAAACATGAGTATGAAACTATTTGATATGATCAAAGTATTTCATCATCCAAGGGTATTAAAGATAAAAGAGAATCTGATTACTACGATTTGATCAATAGTAATGAAATTCGACTTTATAAGATTGGCATAAAGAAATTGTGAAATGCAATGCGTTTGAAACATCAAAATGCAAAGCATCGCAATGTGATATTTGATATCAAGTGGGTGAATAGATGGTGCCGAATAAATCGTTGTAGTGTAGATGTAAAGACCATTAGTTAGAAATAGTTAGCACTCAATTAGAATATATAGTGAACCATTTGAATTCGTGAGATCAGCGCCATATATTGTATGGATCGTCGTGGAAGTTTTGGAGTTATTCGATATAACCAAAACAATAGCGAATAAGCCCTTGTAGAGTATTCATTGGAAAATATGAATACGAAATCCATGGCTAGAACCAAAAGAAAGGAAAAACTAGTATTGCTTAAATTTTTGGTGCTTTTTTCGAGAAAGTTTATGTTCTCGAATATGAAACTTATGGAAGATAATGAAAAACATGATGAGGATTCAAAACCGTTCATCAGAGTGTTGAGAAGTGCAACAGAAAGCGTTCCTGAATGATTCTCTTCATAAAGGAAAGGATCAATGATTATGATCATTGTGTTTTCCCCACTAGTGTCTTCACTACATGAAGTAGGATTCAAAATGTAGCCCATATCTTGTATGGAGACATTTTTGAATCATTTGTCATGATTACCGAAATATGACATACCTACCAACTACGAAGGAAATAATGGTGAATTAAAATTATGAGAAATCCTAAAGGCAAAATTCAGTTAAGATTAGAAAGCATTTTTTGCTAAATCTTAACAAGTAAAGGGTTACTTGAATGACAAAGACACGATTTGTCATGAATAATGTATTGGAAAAATTCAAATGAATTTGATTCAAAAGTGCTAAAAGTCTGATGGATTTGATACTAGTAAAGTACTAGTGTCTCATAATAAAACTCTCAAGTTTGATAATTGATCGAAGGATTTTGAAGTCATTCAAAATAGAGAGAGGATATGTAATTTGCATGAAATTGTCTCATAATAAAACTCTCAAGTTTGATAATTGATCAAAGGATTTTGAAGTCATTCAAAATAGTGAGAGGATATGCAATTTGCATGAAATTGAGTAGGAGATGCGAAAGTGTTCCTAAAACAATATGTGAATGACATATTTTTGAGTGAGAAAAATATAATTCTCGAACTCGAATATGTAGGAACATATTTTGAGTAGGAGCAATGGATTACTCATACTCAAATATGTTGGGAACATATTTTGAGTGGGAGCTTAAAAGAGTGATTCTTAAGTGTGTACGACACATTAAGGATAAACGTGCTAGTACCGATAAATAATGATTTATAGGGACTAGAAGTTGATAAATAAGTATATTATGATATTATGTTGTATTCCGAAAAGGGATTCTGAAAATAGTTTTGAAATATGAATTAATTAAGGACTGGTCCTTGGTCACTCAAATTAGGAATAGCATTAAGTTAAACATCAACGGTTAAAAGAAAGAAAAGGATGATCATCATTCAGTATGTTGAAACATAGGTTCTATGTTGAAAAAAAACATGATGACAAGTTAACATAATATATGATCCGTGAAGGAACATAGTGATTAAGTATGAATCACAGAACATTGAGCTAAGGTTGTCCGCAGTGTCCAATTGAGAACTTTAGACATAATTCCAAATCCATGAAGGATGACATATCTTAAAAGCATAAAGGGTTATGTTATAAGGGAATGTGTCAACCTTAGAAGATTAGAAGCTCCTATATTGATAATACCGACTAAAGTCAAGTAGAAAGCGAGGTGATAAAACATTGAAAGTTGCACATAGTGCACTAGTGTTTTGATGATTACATTTATAATAATATATAAGGGTAGCTGATGACCCACAAGTATAGGGGATCGCAACAGTCTTCAAGGGAAGTAAACCCAATTTATTGATTTGACACAAGGGGAGCCAAAGAATATTTATAAGCCTTAACAACTGAGTTGTCAATTCAGCTGCACCTGGAAACAGTCTTGCTCGTAGTAGTTTATCAGTAGTAACGGTTTTATGGTAGCAATAGCAAAGTAAAAAGCAGTAGTAATAGTAAAGATAGTAGTAACAATTGTAGTAAATAGTAGGATTAAAGTGCGGTAGGCATAGGGATGGATGGACGGACGTTGCATGGACAAGACAATTCATATAGCAATCAAGATATAGGGCATTTGCAGATAAATAAGGTAAAGCATCCAAGTACTAAATAATCATAGGCATGTGTTCCATATAGTCATACGTGCTCGTAATGAGAACTTGCACAACATCTTTTTGTCCTGCCAGCCCGTTGCAGCGGGGCCTCAAGGGAATCTACTGGCAATTAAGGTGCTCCTTTTAATAGAGCACCGGAGCAAAGCATTAACACTCCATGAACACACGTGATCCTCATATCACAGCCATTCCCTCCGGTTGTCCCGATTATTGTCACTTCGGGGCCTTCGGTTCTGGACAATAATATGTGTATACAACTTGTAGGTAAGATCATAAACAATAATATCCTCATGAATCAATAACATGTTCAGATCTGAAATCATGGTACTCGGTCCCTAGTGACAAGCATTAAGCATAACAAGTTGCAACAAAGTCAAAAGCACTAATAATAGATACTAGGCGCCATGCCCTAACAATCTGATGCCATTACATGAACGATCTCATCCAATCCCTACCATCCCCATAGCCTACAGCGGGGGATTACTCACTCATGGATGGGGAATCATGGATGGTTGATGGAGAAGCGATGGTGATGAAGATGGCGATGATCTCCTCCAATTCCCCGTCCCAGGAGGGTGCCAGAACGGAGTTTCTGGTTCTGAATCACGGTTTTTGGTGGTGGTGGCGCAACGGAACTCTATCTGGAAAAACGTCGAACCCCCCGTCTGTTTTAGGTCAGAGGGATTTTATAGGCGAAAGGAGAGGTCGAGGCGGAGACCGAGGCAGCAACACCACCTCCTGGCGTGGCCTGGCCTGGCCCGCGCGGCCAGGTGGTGTGGGCCCCTCGTGGCTCTTCTTCGTCTCGTCTTCTGGCTCCGTGAGTCTTCTAGTAAAATAGGAGTTTTGTGATATTTTCCGGGATTTTTCCTGAAAGTTGATTTCCTCCACAAAAACGAGACACCAAGGCAATTCTGCTGAAAACAGCGTTAGTCTGCACTAGTTGTATCCAAATCACACAAATTATAGGAGAAACAATAGCAAAAGTGTTTGGGAAAGTAGATACGTTTTGGACGTATCAACCCCCCCCCCCCCAAGCTTAGCTTATTGCTTATCCTCAAGCAATTCAGTTGAAAACTGAGTGCGATAAAAGAAACTTTCACGAACACATTTGCTTCATAAGATGTATATATTCTCAGCATATGATCAAATACTTAGCCAATTCGTAATAAAGAGTATGCAAATAAGTTTACTCAGTAGTCACGCAAGCTATGAAGAGATTCCAACTCATTAACAATAAGAAACATGACACATAAACATATGCAGGATTGTAGTACTCATAAGAAGATATGATAAGGTGGTATCTCGCTTGCCTTTGTTTGGAGCAAAACATAAATGCCAAGGCACCTCTAAAGTTTAAGTGAAGACTAGAAATGAAAATATCAAAGGTTCAAGTGTCAAAGTTATGTCGTAATTGACCATGTTTTGGGACAAGCACATTACACTAAGAATGACAACTATGCTCTCGGGAAGGTTCTCAAAGAATAAATGGTGACTCAACATAAAAGTGAAAGGAAAAGATTTAAAAGTTTGAAAGGCTTCCAAATGCTGAAAGTATGGTACTCATTAGTTTTGAGCTCTCATTGCCCCTATCATAAGCATCTTTTAGGTGATTAAGGTTAAAGTGAACACATATGAGGATATGCTTGACAAGTTATAAGTTGAAATCTCATGCCCCTTACTTACGAAGACCGAACCTCATGCTACTCAACTTTAGTCATGAGTAAGTTCTTGTCATTGTAACTACATGTGTATCATAGAGAACCGCCAACGGGGTACCCCTTGCCCGATGATACGGAAGCATTCCCATATCAAAATGATAAGGCAAGCAAACAATGAGCATCTCAGTGATCTTTTTATTTGCTATTTGCATAGGTTTTTATTAAGGATGCTTCACAGATTGCTCACTATGGTTATGCTGCAAGTTTCCACCATGATTAGGCATGGCTTAGGCTAGCGGCCCAGGCGTTTCTCTAACACATATACAAACTCCATGAGCTTACAAGCTCCCCTTTTATTTCACACCGTCGGGATCCATAAGCAAAAGAACATGATATCAACTAAATAAAGTGCAATGTTGAAAGCGTACCCCATGGTAGCATGGTTCTGCTAATTCACAACTTATAAAGCGCAAGCATATACGCAACATAGATGGGCACAATGGTTCAAGTTTATTAAGTGCAAGAAAAGTAAAGTGTGCCATCAAGTTTGTGAGAGCTTTACTAACTAATTTTCTCATAACAAGCAAGCATTTTTATCGGAAGAAAACAGAGCATAATAAACATGCAAGGAATAGCAATGATGCTAATAGGTAGATATGGTGGATTCTTGTTGACAACTATGGTTTCGGGGAGTTGGATGCATGAGTAAAGCTTATACTCAGCACAAGTGAAGGCTAGCAGTAAAAAGGGAGCGACAATCAAGAGAGCAGTAACTGCCATAATCATGCTTGCGACAAAACAAGATAAATAGTGGCATAAAAATGACACAAGCACTCTGAAGCAGAATAAATCATCGAGGCTTAACTGACTTTTTGTTTAGTCATATGCATGCGTGAGCATGTGCCAAGTCGATTCAAATAAAACATTCAGAGGAGGATACCACAATGTCATACCAAGTTATGAATAGAATAATGCAAGCAAATATTTACATGACATGCTACAAACTAGTAATGGATTGGAACTGATCATAAGAGAGCAAGAACTACTAAGCATCCATTAAATAACATACTCCTTACATAAATAGACTAAGCATGCTCACAATAATGAGTATATGTACAAAAATGAAAAACAAATAGAGTTCATACTAGCCTCTTACCACACCTCGAGTTGTCATAAATCATCATCGCCTTTCACTGATGGTAAGTTCCTTGTTGGATCTCTTATTCTCTCGGATAATCGCTGGCTGGTCATTCTCAATGCCAATGGTTCACCACTGGAAGGTAGAAGTTTGGAAAATGGGGAGGTTCTCTTGATTGGTTCTGTGGTGAGGTTCCCCTCTCATCTTGCTAGGATCAATGATATTTTGCCACCAACTTCTGATTTTCTTGGGACTTCTCATGTTCATGAGTTCAAGAGTGATGATTTGAAACTTATGTGGCACGTTACTAACTCTACCTCGCCTTCTGATGTTTTGGACAATGCTCCTGGTTTTCTGGTCCTGTATACTCTTGCTAAGCGGATTGTGTTACTAAATCGTGACAAGGTGGTTATTGATGCTAGATTCCTTCTTCAAGATGAGAAAGTTTCCTCTGGTATTATATTGGATCTTGTTGTTAAAAGAGTGGCGGTGGGTGATCAAATCTTCGATGTGCCCACTTCATCAACCAAACACAACAACATTTCTGTGGATTTCTCTAAAGGGAGGATGTTTGAGGATAATATGTTCAAAAAATTTGGTCACCACATTAATTTCTCAGGAGGATTTCGTAGAAGACCTTTCTTCCTTGTTGGTTCATTTGGCCGTGCAAATTTTAAGATTGATATTCATACTATTGGCATTGTTCTTCAAAGTTGTTTTGGGGGTCATGCATCAAAATATCAAGTCAAAATCCTCCAAGACAGAACCTTTAGATTCTCGGTGGCATCAAGAGCTGTGGGTTTTGAAATATATAATTCTAGTTCTTTCTCTGATGATTCATTCATATTGAAGATCAAACTTTGGGGTGATGGAGGCCCAAATTGGAAATTCGAAGAGAAGGAATATTATAAAGAATTGGACAAGGATTGGACAATTATTTCATACAAAAAGAAAAAATCCTCTGTTTTTGATCGTATTGGTTCTTGGACATCACCGGTACCATGCAATAACGGTCAAAATAATGATGACATTACTCGTGTAGTACCGGGTGCATCATTTGCGGAAATTGTGATTAATGGAAAAGGTATTAAAGAGGAGAAATCAACTGCAGTCAACAAATCTCCTACAATTAATCTGCCTGGTCTTTTACCATATTTGAAATTCCCCACTTTCCCTTCTTGTCCCTGGCCCGACAAGTCTTACCTGCATTGGTTCAAGGCCCATGTCACGCCGCAAGTTTCGTGGCCCAGGGTGTACGACTGTCTTAAGGATTTTGTTCTTGCCCAAAAAATTAATTGGTCGAAACCCCTGTCTCCTCAACTCCCTCACCTGCAGAAACCCCAACTGCCTTGCTCTGCTCGTCGCCGACGACAACCACCGACGCAATGGCCAATATTCCACTTGACCCTCAGCCATTTCTTCCCCATGGCTTCGAGATTATGCAGGTGGCTGGCAGGAATCGAGTCAAAAGGGTGGTGGTTCCTCGCCGACCAAGGACTCATGAATAGTATGCCATTGCGCACATCCATCCCCTTCCTCCTGGTCCTGTCCCTTTTGGTAATATCAGGGATGTGTTGCAAGATTTCTTTATCAATGATGCACATGTAGAATTTCGTGATATTCAAGATTGCCCATTTGGTTCTGCATATGTTCAATTTGCAAATGTCAGTGACCGTGACCGGTTAATTGCTGCGGGTCATATTCCCTTCCAAGATGTTGCTATTTCTTTTGATAGGCATAATGAAGGAATTAACTGGCGTAGGACTCAGTTTAACAATGAATGTTGGGTTATGCTTCTGGGTCCTCCACTTGATCACTGGCATCATGATGACCTGAATGCTATATTCTTTGATATTGGTAAAGTTTTGCTCTGGGAGAGGGACCCTGAGCACAAAGGCAGGATCATTGCAAAGCTCAGAGTCACTGACCTCTTAGATGTTCCTAAAAGTGTTAGATTCACCATTGGGGACCTGGTGGAAACTGAATCATGGACCTTTCCTGTGGAAATATTGAACAGCAATCTCCTAGGGGGCCCACCTGATGAGGACCCACTACCTGATGATGGTGCTGACCCACACCCTCTACCTGTGGTGGGACCCATATTTGGGCCCCGCTTCTCCACCTCCTCCACCACAACCTGAAGGGGACATTGGTGGATAGGACCAATGGATTGATTCCCTCGTAATAATGCTGGTCAGGGGCAATCGAATCTTGTCCAAGGACCTGCAGAACTACCTCGGTGAATTACGCTCCTAGTTACAAGCCCGGATGAGCGAAATGGTTGAAATAGTACGGTGGGGCCCAAATGCCACTCACAGTAGACCTTTGGCCGTCCCAACCATTTCTAAACATCGGGACAAGAACGGGCGAATCGGCAAAGCGAAGGGATCAACTACATACACAAATGAGTATGTATGCAAGCCACCATACAACAGTACATCAGAGCCATTCCATCTAAAAGAAAGGAAATATAGCAACGCCATACGGCAAGATCCAAATATCCTAGATAGATATAATAGTTTAGGATATCTCCTCATACATCAAACATCAGAGTATCAAGCGGAAGCGGAAAACAAGATCCGAGTACGGATAAGAAGCAAATCGGCATAAGATTCCCCATAAATAAACACATCCCGCCCACAGATCTCACGGATCCCCGTTCCCGGAATCTCTACACCGAATGATCGCTCACATCGTCTGCTCTTCCACCCAAAGATCCATCTTGGGAGTGTACTGCTTCATCGAACCAATAATTTATCGTGTGAGACCCTAGGGGTACTCAGCAAGTCTTTATGCCACTAAAGGGGACACAACCTGGGGTGACGCAATTGCAGCAAAAGATAAACCCTAACAATTCTATAGATACTCGCTAACCATCCGCCCAACCATAGATAGACGGATGTCCGTGAATTAATAACAACAGTTATAACAGTTATAACGGTAATCTTAACAGATCCATCCTCCTCCTCGCTTACGGACGAGGAAGCGGACGAACAACCCCCAATCCGTTGGCAGTTTATTAACCATTCCATGAGTGTTGCACTATTACTAGTCAGTTATTTAGTCAAATTAAAAGCGGTACTTTAGTTATTCTTGTCTATGATCGAGAAACTGTGCTCCAAGTCGTCCATAACCGCGGACACGGCTTTCAGAAAGTTTTACCCTGCAGGGGTGCACAAATAGCAACACACACTCGATCAACCTCGGAAAAACCAAATCAAAACCCAACGAGGCATTCACGACAAAGCGATCACAGGATTCAGAAATATTTCAGGGGGCCACCCCATTGAGCTACCCGCAACGAAGTTAGCTGACTCCGAGACGGCCTCAAGGTTTGCGCCAGTGGCTGTGAACGACTGGGAACCCGAAAATGTGACTGGGCTTGTCGACACCGCGAAAACACTCCGCTTTCCTAAAGCAACGATTAAAGTTACCTCGCACAATTTAAATAAAGCAGTAAAGCATGGCATAAGTACAGGATAGTAAATAAAACCTCAAACTAGTTGTGGCCCCAAGAAATAAGAATGAATCAAGCTCTGGCTCAGGGGGGTTCATAAGCCTCCCGGATGTGGATAGCGCGAATATTCAAGGAACAGGAATCAAGTACTCGGGGTCCTACGGGACATAAGTGAGCATGAAAAACCAAATAGCAGATAATTGCTCACCGATGCCACTTTCATTAGTTGTCCCATTACTACTCAGGTTAAGTTGTTTAGGTACCTCGTTATCCAACAGACACTCACATACCCTACACATGCTGTTCTACGACTCGCATGGCTCAAACAACTCCTGTAGTAATGGCTCATGGGATGGAGGAACAAGCTTCGGTGGGGTTTAAAAATAAAGGCTATGCAATACTTGGGATTCAATTTAATGCAATCGCGACTCAATGATGCAAGAATAAGATAGAGGCAATAGGTACTATATGTATGCAAGCATGTGGTAGTGCTTGCCTGGCAGCTCTGTTGAAGCGAGAGAAGGATCTGGGTAGTGCTCCTGGCTCTCTTGGTATATCCCCTGCTCAGCGTCTATTCGAAGAAGAACCAAACAAACAAGGCCAACATAAATAAAGTGCACAAGCATATGAATAAATGCGACAAGCAAACAATCATGCCATG
The DNA here is from genome assembly GCA_023614405.1 of Avena insularis. NCBI lineage: Eukaryota > Viridiplantae > Streptophyta > Magnoliopsida > Poales > Poaceae > Avena > Avena insularis. The sequence goes on along the minus strand of CM042688.1, from coordinate 288,100,564 downwards.
ATGAATGATGCACAATTTGCATGGCATTAAAGTAGCATGGCATGGGTGAGGTGTGGATTACAATAATAAACATTTTTGTTGGGTTTTAATCACATTTTAACCTCAAATTAGTTGCTGTACACATTATATTTACATGATGCATGCTTCAAAACAGAACAAGGAATGCATAAACAGAAAGGTCTCCTCGAGCTAATCTTTTTAGACATATCATTTGTTAAATTTGGAGTTATAAAACAAAAGTTATTAATTAATTAAGATAAAAGGGCATTTTAATGTAATTTTTAATCAACTTGGAATTTTAAATGTTCAAAATATATTTTGAATGGCATATTTGAACTCCTCACATTTTCCTGATTTCAAAACACATATTATTTGCATTATTTGTATTTGTATTTTAAAAGATATTTTAAAACAGAATTAAATTTGAATTTGATTTAATTTGGAAAAGATTTGAATTTAAACAGAAAAGCAGACATACTTTTTATACCCAGACTAGCCTAGCCCCTGACGCTGACGGGTGGGCCTCTCTGCTGACTGGGACACACGCGCGCAGAAGAACGTTTTACACCGCGGACTGCTCTAGTCTCGGAGACAGACAGGTGGGACCCGCTGGCTCGCAGGCCCACTTGACAGAGGGATGCTGAGGGCTGACCACGTGGCTCAGGGGGGACTGCGGGTTGATGCGACCAACGTGCAGGGTGCTTTTTTGGAAAAAGGTAGCAGACGACCTGGTGGGGCTCGGGGCCGGGTTGCAGGAGTCAAAAGGGCAGGGGGGTTTGTGCAAAAAGCCGCTGCCACTGTGGATCTTCCTCGCGGACAGATCGGTGCTCGCGCGCGGTGCAGGGCGGGGTGGGAGATCGAACGCGGGACCTAGGGCTCGCGCGCGGAGGGCGGAGCCACTGCGGCGGGCTGGGGTTGCTGTCAGGGAGATGGGCGAGGCCTAGATAGGGCTACGCGACGCTATGGCGAGGAGAAACGTACGCGACGCCGGCGCACAGAGGCCGTTCGTCGGATTGTCCGGCGCGACCAGGGCAAGGCTGCGACGACGAGGATGTCTGGGGGGTTGGGTAGCTCACCGAGAGTGCGTCGATGTAGGTGGATCGGCTCGAGGCGCAGCAGGGCGACGATGATGCAGAGGCCGAGCGAACTAGGGTTTCGGGGTCGGAGCGCGTCGGTGTTCAGCGGCCTGGGGCTCCTCCTCCTCGCTGCTGTGTACAGAGGCGACGCCGGGGATCTCCTGTCCTTCCTCGACGTCCACAACACCACGCCCGCCTCCTCGTACTGCAGGTGGACGCCGAAGCCGACGGTGGCCGGCGATGGTTAGCTGGCGGCGATGGAGAAGAGAGGGGAGCGGGCAGGGTGCCTCGGCCAGATCTGGAGATGCAGGAGGACCGTGAGGTGGTGGTAAAGCAGAGGGGGTGCCGTGGGGAGATGGGGTAGATGGGAAAAGGTGGCCTCGGTGCCACCTTTCTCTCCTCCCCTCCTCACGTGCTTGGGTCGGCCAGGACAGGTGCATGGGGGCTTCCAGGTGGACCAGAGGGCGAGGCCAAGGAGGCAGGGGCAGGCTCGGGTTGGAGGGCCCTTATGGCATAGAGAGAAAATAGAGAGGGATGAGTAGCCTCGGGTTAGAGCTAGGGTAGGAGGGGAGAGGGGGTATGGCTCGGGCTAGGCTTGTTTGGGTGGGGTAGCTAGGTGGCATGGTGGGGCCAGCTAGGTGGGGCCAGGGTGACCATGTGGTGAGAGAGGAGAGAGGCCGAGAGAGAGGGATTAGGGAGGAACTAGGGTTTAGCTTAGATAGAGATAAGGAGAGAGGTTTAGAGAGAGAGGAGAGATTAGATGGAGTGGTCCTATTTTGACAAAGTCAAGCAAGCACATGCCAAGCTTCATCAAGAACAAGACAAGAAAGGGAGGGATGAGGTGGTGTGGTTTAAGCATGATCAAAATAAGATCAAGCTAAAAGGAGGAAGAGAGAGATGAGGGGAAAAGATTCACTCAAAAACAAATAAAAACCAAATACTAGAAAAGGTGGCACTTGCATGGCCCATGCAAAATATTTATTGCCATGTTGATTCTTGTGGAAACAATATTATTACATGGCATTATTATTTTGCATTCCCAAAAATTGGAATATAGCCAAGCGAAAAGGATTAAAAGGATGCCCCATGTGGAGTAGATGGAGATGACCATGTTTGAATAGAAATGGGACTTGCTAGTGTGTATGTGCCACTAGATGCTCAATAGTCCCAAAAATATCCCAACATGGCATAATCCATAATAATCCATGTGGAAGCTAGGAAAAAGGGTTCCACTCACAAGGCATGCAAGGGTGGCCATGTGGCTCTCATATATCAATAATGTGAAAACAACATGATGCTAAGATGAGAGCATGTGGAAAAGAATTGGATCCATCCCAACCCACATGAGCTAGAGGTAAAACCAATAAGTGCCAAGCTCATATTTAGTTGGATGGTGGAATTATAAGGTGGTGAAAGAAAGGTGGTAGAGTTAATAAAAGATATGCCCCCAACTCAACTTGGGCATTTAAACAATATATCAAGACCCAAATACAATATCAAGAGGCAAATACAATTAACAATGCATATGAGAGAAGAACCAAATGAAAAGGGGTTTTATATGATGCTCAAATGCAAGGTGGCATGATGACATGAGCATGATATAATGATGATGCAACAATTATATATTTGAAGTAGCCATTATATTACTAGACCAAGTAGCATTACAATTGTTAGACAATTGGGATGCTACACTGTCTTTGCTGAAGGTGTTGAGATGCCCATTGAAAACCAGGATTTGCCACCTCAGGAGGCTGACAGTGCTGTTACTGGATCTATTCCTGTTGCAAATGTTTCATCTGACAGTGACAAGGCATTTGTCCATGGTGCAGAGGATATTGAGGTGGAGCAAAATATTGCTAATGCTGATCAAGATGTGGGCATGGGAGAAGGACTGCTTAACATTCTGCAGAATTACCTAGATGAAGAGGAGGACACCAACCAAGCTGATGAGGGTAACATGCAAGATGACTGGATGATGGAGGACACTAACCTCCTCTCTCCAAATGAGGCACACCTTCAAGTTGGAATGGCCATTATTCCTTTTGTCAACTCATCTGAGATGCTTTCTGCTAGGAATTCTTTCTCAAAGCAAGGTCTTGAGCTATGGGACAGATTCTTTGCTCCACACATGAATCCCTCACCTGACAAAGGCAAACTGCAATGTGACATTCCTGTAAGTTGGTTTAATTTTATCACTCTAATGCTCATCACACCTGAGAAATTCAGTTGGACTAGACATTTTCTCACATCTCCCCTTTGGGAGATTATTAAAGAGCCAATTACTGAAGAAACTACTTTCACGTTCATTATACCTGATGAATGTGTTGGACAGATTCCTCCTCATTGTCTAAATGATTCCCCTTCAAGCATGATGGTACCAAATGCTCCTGCAAAGAGGAGGAGGGGTAAAGAACCACTAGTGGAATCTGAGGTGAGAAGGAGCCCTAGAATTGTGGAACTTAATGGGGGTTTTAAAAGCCATATGAATTTCTCTGATCATAATTGCCTCTCTTGCAATGCTGCTCCACCTTGTCTCAGTAATAAGGTTGTTAAGAATCTTGCTGAATCATTTTGCAAGGTTAAGGAGGGGGAACTGGAGAAAAGGTTGCTGAAGAAGGGCAGGATCAATGACTTGATCATCAAGCCACCTGGAAAGCCTGGACCTAAGAAGACTGGTCTAGAACCATACCTTACAAGCAAGAAGAAGGGAGGTCCTGCTGAATCTTGTGGACAACAGTCTAAGAAGAAAGCACCTAAATAATGTGCTAATGTTTACAAAAACCATTCCTTTTGTGATTGGACCAATTACCTTTCATATCTGTTATGAGTTGTTGCAGACCTATTTGATGTTGGACATGTTTATGAATTCAGTATCCTATGATATGTTCAGTCTTATTTGTGTGACTACAAAATTTGTGTCACCCCAATGCTCACCCAATTGGTTTATAAATGAGTAACAACAGAAACTGGAAGATTCTGAACTGGAACCTCAGGGGAATTAACTCTGAGAAAAAAATGGTTAGCACTAAAAAGCAAGATCATGGAATCTGAATGTGACATTATCTTTCTCCAAGAAACCAAGAGAGAAAACTTTGATATCAATTATTTTAAAAAAATTGTCCAAACAAGTTTGACAGTTTTGATTTCTTACCATCAATTGGTGCTTCTAGAGGAATTATTACCATCTGGAACAGTACTTTATTCAATGGTACCAGGGCTTTCCAAAATGATTTCTCAACTTCTGTTACCTTCACCTCTCAATTATCAAATGATACCTGGACTCTCACTAATATCTATGGTCCATGTCAAAATGATAGAAAGATGGATTTCTTAGACTGGTTTTCAAACATCACTATGCCTGATAGTATGGATTGGCTAGTGTTAGGTGATTTTAACCTTATCAGAAGTCTCACTGATAGAAATAAAAGTGGGGGAGATGTTAATGAAACTATACTCTTCAATGATGCTATCTGCAACCTGGGTCTTATTGAGTTGCCACTAAAGGGTAGAAAATTCACCTGGAGTAACATGCAAAAAGATCCACTCCTGGAAAGACTGGACTGGTTTTTTACATCCAGTTCTTGGACAACCAAATACCCATACACTATGGTTACTCCACTATCCAAACCTACTTCTGATCATCTCCCCTGTGTCATATCCATTGGAACTAACATCCCCAAGGCTCAAATATTTAGATTTGAAAATTACTGGCTTCATCATTCTGATTTTAAGATGAGTGTACAAAATGCTTGGAATATTCCTGTGAATTATCAGGACATGGCAAAAATAATTTGTGCCAAGTTAAAAAATGTGAGGAGAGGCATCAAGATTTGGGCAAAACATTTACTTGCTTAAAAGATCAGATTGCTAAGGTGAATGACACCATTGATCTCCTGGACCTACTTGAAGAATCTAGAACATTAACCATCAATGAGTGGCACCTCAGAGATATCCTGAAATCCCATATTATCTCTCTTCTTCAGAACCAAAACACCTATTGGAAACAAAGAGGGAAAATTAAATGGGTAAAACTTGGAGATGAAAACACTAATTTTTTCCATTCCAAAGCTACAATCAGTTACAGACATAACTATATATCAATGATCAAGAATGAATCTGGACAGGAATTTACAAATCACTATGACAAGGCTGATATCTTTTGGAATGACTTCAGGGCAAGAATGGGTACATCAGTCAAAACTGAGATGCACTATAATCTTGCAGACTTCTATGGAAATGGAATGACTGATGAGATGAAGGATTCACTTGAAAAACCATTTCTTGACAAGGAAATTGAGGAGGTTATCACTGATCTACCAAATGACAATTCACCTGGACCTGATGGTTTTAATAATGAATTTATCAAAAGTTGCTAGTCTATCATTGGATATGATATCAAATTACTGATTCATGATTTCTTCAATGAGAAAGTGTCCCTTGAGAGCATCAACTCTTCTTACATTACACTCATACCCAAAGTCCCTTGCCCATGTACATCAGCTGATTTCAGACCAATCTCTCTATTGAACTGTATATTCAAAATAATTACCAAACTTCTTGCAAATAGACTGCAATCTATCATTCTGAAATTGGTACATAAAAACCAATATGGTTTTCTCAACAACAGATCTATTCAAGATTGCATTGGTTGGGCATTTGAATACTTATTCCAATGCCACAAGTCAAAGGAGGAAATTTTAATTCTCAAACTTGATTTTGAGAAGGCATTTGATATAGTTGACCACTCGGCCATCATAAATATCCTTAAAGCTAGAGGATTTGGGAGAAAATGGATTAGGTGGATTGAAATGATCTTTGAATCTGGAACTTCTGAAATTCTTCTCAATGGTGTGCCTGGTAAAAAGTTCTACTGCAGGAGAGGTGTTAGACAAGGAGACCCACTTTCACCATTACTATTTGTCCTTACTGCTGACCTCCTACAATCTGTCCTAAACAAGGCCATGCATATGAATCTTCTAACTCAACCTATTGTGGGACCACCCAACAGTGACTTCCCAGTTATTCAATATGCGGATGACACATTGGTGATTCTTAAAGCTGATGCATCTCAATTATTATGCTTGAAAGCACTTCTTCAAACATTTGCAATTTCCACTGGACTCAAAGTCAATTACCTGAAATCTAGCATGATGCCAATAAACACATGTAATGATAGACTTATGCATTTTGCTATGACAATCAACTGTCAAACTTGATGCCTCCCTTTTACCTACCTTGGGCTTCCATTAAGCATTACAAAGCCATCTATGGAGCATTTTCTTCCCATTGTTCAGAGAGTGGAAAGAAGATTATGTGGAATTGCTTATTTCTTGAATTATGGAGGAAAACTGCAGCTGGTCAAATCTGTTCTCTCCTCACTTCCTCTATTTTATATGAGCTGTTTGGAGGTGCCAATAGCCATCAAGGATCAAATTATTAAATATATGAGATATTGTCTGTGGAGAAAGAAGACTGATGATGTGCAAGCAAAAGGACAATCACTTGTATCATGGGACAAAATCTGCCGTCCTAAAAACAAAGGGGGTTTAGGGGTACTGAACCTACAGATTCAAAATAATGCCCTCCTTCTGGAAAATTTGGACAAATTCTACAACCACCAAGACATACCTTGGGTTCATCTCATATGGGAGACTTATTACAAAAATGGAAAATTACCTGGAAGAAGCATGGAGGGATCTTTCTGGTGGAAGTCACATATCAAATTAATTGATAACTATAAAGGCATGGCTAAATGCAATCTGAAATCAGGCAAATCTGCTTATTTCTGGACTGACCTTTGGCAAGAGGAGTGCTTGATGAACAAATTCCCTCACCTTCTGTCCTATGCTAAGTCCACAATCATCAGTGTTCATGATTTCCTTCATGCTGAATTCCTTGAAGATAACTTCCACCTACCTCTCTCTCATCAAGCTTTCTCTGAGCTTTTAGTCCTGGAAGAAAGATGCCAGGAATTCAGGCATGACACTCAGGAGGACACCCATGATAATTGGAACTATATTTGGGGATCAGATAAATTTGAAGTTAAAAAGGCCTACTCAGCCATGATTGGATACTCACCATCACCACCTCACTTTTCCTGGGTTTGGGCAACCTCCTGTCAAAATAAACACAAGTTCTTTTTCTGGCTTTTGTTACTAGACAGATTGAATACAAGAAACCTACTGATGAGAAAGAATTTCAACCTTCCTGATTACAATTGTGTTACATCAAACTGCATCACAGAAGAATCAGCAAATCATCTTTTCTGGGATTGTCCATTTGCAAAAAAATGTTGGGACCATATTTATAGAAACAGAACTGCAAATCTAACAGGATTAGAAGCTATTTCAAACATCAAAGAAAAGTTACATCTACCATTTGCAATGGAAATCATTATCATGACTTCCTGGGGTATCTGGATTTGCAGAAATGAGAAGATTTTTAATGACAAAAGACCCACTTTTGATTGATGGAAAGCAATTTTCTACCAGGAAATGAGATGGATACAATTCAGAATCAAAGGAAAATACAAGGAGAAATTCAAAGCCTAGCTCAGTCAGCAATTAGATCAGGGATAGAATAGATTATTTCAAATTTAGATGTAACTGTTTATGATCTACCTTAGATCATTTTCTCATTGTAACATACACATATATAATAAAAAAAATTGGAGTGGGGATTTTCCCCTACTGTTTCACCTCAAAAAAAATCATCGCCTTTCACTTGTATGACTTGAATAATAAGATAAAACCAAACTCCAAGGAGTCAGTGAGGACCACTGAACCCTGCAACAAACTTTACAAAACTAGAGAAGAACAACAAATATTTTTGGATTTTCGATTTTTAAAGGCAAGAACCGAAGAGAAGAACAAGCAAAGAGAAATATTTTTGGGTTTTTCGAATAATCAAAACAAAGCTGAAAAGGATGAAACAAACCAAGGCTAAGAGATAAAGAAACAAACAAAGAGAAATAGCAGAAATATTTTTGGTCTTTTTGTGTTTTGGTAAGCAGAAATAAAGCAAGAACAAAACTAAAAAGAAAGCGAAACATGGATATGCAAAGTACCGACTGAACATGATATGTAGATGAGTGTGATGTGGGTATACCTCCCCCCAAGCTTAGGCTTTTGGCCTAAGTGGGTATCAATCCCAAGCTGGCCAGGAGTGAGTGCCTCCATAATATGGCGAAGAAGTGCCTTCATCCTTGTACGAACTCGAGGACGCCCCAGCGTAGTGTGCAGAGTAGTCGTAAGAGGGCACATCCCCTTGGTGCTGCCTGTGGAAACCAAGAAAGCGGAGATGCTCGTCCACATCCTCCTTGGAACGCGACCATGGCATCCTGCAAATATTGAACAAAGTAGGTTGTGGCAAAGGAATTTCCCTCTCATCTCCATCAGTAAACATCATCCTATAATCTAAACTTTCCGTACTTGAGTTAGCAGTAACAAAGTGATGTGTTTTCATAGCAACAAGATCAAGCCTTTGTGGTGTCAACACAGTATCATTAGGATCAATAGAAAGTTCCAAGGCAACAACCATGCGTCTGGCAATAAGGCCCCCATAAATTGGTCCTCTAGCAGCTAAGCGGCGGGCAATGAGAGAACCAAGATTATACTTTGTTTCATTATTAAGTGCATCAGTAAGAAAAGCTAGATGATAATTGGAAATATTACTAGTGTTCTCCCTACCAAGAATGCTAGTGGCAAGATAATAAGCAAAATATCTAAGAGTTGGGAGTTGAATGTTTCTTATCTTCCCGCGCTAAGCTGTGTGATCATCGTCATTTGTCACACTTCGGTAGAGCTCCAGCAAGTCAGCAGGTCGACCTTGGATTTTCTTCACTGTCCCAGTCATGCCTATGCCTATAATGCTGCAAAATCTTTCCAATGGCATGGTAATAGGCATATTATAAATTTTGAATGAAACAGTTGACCGATAAGGGGTGTTAGTGAAAGTGAAACTTTCAACGAAAGTTTTGGTGAGCATGGCATATTGCTCACTTTCATCCTGCATGTAAGTGGTTAGACCAACTCTCTGAACAAGAAGTAGGAAATCATAAAGGATCCCTGCAGCTTGCAAAAAGGAAAAGCAAGGGAAGGTGGATGGGTGAGCATCTCCCTCATCCCCTTCATTGCCAAAGCGCGGTGCAATAAGATCTTCATTATGATGGCCTAAATTGAGACGTTGATCTTGAAGGCCTTGCCCTCCTGGGTGTGTCTCTCTCAAATACTTCCCCAAAAGTATGATTGTTCATCTCTCCTTTTTATGAAATTTTAGACAACCATCATACAAGTGATTGCAAAGTGATTACATAATGAAAAGAACTACTTATAGGGACTTGTAAGAGGCCTCAAAATGCATCAAAACAATTTCTCTAAGCATTGAACAAGCTTACAAGCTCACATAACTTGTCACCTACAGTAGCAAAATACTCAAGATATAATCCACTAATCACAAATCTACTTGGACAAGCAAAGAAATCACATACCGAAGAACAAATGCTCCAAATCTCAGTAGAAAAGATGGGCTGAGTAAGGAGATCGAAAAACGCGAGCAAGAACAGCAAGAACACGGGTTTGAGCAATGAACTGGTGTTTTCTCGGGAGAGAGAAAGGACTGGCAAGAGGGAGAATAAGTGGAGGGCCAGGGGTGGCCCACACAATGGCCAGGCATGCCCCTGGTGCGGCCACACCACCAGGTGGTGTGTCTGCCTGTGGGCCCCCCTGGGTCACTCCAGGTACTTCTCTGCCCCTTTTTCACGTAAAAAATTAATATGAATTTTCTGGAATTTTCCGCGATACTTTATTTTTTAGCAATTTTCAGGTATTGATGAATAATTTTCTGACAGAAAGATAATATTGGAATGATGCAATAACAAAACAAAACTAAAACTTCAGAAGTTCTAAGACACTCTAATATGCAAGCAACTATCAATAGAAAAGTAAACTAAGTGAAAGCAAAAATTAAAATGGATAAACTAAAAAGTAAGCAAAGATAATCATGGTGAAAACATTGTTTTGTTCATTAAAATCCCTTTGTTAACAAGGTTGATCAGGTCTTGTTACCAAAACAATTTTATATGAAACAAAACTTTGCATTTCACTAAATGATTATGTTACCTCAACCTTGATAGCAATGGTCCCAATCATAATAGTTTCATATTTTCTCGTGGTATGGGACAATATTTCAACTTGGATGCCCTCAATATTTTCAATTGAATTTAGGCCATAGGTCTTATCAATCTTCTTGGGGAAATAGACAGTATGCTCCTTGTCATTGACATTAAAAATTACCTTTCCTTGATTGCAATTAATAACAGCTCCTGCAGTATTAAGAAAAGGTCTCCCAAGAATAATAGATATATTGTCATCTTCAGGCATTTCAGGCACAGCAAAGTCAGTTAATATCAAGCAATTATGAGCCACTTGAACAGGAACATCCTCACATATACCAATAGGAATAGTGGTAGATTTATCAGCCATTTGCAAAGATATATCAGTTGATATTAATTTTTCCAATTGAAGTCTCTTATAGAGAGAAAAGGCATAACACTATCTCCCGCTCCCAAATCATACAAAGTAGTTCTAACATAGATATTTTTAATAGAACATGGAATAGTTGGAATCCCAGGGTCTCCAAGTTTCTTTGGAACCTTCCCATTAAAGGAATAATTAGCAAGCAAAGTAGAAATTTCCTCATTAGGGATCTTCCTTTTATTAGAGACAATATCCTTCATATAATTTGAATAAGGAGGTAATTTAATAGCATCAGTTAAAAGAATTTGCAAAAATAAAGGTCTCATCCACTCACAAAACTTATTATAGTGTTCGTCTTCCTTTGACTTGTGTTTCTTATCAGGGAAAGGCATTGGTTTTTGAACCCATGGCTCTCTTCCACTACCATGTTTATTAGCAACAAAATCTTCCCTAGTGTACTTAGCATTCTTAGTGTTCCTTTTAGGTTCTTCTTCAGTTTCTTCTTTATCAGGAGCATCATTTTTCTCATTACCACTCCCAGTTTCAGCATCAGAGACATATATACTATTAGGATCTTTAGCAAGTTCAAAAGATTCTACAACTATTTTATGTTTCTGTTTCTTTCTCTTAAAAGAAGTACCTCTTTTTTCAGTTTGTTGAGAATCCTGCTCAATTCTTTTAGGATGCCCCTCAGGATATAGAGGATCCTAGGTGGTAGCACCACTTCTAGTTCTAATTTCATAAGCATGTTTTTATTTATAAGCATTAACTAGCAAATCTTTTTGTACCTTAATAAGCTGATCAATTTGAGTTTGAACCATTTGGAAATGTTTAACAAGCATTTTAACATCATTAGAAGTTCTTTCCACAATATCCCTTAACTCAATAATAGCTCTAGAGTTTTCCATCAAATGATTCTGCACTCTTTTATTAAAATTATCTTGCTTAACAATAAAAATATCAAATTCTTCTAAGCATTGATCAGGAGGTTTAGAATAAGGAATATCACCTTCATCAAAATGTTGGAGAGAGTGTACCTCAATAGTGGATGAGTGGGAGATTGGCTTACATAATTCTTCTATAGAAGGTAAATTCTTCACATCTTCTGATTTAATACCCTTCTTCTTAAGACGTTTCTTAACTTCCTTCATCACTTCATCATTTATTTCAATCACTCCCCTCTTATTTGGTGTTGGTGTTGGCTCAGGCACAACTAACTCAGGTGTAGTTGACTCAGGTGTAGTTGACTCAGGTGAAGTCCAGTCATCATAATTCTTGCTTATTTTAGCCATTAATTCCTCAGCTTCTTTAGGAGTTCTCTTCCTGAAAACACAATCAGCACAACTATCCAGGTATGTCCTAGATTCCTCAGTTAGTCCATTATAATATATATCAAGAAGCTCATTTTTAGGTAATGGACATCCAGGCTGTGCATGAATCAAAGCACAAAACCTTGCCCATGATTCAGGCAATATCTCCTTTTCTCCCTGTTTAAAATCAAAAAGTTCCTGCAAAATGGCATGTCTAGCACTAGGAGGGAAATATTTCTGAAAGAAAGTACTAATCAAGTAATCAGGGCTATCAATAGATCCAGGAGGTAAATTATTAAACCAAACCTTAGCTTCTCCTTTCAGTGAAAAAGAGAAAATTTTAGCAACAAAGTAGGTGTGCATCTTAATATCATTAGAAAATAGGCCACTCATGGTAGAAAGCTCAGTCATATGTGCTACAACACTTTCATTCTTAGTCCCACAAAAAGGTTCTTTCTCAACAATGGTTATGTAAGATAAATCATAATCATTATCTTTAATGTTTATGGGAGATGTAGCAAACTTAGTATTAGGAGATAATTTGAGTTTTATAGTACATCTCTCAAGAAGACTCTTAATAGGACTTTTACCATGAGTATTTTGACATTCTTTAATAAATTCATCAATCATTTCTATATATTGTCTTCAATATCATAGCTCTCTATAGACTCAGGTGAACTAACAAGTGTAGTAGTGTCTTCATTAGGAGTTTCACTATTTCCAGCTATAGTTCTAGCAATCGTAGCATCTAGGAAAGGACCTAATGAACCACTCTTATCAAGCATAGTGGAAGCATCATCATAAATATCAGAAGTTTCAGATTCAGCAGAAGTAGCAGTATGTGTAGCATGTGTATGTGGTGGTGGTGTAAGGATCTTACTCATCACAGATGGTGAATCAAGAGCAACAGAGGTGTTCAGAACCGTACCTCTCCTTGTAGTGGATGGTAATATAGGAACCTTGCCATCACGAGATTTACGCATGATGAATGGATGGTAGCGAACAATAGTGATTCCAAGTGAACTTGATAAATAGAGCTATGCTCCCCGGTAATGGTGGCAGAAAATAGTCTTGATGACCCACAAGTATAGGGGATCACAACAGTCTTCGAGGGAAGTAAAACCCAATTTATTTATTCGGCATAAGGGGAGCCAAAGAATATTTATAAGCCTTAACAATTGAGTTGTCAATTCAGCTGCACCTGGAAACAGTCTTGCTCGCAGTAGTTTATCAGTAGTAGCAGTTTTAAAGTAGTAATAGCAAAGTAAAAAGCAGTAGTAAAAGTAAAGACAGTAGTAACAATTGCAGTAAATAGTAGGATTAAAGTGCGGTAGGCATAGGGATAGATGGACAGGCGTTGCATGGACAAGACAATTCATATAGAAATCAAGATATAGGGCATTTCCAGATAAATAAGGTAAGGCATCCAAGTACTAAATAATCATAGGCATGTGTTCCATATATAGTCATACGTGCTCGTAATGAGAACTTGCACAACATCTTTTGTCCTGCTAGCCTGTTGCAGCGGGGCCTCAAGGGAATCTACTGGCAATTAAGGTGCTCCTTTTAATAGAGCACCGGAGCAAAGCATTAACACTGTGTGAACACACGTGATCCTCATATCACAGCCATTCCCTCCGGTTATCCCGATTATTGTCACTTCGGGGCCTTCGGTTCAGGACAATAATATGTGTATACAACTTTCAGGGAAGATCATAAACAATAATATCCTCATGAATCAATAACATGTTCAGATCTAAATTCATGGTACTCGGTCCCTAGTGACAAGCATTAAGCATAACAAGTTGCAACAAAGTCAAAAGCACTAATAATAGATACTAGGCACCATGCCCTAACAATCTGATGCCATTACATGAATGATCTCATCCAATCCCTACCATCCCCATATCCTACATCAGGGGATTACTCACTCATGGATGGGGAATCATGGATGGTTGATGGAGAAGCGATGGTGATGAAGATGGCGATGATCTCCTCCAATTCCCTGTCCTGGGAGGGTGCCAGAACGGAGTTTCTGGTTCCGAATCATGGTTTCTAGTGGTGGCGGCACAGTGGAACTCTATCTAGAAAAACGTCGAACCCCCCGTCTGTTTTAGGTCAGAGGGCTTTTATAGGCGAAAGGAGAGGTCGAACCAGAGTCCGAGACAGCCACACCACCTCCTGGTGTGGCCTGACCTGGCCCGTGCGGCCAGGTGGTGTGGGCCCCTCGTGGCTCTTCTTCATCTCGTCTTCTGGCTCGGTGAGTCTTCTAGTAAAATAGGAGTTTTGCGATATTTTCCGGGATTTTCCTGAAAGTTGATTTCCTGCACAAAAACGAGACACCAAGGAAATTCTGCTGAAAACAGTGTTAGTCCACATTAGTTGTATCCAAATCACACAAATTAGAGGAGAAACAATAGCAAAAGTGTTCGAAAAGTAGATACGTTTTGGACATATCAGTAGCATCTAAAGTGATACATACTGTTATGGCGGGACTAGTTCATCTTTACGTAGAAGGTGTGTCCCAGGGCACAATGCCCATGAGAAAGCTCGAAGTGGATGATCTAAAGTCACTGTAGGCTCCTGGAAACCGGCCTCAATCTGCTGCCATAACTATGATGCATACACAAAGATGTTATCATGTGATGATAAAGTATTAATATCAATCAAGGTGACATTAGTAAGTTGCAAAGGATTTGGGACTGTAAGTACATACCCAAGACTCAACCTCTTCCATGAGCAAGCATGTTCAAAGGTGTCGTGATACATGGTGCCAATGATTAAGAACAAATGCAACTAGTTTATTTGTACTCTAGTGCAAGTGGGAGATTATTGGAAATATGCCCTAGAGACAAATAGTAATAAGGATTATTATCATATTTCATAAATTTTATGATTAAGTTTTATATCATGCTATAACTGTATTGAAAGGAAACTTTAATACACGTGTGATATATAAACAACCAGGAGTTTCTAGTGAAACTCTACTCACTGGTTCATTGGTCAACAGATGATCAAGGTTTCCTAATCATGTGGCATTTATGCCAGTTGGAAATGGAGTCACCTCATTATGAGAATGAGATGATGAACTATACCCAACCTAAGCATCGTGACCCAATCATGTCACAAAGTTCAAGTTATGATGATTGGAGTAGACCTAGTGTACTATTTCTTAGACCGTGAGGCCATATCAATCAGTGTCACCCGAGGGTACTTTAATAGCATCAAACGTCACTCGGTTAAATGGTGATCATAAAGGTGTGTTCAGGTTTTCGGAGGAACAATTGAGGCAATATGCGTCAAGAGCGTGATTTTCCATCATAGTGACAGAAAGATACTCAAGGGCCCACTTGGAGAAGTTGTATTCAGTAGATGCACAGCGTGTGATTTGATCACGGGGATATCACTTGTCGGAATGAGTCAAGTAGCATTTGTCAGTAACGATATTGAACATGACATGGTGATGTCATGGATCAGATCTCGAACAATGCAATTATCGAGAGACAAAAGGAATAAGACATGACGTTCGTGGTTCAAACGATGAAATATTTCGTGGAATGCATAGGGGTCACATGGCCATCCAGGTCCCTCTGTTGATCATTGGTGCGGGAGGGTCCTGACCATGTCTGGAGTGTTGCTGAACCATGGGGTATCACACTTAAGGGCTTGATGATGCTCAGAGAGTGTTTTAGGATCGGTAGAATCACCGAAGAAAAGAGAAGAGAGAAAACCAGAAGGGTTTCGGTAAGTCTGGAGAATGTCCGGAATGAGAGGGAATGGTTTCCACATCAGTGGGGATTGAATATTATGTAAGAGAATGTTGAATATTGATTTAATCATTCAATTATATTTATTCAATAAAAGAAAAAGAATTAAAAAGGGTCAAATACCTCATTGGGCCAAATCCGGAAGGAAAAGGGCCCATGAGGGAAAGATCAAAGGGAGAAAGGAGGAAAGGGTGGCTGGCTGGGCCAAGGCACCCCACGTGGGCATCTCCCTCTCGCCTCTCCCTTGTTTAGTCCCACATGGCTAAGCTAGTTAGCTATGTGGGGGGGGGGGCGCTTTCCCCTATATAAAGAGAGGTATTTTGGCAAAATAAATAGAAAAATAATCAATAAATGGTTCCCTCTATTTTGGGGAGACCTCCAATTCATTCTCTCTCTCTCCCATTACCGTGGTCCCAAGTCCGGATCGTGCGAGCAGGAGACTTCTTCACCGTGGAGCGCCGTCGCGCTGCGGGATTCAGATCCAGGAGCTCTACTTCCGCAACTGCTGCTGGATCAGGGAAGCGGGAGTCATCGCTAGACATCGGATGTGTGTAACTCCCTGCAAGGTGCAACACTTGGGGCACTAGGAGTCGTTGGAGCAGCAAGAGCTGCCGGGACTTCAACACGACCTTGAGGTCGGCTTCGGTTCATCTACATCAACCACGCTCTCTCGAGCGTTGACAATGCTTTTCAGTCTTCAAGGGTAAGTTCGCGAAAAGCCCCTCCCATTACTACATTACTAATAGATAGGTCCTGGCAACTGGGGTTCTGGCGTAGGGAAAAATTTATTGTTTTCATGCGTGAACCCCTACATGCTTTCCCAAGGGGCAAGGAGTTAGCGGTGATGGCAGTGGGTAATCCGGCAAGCACCACAACAACAGGTTCGTAGCTAGCTCCTACATCATCCGATGAGAGAGTAGCGAGAGCTTCCTCGGTCCCACTGGCTGGAACACCATCCACCATAGCTCCTCACTATACAAAAAGGCCTTTCCACGGCGCATCAATTTTGAAAATATGTGGTGCACTAAGGGTGCACCACTACGGCTGCTCCACAAGTAAAAAAGTTACCCATGGCACACCACATGGTGCGCCACGGGTATTTTTTTGAAAAACATTTTTTTTATGTTTTTTGAAAAACTTTTTTTTGCAGACAACACCATAATTTTGAAAACAAAAGCTATCGAGTCCCCCGCTCGCTGTCGTCGCCTCGCTGGAGCTCAGGCATGGCCACAACCACAACCTAGAACCGCAGTTAGGTGCAGGAGGTCGTGGCCACGCTAATCCTCTTTGTCATCGAGTGGGTGCGGGCGGGAGCTAGCGGGCCGAGGGGTCAGAGGTGGCGGTCAGAGTAGAGCGACGCGGTTTGAGGAGAGCGGTGCGGTCGGAGTAAGGACGACACCATGATAGTGCAGACCACCTTGGCAAAGAGGAGTCGGTCCGCCCGCTTTGGTGTAAATGCGACATGGATGATTTCAGCTACAACAGAGCTATCCCATGCCACTTTGGTGCAAGGAAGGGCGCTGGTGGCGTCGTGTAGTAGCGGACGACGCTAACATCTTCAACTTTATGAAGGATCAGAAGGCAACAAGCAACCTTAGACCTAGTCCACGCAAAGTAGACTAGTAGACTGAGCATCTTTCGGGCGGGAATGTGGAGACCCTTCCCGCCCAAGGATTGGGGGAAGATGTGAAACGGTACAACCCGCAAGGATTGCACCTCTATGTATCACGCCAATCCCTGGATCGGTTCATTGGCATACATAGTATCGATAGATATCAAGGATTAACAGTGCATCATTATTACAGCGATATGATCCAGAATATTGCATTTATTACAAAGTTTGCAAAGCATAACGCTCGCACAAAATAAACAAGTAGCAAATAGATAGCATAAATAAAGTAGCTCCAGTCTCCATTAGACGCCACAGGTGAACAAAATGTTGAGTGGAGGGTCACAACCAACACTACTACTCAGAGTAACCGGAAGAGTAACCTGCAACATGAAACGTAATAGCCCCGAAGGGTCAGCACTTGGAATGCACTGGCAAGTGGAACAATGAGAGAAACAACAAGACTAATAGCTATATGCATATCTGGCTTGTGGGGTTCAGGCTTAGTTGCAGCAACAAAATACTTTATCCTAACCTTTGTAAATCATTTGTAAAGCATTTAATCTTCAACAAACAACCTAATTAAGTTTCAACCACAAGTTTTAGCAATTACAAGTTAGAATGAATGAGAACATGTCATAGCACCCACAATTCAGCAACTCAATCGTCCATTACCGGGGACACGACTAAGCACTTAGTTTTTACACCCTGCAGGGATTGCACACTTTACCCATATGACTTGGTCGACCCGCTCGTACCAGGACACGCATATTGAGTCATGATAGGGAGAAGTCCAAGAAGAGACAATTCGGGAATTAGCTCCCCAAGCCCATCCACGCACCGTACCAACCTATCACATTCACTACATCTCTGGATACGAAGAGCTCGGGTCGCCACAACCTACTAAGTCCATCCAGCCACCCATAACTCACTAGCATATGGTTGCACACGGAAGCTACCAAATCAAGACACTAATCATTTCTCAGAAACCTGGGTGGCCATCCACAAGTGAGCTACTCGGGTAAACCATAGACATGGGCCCAGCATTCACGAACCAAGCAATTACCAATCCACCCAGAGAGTTCATTAATTAAGTTGTTTTCAAACTTTCCAAACACGTTCTTTCAAAACAATCTTTGTCATGGTGTATCCCACCCTCGTCTACATAAGCACAACTAAGCACAAATACTTACGGCGGCTCACCTAACGAGAAAGGCTACGACATAATAGGATATAGCATAGCAATAGATAATACTTGTAAAACAAAACAAGCTACAATGCATATAGAAAGTAAATAGGACATTTATGAAGCTCCACTTTCCTTGGTAGTTGCCGGAGTCAAAAGCACAGTCCGGACAGTCACACGGGTTACAATTCTCACAATCTACACGAAAGCAATTCAAACAATAAACAAACCACACATAGAGATCAACAGACACAACACGATGCATGCATGGTACTTTAACAAAGCTTCAGTAGCTTGTTCAAGTTCTCTGATCAATTCTACTACTAGATGATGCATGAGAAAACATTTAATGCAAGGAAAACAATTTATGCATAAAAGAGGTCTAGTTAATAGGTCTTTAGCCAAAAACATTGCACCAAGGATGTAAACAGTGCAGTACGAGTTTGACAAAAATACAACTGGATAGGTTTACATATCCTGGGACCAAATAGAGCCTAGACCAAAAGGATTTACGTCAAAAAGATTTACATATCTTTTTCTGTGAATTAAATACTACTTTAAGCCTTTTTATAATCTCAGGAAAATATATACAGTAAACCTGGGATATTATTGTATAATAAAATTCTACACAATTTTGCGAATCCAACGATACCTTATTTGCAAAATTTGGCCTAGTAGATCTTTTTCTATGAATTTTAGAAGTTAAAATAAGTTTCTGCCTCTTTTAATAAAATCTGAAAAATCCGAGGGAATATTCCGGGGAATATTCCCCGCTGACGCGTGGGCCTGGCTGACGCGGCGCTAACTGGGCTTTGACAATCAGCGGCTGGCCGTCCAGTCAGCGGCCGATCTGAGCCGTTGGCTCAGGATCTGGCGGCTGGGAACGCACGGCGGCGTGCTCACTTGAGCTGGTGGCGGCGGCGGTCGGCGGCGACGGTCGGCGGCGGCGATGGCGGCACTCCGGCGAGGTTCGGTGCGGCGGAGTGGCACACGGGGATCAGTGTCGGCGGTCACCGGGCGTGGTCGGCGCAGGACGGGGGACTCCGGGGCAGCGGCGTGCGGCGGCTGGAGCGGTGGCTGGCGTCGGCCTCCGGCGGTGCACCCCGTCGGTGCTCCGGCGGCCTGCGCGGAAGAGAGAGAGGGGGTCAGGAAGGCGCGGCACGAGGTGGTGGTTGCTCGGCGGAGCGAGAGAGGGAGCTCGGGGGTGGTGGCGCGGCTCACCGGTGTTAATGGCGGCGGCAGCGGAAACTCCGGCGAGAAATTGCCGGGGCTTGGCGGCGGCTTAGGTAGGGTTGTCGGGGGGGTTTCGACGAGGAAATCGTGGGCTAAAAGGGGGTGGCAGAGAGAGGTCGTGGGGCGGAGTGTATCCCGTGGAAAACGGGATTCTAGCGGCGGCGGTTGGAGTCCGTGTCGGACCCAGCCGGTGGTGGCGGCAATACGACAGTGGGACCCACTTGTTGACAAGGGCGGCGACGGACGATTCTGGCGACCGGCGGCGAAGCGTCATGGCCTTCTCGGCTGACCCGCTCGCTGCCGGGTAAAACTTTTTTAACTCGATCGTCACTAACTATCAGATCGAATCAGACTTGTTTTAACTAAACGAAAATCAAATTCAGCAAAGGCTAAAATCGGCCTAACTTTTGATCTGAAGCTCCGAATTGAGTGAAACAAATTCCTACGGGTTCGTAGAGACGAGATCTACGCAAAAATGCATCTGGAATGCCCAAAAGGGGTCTCTCTTACGGATGCAAGGCAAAAGTCCTAGTAGGCTTGCAAATGGGATGAACTAGCAAAGAGGAGGTGTTTTGGCAAGAACTTTAAAACTGAAACTTTTTGCAAAGATGCTCATGATGCAATGAAATGTATGTATGTAGTGCCAAATATAAAATTTGGGATGTGACAGACTAACCCCCTTAAGATGAATCTCGTCCTCGAGATTTGCCGTGGCTAGCAAATAGGTGTGGGTGCTCCTCTCGGAGGTCGTCCTCTCGCTCCCAGGTGGCTTCCTCCTCGGTGTGGTGGCTCCATTGCACCTTGCAAAACCTGATCATCTTGCTGCGTGTAAACCTCTCCGCTGTTTCCAAGATCTTGACCGGTTTCTCCTCATAGGTCAGGTCACTCTCTAGCTGAACCTCATCTAATGGCACGGTATCCCTCAACGGTGTATCTACCATCTCCGGGTGACATTTCTTTAGATGAGACACATGGAACACGTCGTGAACAGCGGATAGAACCTCTGGCATCTCCAGCTGGTACGCAACCTCTCCTGTGCGTGCCAGGATCTTGTAGGGCCCTATAAACCGAGGTGTCAGCTTGCCCTTAATTCCAAACCTCTTAATTCCACGTAGTGGCGAAACTCTGAGATATGCTCGATCTCCAACCTCGTACGCCACTTCCTTGCGCTTAGAATCAGCATAGCTCTTCTGTCTCGATTGTGCTACCTTCAACCTATCCCGAACCAAACTAACCTTCTCTTCAGCATCCTTGATCAAATCCGGTCCAAACAGTTGACGTTCACCTACACCATCCCATAACAATGGTGTTCTGCATCTCTTACCATATAGTACGTCAAATGGTGACGTCTTGATGCTGGATTGGTAGTTGTTGTTGTAGGAGAACTCAGCATAAGGTAAATTTTCATCCCAACTAGCGCCATGAGCCAAAGCACAGGCTCTCAACATATCCTCCAAAATCTGATTCACCCTCTCGGTCTGACCATCCGTCTGGGGGTGGAAAGCTGTGCTAAACTCCAACCTCGTTCCCAACGACTCATGGAGCTGGCGCCAAAAGTGAGAAGTAAATTGGGAGCCTCTATCTGACACAATGCTCTTAGGAACTCCATGTAGGCACACAACTCTGTTCATGTAGATCTTGGCTAACTTAGCACTGGTGTAAGTGGTCTTCACGGGTATAAAGTGAGCTACCTTGGTCAAATGATCTACCACTACCCAAATAGAATCATATCCTGACTTGGTCCTGGGTAATCCTATGATGAAGTCCATTCCAACTCTATCCCACTTCCATTCAGGTACCGGTAATGGCTGTAGTAACCCTGTTGGCTTTTGGTGCTCGGCCTTCACTCTACTACAGACATCACATAGAGCAATATATTCTGCAATCTCCCGCTTCATGTTAACCCACCAAAACCTTTCCTTCAAATCCATGTACATCTTTGTGTTACCTGGATGTATAGAGTATGGCCAATTATGAGCTTCCTGAAATATCAGCTTCCTAATCTCCGGATCGTTGGGCACACACAAGCGGTCCTTGTACCATAGCGTCCCTTGATCATCCTCGCAAAAACCTTCAGCCTTGTCTTTGGGTATGTTTCCTCTTATCTCCTCCAGGTCACTATCCTTCTTTTGAGCTTCTCTAATCTCGTCCAGAAGCGTGGGCTTAACTTCCATTGTTGCCAAATATCCCTCGGATACTACCTCCAACCTGAGGTCCTTGAGTTGTTCACACAAATCCTTGGGTAACTCCCCCACTGTCAGGCCATTAGCATAAACCTTGTGACTCAGCGCATCCGCTATAACATTGGCCTTCCCTGGGTGATATTGCAAACTCATGTCGTAATCTTTTATGAGCTCTAACCATCTCCTTTGCCTCATATTCAGCTCCTTCTGAGTGAATATGTATTTCAGACTCTTGTGATCCGTAAACACATCACAATGCTTACCCATCAGGTAGTGCCTCCATACCTTGAGCGCGTGCACAATAGACGCTAGTTCCAAGTCATGCGTGGGGTAATTTCTCTCGTGATGTTTGAGTTGGCGCGAGGCATAGGATACCACTCTACCATCCTGCATCAATACACTGCCCAGTCCTTGACGAGAGGCATCACAATACACTTGGAAATCCTTCTGAATATCTGGCAAACACAGGATAGGTGTGGTCACTAGGTGTTACTTCAGTTCCTGGAAACTAGCTTTGCACTCCTTGGTCCATTCAAACTTCTTCTCCTTCTTTAGTAGTTCAGTCATTGGCTTTGCAATCTTGGAGAAGTTCTCTATAAACCTCCTGTAATATCCAACAAGTCCCAAGAAGCTCCTAATATCTCCCACATTCTTGGGTGACTCCCATTCTGTAACTGACACCACCTTGCTTGGATCAACTGTGACTCCTTCACCTGACACCACGTGTCCAAGAAAACCAAAAGTGTTCAATCAGAATTCACACTAGCTAAACTTGGCATATAATTTATGCTCCCTCAGCTTTTCCATAATTAGTCGCAGGTGTTTCTCATGTTCAGCATCATCCTTGGAGTATATCAATATGTCATCAATGAATACCACCACAAATTTATCCAAGTACTCCATGAATACCTTGTTCATCATGGTCATAAAATATGCCGGGGCATTTGTTAGTCCAAAAGACATAACTGTATACTCATATAACCCATACCTAGTGGTGAAGGCGGTCTTGGGTACGTCTTCCTCTCAAATCTTCAATTGGAAATAACCCGACCTTAAATCAATCTTGGAAAACACCTTCGCTCCTTCCAACTGATCAAACAGGTCATTTATATTGGGCAATGGGTATTTATTCTTGATGGTCACTTCATTAAGTGAGCGGTAGTCAACCACCAATCTCTTACTACTGTCCTTCTTCTCCACGAATAGAACATGCGGGCCCCAAGATGATGAACTAGGCTGAATAAATCCCTTGCCCAACTGCTCCCTAAGCTGCTTCTTTAACTCCTTCAGTTCCTCCACATCCATCTTATACGGCCTCTTGGCTATCGGTCATGTTCCCGGCATCAAGTCAATAAGAAACTCCACGTCCCTGTCAGGTAGCATCCCTGGCAGCTCATCCGGAAACACATCAGGGTACTCCTTTACTATGACCACATCCTCTAGGCTAACCCCCTTAAGAGAATTCAACTCGGCCACTCCAGTACTGAAAGGCGACTTATATCTGATCCTTACTCCCTTTGGTGTGGTGAGTGAAATTGCTCGTTGAGCACAATCTATCTGACCCTGATGTTCCGACATCCAATCCATGCCCAATATGACATCTAGACCCTAGGATTCTAGTATAACCGGATGTGCAGGGAATGCATAAGCACCAATTTCTAGTGTCAG
This sequence comes from Avena insularis, assembly GCA_023614405.1. Taxonomy (NCBI): domain Eukaryota; kingdom Viridiplantae; phylum Streptophyta; class Magnoliopsida; order Poales; family Poaceae; genus Avena; species Avena insularis. The sequence continues at coordinate 288,077,056 of CM042688.1, read as the reverse complement.
TCCTCGACATGCAACACTAGCTATCATCTCTCCCCCAGGGGAACTTACTCTAATAGATCCTCTAAGAGCCTCGGCAGGTAGCTTATACTTATCCACAAATGCCCTTGATATGAATGTATGCGATGCACCAGTATCGAAAAGAACAAATGCGATGTGGGTATTGATTGGAAACTTACCAACCACTAGCTCTGGTTCATTCTGAATCTCCTCGACGTTCACATGGTTGACCGTCGCCTTTTGGTTTGCATTGGGCTTGCTTCCTGCTTCAATCCTCTTCTCGGGGCAGTTATCAGCATAGTGCCCCATCTTCTTGCACTTGAAGCATTCCACTTCACTGAGATCCCTCCTGCCAGAGCGGTTGTGTCCATTGTTCCTTCTAGAGTTGCTGCTGTAGCTCTTGTGGCCATTGTGGTGGTGGCCATTATGGTGGTGACCATTTCCTCCACGGTGGCGATTGTCACTCCTGTGACCCTCGTGGCGATGTCCACTACTTCCACGGTGGTTACGGTCATCTCCGCCATGCTTAGAGTATCCAGAGTGTCCATCATAGGAGGTGCGAGCATGGTGGTGTGATCCTGAGGAGTGATGGCTGCTCTTCCTCTTACGCCTTTCCACCTGCTGCTGTTTTCCTTCCAGAATTCTAGCCTTGCCCATCAGTTCCTGAAAATTCGAACAATAAACCACAGATAGCTGAAGTGAGAGCTCATCACTAAGACCATCCAGGAACCTCTCCCTCCTCTTGGCATCAGTGTCCACATCCTCAGGGGCATAGGGAGAGAGATTGTTGAATTCTTCTATGTAATCCGCCACAGTGCGGTTGGTCTGGCGCAGGTTGCGGAACTCCTTCCTCTTCAGGCTCATGGTCCCGACAAATACGTGGTTCGTCCTAAATCCTTCCTCAAACATAGCCCAGGTAACTGTCTCTAGCGGGTGAGAAATCTGGAAAGCATCCCACCATGAGGCAGCTGATCCCTCCAGCAAGTGAGCAGCAAACCTCACCTTCTCAGCATCAGTGCAACTAACGGTCACCAGGTCCTTGTTCACAAAACGAAGCCAGTCGAGAGCAATCATGGGCTCAGGTGCAGAGGAGAATTTAGCTGGCCTCAGCCTCAAGAACCTAGTGAGAGCATCTCCCTGCGGCTGATTGTTCCCGTTGTTGTTGTTGTTATTGTTGTTGTTATTATTGTTGTTCTGTGTCGCCATGAATTGCATCATCACTTGGGTCAGCTGTGCTTGAGAAGCCATGAGCTGAGCCATCTCATCCGGTCGGCGGCGTGACACCTGCGGTTCAACACAGGTAAGATTAGAGAGAAACAACTACAGATAAGAGATAGCCCTCTACCCATGCAACAAGCTCAAGCCACAATAATCATAAGCAATCACCAAATGATCAAACACACACACAAACCTTGTTACAGGTTTTCACTAACAGTATATAGCTGCAAAAATAGTTTAGAAACGCTGACAACAGCGTTTGGCAAAGCAAAACAGCAAAATAAGCAAAACCAGAAAATCTGGCAGAACAGTTCTGTCCTGTTCACGAATTTTTCTGGGCACCTTAAACTCATCAGGAATTTTAGCCAATATTTTTGCAGATGCTACAGGCAATTACGCTCCAGATCCTAAAATATGAGCGCAATCCGAGTTACCAGTAAGGAATTAAAAATCGCACGGTAAAACTGGTCAGGCAGAAAACTACAGCAGTAAACTCACGAAAATTACCCAAACTTGTTCAAAAATCATTTAATAAATCTCACGAAAATTCCTGGAACTTCAAGGTACTTAAATGAGCAATATAAACACAATAAGCTAATAGTGCAGAAGTTTACATTGATCGATGCCTAAGACTAACGAATATCCCTAACGAAGACTAGTTTTGGAGGACCATCTCTAGCTATTTGATGAATAGGTTGCAGTAGGTTCTGGAGTCCATGCGCTGACGCTTCGCTCCTGGTGCATGCCACGGTGGTGGTGTGTACACCTCTCCCGAGTCCTCTTCACTTGAGTCCTCGAATTCCACCTCTTCGGGGTCCTCCTCATCACTTCCTTCAACAAAAGCGCCCGCTGCATCTCCTCCATCATCGTCATCGCTTCCTCCACCATCACTGCCTCCACCATCATCATTGTTACCTCCTCCACCATTATCCGCATCATCATCATCATTCCCATCATCATTGTTGCCATTGTTTGGTGGAGGATTCTGCTGTGCTTGAAGGGCAGCAATCTGGGCAGCCATGTCCACAATGGTCTGATCACGATCAGCCACAACTTGATCCCTTTGCACAATGGTTTGGTTCAGCGCTGCAATCGTGGCATCTCTTCCAATGAGGGCTTGCTCCATTGTATTCACGGCAGTGTGCAAGGTTTCCATCTCATACCCTTGCAAGTGCACCGTGCCCTGAAAATAATCCAGCTGCTCCTTTTGCTGCATCAACTTCTCTTCCCTCTCCCAAGCTTTGATATCCATGTCTTCTAACTGCTTCACTTGGAGCGGCATGTTGTTCCGATCACCTGTGGTAATCATCACAAGTCCTTGCTCATTCCGACCTCCAAATGCAAGGAAGGGTGAACCTGCTGGTAGTCGGTGTCGGTGAAGATAGCACAGGCGTGACAGGGTCTCGTGCATGGCCGACTCCACTCCTTGCTCCCAGGTAAGGTACTTCTTGGTGAGGTTCAGGTTCTCAATACTAGGCATAGTGGGGTCTGCAAGAACAATCGCGGTGATCTCCCACACGCAATCTCTAGGCACATAGGTGTTCATCCTTCTCCCTTTGAACATCGGCATCAACATGCCCAGTGTCTTGCAAAGCTCCGCCAGCTGTCTCGCGAAGGGCCTTGGTGATTGGAGCTCAACATACTCAACTCTGGTGGCATCTCCCATCTAACAATTGTAAAGAGGAAAGAGTGAGAACAGCAAAGGAAAAGAATTTACTAGAATGAAAGGCATAAGAGTAAAGACAGAATTTAAAATAGGCTTAAGTAAACATAAGGCTTCCTATTCCAATCCTAGGTCACGATCCTACAGTCAATACACTGCTCTGATACCATCTGAAACGGTACAACCCGCAAGGAATGCACCTCTATGTATCACGTCAATCCCTGGATCGGTTCATTGGCATACATAGTATCGGTAGATATCAAGGATTAACAGTGCATCATTATTACAGCGATATGATCCAGAATATTGCATTTATTACAAAGTTTGCAAAGAATAACGCTCCCACAAAATAAACTAGTAGCAAATAGATAGCATAAATAAAGTAGCTCCAGTCTCCATTAGATGCCACAGGCGAACAAAATGTTGAGTGGAGGGTCGCAACCAACACTACTACTCAGAGTAACCGGAAGAGTAACCTGCAACATGAAACGTAACATCCCCGAAGGGTCAGCACTGGCAAGTGGAACAATGAGAGAAACAACAAGACTAATAGCTATATGCATATCTGGTTTGTGGGGTTCAGGCTTAGTTGCAGTAGCAAAATACTTTATCCTAACCTTTGTAAATCATTTTTAAAGCATTTAATCTTCAACAAACAACCCAATTAAGTTTCAACCACAAGTTTTAGCAATTACAAGTTAGAATGAATGAGAACATGTCATAGCACCCACAATTCAGCAACTCAATCGTCCATTACCGGGGACACGGCTAAGCACTTAGTTTTTACACCCTGCAGGGGTTGCACACTTTACCCATATGACTTGGTCGACCTGCTCGTACCATGACACGCATATTGAGTCGTGATAGGGAGAAGTCCAAGAAGAGACAATTCAGGAAGTAGCTCCCCAAGCCCATCCACGCACCGTACCAACCTATCACATTCACTACATCTCTGGATACGAAGAGCTCGGGTCGCCACAACCTACTAAGTCCATCCAGCCACCCATAACTCACTGGCATATGGTTGCACACGGAAGCTACCAAATCAAGACACTAATCATTTCTCAGAAACCTGGGTGGCCATCCACAAGTGAGCTACTCGGGTAAACCATAGACATGGGCGCGACATTCACGAACCAAGCAATTACCAATCCACCTAGAGAATTTATTAATTAAGTTGTTTTCAAACTTTCCAAACACGTTCTTTCAAAACAATCTTTGTCATGGTGTACCCCACCCTCGTCTACATAAGCACAACTAAGCACAACTACTTACGGTGGCTCACCTAACAAGAAAGGCTACGGCATAATAGGATATAGCATAGCAATAGATAATACTTGTAAAACAAAACAAGCTACAATGCATATAGAAAGTAAATAAGACATTTATGAAGCTCCACTTTCCTTGGTAGTTGCCGGAGTCAAAAGCATAGTCCGGACAGTCACACGGGTTACAATCCTCACAATCTACACGAAAGCAATTCAAACAATAAACAAACCACACATAGAGATCAACAGACGCAACACAATGCATGCATGGTACTTTAATAAAGCTTCAGTAGCTTGCTCAAGTTCTCTTATCAATTCTACTACTGGATGATGCATGAGAAAACATTTAATGCAAGGAAAACAATTTATGCATAAAAGAGGTCTAGTTAATAGGTCTTTAGCCAAAACGTTGCACCAAGGATGTAAACAGTGCAGTACAAGTTTGACAAAAATACAACTAGATAGGTAACTCCAAATAGAGCCTAGATCAAAAGGATTTACGTCAAAAAGGTTTACATATCTTTTTCTGTGAATTAAATACTACTTTAAGCCTTTCTATAATCTCAGGAGAATACATACAGTAAACCTGGTATATTATTGTAGAATAAAATTCTACACAATTTTTCGAATCCAACGATACCTTATTTGCAAAACTTGGCCTAGTAGATCTTTTTCTATGAATTTTAGAAGTTAAAATAAATTTCTGCCTCTTTTAATAAAATCTGAAAAATCCGGGGGAATATACCGGGAATATTCGGGGGAATATTCCCCGATGACACGTGGGCCTGGCTGACACGGCGCTGACTGGGCTTTGACCAGTCAGCGGCTGGCCGTCCAGTCAGCGGCCGATCTGAGCTGTTGGCTCGGGATCTGGCGGCTGGGAACGCACGACGGCGTGCTCACCTGAGCTGGTGGCGGCGGCGGTCAGCGGCGACGGTCCGCGGCGGCAAGGGCGGTGCTCCGGCGAGGTTCAGTGCGGCGGAGTGGCGCACGGGGATCGGCGGCATGCGGCAGTCACCGGGGCGTGGTCGGCGCAGGACGGGGGACTCCGGGGCGGCGGCATGCGGCGGCTGGAGCGGTGGCCGGCGTCGGTCTCCGGCGGCCTGCGCGGAAGAGAGAGGGGGTTAGGGAGGCGCGGCGTGAGGCGGCGGTTGCTCGGTGGGGCGAGAGAGGGAGCTCGGGGGTGGCGGCGCGGCTCACCGGCGTTAATGGAGGCGGCGGCGGAAACTCCGGCGAGAAATTGCAGGGCTTGGCGGCGGCTTAGGTAGGGTTTTCGGGGGGGTTTCGACAAGGAAGTCGTGGGCTAAAAGGGGGTGGCGGAGAGAGGTCGTGGGGCGGAGTGTATCCCGCAGAAAACAGGATTCCAACAGCGGCGGTTGAAGTCCGTGTTGACCGGGCAGTGGCGGCTACCTGACAGTGGGACCCACTCAAGTGACCTTCTTGTGGCGGGCAGACGATTCTGATGGCGGGCGGTGGCGTACGGCCGCGGTAGTTGGGCCCCGGGCGGGCCTTCTCGGCTGCCGCAGCCGAAACTTTTTTTTTCTTTAACTCTGACTGTCAGCTAACTGTACTGAACTGACTGTACTGTTTTAACTGAAACTGGAAATTCAGCAAAGACTAAAATCGGCCTAACTTTTGATCTGAAGCTCCGAATTGAGTGAAACAAATTCCTACGGGTTCGTAGAGATGAGCTCTACGCAACCATGCATCTGGAATGCCCAAAAGGGGTCTCTCTTACGGATGCAAGGAAAAAGTCCTAGTAGGCTTGCAAATGGGATGAACTAGCAAAGAGGAGGTGTTTTGGCAAGAACTTTAAAACTAAAACTTTTTGCAAAGATTCTCATGATGCAATGACATGTATGTATGCAGTGCCAAATCTAAAATTTGGGATATGACAAGATGCCCGCACCCCTATAAAAGAAGAGTCGTTACTACGTTAGAAGGGATTGATCCTTGGGATCTAAAACTCTAGACATTAATATTCCATTGTACCCTCGCGAGACACCACGAGCAATACAAAAAGCAAGAGTAGGAGCTTTACCTCCTCACGAGGGTCCCCAACCTAGGTAAAAGATCCATGCGTCACTCTCTGTCGTGTGCAAGCTCCGCCATCGCCGTCGTCATTGAGAAGATCCGAACGCGTGTTCAGCCCCCTCTAGAACCCAGGGTTCATTGGACCCGTTGTTCCTTCACGGGACGCCAGTCTCTAACAATATGGAACTAAGTTTGGCTACACATTGTAGGTACCCTTAATGGATGGATTGCATGAGAAGAACAAATTACATGTTAACTTGTGAACAAGTACGTCTACTCTATGTGAAGGAAAAATAAGCTTCTCATGATACGGATCAAGCCGATGATCCTATAGTTTTGTCCTGATCTTTCACAGTGAGTCAACCCGGATGGTAATCTCCCAGTTGCATGATGAACGCAACCTGAATTAGAGGAATCAATCCAGCAAGTAACGTGATAAAGATCACCACGCCTCAAACCTGAGCACGATAATCCTTGATGAACACAAGAACCTCCACAACAATAATCTGATAAATGGTATCACTGTCCTCGAAGGGATGATACATGGTGGAGAACAATATAGTTTCTAGACTAAACAACTGAACTTCCCTAAACCCTAGGCGACTGGCTCCTTTATATAGGAGGCATGCAACTAGTCGGTTGGATAGACCCAAACCTAACACACAAACGGACTCGAACCTAACTTGGACTCGTACTCAATAACATAGCAACAATATTTGACACAACCTTACACTTATCATTACATATCGTAGGTCGTCCTGGTGTGCCAATCATCAATGGAATGTGCCCCGCATTACCTAGCTTGGTGGAGTCCTGAAATTAGGCTTCACCTCCTCCTTCGTGCCCATATCATCATCCCCCCTTCAAGAAGCGTTGTCCCCAACTCTTGCGGGTCGTGTCGGAAAGGTGGCGTGATATGAACAATAGCTTCACACGTCTTCGCCATCTTCAAGTCTTGCTTGCCTTCCATGCCACATCCTCCCTCTCGGCTAGCTTGACTTGAGCCTGCACTTGGTGCCTCCTTTCTTCTCCATATGAGTTTGGACTTCGACGCCACCACCTTCTTCTTATCAACTCGTGATGGAGCTCTATGGTGCGGAACATGGACCTTCTTTGTACGACCCTGCAAAAGATGAGTAATGCCTGGGCCACACAACTGAAGAACACATCCATCTTTGCCTCTATGCATACGCACGACTGCTCTGATACCAAGATGATATGGGGTGGCCCGATCTTCTCAGCAAGCACTTGTTGATGATGATGGTAGATGATAGATAACTAGCATGTAGCTATGAACTCTCTCGCTCGAACCCTGATGCCAATGCAACATCTCTCGAACCTTGTAGGATATTCACAACACCAAGCTCTTGCGCATGTAGCCGTCGACCACGAATGGTAGTTTGCAATCTACTAATTCCTAGTGGAACAACAGATCACACTCAATTATAGTTGGTAAAATTGATCACAGGGTAATTTTAGAGGTTCTATGAAAGAAACAACTCCAAAATATTTTAACGTGGTCTAACCCTAACTTGGTGTGGCGCCCCATCTATATAAGAGTCCGGGGGCGGCGGCCTAGGTGGGATCTGAGTTTGTCCCACCCAACTAAAAGATACAAACCGACCCAAAGTTGGGTTCGGCTCAGGGTTCTGCCGTGGCAGAGTTTGGGCCTGTTTCTCTGCCGCGGAGGCCTGCCGTGGAAGAAAAGGACTCTGTTTTTGTGCCGCGGCAGCCTGCCGTGGAAGGAAAACGCGTCGTTTCTCTGCCGCAACAGAGATCCTGCCATGTGTTGATCTTCTTCTTGGTAGCTCCTTGCGCTTCCTCCCTCTCCTCCCTCGCGCATCAACATGCCATGCTCCATATGCTTCAGCTCCTCGCTCTGTGATACGCCTTCTTCTCCCATGTATCTGATCATACAATAGCACAAAGACTTAGGCAATATAAAGTTCTTATAAATGCATCATGGTCAACTAGGAATGAATTCACCTGATAGTTATTATTGATTTGACCCAATATTTCCTTCCAGTTCAAGCAGTCAGAATCATCATAATCCTTGTATATATCCTCATCATCCTCCCTTTCTTCATGAAAAGCCGTCCACGGCTTTGGGTAAGCTGAAAGTGGAAGAAACAAAAAGAACAACATGTATGCAAAGTATATGTATATATAAGATGTTGTAGTATTGTTGTTCACATGAAAAATATGTCCAGTATACATCAAGCAACATAAATTGCAGGTATAAGTGAAGTACAAAGGATCATGATCATGGTGAAAAACAACTAAATAGATAGTCTTGTTCTTCAATATTAAATTTTGTTTTCTCAAAGAAGATCTATGATCAAATTTGTGAACAAGATCAAACCAATTCAATATGTGTGAAAACCAAATTGATTCATGCCATGCTTCAACTGCGCTACTCTGATTATTATGAACATGATCATGTTGTCCAGTATGTAAGATGCAACTCAATTTGCAAATATCAAGGAAGTCTAAAATAGTAACATAACTAGACAAAGACTTTTGGGACAAACACAATGAATATGAAAACTTGGGTTCTATTATAGCAAGATTAGAACAATCCAACATAGGTAAAATTACTTGTGTTGGTTGCAATATATCAACTAGAGCAGAATGTATTTCCACAATATCTCGAACATGAACTATTGTCCCATAGCAAACATTTTGTGACACGTTGCATATATGGCTGAAAAGAGCTTGTTTCAGTTCAGCGATTCTATCACAAGTAATGCATATGTGATCCACAAGAAAATTTTCATCCATGCTATATTCACCAATTAGATTGAAAGTGAAACAAGGAGAATATGTGCTAGAATTTAGACATGAAACTTCAGAAATCTTATCCATATCACAACTCGTACTCATAGGTTCATTTAGCATGATGGAATACACAATATCAGTAGGTAGTATTCTAGCAAGTATTTCTTTATGTGTAATCAATACCACATGATCAAAATTAAAATTGGGTAAACTATCACATGGTGTTGAAACATTAGTGCAAGGCAAATTACAAGGAGGCATCAACAAAGGAATAGACTCACAATATGTTGCGCTTGTTGATTGTAGCTCCAAATCAGTACCTACATCAATAGTGTTCTCTTCACATCTAGTAGATACTGTTACATCCTCCGCAAGTGACAATGCACAATCTGACGATGCAGATTGTAAAATAGATGGCTCCCTTTCTTCAAAAGCAACTTGCATAGCACAAGAAAGAATACCAGGAGTAGAGATGATTACATTAGTAGGTTTGGCCGATGGTGGAGGGTGGCTAGCAGCCACTGCAGGTGGCGCCATAGGAGGCAATGTAGATCTGGCCGCAAAATGGCTGGTTGATGGAAAACGTGCATGTGACTTAGCCTCCTCAGCTAGCTGTGACTCGGCCTCTCTAGCACGGTGCAACAGTTCGTTCATAGTCTCGTACTTGTGATCATGAACAATGCTCTTAATTCGAAGCTTCAAATTGTTCAGAAAACGCTGCATAGTCATTTCAAGGGATTCACGAACTCTAGCACGTTGCATAAGCATCTCCATCTCCATGTAGTACTCATCAACTAACATGTTACCCTACCGCAACTGTGTGAGCTTGTCAAAAACTGATCGCAAGTACCTTGGCTGAATCGCCGCTGTAAGGTCCTCAATCGAACGCTGCAAGGTGGCAACATTTACATTGATTGTTGTCACTTGCGTTTGAATATTATTGACTGCGCCAGTATTTTGATCCACTGCCTCTTGGATGTCCTTGATATTCCCATCAATATGCTCGCGCGAATTAACAAGCTCCTCAACCTACTTTTTCTGTGACACAACTTCATCATCACTCAAAGACATGATTAGTAGGTTAGTGCAAACATCAAAATCTGTATTGTGGAAAACATAGCACCCCAGTAAAACCACTACTAGAAAATCGTTGTGTTTTTGTTGGCGCAACATCATGACCGCATGCTCATGTCATCATGCCACATTGCATTTGAGCATCCTCATGACACCATGCATATTTTGTCTAAAACTATTTTCCAAAAGCCTACCTTTATTTTCTATTTGCCTCCCTCTTTATTTCAAATTAAAACCCTGATTTCTTCCGGATATTTTTGTTTTATATAAAATTATTTTTACAAAAGGTCTTTAAAATAAAAGAGACCAATAAAAAAAATAAAACTTTTGTTTGGGGGAGTCAGCCGGCCAGGCCAAAGGCCCAGCTAGCCAGACTACAACCCCAGGTGGCCCAACTCGTTAACCAAACGAAAACCCTAGAAACCTAAACCACTACACCCGGCTACCCCTAATCCCTGCAGTAGCCACCACACACGCCTGACAAGGCGCCTGACCGACGTGGGCCCTGCTACCCCGCGTGCAAACCGCGTCGCCCCGCTCGATCCCCATCCCGCATACACGCAACCCTCCCGCACGCGTACATGCCGTGCACGCATAGCATGCCCCTGCTCGTCTCTACCTACCCCGGCCCCACCCCCACGCGGCCCCACCTACACACCCCGTGTCGGGATCCCCCGACCCACTCCTCTCTCCCCGCATCCCCCACCTCGTCGTTCCCCTCGATCGAGATCGACCGCCGGCCGCGGCCCTCTCGCAAGTCCGGCCGTGCCAGCACGCATGACCTCCGCCCGACCGCCTCTCCTCGCCCCTGCAACCTCTAGCCGCCCATGTGACCTTCCCCACCTCCCATCGCCACCAAGCTGCTCCACCGACCGCTCTCTGCAGCAGCAGTTGTGCCGCCGCATGCCCCTATCGACCTCGCTGTGCCACCCCTTATCTCTGTTGCCGCATTCACGAGCCCTGCGACTCCGCCTTCGTCGTCTGTCCGAGCCCGAGCTCGCCACCAGGATGCCCCTTCTCTGCATCCCGGCCCTGGCCATGTGCGTCCCACCTCCTTGCCATGGCACGCCGCCTGCCTCTACTTCCCCGGGGAGCAGCGTCGCCACCTCCCCGTGCCGCCAAGTATGCTCCACGAGCGTCGCGTCCTCTCTGCCCCGTGAGCTCTTCTCCACCCGAGCAAGCTCCTCGTGGTGCTCCTTCTCCATGTTCCGCACCGGCCTCCACCTCAAGGTCTTCCTCGACCTCCTGTAGCACCGGCCACACCCCTGCGAGCGCCGCCATCCTCCATCCGTGGCCGTGGCCCTGCCTTCCTCAATGTCATGTCCAACCATGCTCCTCTACCTCGCCGCTGCCTCGGCCATCTGTGGAGCGTCGCCCTCTCTCTATGTCGCGGTGCCGCCCCTGCTACAACACGTTAGTGGCATCAAGTCTGCCATGGATTCCATCTACAGGTGCTCACCGCGGCTCACGTCTGTAGCGTAACCATGCTGAGCCGTGTGGCTTCCTATGTTGCTATTTTGTTCAACATGTTAAGTTGTGTTTGTGCCCTTTTCTAGTGTTGTGCAGCCAAAGACCCGGGTACATCAGTTCGTTGCCTCTGGTACTGATGCGATCTTCGCGACAAAGAGTGAGATGACCTCGAAGCCACGCGACACTGACTGATGTCGCTGCGGGAACCTTGTGTGGCTATTCGAAGACTATGCCGACGACGATTACAAGCTTGACATAGTGCGTAGCTATGATCTCTCCCGCTCGATCCCTGATGCCAGCGCAACAGATCTCGAACCTTGTAGGATATTCACAATACCACACTCTTGCGCACGCAGCCGTGACCACGAACGGTAGTCTGCAATCTACTAATTCCCAATGGAACAACAGATCACACTCAATTATAGTTGGTAGATTCGAACACAGGGTAATTCAAGAGGTTCTATGAAAGAAACAACTCCAAAATATTTTAACGTGGTCTAAAACCTAAAAACCATGATTTACAGGCCTATATAAAGGCTGCTGGACGTCCAACATAGAGTTGGGGTCAAAACCAAACATATCTCTAACTTTCCTAACTTAAAAGGACTCTATTTGTAAACTGACAGAAAACGTCTGTCAACTTGTTTTGGTTGCTGCGCACAGCTCATAACGAACTAGGAGACGTGCAAGTACCCGTTGGAAAGATCTTGGAATTATCTTTCCAACAAGTACTTATGTGCTTAATTCGGAGTTGGTATGTAGAAACCACATCTGTTTCAATTTCAGAACTTCTGTCTGTCCGAATTGAACCTTCCTTGTTGTTCGCCTTCTAACTCTCTGTCGACTTCGTTTTGATGATCTTCTCTTGCGCCTTCCTCCCGCTCCTCCCTCGCGCATCCTCGGGCGATCATCATGCTGGGCTCCTCTTGTAGCCCTTCTCCTCCTCGTGCCATGTTTGTTTCTTCAACGAACCTGATCATACATAAATGCATAAACTTAGGTAGTATAAAGTTCTCATTAAGTAAAATATCAGGTTCAATTAAGAGTGAATTCACCTGTTGCTCAATCAGCTTTGCACGAGCTCTTGTAATGGGTCCAATTCTGATTTCATTGGACTTGTTCTTTGCAGCAACATCTTCATTGTGAATAGGAGTAGGAGATAGTGGAATAGTATGGATGTCCTCATCAAAAACCCTAGAAACCTAAACCACCACACCCGGCTACCCCTAATCCCCTAACCCTACCCCAGCCGCCGCCACACACGCACACAGCGTGCGCCCAGCGACCGATGTGGGCCGTGCTACCCCGCGTGCACGCAACCCTCCCGCACGCGTACATGTCGTGCACGCATAGCATGCCCCGCATGCAACCCTCTCTGCCCCGCGAGCTCTTCTCCACCCGAGCAAGCTCTTTGCCGTGCTCCTTCTCTGTGTTCCGCACAGGCCTCGACCTCCTGTAGCACCGGCCGCACCGTTGCGAGCGCCGCCATCCTTCGTCCGTGGCCGTGGCCCTGCCTTCCTCAATGTCGTGTCCGACCGTGCTCCTCTACCTTGCCGCTGCCTCGACCATCTGCGGAGCGTCGCCCTCTCTCTATGTCGCGGTGCCGCCCCTGCTACAACACGTTAGTGGCATCAAGTCTGCCGTGGATTCCATCTGCAGGTGCTCGTCGCGTCTCACGTCTGTAGCGTAACCATGATGAGCCGTGTGGCTTCCTATGTTGCTATTTTGTTCAACATGTTAAGTTGTGTCCGTGCCCTTTACCAGTGTTGTGCAGCCAAAGACCCGGGTACATCATTTTGTTGCCTCCGGTCCTGACACAATCTTCGCGACAAAGAGTGAGATGACCTCGAAGCCACGCGGCACCGACTGATGTCGCTGTGGGAACCTTGTGTGGCTATTTGAAGACTATGCCGACGACGATTACAAGCTTGACATTGAACACCCGAAGATCTTCCCCATGGGACTACAAGTTCTCCATCTCGGACCCGAAGACGGAGCCTGAACCCATCGGAACGCCAAGTTCTCCTTCCCGGATCCGAAGACCAAACCCGATCCCTCGAAACCCCCAAGATCTTTGGACCCCAATGTGTGACCCTAATCCAAGCCCCTATTTTATAAATTCCATCTATATAAATTGTTGCATATTAAATTGTTTAGACTTGCATGCGTATTGTGGGTGTTTGGGGATATTTCGATGATTCACCTAAATTAAATATGGAGACCATATGCAGGCTATTTTAGTTTTATAATAGCTCCATTTAAATTTGAGTAGCAAACCCGTGTCATGTTTTGCCTTGCTCATACAACATTTAAATTGCGGGGTAGCTAAACAACATGAACCACCTAATTAATTGTCGGGATCTTGGTTCCGCTTAATATTGCCTAATTGCGTCGCATCTTTGCCATGTCATGCATCATATATTCATCATGCCCGATCTTCTGCCATAGTATTAAATAGTGTATCTGGTGTTTCTTCTAGTGCTTTGCTTCTTCACGGATTAGGCCGTTGAGCGGATGCGAGTGTCGACCCGATCTCGAGATGAACCTTCGCAGTGTTTCCAAGGCGAGCAATCTCCCCCTTTCTACCTATTTTGAATTTATAGTCTTTACTTCCTCCTGTTGATCTATTGCAATCTGTGTTGCGATGCTTTAGTTTCTGTGCACCCTTTATATTCCTTGCAGCCTCTATATTTCCTTGGACACATCCTATTGCCTGTTGTTTGATAGATAGTCGGCCTTGCGAGTCGTAGTTGCTTGCTCAGGTGCTGCTTCGCGTTGTTGTCGCTCCATCGTTGTTGGAAGGTTGGCACATGTTTAATGGTGGAGATGATCATGACTTTAAATAAAACTTGATTAAAATGATGGGAATAGTTATAACTAATTGCAAAGGCATCGGTGGACAATAGCAAATATTTGGTTTTTAACCGCTCACTTGTGTCCCATAGGCCCCGAGTACTTGATACCTGTTCCTTGACTATCGCACTATCCGCATGTGGGACCATGAATCCCTTTAGCCAGAGCTTGATTCATTTCTTATTTCTTGGGGCCACAAAGTAGTTTTGGGGCTTTATTACTATCCTGTACTTATGCCATGCTTTACTGCTTTATTTACGATTGTGCATGGAGCACCTGTACTGTTTGGAACGTGGAATGTTTTCGCGGTATCGACAAGCCCAGTCACACTTTCGGGTTCCCAGTCATTTACAGCCATTGTCACAAACCCTGGGTCCATCTCGAAGCCGGCCAACTTCGTTGCGGGTAGCTTAGTGGGGTGGCCCCCTGAAATGATTTATGAATCCTGTGAAAGCTTTGTCGTGAGGTCTCGTTGCGTTTTATTTGGTTCTTCCCGAGGTTGATCGTGTGTGTGTGTGTTGCTATTTGTGCACACCTGCATGGTAAATCGTTCTGAAAGCCGTGTTCGCGGCTATGAACGACTTGGAGCACAGTATCTCGATCATAGACAAGCATAACTAAAGTAGTGCTATAAATTTGACTTTTACATGTCTAGTAATCAGTTCCACTACAACAGAATGAGTAAATAAAAGTGCCAACAACTGGTGGTATTGGGGTGCATCATGTCATATTATACCTGCCTAGTAAGTATTGTAACTGCAACGGAACAGTTAACTAAAACTGCCCACTACTTACGCTATCAGGATGACTCATGCTATCTATATCTGACTAGTAAATGCTGCAACTATAATGGAATAAATAAAACTGCCAACTGTGTGACTTCCTTGGTTTGACTTCCTCGTTTGATCTCGAGGGGGAAATACCAGGATGGGTATGATTGGTGTTAGTATTAGGTTGGTATCGAATAGGTCTTTCTTATCCCTCTCTAATAGCCGACAGTTGTATCGAGTCTCTATAGGTTGTTTAGTGCATGCTGCGCTGCCGCTTCAGTCCACCATACCTATGTAGGCGAGAGCCGCTGAATTCTAGACTCGCCGTGTACTGGCCTCAGTACTGACCACTCCCTTTTTTTTTCCTTTGCCCTTTACCGGCACCCCTTTTGTTTTAGCAGGTATGAGATTGACGTTGTTAGCAGGGTTACCCTTCTGGCTTGGCCTGGGAAGGGTTATGGACGCCATTGGTTATTCTTCAGGGATCTTAGCCTAATTTGCTTCTTATCCGTACTCAGATGTTGTATCGTTTTCAAGGTGAATTGGATCTTTGTACTATATATCTGTATTTTGACTCAATGAGTCGTTGTTGTATATATATATGTGTGTTGTGGGTTCCATCGTGAACTATTGTGTAATGGTATTACTTCGTTTTCCACCCGCACGCAAGTGCCTAGTGGGCGTCCTTGAATCCTTTCTATGCGGGTTTGGCGGGAAGCGCTGAAATCTGTATAGGGCCGATTCGAGTGTGTTACATCTCACAACTCACTCATAACTGACAAGAAAGGAGATCTAACTGTTCCAAAGTGAATAGAGATGCTTTACTAAACATACTCAAAGATTTATGTACTAATGTGAGGAAGTGAATATCAAAGGTATAGAGAACGATCACAGGCACACAAGTTATTTATGGTGGAGCTGTAGGTATGGTATCCTAAGTACACCGCACACAAGTCCTAGTGCTGATCGTACAAAAATCCAAGGAACACACACATGGAGATAAACGTGGCAATGCAACTATGAAGGGTGTTGCACTACACTGGAGAGACACTAGCAAAGCTCAAAGTAAACAGGCACAAGATTGCTCAATCTACCGGTGCACAAAGATATCACTAGGTCTCTTGCTCAAATTCTCTTTTTCTCTTTTTCTTTTGTATAGCTTCTTTCTCTTTTTGCTTTTTTTATTTTGCTATATGCTCTTGATCTTTTTTAATATATATCACACACGACCAATTTACAAAGCACAACACCAAAGCTGTACGAGTAGCCTGTAAGAGTGGAAACTAGTCTCAATGGAAAGTTCCTACACTTATGAAATAGAATGGTTGTATCTAAGGTTTGGAAAATTGCAAAATTTCACAATTTTTTATATGGCTGTCATGGCAGAAAAACGGGGCAAAACTATGCCGTGGCAGAATATTTGTACCTCGCGACATAACGCGTGCCGTGGCAGAAAAACAGCACGAAATCATTCCGCGGTAGGAATCGGATCCATGGCAGACACGGACTCGCGGCGGAAAAAAGGGCATTTACTGTGCCGGCAGAGTCGGCAACAATTTTTTTTTGCAATTCCGACTTGCCAAGTAGTACACAACTAGGACTCTTATGCTGAATTCGGATCTGAACTTGTGGCGGCTAAAATCAAAGATGGGGAACATGTATTAAAGCAAAAAAAACTAGATCTAAATGGAAACCTCGACTCCTACGGATCAAAACTATAGATCAGATCTACGAGATAGAACGATCAACGACTAAAACTCGAAAGCAATGCAATCTAGGCTATGGCAAATCTTTTTGTGAGGCTTTTTCTGTATAGGACGAAACAAGATCTAATATATGGATGGATTTGTGGATGCTCACCGAGTAAACGAGGAAATCTGATACCAAGATGATATGGGGTGGCCCGATCTTCTCAGTAAGCACTTATCGATGATGATGATAGACGATAGACAACTAGCATGTAGCTATGAACTCTCCCTCTTGAATCCTGATGCCAATGCAACAACTCTTGAACCTTGTAGGATATTCACAACACCACGCTCTTGCGCACGTAGCTGTCAACGTTGGGGATATACTTTCCGGGTACCCTCACAGTTCCTCATTGACCAGGGTGGCCCACTTCGGTTAGAGCTTTGCTTCACGGGCGGCCCAGTCAGGGAGAAAGACGGAGTCCAATCCGGCTACGGGAAGGCCTAGAAGACTTACCGACTTAGGCCCATTATGTTACTTGTAGTTCAAGATGTACTCTGTAACCGACTCTTAGTCGTAGCTGGATAGATCTCTCTTGTAAACCCTAGGCCGAATATCTATATAAGCCATCCTAGGGAGAGCCTTTAGGGCACCCTCAATAGTCTACAATCTCAACTCGCATAGGCGAAACCCTTGTAACCCATATTCGCTCTCAGACATCGGATTGCTAGCAGGAGTAGGATCCGTCCAAAGCCATGGATTCAACTCGGGTAAACTTGTGTGCTCACCGTCCCGGAACACCGTACGTCTCACACCCCTCTCTTCCTCACGCCTCGAGGACCCCCTCATGGCGTACTTGTCATCAATCCGACGACAGTTGGCGCCCACCGTGGGGCAAGTGAGCTTCGGATCTACGTTCCGAGCGGAATCTGCAAGAATTGGAATCGGCGAGACTATGGCCGTCGGTCGCATCCTTTATGCCAGTGACGTCCCTCTCATCGTTCTCGACGAGACTTGGATTCCGGCTAGGGAGGCTGTGACTGCCTACACAATCATGTCTTTTGGCGAGATCGATGTTTACATCGGTTTCGCTGAACCTGCCCCACCCACCCCAGCGGTGATGATAGAGGCAGAAGAATCTTCTAGGTCCCCTTTGTCCGCGGAGGCGGCAAAGTTCCAGATCTCAGAAAACCCTAATCCCACCCAGCCCGTACCAGCTGCGGAGATAGTGGAGAAATCTGAGCCTGAGGAAGACCTGGCGGTTCAAGCCGAATCTGGAGTGGGTCTCCTCAGAGAGACCATATCCTAGATCGACCCACCTGCGGAAGTCGAAATCCAAGAGGAGCATACCAACGACACTGATTCTGGCTCTGATGATGCCGGGCCAGACAGACCTTTCCTAACGTACACACTACGACGTATGATAATGCAAGATGCAAGCGCATATGCAATTCTCTAGACCATCAAAAGTTTCAACATGGCTGATCGCGAGAGCCGTAGGTACCTCAGGAAGCACGCGTCGCACTTCGTCGGATATGTGGGATCCGGATCCGGCTCTGTCGATGCTGGAGAAAACACCGACTCTGTGATGGAGGCAATTGGAACAAACACCGACGTACCCGCATCCTCGGATGAATCAATGACGTCAGCAGATTTCCGAAAGTTCTCCGCGGAATACGAAGAGGAGTACAACTCCAAAGCTGCAGAAGAAGGAGAAGCCATGGATGAAGGATCCAGGGAACACTCTCCCATAGCGCAGGATGACATGGACGTCAGAGATAATCCCGAGGTCCAGATGTCCGAAAGTACCGATCAGAGCTTGACTCCGGGAAACGGACCCAAAGCCGTCTTTGCTACCGGCGCTGCCAAGAAGGCAAAGAAGAAGAGCAAGAAAAACAAGACCCCGGCAAAAGACCCTCTGACAGAGGAGGTGATTGCCGAGGAATACGAAGAAGACTCGGATGGAGCACTTATCCCAGAAGAGCCGAAAAAAGAAGAATCGGTGGATGGACACGTGATCACTGAAGGTGCGCGTAAACTCATCGATGTCGCATTAACCACACATATCCCTACAGCTGTAGAACTTACTGCTGAAGAGCTAGACGAAAGGGCCCAAGCCCTAGAAGCGCGTCGTCAACAACTCCTGGATGAAGCCAAAAACATCGAGGAGGAGAAGAAACGCATGGCAACTAAGGATTATATGTCTCGGTTGCATCAGAAGACACAGAAGCGTCACAGCAATGAAGACTAATTCCCACATATTCGTGTCGTCCTTTTTGGAGATGAGATGGGGAAGCCACGGAAAGATAGGAAAGGAGATTGGTTATATCCAACCCTAGTACAGAATACCGTGGCGGCCCGAGAAATTCTATCGGCTAATCCAGGACCAGAGGAGATCCGTTTGGGTATCAAACTACTCAACAAGGGACTAGAGCAGCAAAAGGTCGCCCTGTCCGGAAGTCAAAAACTGGTCTCGGATTCCGACCAATGTCGCACAGATCCGGCATGGGCCGACCTAAGACCCCATCGCGTTCCGGAGCAGAATTATCGCCCCGAACAACGGGAGGACAATTATTCGAGAACCGGATCGTCAGGACAGCATCGCAAGACTACGCGTGACTGGAGCAACGTCGCCCCAGCGGCTGAGAAAGGGGCCATAGCTGCACTGAATCCGAGGAACCCTCCCCGACGAGAATCCAATGATCGAAGGGGAGAAGATAAAGAGAAACATCGGGAGGAGGATTGTCAAAAAATGCCACCTCCTAGACATGCAAGCCGTCCGGCTAAGCCTCAACATGGTGGGAACGACGGACGAAGAAACGACAGAAACCATGTCGGGACAAACCGGCAGGGGGCTCGTCGCAGTCAAGACCCTCCCTGGAACCGGAATAATGACGTTCCGGACAGAGGCCAGCGATCAGCCTGAAACTATCCAGCTGCCCCACCCTCTCCACCAAACAGTCATCACAACGGCTCCCAAGGAGGGCAAGGAGGACGACGTGGCAGAGGAGGTGGTGGCAGAAGCCGAAGTCCGGCTCCAAGGCACCGCAGCCACAGCCGACATTCGGGACGATCTTTATCCCTGAACGATGCAAGGCACAAGATCAACTCCAACATAGAGGCTCGGCGCTACGAAAATGATGATATCTACGTGGGCCCAAAGTGCTTCGGACCACGCATCAGAGCTACAAGATTCCCGGAAGGATTTGCTATTTCAAGGCATATCCAAGCCTATGACGGCATTGCTCGGCCAGATACCTGGCTACAGGATTTCTTCCAAGCTTGCTGCATCGCTAAAGGCCGAAACAACCTGGTCGCAACCCGATATCTGTTGGAGATATGCCCAAGAGGCAATAATAAAAGTGGTTATTATTATATCTTTGTGTTTATGATGAATGTTTACATCCCATGCTATAATTGTATTATAAGGAAACACTGATACATGTGTGTTTTGTAAACATAAAAGAGTCCCTAGTAAGCTTCTTGTAAAACTAGCTTGTTGATTAAATGATGATCATGGTTTCCTGATCATGGACATTGGATGTCATTAATAACAAGGTTATATCATTAGGAGAATGATGTGATGGACACACACCCATAGTAAGCGTAGCATAAGATCAAGTCATTAAGTTCATATTGCTATAAGATTTCAAATGCATAGTAACCTAATCCTTTGACCATGAGGTTATGTTAATCACCATCACCGGATGGGTACTTTGATGACATCAAACACCGCTTCGTAACTGGGTGGTTATAAAGGTGTCATTGGGTATTCTGAAAGTATGTGTTGAAGCGCATGGACCAAGATTGGGATTTTTCCATCCATATGACGGGTAGATATGCTCTGGGCCCTCTCGGTGGAATGTCATCTAGTTAGCTTGCAAGCATGTGACTAGGTCACAAGGGATGACATAACATGGAACGAGTAAAGAGTACTTATCAGTAACGAGGTAGAACTAGGTATGGAGATACCGACGATCAAACCTCGGATAAGTAGAATATCGCGTGACTAAGGGAATTGGTTTCGTATGTTAATGGTTCTATCGATCACGAAGTCATCGTTGAGTATGTGGGAGCCGTTATGGATCTCCAGATCCCGTTGATGGTTATTGATCGGAGAGGTGTATCCATCATGTCTGCATATTCACGAACCGTAGGGTGACACACTTAAGGTTCGAAGTTGTTTTAAGTAGATATGGAATATGCGTTGGAGACCGAATGTTGTTCGGAGTCTCGGATTGGATCCGGGACATCACGAGGAGATCCGGAATTGTCCAGAGAATGAGATTCATATATTGGGGATCATTTTCTAAGTTAGGAAATGTTCCGGAGTATTTGTATGGGGATTCTAGAAGGTTTCGGAATGTTCCGAAAGGTTCTAGAAGATTTCTCCGAGTTTGCTTGAAAACCAAGAAAGGATCAAGGAATCCTTGCAGGGCAAGACAAGGAGTAGTGGGGGAGGAGGACTCCTCCCCCTTCCCAATCTGGCCAGGAGGGAGGGAGTCCTACTAGGACTCCTCCCATGGCCTCCCTCCTTTAAATAGAGGTGGGGCGCCACCCCTGCCCCTACACATCAAACCCTAGCCGCCTCTCCTCCTCCTTCCCTCTCTCGGGCTTAGGCGAAGCCTGCAGAATTCTCTACTCCACCACCACCACCACACCGTCAGCTTGCTGGAATTCCGTGGAGAAGATCTACTACCTCCGCTCGCTGGAGCAGGGGAGAGGAAGGTCGCCGACTCAAGACGCGTGTGACCGACTGCGGAAGCGCTGCCGGAACGCGACGCCGGAAGGATCGTCCACACGATCTTGAGATCGGCAAGTGATCGACTACATCAACCCCGAGATCTAATCTCGTAACGCTTTCGGATCTACGAGGATTAATACAGATCTATCTCGTTGCACATGTCTAATAGATTAGATCTTGGCTTTTATCTAGATTAGATCTGGGTTTTGTTCGTTCTTGCGGTAGAAAATTTTTGTTTTCCATGCTACGAACCCATCAATATCTCCCACTTATGTTGCGGAAGACGGCACGATCATGGCTCAATGAACTTCCAGAGAACACCATTCATAACTGGTATGACATGCAAAGCGCGTTCTTTCGGAATTTCGAAGGCACGTATCGGAGGCGCTGTACGGTCGGAGACCTATAGTGCTGCACCCAGAAAGCCGGAGAAACTTGCCGGGATTACCTCGGATGATGGATCGACACCAAGAACTCCTGTGAAGGAGTAAATGATCAAACTGCGATTGAAGCTTTCATTGCAGGTCTCCGAATTGGCCTACTGCGCCATCGCTTGAAGTGTGACAAGGTCACTAATTTGGGAGAGATGATAGATACAGCGAGCAAGTATGCAGATGCTGATGACGATGCAGAGGGATTTCTCAATGCCCTAGATGTGCCTCAGTCGGCAAAACAACCAAAGCAACAAGCTTAGAAGCACAAAAATACCTAAGAAGAAAAACCCAACGTGAAAACGGCAGTGGTCACAGCTACTTTCGGGTCTGGAGGACGAGGCGGATGCGGCGGAGGCCGCGGGCGTGGACGTGGAACTTCAAGAGTTCAGGGTAGAGGAGACCAACAACCAGGCAAAACCTACTCCTGGGCCGACATTGCCAATAACCCATGTGTGCATCACCTAGACGCCAATGGGGGCTCATCCCACACCAATGCCGAATGTCGTTTCAATGACGATATCAAAAGAGATGACACCGCAGGCTACAAAGCTAAGCGGAAGAAGGGAAAGAAGAATCCCGAAAAATAAAAAGAGACCAAGGAAGATTCTGACATGGAGGAAGCTGATGCTTCAAATCCCAAGTCGGAAGGGAAGAAAACTTTTCCCACCAAGAAGGACACTTATGTCACTTTCCTTGGATCTCAACCAGCAAAGGTCAAGAAAGCAGTTCTACACGAGCTCAATGCAACAGCTCTGGCTGTCCCCCAGTATCTGGACTGGTCGGAAGTGGTAATCACATTTGACCGCGACGATCATCCGCCTAAGTTACACAGGCGAGGAAAATATGCTTTAATCGTCAATCCACTGATTGACGGTTATGGTTTCTCCAAGACTCTCATGGACGGTGGTAGTAGTATCAATATTCTCTATGTCGAAACACTACGCCGGGTGAAGATCTCGAAAACACAGGTGAACCATAGCTCTGTGATCTTCCACGAAGTTGTCCCAGGAAGACAAGCCAATTCCCTGGGAGAGATCACTTTGGATGTTACCTTTGGAACTCCAAAGAACTATCGGACGGAGGCACTTTCCTTCGAAGTGGTCCCGTTCAAGAGCGCGTACCACGCTATATTCGAACGTCCGGCTTACTGGGCTTTTATGGGTCGTCCGTGTTACATTTACAATATGATGAAAATTTCAGGTCCCAACGACGTGATCACCATCAAGGGAGACCCGAAGAAAGCGCGAGAGTGCGAGGATGGAAATGCCGCCTTTGCCGAAGCCATGCTGCACGCCCAGGAGTACAAGGAAATCAAGAAAAGCATAGATCCGTCCGAGATGCCCGCAACAAAGAAGGAGGTGACAAAGCCAAATCCGGAGTTCAAGGCATCAGAAGAGACGAAGAAGACGCCGTTGAAGGATGATGACCCCTCCAAAGTGACCCAGATAAGCGTAGGCCTAGGTAGCGCATAGAAAAGCGCGCTCGTCAAGTTCCTCCAAGCAAATCAAGATATCTTCGCATGGCAGCCATCTGACATGACCGAAGTACCTAGGGAACTTGCCGAGCACTCTCTAAATGTAAACCCGAACATAAACCCGTCAAACAGTCCCTACGACGATTTGGCGATGAAAAGCGTAAGGCAATAGCTAAGAAACTAGCACGACTCGAGTTAGCCGAATTCATAGAAGAGGTCATCCACACTGAGTGGTGGGCCAATCCTGTAATGGTCCCTAAAAAGGACACCACTAATTTAAGGATGTGTGTTGATTATACCGCCTTGAACAAGGCTTGTCCAAAAGATCCGTTCGCTCTGCCTAGAATTGATCAAGTTATCGATTCTACGGCAGGCTAACTCTCCGCTTTTCTCGACGCATATTCTGGTTATCACCAAATCCGGATGAAGGAATCTGACAAAGTCAAAACTTCATTCATAACCCCCTTTAGAACCTTCTGTTTTGTTACGATGCCCTTTGGGCTGAAGAACGCAGGAATTACGTACCAGCGCACGATGCAGCGTTGCCTCCATGACCAACTCGGACGCAATGTACATGCATACGTGGATGATATTGCAGTAATGTCCAAAAAGAAGGAAATGCTGATTTCCGACTTGGAGGAAACATTTGCCAACCTACAAAAATACAACATCATGCTTAACCCGAAGAAGTGTTTCTTTGGAATACGAGCCGGAAATTTTTTAGGTTTCATCGTGTCTCAGAGAGGCATAGAGGTGAACCAGGACAAAATCAAGGCTATACTCAATATTTCCAGGCCAACTCGCCTGAAGGACGTACAAAGACTAACTGGTTGCATTGCTGCGATACCGGTTTGTAAGCCGGCTTGGTGAAAGAGCCGCACCATTATACAAACTCCTGAAAAAGACCAAAGATTTTGTTTGGACTGATGAAGCTGAAGCTGCACTACAAGACCTGAAGAAAGTACTCTCATCTGCTCCTATCCTTGCAGCGCTAGAACCTCAAGAACTGATGTTGCTTTATCTTGCTGCGACAAATAAGGTCGTTAGTATCGTCATGGTGGTGGAGAGACCGGAGGAAAATCAGGAGCACCTGGTGCAGCGTCCGACTTACTTTTTCAGTGAAGTCCTAACAGAGTCAAAACAGCGGTATCCGCATTATCAAAAGTTGGCTTACAGTGTTTTTCTAGCATCTCGTAAGTTACGACACTACTTTCAGGAGCATCCAATTACCGTGGTGAGTACAACTCCCATGAGAGATATAATCAACAACAGTGACGCCACAGGACGCGTCGCCAAATGGGGCATAGAGCTTTCAGCTTTTGACATTGAGTATAAACCTCGGACAGCAATCAAATCCTAGATCCTTGCTGACTTTGTCGCTGATTGGACAGAGACGAAGGAGAACATGATCCTCCCTGAGTCGGAATATTGGACCCTCTTCTTCGATGGGTCTAAGGCTCGTGGGGGCTCGGGGGCTAGCGTGGTGCTCAAATCACCCCAAGGAGATAAACTTTTATACGTGTTGCAGATCCACTTCACAGCGACAAACAATATTGCCGAGTATGAAGCGCTGCTGCATGGAATTTGGATTGCTAAGGATATTGGCATCCGACGTTTGATGTGTTACGGAGATTCGGATCTTGTTGCTCAACAAGTGTCGGATATTTGTAATGCAAATAAACACATGGCAGCATATAAAGCTGTCGTGGATGATCTATATAAATCGTTCGAAGGATTTGAAGTTCAACATATCCCTCGAGCAGAAAATGAGGAAGCAGACGCACTATCTCGGATAGGTTCTGCACAGAAAGAGGTCCCGGATGGAGCTTTTTTAGAGCACCTCAAAGTTCCCTCAATAAAGGGAGTAGATGAGGAATATCCGACCAAATCCGATTCACCTTTGATAGCAGTTCTGGCTGTAATTCCCAGCTGGACTCAACCCTACCTCGATTATTTAGTAGATGGCAAATTACCCGAAGACGAGGTGCTGAGCCGGCAGATCATCCGACGAGCAAAAGCCTATACTATTGTTAAAGGTGAGCTCTATAAGCGGAGTGTTTCTGGGGTTTTTCAGCATTGTGTATCTTTGGAAGAAGGAGTGGAAATCTTAAGGGAAATCCACGAAGGCGAGTGTGGTCACCACGCTGCAGCCAAATCTTTAGTGGCAAAAGCTTTTAGACACGGATTTTTCTGGCTTATAGCTCAGGCAGATGCTAAACGATTGGTCAAGATGTGCAAAGGCTGCCAAAAGTACGCCAAACAAGCTCATGTTCCGGCTGATCAGCTGCGAACAATACCTATAACATGGCCCTTTGCGGTCTAGGGGCTTGATATGGTAGGACCTTTTAAACGAGCTCCAAGTGGATTTACTCACCTCTTAGTGATGGTGGATAAATTCACCAAATGGATTGAGGCTAAACCTGTCACTAGTTGTGATGGAGCAACAGCCAAAAGATTTGTCGAGGATGTTATAATCCGGTATGGTTATCCACATAGCATTATCACGGACAACAGGAGTAACTTCTCTATGGGAGAATTGGCTGAATTCTGCAACGAGCAAAATATCCGGCTTGACATTGCGTCAGTCGCACATCCACAGGCTAACAGACAAGTCGAAAGGGTAAATGGTTTAATCCTACAAGGCCTAAAACCAAGACTCGAAGCACCACTACGACGTGATGCGGGGGCTTGGGCAGAGGAATTACCCTCTGTAATATGGATTTTACGAATGACTCCAAACAGGTCAACCGGATACACACCTTTCTTCTTGGTCTATGGTGCAGAAGCAGTTCTCCCTAGTGATTTGATTCACACTTCTCCTAGAGTGGCCGCGTATATTGAAGAGGATGCCGAGATTTCTCGACAAAATGATCTCGACTTAGTCGAATAAGTTCACGTCGTTGCTGAATGAGATCTACAGCCTATCAGCAGAAGTTACGCAAGTATCATAGCAAGAGAGTCAAAAACAGATCTTTCAATAAAGGTGATTTGGTTCTCCGGCTTGTGCAACAAAGAAAGCACAAACTTTCCCCAGTATGGGAAGGGCCCTTTTTAGTTAGTCGAGTATTGCACAATGGATCGTACTACTTAACTGACATGAGGTCAGTCAAAGAAAGACCTGCTACTAAGAAGAGAAAGAGAGCTGGAGGCAGTACAAATCCGGATGAGTTAGACAGACCGTAGAATATTTCTCAGCTACGTCCTTTTATTCTTAGTTTATCCTTCTTTGTAAACATATATATGTACATGTTCTATGAAAAATAAAAGTTTTGGTTGCCTCAATTCTTTCTGAGAAGTTTTTACCATCTTATTTCCGAATGATCATGTCATAGTCAAAAATCCCAGAATGCTTGAAAGTACTTTATGCTCATGCTCGCTCTGGTTTAGATTTCCGATTTTAAAACTGCTACCCTCGGGTATAACTCTAAAGTTTCTAGTCTTTACTTTGGATATTTGTCTGATTGCTGGATGCGGGCATTTTCCGAGTAGTGAATTGTTCGTACTGGAAGCCGGCTTTGTTTCCGAGTTTAAACTGGTTTAGCGATTGAGCTCCGTTGCTCGGCATAGTTTCCGGCAGAAGGTTTAGCCGGCTCACGAAAGGAACGAGGCGGAAAGCTAGATAAACGATAAGTATAGACGAAAAAATACAAGTGCTTATGAAAACATTTCAGGCACACAAAAAATTTAAAGCCAAAAGTGTTGAATAGATCAAAAGCTTAGCACTAGCAAAATAGTAGTACTGCATATATACAGGCACGTCATGTTTTTCAGAATAACACAAGTATTTCTGCTAATCTATGATGCAGGAGAGGAAGGAGCCGCCGGCTCGCGGGATACGCCGCCTTGGTATCGTTCCGAGATTTCCACATCCGAGATGGTGCGTTCATCGTCGAAAACTTCTGCTGATTCTTCTGGAGGAGGAGGCGGAGTAGCCACGCGGGTGAAGAAAGGGGTCTCGTAGCTGGTCAAGTCAGCCACGTGACACCCATATCCGGCACAGGAGTGCATGATGGCTTGAAGGTCCTGCTCCTGGCCGTCTTCATCTACTTGCGCATCTCCGTCACTTGCCATATTTCCATGTTTCCATGATGGCTCATGACCATGTGAGAGCGTTCTGCGCCGCAATCCGCGCGTAGGACATGTTCCAATCCTGGACAAGCTGCGGCATCTCCTTTGCCTTGTCCCGCACCTGAAAATCCGACATGCTGTGCATGTCCGGAATCTTGAGAGCTTCGCCGATGTCCTCAAGGGATTGCGGAAGTCATGAAGCAGGTCACCGACTTGGGTAAGCCGGTGGGTGCGGGGCTCGGTGGAGGAAGAGTCCGTCAAGTTCAAAGGACCTATACACAAAACAAAGTCAAGAAAAATCCGACATTGATAGAAGTCGAAGCAAGTGAAAAACTCAGACAGATGGAACGTATCGGAAATGACGTCGTCGATTTTGGTCTTCTCTTCCCGAAGACTCTGGAGTTCAGCCCGGAGCACCTCGGAAAGATCCTTCTCTCTGTCAAGCTCATTTTTGAGGTCCGAGATTGTTTTATCTTGAGCAGCAATCTTGCGATCACGCTCATCAGTAGCCATGGAGGAGGACTCAAGGATTTGAGCAATGCTCTTTTTATGATCCGCCTTGAGCTTATCCAGCTCTGGTGAAGCTCCTTATTCTCCACCACCAAGGTCTTGAGGTTCTCGGCCTCTTCAATCATGGTGTAGGATTGTGTTACCAGCGCTGTAAGACAAAAAAGAACAACAGTTCAGAAAAAGTTCGACTATGAAAACATGAAAGACAAGGCTTGAGACTCGAAATGTTTACCTTCAGCCTCATCCTTGGAGACTTTAAGTTCAACATTTTTAAGTTGGAGAGCCTTGATCTCTCTCCGCTTATCACAGACATTCTTCAATAAATCCTGGTTATAGGAACATACTTTCTGTAAGTCAGAATACCCAAAGTCAGAAAGCTACTTAAGACTCGGGCTAATATTTTTGCTAATATCAGCACGAGCCTTGGGGGCTACACTAGTTCATTCTTTGGCATCCTAATGAAGCATAAACCCGGATTGTATATCCTACTTCATGCTTGGGGGCTAGAGGATATGATATGAAATAAAGGAAAAACAGGAGTTGGAATTCCGACTTACATATTGTTCGCGAGTGAGTTTATCCAAACTCACGTTCACTTCAACGGCCACCTTCTCGGCAAGAGTCAGAGGAATCACTGGTGCTATTGGAAGCTCACCAGTCCTTATTCTCTCGTCACGAAGGCGCATCTGGGCAAGAAGGTCGGAGAACTTGACGTCCTCTACTTCTTGCGCTTCTTCTTCGGCAGATACGTTTCTTTTCTCCAGGCATTGCTTGGCTAGCCGCTGCATCTCTTTAGCAGATTTCCAGGACAAGCCAAACTTGGCAAGTCCCGGATTGCTGACAAGGTTTTTGGCGAAAGTTCCTGCCGAGGGATCATTACCCAAAGAGGGTTCACCCTTATCTAAATCTAACTCACCCATGGTGAAGTCAGTTTGCGACTCAAGGTTCGCAGGCTCCGTTGAAAGAGCCAGATCTTCTGCGGCATCCGGAGAGATCACCGGCGTTGCGGAAGGTTGAGGGGCAGGAGTTGGAGGAGCCACGATAGGAGAAGCTATGGTAAGCTTCATCTGACGCAAGGACTTCGAAGAAGTTCCCTTCCCCTTACCCTTGATGAGCGGTTTTGTTCTGAGAATGTAGTAAAGTCGGAAACATTAGATCTCGGAAGGAAATTCGAGTAAATTACAAAGGCGGAAGTTGTGATTGAAAGTTACCTCTTCACGACGGGCACCTCCTTTGTGCCAACATCCACTGTCGGAGCTTTGCGCTTCTTGAGCGCAAGGTCCGGCAATGGGACCACCTCTGTCTCCTGAGAGAACTCCAGAGGATATCCTTCAAGCGGAGCAAGTTCCGACTCGGGGAGGTCAGCAAGCTGAAAAGAAGAAAACATATTAGTATTGCAATGTAACTCGAAGATTGAAACACATAAAAAGGTGTGCTGATAGAAGCTTACCGGCACTACGGGGTTATCCGCCATATGCATATCCAGAGAAACCTCCGGGATCCTCCTCTCGATCCGCTCCCTCATCAGCCACTTGATCTGGCTTATATAGCCTTGTGTGGTGTAGGATTTGTGGCTGATGCGGAGGGAGTCTTTCTTGGACGACGTGATGGAGTGCATCAGTCGGGTTTCGTGGTACTGAAGGGGCTGGATCCGGCAAGAGACCCAGCATTGGACCAAGTCGGATCCCTTCAGTCCCTTGTGTTTGATCAAGTATTCGATCTGCCTCTTAGCAAGGATCAGATCGTCAGTGAGAGCCGGAGGAGCCTTGTCCCAGGATGGTTGGGCCATGGCAGCTCCGTCGATGAAAGCCGGCAAAGCAGTGGCTTTGTCGGGAGCTGGAATATCCTTATGGTAAAAGAATGTGGCTGGCCATTGTTTGACCGAGTCACTAGCTAGAATTTTGGGATATGCACGCTCGCGTCTAAGCGAAAAGCTAATAGTACCGGTGATGTAAGGAACACCGGCAGTGATAGAGTTTCTCCGGACATGAAAATAGTACCGGAATAGAGTCAAACTCGGCCTAATGCCGAGAAAGCCCTCACACAAAGAAGCGTAAGTGCTCATCTCTAAGAGAGAGTTGGGAGGAAGATGATGGAGTTGAACTCCATAATGATCAATCACCTCGGAGAAGAACTCCGAGGGAGGAAACGACAAACCTCTGTCGAGGTGGGTGCTGAAGTGGACCCGCTCGTCGGCATGCGGGTTGGGGACGGTTTCCTCGAAGCCGCTCCGCCAGTCGCCGGCGTGGAGGAGCCCTTCCTTCTCCACATTCTGGAGCTTCTCGTCGTCGAGCACGCAGGGGATCCAGAGCCCACGGAAGCTCTCCTTCTCCTCCACCGCTTCCGTCACTGCCATTGCCGCCGCTGCCGCCAGTCTAGAAGAGGAAGAAGAAGCCATTTCTCCGGTGGGAAGATTACCTAGGATGGGCGGCGCTGGGAGTTTTTTGGGGGAGGAACAAAGGAGCTCTGTGCGCAACGAGATTGGGAGGAAAGGAAAAGGCAAAGGACAGGTGAAAGGAGAAGGAGAAAATCCTAACCCCTTATATCCACCTAACTGCGCCAAGATTCGTGCAAATGCTACAGCGTAACCGCCACGCGTCGTGGAAGGAACTGGGAAGGTCCCACGCAATGATTGCGTCGCCTTGATCTCCGCGCACGCATTGAAACGATGCCTCGGTTCCACGAACCGCGGACCCACCAACGGTCGTGCTGACGGAATGCCTGTCAGATGACGTGACTTGACCATGACTTGTGTCAGGTGGCGTTTGAGATCAAGTTCCGGCTCAGTTTGAAATCAAGCTGGAAAATACGAGTAACTTGTTGATAGGTCCGACTTATTTTTTAAGACCCAGATGGTATTTTTTGTTGTGAAGTTTTAGGAACCTTTCAAGATTTTGCAAGCCGAAGATTAAGCTAGACGATGATAAATCAGACTTTGGATCTTGGAGGCCTCCAGGGGCTGCTGTTGGGGATATATTTTCCGGCTATCCTCACAGTTCCTCACTGACCAGGGTGGCCCACTTCGGGTTAGAGCTTTGCTTCACGGGCGGCCTAGTCAGGGAGAAAGACGGAGTCCAATCCGGCTACAGGAAGGCCCAGAAGACTTACCGACTTAGGCTCATTGTGTTACTTGTAGTTCAAGATGTACTTTGTAACCGACTCTTAGTCGTAGCCGGATAGATCTCTCTTGTAAACCCTAGGCCGGATATCTATATAAGCCATCGTAGGGAGAGCCTTTAGGGCACCCTCAATAGTCTAGAATCTCAACTCGCACAGGCGAAACCCTTGTAACCCATATTCCGGCTCTGTCATATTACTGGATTGCTAGCAGGAGTAGGATCCGTCCAAAGTCGGCGGATTCGAACCTGGGTAAACTTGTGTGCTCACCGTCCCAGAACACCGTATGTCTCACACCCATCTCTTCCTCACGCCTCGAGGACCCCCTCATGGCGTACTTGTCATCAATCCGACGACAGTCAACCATGAATGGTAGTTTGCAATCTACTAATTCCCAGTGGAACAACAGATCACACTCAATTATAGTTGGTAAAATCGATCACAGGGTAATTCCAGTGGTTCTATGAAAGAAACAACTCCAATATATTTTAACGTGGTCTAACCCTAACTTGATGTGGTGCCCCATCTATTTAAGATTCTGGGGGCGGCGACCTAGGTGGGATCCGAGTTGGTCCTACCCAACTAAAAGATACAAACCGACCCAAAGTTGGGTTCGACTCAGGGTTCTGCCGTGGCAGAGTTTGGTCCTGTTTCTGTGCCGCGGCAGCCTGCTGTGGCAGAAAAGGACTCTGTTTCTGTGCCGCGGCAGCCTGCCGTGGCAGGAAAACGCGTCATTTCTTGTCGCGGCAGAGATCCTGCCATGTGTTGATCTTCTCTTGGTAGCTCCTTGCGCTTCCTCCCTCTTCTCCCTCGCGCATTCTTCAATGATCAACACGCCATGCTCCATATGCTTCAGCTCCTCGCTCCGTGCTACGCCTTCTTCTCCCATGTACCTGATCATACAATAGCACAAAGACTTAGGCAATATAAATTTCTTATAAATGAAAACATCATGATCAACTAGGAATGAATTACCTGATAGTCATTATTAATTTAACCCAATATTTCCTTTCAGTTCAAACAGTCAGAATCATCTTAATCCTTGTATATATCCTCATCATCTCATCCCTGGTCGCGCGCCGTAGGAGGAAAACAAAATTAGGATACATGCATGTGGATGCGATGGACAACGGGGGACTGATCCTAAAAACAAGCACTCTATTAGTACATGGACGGTTGCATCCATCAAACCATGGAGGAGAAGAAAAGCACAGCACATGTTCCAAGAACTGGCTGATTTTTTTGCAGCCTCTGAAAGAGCAAGCTAAGTAGTACTACCTCTTACATGTGCATCCAATGATATTGTAATACATCATTGGATTCGGTCACCAGTGTTGTTACTCGTAATCATTACAGGCCAAACCAGACATCAGTGGTAAGGTCATCGACGATGACCTCCGTACTCACGCATCAACCGTGCATCAGCGACATCAACAATGTTGAGTTCTACGCGCACAAGAACACTGAAGTGTGGCGCCTTCGACCTAGACAGCTACATCATCAGCAATCAGGTCCACATGACACATTTACCGTGTAACGAGTCTCACGCTCGAGCACAGTTAGTAACCTCTAAATTTAATTTTCTTGTTTTAAATCTACTCACTAAAAATTGTGTGTATTGGCTGTCCACGCGGACCTATACGGCCCGCGTAAACACCTGGGGGTACACATATACACACTATTTTGCACTGATATTTTTATTTGACATATGACTCTTTACATGTTAGGATTAACCTTGGGTGCAACACCTTCATTTAACAACACTTTATGGTACACGTCTAGCAGCCTCACAGGTCGAGACTTTGCCGCCTTGGGATATCTCTCTCCCTCATAGACCTCATTAGGTCACTAAGGTATCATACACCTGTGTTTTAGATGCATTTTTTCTCTATCACTAACTTCTTTCCAGGACCTCGTCGTGTGCCCGTTAACCTGAGACATTTGAGACGGAGAAACCGTCACACCTGTGGAGAGATTAAACATTGCAATGTGCACCCGCCATTGCCCTCAGCAGTGAAGTACTAAATTCCCTATCACACATCTCTTGTGATTTACTATGCTAATGAATAATGTGTAATTTAATCGTGGACAAAACTACTATCCTTTCCTCTTTTACTTGATCTATTTGTTTTAGGATGCACGATCGACATGCTTCCATGAACCGTCTATACACCCGGGGCTAGGCGGAATAGATCATGCATCATGTACAGATCAAGCATCTACGGGTCACTCCAATGCGGAACGACCACGACAAAGCTCACCGACTCGACCACTCCAATTGTAGCACCTCCGAAAAATCCACAAATAGAAATTGCTTGTTATTTTATTTTGCTACTCACCGACATCATCATGCATCATCAGCATATTCATCGTGTCACCTTGCATGGACCATATAATTAAATTGTTGCATTTAAATTATCTCAATATTTGGTTCTTGATATTTATATTTGATCTTTATTTTTCCTCTCTCTATTTTGGCCTCCCTCTACTTTTAATCTCTATATGGTGCCATGCTATGGAACCATAATGTCATCTTGGGTTTGAGTCATGCTACTTCTATTTTTACAGAAATGTCTAAATTAAGTTGGGGACATCATCTCTTAATTCCTTCTTTTGATGTTGTACTTTTATCCACCTCACTTCTACCACATGGTATGTGTCCATGTGGGTAGGGGCGACATGTCTTGGAGGCCTGTGGCATCCCGCAAAACCACTAGAAAATCGTGTTGTTTTTGTGCATTGCATCATCATGACCGCATGCTCATGTCATCATGCCATATTGCATTTGAGCATCGTCATGTCATTATGCATTTGTTTGTCTAAAACTATTTTCGAACCGCCTAGTTTTGTTTTTCTAAATACTCCCGTCTCGATTCAAATTAAAACCCCGGGCCTCCGGAATATTTTGTTTCGTCTACCAACGGTTTGCAAAAGCCTCGTTTTAAATAAATAAAATAGTTAAATTATTTTTGGGAGGCAGCCAGCCAGGCCCGAAAGCCCAGCCGGCCACCTCGAGATAAAATCCTACCTACCCCAGAACCACCCAAACCCTTTTCCTACCCAGCTCTATCCTACCCACCCCCCTCCACATCACCCCGCCCTATAGCGGCGCGCCACCTCACCAACCCCTCTCCCTTCTTCCTCCACCTCACCACCCAGCCGCCACCTGCTGGTCCCACTTCTCTGCTTTTCTCCCGCCTGGCTCTACCTGCCTCAGACGCAGCGCCATGACCTGGCCGACCACCTCAGGATCCCCCCGATCGCCACACCTCCCCACCTGGGCCAAGCCCACACCGGGCCCCACATCCTGCCTGTCCCTGCCGCCTGTCCCTATCACGTCCATCCACCTACTTCACAGGCCCTTCCCATTTACTGACCTGCCTCTCCCGCACGCCATCTCCCCACCACACTCCTCTCTCTCTCCACCCTTGCTCTCTCTGTGACTCGCCGCCTCGCCGGCTGCTCCCTGCACCAGCCGCCTCTCCATCTGCTGGCCGCCGACGCTGTCGCGCCTCTCTCGCCGGAGCCTCGCCTCACGCCCGCTGCCACTGGCGGGCCCTGCGTCGCCGCCCTCCGCGCCACCGCCGAGCCCGCGTTTCTGCCGCCACCTTCCCGACCACGTCCTCTGCACCGCCATCGCGAGGCTACTCTACCTCGCCGGCCTCCTCCCCCGCCCCGTTGCCTCCATTGCCACGCCGTCCACGTCGACCTCCACCTACCCGAGTTTCTCCATCCCTCCCACAGCCGCCACGGCCAAGATCTTCGAGCGCCGTGACTTCCCTATTTTTCCGCACGCTGCCTCCTGCCGCCCCACGCCCAAGGTGCACTTCAGCCGTGTCGCACGCTGCAGATCGAGCCAGCTACGATGCCTCGATCTCGTGATCAGACGCCACTTTTGGTTCGTTTGTTTTTCGACCCTGCGTCCCACCTGATGTGGTGATGATCTGTTTTGACCTCAGTTGATCCATCTACTGTAGATCGATCGCTTGTGGTTCTCGGGCATGCTTTGTGATCTCTGTGGGGTGTAGTGTGTCACTACTCACAGTTTGGTCAGCGTTGCCCGGCCTCCGCTTCCTTACATCTCGACGCCTAAACCAAAGATCCCTGAACCGGATGATCTTCAACATGGAACCCGCAAGACCTTCTTCCCGTAGCGCCGAGACCCCGATCCCGAAGAATCCCTGGACATCAAGATCTACCGGCGCCGAACCCAAGACCGTCATCGTCACCCGAGTCCTTCGACAAGAACGCTAAGTACGCCGACATGGAACCGACCGGTTCGCCGAGAACCGCTCCCGGACCCGATGACCGCCAAGATCGCCACACGAAACGACAAGCGCTTCGTCTCGGATACGCCAAGTACTTCCTCGAGGATGCCAAGTACTTTACCCCGGACGTCGAGACCCTGAACGACAAGTTCTCCTTCCCGGAAGCATTGACGCCCGTGCGACAAGATCTACTTCCCGGATCCGAAGACCCCGGTACCCGATCTACTCAAGTTCGCCATCGCAAGTCCGAACTTCATCGTTTCCCCCGTTGAACCCTGAGACCAGACCCCGAACCACATCGATCCCCAAGATCTTCCGAACCCAGATGTGTGACCCTAAGCCCCTATTTTTATAATATGACATTAACAACTGTTGCATATTAAATTGTTCATGCATGCATACCTGTCTGTGGTTTGGGGGCATTATGCCGATTCACCGCATGATTAAATATAGAGTCCATATGCGGGATATTGTTGTCTTATTCCGGACTCCATTTAATTTGAGTAGCGAACCGATGCCATGTTTTGCATTGTTAATACAACATTTAAATTGCAGGGGTTCTAAATAACTTGAACCGCTTAATTAATTGTCGGGGCCCCGGTTCCGCTTAATACTGCCTAATTGCACCGCATCTGCATCATATCATAAACATGCCGATTCTTCTGCCTTAGCATTAAATATTGCATCCAGTGTTTCTTCTAGTGTTTGCTTCTTCGCGGACTAGGCCGATGAGTTGATGCGAGTATCGACAAGTTCTCCGGCTATGATCCCTCGGTAGTGTTTCCCAGACGAGCATCTCTTCCCCTTCTACCTATTTTGCATTTATAGTCTTTACTTCCTCCTGTTGATCTCTTGCTATCCGTATCGCGATGCTTTAGTTTCCGTGCACCAGTTATATCCCGTGCAGCCTCTATATTGCCTTGGACACCTCCTATTACCTGTGTTTGGTAGATAGCAGGCCTTGCGAGTCGTAGATGCTTGATCAGGTGCGATCTCGTGTTGTCGAGTACCCCAGTTGTTGGAATGCTGGCAGATGCTTATGGTGGAGATGTTTGTGGTGGAGATGATCATGACCTTAATACAACTATTAAAATGCTAGATATATCTAATGCAGAGGCATCGGTGGGCAATAGATGTTATTTGGTTCTTCCACGCTCACTTGTGTCCCGTAGGACCCCGAGTACTTGATACCTGTTCCTTGATTTTTCGCACTATCCACATCCGGGAGGCCTTATGGACCCCCCTAAGCCAGAGCTTGATTCATTTCTATTTATTGGGGCCACAAAGTAGTTTGGGGCTTTATTACTATCCTGTACTTATGCCATGCTTTACTGCTTTATTTACGATTGTGCGTGGAGTACCTGTACTGTTTAGGATCGTGACACGTTTTCGCTGTATCGAAGAGCCCAGTCACACTTTCGGGTTCCCAGTCGTTTATAGCCGTCCACACAAACCCTAGGTCCGTTCCGAAACCGGCCAACTTCGTTGCGGGTAGCTTAGTGGGGTGGCCCCCTGAAATATTTTATGAATCCTGTGATCGCTTTGTCGTGAAAGCCTCGTTGGGTTTTGAGTTGGTTTTTCCAAGGTTGATCGAGTGTGTGTTGCTATTTGTGCACCCCTGCAGGGTAAAACTTTCTGAAAGCCGTGTCCGCGGTTATAGACGACTTGGAGCACAGTATCTCGATCATAGACAAGCATAACTAAAGTAGTGCTATAAACTTGACTTAATATATGACTAGTAATCCGATTCAACTATAATGGAATGGATATTAAAAATGCCAACAGCTGCTAGATCTGGGTTGTTTTGTTATATATGCCTAGTAAGTATTGCAACTCCAACGGAATGTGATAAAAGTGCCAACAACTGTTGGGTTTTGGGATTCCTCAGGACAAATATATCTGACTAGTACATGTTTCCACTACGACGGAATCGTGATTAAAACTGCCCACTATTTATGCTATCAGGATGACTCATGCTATCTATATCTGATTAGTAAGAGCTTAACTATAATGGAATGAATAAAACTGCCAACCATGTGAGTTCCTCGGTTTGACTTCCTCGTTTGGTCTCGAGGGGGAAATCCCAGGACGGGTTTGTTTGGTGTTAGCTTCAGGTTGAATCCGAATAGGTCTTTCTTAACCTCTCTGATAAACGCCAGTTGTATCGAGTCTCTATAGGTTGTTTAGTGCCGCCGCGCTGCCGCTTCAGCCCACCATACCTATGTAGGAGAGAGCCGCCGAATTCTAGCCTCGCCGTGTACTGGCATCAGTACTAACGCTCCTCTTTTTTCCTTTGCCCTTTGTCGGCACCCCTTTTTGTTTTAGCAGGTTTAAGATCGCCGTCTTTAGCAGGGTTACCCTTCCGGCTTGGCCTGGGCAGGGTTATGGACGCCATTGGTTATTCTTCAGGGCTCTTAGCCCCATTTGCATCTTGTCCGTAGTCGGACGCTCTATCATTTTCAAGGTGATTTGGATCTTTGTATATTATATCTGTATTCTTGACTCATTAAGTCGCTGTGGTATATATATCTGTTCTGTGGGTCCCATCGAGGACTGTTGTGTAATGTTATTACTTCGTTTTCCACCCGCACGAAAGTGCCTGGTGGGCGTCCTTGAATCGTTTCTATGCGGGTTTGGCGGAAAGCGCTAAAACTTGCATAGGGCCGATTTGAGGGTGTTACAGAGTGGTATCAGAGCTCAGCAGTTACGATACCCCACAAGTCCAGCCTGTAGGATAACCTAGCTAACGGCCGAAGTAAAGTGTCAAAACTATTTTTGCAAAAATCGGTTGGATAGATCTGTTTAGGTCTGATTTTACTCCTTACCCCTCTGCTATTCTCCTCTTACCTCTGCGTGTTTTGAATCTGCTCTCTTATCTTTTCTTCGAGTCCAGGAATTCTCGTGGTTGGGTTTTCCGTTGTACCTTCAGGGTTTCGCTTCCTCCTTTTGGCAACGGTGCTTCTACATCTGGTTTTCATGCTATCTGAGTAATCCTTTATCTGTGGTACCATTCTTTGTTCCTTGTTTGTGCCTTCCGGTGTTTTCCGACGCGATGACATCATCTACGCCAGATCCGATGCAGAGTCTGCATTCCTCGTTTGTTTCTGAACCTCGCTTGTTGAGATCTTCAGTCTGATACCGAGAAGGGTTGCATGCTTTTCCACTGATTGTGCGGAGTAATAGTTTGGGTGCGTGATGGATTGGCCCCCATGCCGACTACTCACTCTATTTGCTCGTGTATGTTGAAGTGGATGAGAATGCATCGTTTCTCTCCTTCTGTCAAAGTTAGAGGTGGCTTTATTTGTTGATACCTTTATCTTCGTCCTTTGTTCCCGAAGTGTTCTCTCGACGATCATGGCCAACGATCTCTTGTTGGTGGTTGTCACCGTTTTCAAGATGGAGAAAGGATCATTGTTAGTGGTGTCGCCAGGAATCTAAATGAAGCGTGAAGATTCAGATCGCCGATCTTCTTTCCGGTACTATGAGGCGGATCTCGAGGGCGAGATCCTTTGTTAGTGGTGTCGAATTGTGGCATCCCGCAAAACCACTACTAGAAAATCACGTTGTTTTTGTGCATTGCATCATCCTGACCGCATGCTCGTGTCATCATGCCACATTGCATTTGAGCATCGTCATGTCATTATGCATTTGTTTGTCTAAAACTATTTTCGAACCGCCTAGTTTTGTTTTTCTAAATACTCCCGTCTCGATTCAAATTAAAACCCCGGGCCTCCGGAATATTTTGTTTCGTCTACCAACGGTTTGCAAAAGCCTCGTTTTAAATAAATAAAATAGTTAAATTATTTTTGGGAGGCAGCCAGCCAGGCCCGAAAGCCCAGCCGGCCACCTCCACATAAAATCCTACCTACCCCAGAACCACCCAAACCCTTTTCCTACCCAGCTCTATCCTACCCAGCCCCCTCCACATCACCCCGCCCTATAGCGGCGCGCCACCTCACCAACCCCTCTCCCTTCTTCCTCCACCTCTGTAACTACCTCGGTGAATTACGCTCCTAGTACAAGCCTGGATGATCAGAAATGGTTGAAATAGTACGGTGGGGCCCAAATGCCACTCACAGGTAGACCTTTCGGCCGTCCCAACCATTTCCAAACATCGGGACAAGAACGGGCGGCGAATCGGCGTTAAGGGATCAACTACATACACAAATGAGTATGTATGCAAGCCACCATACAATAGTACATCAGAGCCATTCCATCTAAAAAGAAAGGAAATATAGCAACGCCATACGACAAGATCCAAATATCCTAGATAGATATAATAGTGTAGGATATCTCCTCATACATCAATCAACAGAGTATCAAGCGGAAGCGGAAGACAAAATCCGAGTACGGATAAGAAGCAAATCGGCATAAGATGCCCCATAAATAAGCACATCCCGCCCACAGATCTCACGGATCCCCGTTCCCGGAATCTCTACACCGAATGATCGTTGCCCACATCGTCCGTCTCTTCCACCCAGTATCCATCTTGCGAGTGTACCTGTTCATCTGAACCAATAATTTATCGTGTGAGACCCTAGGGGTACTCAGCAAGTCTTTATGTCTCTAAAGGGGACACAACCTGGGGTGACGCAATTGCAGCAAAAGATAAACCCTAGCAATTCTATAGATACTCGCTAACCATCCGCCTAACCAGAGATAGACGGATGTCCGGGAATTAATAACAACAGTTGTAACAGTTATAACGGTAATCTTAACAGATCCATCCTCCTCCTCGCTTACCGACGAGGAAGCGGACGAACAACCCCCCATCCGTTGGCAGTTTTATTATCCATTCCATGAGTGTTGCACTATTTACTAGTCAGGTACCTAGTCTAGTCAATTTAAAAGCGGTACTTTAGTTATGCTTGTCTATGATCGAGAAACTGTGCTCCAAGTCGTCCATAACCGCAGACACGGCTTTCAGAAAGTTTTACCCTGCAGGGGTGCACAAATAGCAACACACACTCGATATGCCTCGGAAAAACCAAATCAAAACCCAGAGACACGACAAAGCAATCACAGGATCCAGAAATATTTCAGGGGGCCACCCCATTAAGCTACCCGCAACGAAGTTGGCCGACTCCGAGACGGACTCAAGGTTTGCGCCAATGGCTGTGAACGACTGGGAACCCAAAAATGTGACTGGGCTTGTCGACATCACAAAACACTCCGCTTTCCTAAATAATGCAGTGTGCTCCTCGCACAATTTTAATAAAGCAAAGAAGCATGGCATAAGTAGATAGTAAATAAAACCTCAAACTAGTTTGTGGCCCCAAGAAATAAGAATGAATCAAGCTCTGGCTCAGGGGGGTCCATAAGGCCTCCCGGATGTGGATAGCGCGAATAATCAAGGAACAGGAATCAAGTACTCGGGGTCCTACGGGACACAAGTGAGCCTGAAAAACCAAATAGCGAATATGGCTCACCAATGCCACTTTCATTAGTTATCCCATTACTATTCAGGTTAAGTTGTTTAGGTACCTCGTTATCCATCAGACACTCACATACCCTACACATGCTGTTCTACGACTCGCATGGCTCAAAGAACTCCTGTAGTAATGGCTCATGGGATGGAGGAACAAGCTTCGGTGGGGTTTAAAAGTAAAGGCTATGCAAGACTTGGGATTCAATTTAATGCATTCGCGACTCGATGATGCAAGAATAAGAAAGAGGCAATAGGTACTATATGTATGCAAGCATGTGGTAGTGCTTGCCTGGCAGCTCAGTTGAAGCAAGTGATGGATCTGGGTAGTGCTCCTGGTTCTCTTGATATATCCCCTGCTCAGCGTCTATTCGAAGAAGAACCAAACAAACAAGGGCCAACATAAATAAAGAGCACAAGCATATGAATAAAGTGCATCAAGCAAACAATCATGCCATGATGAATGATGCACAATTTACATGGCAATAAGGTAGCATGGCAAGGGTGAGGTGTGGAACACAAGAATAAGCCATTTTATTTAGTTTTGGCCCCATTTTATTTCCGTTTTAGTTGCTGTCCACATTATATCTATATGATGCATGCTTCAATTCAAACCATGGAATGCATAAACAGAAAGGTCTCGTCGAGCTAATCATTTTAGACATATCATTTGTTAAATTTGGAGTTATAAAACAAAAGATATTAATTAATTAAGACAAAAGGGCATTTTATTGTAATTTTAATTAACTTGGAAAATAAAGTGTCCAAAATATATTTTAGATGGCATATTTGAAATCCTCACATTTTTCTGATTTGAAAACATATATCATTTGTATTAATTGGGTTTATATTTTAAAAGTTATTTAAAAACAGAAATAAATTTGAATTTGAATTAATTTGGAAAAGATTTGAATTTAACAGATGTAGAAACTTTTATACCCAGCCTAACTTAGCCACAGCCATGGTGTGGGCCAGTTGACTGGGGGTCCACGCAAGGCAGAAAATCCTTTTTACATGGGCTTAGCTAGATCTAGAGGCCAATTGCGGGTTGATGCAAAACAAGCGCAGGAGCCTTTTGCAAAAGGCAACAATCACTAGTGGGCCTAGAGGGAGCGCTGGGTTATGAGACAAAAGGTGGGGGGTATGCAAAAGGCCTGACCCATCTTGTTGTTCTTCCTCGCGTCTCAGACAGGTCGGTCTGAAGCCACTGTGAAGGCTCGAACTGGGACTCATGGGCCAAGATCGGGTGGCGAACCAGCGGCTAGGTGGGCTAGGCAGGAGGCGGGCGGGCCTAGATAGGGCTGCGATGAGGGAGCGAGCGACAGACACGTCTGGCAGAGGGTGCTCGGCGAAATTTCCAAGAGGCTAGGCGAGGCACGGCGACGATGTCCGGGGTTGGGAGCTCATCGAGAGGCGTCGGTGGCGATGGATCGGGTCGGAGCCGTGGAAAACGAGGACGCAGACGGACGGCTCGGGTTAGGGTTTTGGGAGGCGTCGATCGGGCGGCTCGGTGCTCCTCTTCGTCGACGGCAGGCTGAGCGTCGGTGGTCACCGTGAGCTTCCCCGACAACCTGGAACGCCACGCCACCGGCTGGTTCGTGTAGAGGAGAAGGAGGCCGACGGTGGCCGACGCGGGGTAGACGGTGGCGGGGAAGGCAGGGAGAGAG
The DNA here is from genome assembly GCA_023614405.1 of Avena insularis. Taxonomy (NCBI): domain Eukaryota; kingdom Viridiplantae; phylum Streptophyta; class Magnoliopsida; order Poales; family Poaceae; genus Avena; species Avena insularis. The sequence continues at coordinate 288,034,535 of CM042688.1, read as the reverse complement.
GGGACGGCCTGGGGTGGATCTAGGGGTGGTCTGGCGAGGCAGGAGGCGGGATAAGCCGAGGAGAGGCTGCCGTGGGGAGGTGGGTGGATGAAAAGGTGGCTCGGCCTCCTTTTCTACCTCCTCACGTCCTGGTCGGGCGGGAGGTAGGGGCAGGGCGAGAGGCAGGTAGATGGGGACGTCCAGGTGGGGTAGGGTGAGGCCAGGAGGGAGGCTCGGGGTTGAGGGGCCCTTGCGGCAGAGAGAGCGAGGGGGAGGTGTGGCATGGAGCTCGGGCTAGGGTTGGGAGCTAGGCTCGCAGAGGGGTATGGCTGGGTAGTGGTTAGGTGGCCTGTGGTACTAGGTGAGAGAGAGAGGGGAGGCCGAGAGAGAGAGGTGGTGGTTACTTAGGGTTAGGGTTTTAGCTAGATGGGGGTGATGGGTTTAGATTAGGTGTGGGGGGGGGGGGTTATGGTGATGAAGGGTGGATGATAAGAGTGACACCTAGATAGAGGTTAGGAGAGAAGGGGTGGTGGTTAGGGTTTTAGAAGCTTGAAAACTCCAAACTAGATCAAGCACAAACATGTGGGGAGAGAGAGAGAAAGATGAGGGAGAGATGGTATGGTGAGATGGGGTAGGTGATGGTCTAGGGATTAAAGAGAGAGATATGGTTCTCCCTTTTGGCAAGCTCAAGCAACCACAAGATCATACCCAAGCTAGACCAAAAAGAGGGAAAGGTGGGGGGGTATGGTTTTAAGCAAGATCAAATTAAGATCAAGCTAAAAGGAGGGAGAGATAGATGAGAGATGGCATGATCCATCCAAAACAAGTAAAATCCAAATGACAAGCAAAAGATGTACTTGCATGGCCCATGCAACTATTTAATGCCATGTTGATTCTTGTGAAGACAAAATTAATACATGGCATTATTATGATGCATTCCCAAAATTGGAGTAAGGTCCAAGCAAAAGAATCTAGAAAGAATTCCAAGTGGAATAGATGGAGATAGCCATGTTTGAAATAGAAGGGGACATGCTAGTGTGTATGTTCCACTAGATGATCAATAGTCCCAAAATATTCCAACATTAGCATCATTCCATGATGAACCATATGGAAGCTAGGAGAAAGGTTCCACTCACAAGGCGTGCAAAGGTGGCCATGTGGCTCTCATGAACCAATATTGTGAAAACAACATGATGCTAAGATGAGAGCATGTGGTAAAAGAATTGGATCCATCCCAACCCACATGAGCTAGAAGTAAACCAATAAATGCCAAGCTCATATTTAGTTGGATGGTGGAATTGTAAGGTGGTGAAAGAAAAGATGGTGGAGTTAATAAGAGATATGCCCCCAACTCAACTTGGGCATTTAAACAATATATCAAGAAACAAATACAATATCAAGATGCAAATACAATTAATAGTGCATATGAGATAAGAACCAAATCAAAAAGGGTTTTATATGATGCTCAAATGCAAGGAGGCATGATGACATGAGCATGATATAATGATGATGCAACAATTATATATTTGAAGTAGCCATTATATTACTAGACCAAGTAGCATTACAATTGTTAGACAATTGGGATGCTACAACCTCACCACCCAATGGCCACTGCTGGTCCCACTTCTTTCTTTCTCCCCGCCGCTCTCTCAAGACGCTGCTGCTCACGCGACCCGGCCGACCACCTCGGGATCCCCCCGATCGCCACGCCTCCCCACCTGGGCCAAGCCCACACCGGGCCCCACCTCCTGCCTGTCCCTGCCGCCTGTCCCCATCATGCGGAGGCCCCTCCCGCTCCATCCACCTACCCCCCCTCCCCGCGTGGCCCCACGCGCGTACGGCACCTGCCTCTCCTGCACGCCATCTCCCCACCATGCTCCTCTCTCTCGCTACCCCCACTCTCTCCTCTGCACCTCGCCGCCCCCGCTCGCTCGGCTCCCACACCAGCCGCGGCTTCCTCCATCTGCCAGCTCGTCCCGACGTTGCCGCCTCTCGGGCTGAGCCCGCCTCGCCACCATCAGGCGGCGCCACGGCCGTCCTCCGCGCCTTCACACCGCTCGAGCCCGCGTGCTCCGCCGCCACCTCCTCTGCCACGTCCTCTGCACCGCCATCGCGAGGCTACTCTACCTCGCCGGCCTCCTCCCCAGTACCCCGTCGTCCTCCAGCGTCGTCGCGCCGTCCACATCGACCTCCACCTACCCGAGTTTCTCCATCTCTCCTATAGGCCGCCGCCGGCCAGCATCTCCGAGCGCCGCACTTCCCCTATTTTTTCCGCACGTCATCTCCCTGCCGCCCCACGCCTCCAGTGCACTCAGCCGTGCTCTGCACGCGCGTACTGGAGCCAGCTACGATGCCTCTGGATCCTGCATCTGTACGCCACTTTTGGTTCGTTTGTTTTTCGACCCTGCGTCCCACCTGATGTGGTGATGGTCTGTTTTGACCTCAGTTGATCCATCTGCTGTAGATCGATCGCTTGTGGTTCTCGGGCATGCTTTGTGATCTCTGTGGGGTGTAGTGTGTCACTACTCACAGTTTGGTCAGCGTTGCCCGGCCTCCGCTTCCGTACATCTCGACGCCTAAACCAAAGATCCCTGAACCGAATGATCTTCAACACGGAACCCGCAAGACCTTCTTCTCGTAGCGCCGAGACCCCGATCCCGGAGAATCCCTGGACACCAAGATCTACCGGCGCCGAACCCAAGACCGACAACGTCACCCGAGTCCTTCGACAAGAACACTAAGTACGCCGACATGGAACCGACCGGTTCGCCGAGAACCGCTCCCGGACCCGATGATCGCCAAGATCGCCACACGGAACGACAAGCGCTTCGTCTCGGATACGCCAAGTACTTCCTCGAGGATGCCAAGTACTTCACCCTGGACGTCGAGACCCTGAACGACAAGTTCTCCTTCCCGGAAGCATTGACGCCCGTGCGACAAGATCTACTTCCCGGATCCGAAGACCCCGGTACCCGATCTACTCAAGTTCACCATCGCGAGTCCGAACTTCATCGTTTCCCCCGTCGAACCCTGAGACCGGACCCCGAACCACATCGAACCCTGAGACCGGACCCCGAACCACATCGAACCCCAAGATCTTCCGAACCCAGATGTGTGACCCTAAGCCCCTATTTTTATAATATGACATTAACAACTGTTGCATATTAAATTGTTCATGCATGCATACCTGTCTGTGGTTTGGGGGCATTATGCCGATTCACCGCATGATTAAATATGGAGTCCATATGCGGGATATTGTTGTCTTATTCCGGACTCCATTTAATTTGAGTAGTGAACCGATGCCATGTTTTGTATTGTTAATACAACATTTAAATTGCGGGGGTTCTAAATAACTTGAACCGCTTAATTAATTGTCGGGACCCTGGTTCCGCTTAATACTGCCTAATTGCACCGCATCTGCATCATATCATAAACATGCCAATTCTTCTGCCTTAGCATTAAATATTGCATTCGGTGTTTCTTCTAGTGTTTGCTTCTTCGCGGACTAGGCCGATGAGTTGATGCGAGTATCGACAAGTTCTCCGGCTATGATCCATCGGCAGTGTTTCCCAGGCGAGCATCTCTTCTCCTTCTACCTATTTTGCATTTATAGTCTTTACTTCCTCCTGTTGATCTCTTGCTATCCGTATGGCGATGCTTTAGTTTCCGTGCACCAGTTATATCCCGTGCAGCCTCTATATTGCCTTGGACACCTCCTATTACCTGTGTTTGGTAGATAGCTGGCCTTGCGAGTCGTAGATGCTTGCTCAGGTGCGATCTCGTGTTGTTGAGTACCCTAGTTGTTGGAATGCTGGCAGATGCTTATGGTGGAGATGTTTGTGGTGGAGATGATCATGACTTTAATACAACTATTAAAATGCTAGATATATCTAATGCAGAGGCATCAGTGGGCAATAGATGTTATTTGGTTCTTCCACGCTCACTTGTGTCCCGTAGGACCCCGAGTACTTGATACATGTTCCTTGATTTTTCACACTATCCACATCCGGGAGGCCTTATGGACCCCCCTGAGCCAGAGCTTGATTCATTTCTATTTCTTGGGGCCACAAAGTAGTTTGGGGCTTTATTACTATCCTGTACTTATGCCATGCTTTACTGCTTTATTTATGATTGTGCGTGGAGCACCTGTACTGTTTAGGATCGTGACACGTTTTCAGATCGACAAGCCTACCACACTTTCGGTTCCCGCGTTTATAGCCGTCCACAAAACCACGGGTCCGTTCGAGCCGCCAACTTCGCTATGGTAGCTTAGTGGGTGGCCCTGAAATATTTTATGAATCCTGTGATCGCTTTGTCGTGAAAGCCTCGTTGGGTTTTGAGTTGGTTTTTCCGAGGTTGATCGAGTGTGTGTTGCTATTTGTGCACCCCTGCAGGGTAAAACTTTCTGAAAGCCGTGTCCGCGGTTATGGATGACTTGGAGCACAGTATCTCGATCATAGACAAGCATAACTAAAGTAGTGCTATAAACTTGACTTAATATATGACTAGTAATCAGATTCAACTATAATGGAATGGATATTAAAAATGCCAACAGCTGCTGGATCTGGGTTGTTTTGTTATATATGCCTAGTAAGTATTGCAACTCCAACAGAATGTGATAAAAGTGCCAACAACTGTTGGGTTTTGGGATTCCTCAGGACAAATATATCTGACTAGTACATGTTTCCACTACAACGAAATGGTGATTAAAACTGTCCACTACTTATGCTATCAGGATGACTCATGCTATCTATATCTGATTAGTAAGAGCTTAACTATAATGGAATGAATAAAACTGCCAACCGTGTGAGTTCCTCGGTTTGACTTCCTCGTTTGGTCTCGAGGGGGAAATCCCAGGACGGGTTTGTTTGGTGTTAGCTTCAGGTTGGATCCGAATAGGTCTTTCTTAACCTCTCTGATAAACGCCAGTTGTATCGAGTCTCTATAGGTTGTTTAGTGCCGCATGCCGCCAGCCCACCATACCTATGTAGGCGAGAGCCGCCAATTCTAGCCTACTGTACTGGCCTCAGATCGACGCCTCTTTTCCTTTGCCCTTTGTCGGCACCCCTTTTTGTTTTAGCAGGTTTGAGATCGCCGTCGTTAGCAGGGTTACCCTTCCGGCTTGGCCTGGGCAGGGTTATGGACGCCATTGGTTATTCTTCAGGGCTCTTAGCCCCATTTGCATCTTGTCCGTAGTCGGACGCTCTATAATTTTCAAGGTGATTTGGATCTTTGTATATTATATCTGTATTCTTGACTCATTGAGTCACTGTGGTATATATATATCTGTTCTGTGGGTCCCATCGAGGACTGTTATGTAATGTTATTATTTCATTTTCCACCCGCACGAAAGTGCCTGGTGGGTGTCCAATCGTTTCTATGCGGGTTTGGCGGAAAGCGCTAAAACTTGCATAGGGCCGATTTGAGGGTGTTACAAGGCCATACTGGGCCTGGCCCAGTCTTTGGAAATGAAAAACACTAATTTCAGGTTAAATAGTCCATGTATTCATCTAGTTGGTCCGTTGGTCCGATTTACTTCATCTGACCCAGTCTAGAGAAGTTATGGTGGACCGTGGAGCTGTTTGGCCCATGCTTTGTTTGGAGTCACACTCCGCCACTGCATGTGGGTTCAACTTAATCTTGCCTTCTTTCATTCCATATCTTGCCTTCCACCTTTCCATGGCAATTCATTTTTATGCCATGTCAAATTCTTGTCTCTTTTGTGCCATTCCATTCTCATCTTCTTCAACACATGCACCTGATCTTGATATATTTTGTGATTCTCTAAAACCCTTTCCAACATCTACATTTGACCATTCCTCTCTAACCTTTATTTCATATTTTATCTTGTCTCTTTTGTTCTTCCCAAAACCCTAAGCTTAATTCTAATTCTGGTTGATCCAAACCTACACCTAAACTCTCCATTTATTCTAACCTATCTCTAATCTACCCGTGTGTGTCTGAAACTGATCGTATGCACCTAGTGCACCAGCCAAACCTTGTCCTAGCTGGACCAACCATCGATCCACCCAGTCGCCACATACCGATCGATCAGCCTGATCCGGGTGCAGCACTCGTCAGCCCTTCCTCTGAACCAAACCCAGCAAAGCGATCTCTGAACCTGAACCTTGACATGTTTCTCTCCTTCCCCATACCAAGCACGTGAGCCACGCTTCGCTCATGCTGAGCGCGTGACGCTCCTGGTCAGCCTCCCTCCAGGCCACAAAAGGCGGCACCATAGCACAACCCTCTCCAACCACTCCTCCCATCAGGATCTCGCCTACCAGTCCCCTTGCCTTTCTTCCACTCCACGCCATCGCCTCCACATCCTGCCATGGCTATGACTAGTCCCTCGCCGCCTCTCCGCTGAGCTGCACCGTCGGGAGAGCCACCGCAGAGAAGACCTCTGTGACGACCTGGTGATGTATGGTACACAGAGCGGAGTGGAGACGTTGCTGCCCCGCACACCTGCAGAGCGCTGCCATCTCTGCTGTGCCGCCGTATTCGTCCATGCCAACAGCGCTGAGGTGAGCACACCGTTCTCCTGCACCTTCTCCTTCCCCTGCTGAAGCCCATGCTTGCCCCGTCATAGCCTCACCGGAAAAAAGTCCAAAACAAACCCTTAACTCGCAGTGGTTCGATGGTTTAAACCCTCAAGTTAAAATCCCTGTCGTCTGTACCTTAAACTATGCAATTCCGGTCTAAATTAAACCCTGAAGCCCTTTGAGAAAACTGATGGACGTCACGTAGGCAAAATTTTACAAAAGAAACCTAGATAAATTATCTATTCTAATTTCTTAGTCCCTAAATCGCGTGTGGTTCTATCTGTACTCGTCCACAAGCCACGGGAGAAGAAGCCGGCGTCCCACGCCGGTGATGTGTCGTGGCCGCCGTACTGCTGACGGGCCGGTGCCTGAGCGTAGAGGGGCGTCCTCTCCCTCGTCCTTCTACCACACCGCCATGGCTATGTGGAACTAGCACCTTGCACATACAACAAATAGCAACAGCAGCGGCTAGCACATGGCATCAGCGAGCAAGGCACAACAATTAGCAATTTATCTTGTCTTCCTGCCTAGAGAAATCCAAAATAATCGCTGATGCTGATGTTAACTGTCACGTTGTTGTCGACTCCACAGTTCCTGGCGTCGCTCCCGGCCGGACAGAGACCAGCAGCGCTTGGTCGCAGGCACACCTCCCTTTGGTATCACCCTTGCGCGCATTGTCAGGCACGCGGCCGTGCAGAGCAGGGCCATCAAGCACTCGCAGAGCAGAAGAATCAGCGACCGTCGGGCACGCGTTTGCCGGGCACGTGGCCGTCAAGTACGCACAAATCAGCGGCGTTCGTCAAGCACGCGCATAAGGGGATTGATCTGCACAAAAAAGAACAAAGAAATTGGGGACGAAGACTCTAACAAGTGGGGTCAACATGTCAGTGAGAGTAATATGAAATCCCGGCCAGGATTGCCGCTTTCCCATTGCGCCAAACAGCTCTAGGGTTTAATTTAGACCGGAATAGGTAGTTTAGGGTACGAACGACAGGGATTTCAACTTTAGGATTTAAATCGGCGAACCACTACGAGTTCAAGGTTTATTTTAGACTTTTTTCTTAGAGAAATCGTCCCAACTTTAACAGAGAATTACTAGAGAATCTGGCCCGATTGGAGCGAGATTTGATCCTACAGCGATATAGTACCATGATAAAAATATGAGCATTAAGATCTCAGGAACCGAAGATTGGAGGTGGCCGGAAAAGTGTGTGTGTGTGGGGTGGGGGGGTGGGGGGGCAGAAAATACTAATGGCGCATGCTACCGGACTGTACTACGATAGTTTTAACAGCGAGATCAGCCTAATTTTCGAAGATGATTGCGAGATCCTCCGTTTTGAGTGCGGTTTGTGATGTTGGAAAGAGGTATAAACTGAGATTGTGTGAGGGTGGAGGTTGGCACCGGCGGAATTCTGAGGTGGCTGATAAAAATTCGAGAAACAGAGGTACTGCAGGGGTCTCGTGTTGTGCTGCAACTGCATGTGGTGCTGGTCTCGTGCGCGTGCGCGCGGTGAGGCACGTCGCGTCGTTGTTGACAGTTTTGTCAGCACGTGCACGTGCCTCATTTCCTTCTGTGTTTCCACCAAGCTCGAGACTTCCACAGCCCATGTTGGTCGCAAATATTCATGCAGTGACAAAGTGGGTACATTCAGGTATGCAGTGCCGCAAACGGCAAGTCAATCGGAGCTCTAACGCGATCACGTCGTCCGACGAAGTTGAGGCGAGCTAGCTACGCGACGTTGCTAATTCTTCAGTATTCCATGATGTGATCTTGGCAGAATTGTAAAAAAAAGCCCCTGGACGTTTCCAGAACAAACCCGCAGTCCCTCCCATGCTTCAAGAATCGTGCCCAGATTCCTGGATCCTAGTCAGTTGGTCAAAACCTGGTCAATACGATTTAGAATTCAAATTTAAACAAAGTATCTCAGGTCAAACCCCATTCGTAACTTTGACCAAGATTTTAATGATGATCTGAAATGTTTTTGGAAAAACTTAAAACATGAAAGTTGTTTGTTTTTAAATGCCAAACATGAAAATGACATCCGTTTATTTTGTCACATGATGGAAAATAACAAATATTTTTTGGATATTAATAAATGCTTTAATAATATTTAATTCCAACCTTTTATTGCTAAGTCCAAATGATGATTTTGATATATTTTTTGAGATAAGAAAATTCAAGGATTAATAATGTGACATCCAAAATAATTTCTAGGCAAATAAATTTCGAAATTGATTTAATGACATTAAATGCTCTTCTCTTAATATTTTCATAACTTTTAAACCGTAATTCTGAATTCGACAAATAATATGTCTAAATCGATCAACGCGATGAGATCTTTCTATCTATGCAATTCATACTTGCAATTACATCATACATTATAGAGAATTGTAAAACCAGAAGTGTTTATGCAAGGGAAACATGATAAATAAAATTGGAAAATGATTATTTCTTGTTGGTAGTGCCTCACTAATGTTGTATGATCAATGTGCTATGCAAATGATATATTTTTAACATGTTTTGCATCATTAGCTTGTCATGACATTCATCATATCATAATCATGCCAGTTCTTCCGCATTAGTTGTAATTGTTCTATCGCTTGTTCCTTTTAGTGCTTTGCTTCTTTCCGGATAGGATAATGGAATGTTGTGAGTTTTAAAAAGGTCTCTGATATATCTTCGGCAATGGTTTCTAGGCCAACATTCTCCTCTGCTACCTATTTTACTTGATGGTTTTACTTCTCTCTATTGCTATCCGTATTGCCATGCTTTAGTTTTTCGTACCAGTTATATTCCCTGCAATCTATATTGGCTTGGTCACTTCCTACTACCTGTTGCTTGGTAGATAGTTGGCCTTATGTAACTACCTCGGTGAATTACGCTCTTAGTTACATGCCTGGATGAGCGAAAATGGTTAAAATAGTACGGTGGGGCCAAGGGCCACTCACAGGTAGACCTTTCGGCCGTCCTAACCATTTCCAGAACATCGAGACAAGAACGAGCGGCGTAATCGGCAGGCGAAGGGATCAACTACATACACAAGTGAGTATGTATGCAAGCCACATACAACAGTTCTCAGAGCTATTCCATCTAAAAGAAATAGAAATATTGCAACGCCATACGGCAAGATCCAAATATCCTAGATAGAGATAATAATTTAGGATAGCTCCTCATACATCAAACATCAGAGTATCAGGCGGAAGCGGGAGACAAGATCCGAGTACGGATAAGAAGTAAATCGGCATAAGATGCCACATAAATAAAGACATCCCGTCCACAAATCTCACGGATCCCCGTTCCCGGAATCTCTACACCGAGTGATCATTGCCAACATCGTCCGTCTCCTTCACCCAGTATCCATCTTGCGAGTACACCTGTTCATCTGAATCAAACAATTTATCGTGTGAGACCCTAGGGGTAATCAGCAAGTCTTTATGCCTCTAAAGGGGACATAACCTGGGGTGACGCAATTGCAGCAAAAGATAACAACTAACAAGTCTATAGATACTCGCTAACCATCCGCCTAACCAAAGATAGACGGATGTCCGTTAATTAAGAACAACAGTTATAACAGTATAATTAACAGATCCATCCTCCTTCTCGCTTACCAACAAGAAAGCGGACGAACAACCCCCCATCCGTTGGCAGTTTTATTAACCATTCCATGAGTGTTGCACTATTTACTAGTCAGGTACTTAGTCAAATTAAAAGCGGTACTTTAGTTATACTTGTCTATGATCGAGAAACTGTGCTCCAAGTCGTCCATAACCGCGGACACAGCTTTCAGAAAGATTTACCCTGCAGGGGTGCATAAATAGCAACACACACTCGATCAACCTCGGAAAACCAACTCAAAACCCAACGAGGCATTCACGACAAAGCAATCACAGGATTCAGAAATGTTTCAGGGGGCCACCCCATTAAGCTACATAGCGAAGTTGGCCGACTCATGACGGACCCAAGGTTTGCGCCAATGGTCAGAAACGAGGAACCCGAAAGTGTGACTGGGCTTGTCGATACCGCGAAAACACTCCACAATCCTAAACAGTACAGGTGCTCCTCGCACAACCTTAAATAAAACAGTAAAACATGGCATAAGTACAGGACAGTAACAAAGCCCCAAACTACTTTGTGGCCCCACGAAATAGAAATAAATCAAGCTCTGGCTCGGGGGGTCCATAAGGCCTCCCGGATGTGGACAGTGCGAATAGTCAAGGAACAAGAATCAAGTACTCAGGGTCCTACGGGACACAAGTGAGCATGAAAAACCAAATAGCAGATATTGCTCAGCGGTGCCTCTTTCATTAGTTATCTCATTACTACTCAGGTTAAGTTTTTTAGGTACCTCGTTATCCAACAGACACTCACATACCCTACACATGCTGTTCTATGACCCGCATGGCTCAAACAACTCCTGTAGTACTGGCTCATGGGATGGGAGAACAAGCTTCGGTGGGGTTTAAAAGTAAAGGCTATGCAGTGCTTGGGATTCAATTTAATGCAATCGCGACTCAATGATGCAAGAATAAGATAGAGGCAATAGGTACTATATGTATGCAAGCATGTGGTAGTGCTTGCCTGGCAGCTCAGTTGAAGCGAGGGACAGATCTGGGTAGTGCTCCTGGGATTCCTGATATATCCCCTGTTCAGTGTCTATTCGAAGAAGAACCAAACAAACAAGACCAACATAAATATAGTGCACAAGCATATGAATTAAAATGCGACAAGCAAACAATCATGCCATGATGAATGATGCACAATTTGCATGGCAATAATGTAGCATGGCATGGGTGAGGTGTGGGGTACAAGATTAAAGCATTTTATTAAGTTTTTAGCCCGGTTTGCTCTCATATAAGTTGCTGTATACTTTATATTTATATGATGCATGCTGCAATTCAGAACATGGAATGCATAGATAGAACGGGCTCGTCGCGCTAATCGATTTAGACATATTATTTGTCAAATTTGGAGTTATAGATTTAAAGTTATTAATTTAATTAGAAAAGGGCATTTTATTGTAATTTTAATCATCTCGAAAATTTAAAGTGTTCAAACATTATTTTGAATAGCATATTTGAATTCCTCACATTTTTCTGATTCAAAAACATATATCATATGTATTATTTGGATTTATAATATTAAAGTTATTAAAAACAGAAGTTAAATCATATTAAAACTTTTCTGGAAATTCTTTTTATTAAACAGATAAACGAAAAAAAAATTACACTCAGCCACACCTAGCCACAGCCATAGACAGCAAAATGGTCTTGCCGATGGGCCAGGCTGGCTAAACTTTTTACACCGCTGGAGGCTAATGCAGATGGCAGGTGGCAAACCATAGGCCACACGCTGGGCGGTGATCGACGTGGGCGATCCAGGGCAGCACGGGTGGAGAATCTCCAGACCGCGGGGGCTTTCTTGCAAGATTACACCGGGGCTGACTCATGGGGTCACTGGGGCTGCTAAGGACCTAGGCGTGATCGACAAAAGGTGAGGGGGCTTTTTCGCGAAACGGTGCCCGTGCTCTCGATCGACGCCGCTCTCGAATCGCGATGACAACTTCGGCAATGGCGGCTTCGAACGAGGACGATGGCGCAACCATGGCGAGATAGTCTTCGTCGCAAAAACGAAAAAGATAGAGGGGATCTCCCGCTACGGATCTTGTTCAGGGAGGCTCGTCGGAGGGGGACTATACAGGACGGGGGCCTTCGAGGAACAGAGGGGGAAACGCCGGTCTTGTCTAGGCGTCGGCGGGGCAGCTCACCGGCGGGGGCCTAATTCGGGCGGCGCGGGCACGCGGAGGGGAGGGAACGGGAGAGGAATGAGAGGGGGCGCTCACCTCGTCTGATTCCCATGGAAATCAGAGGACGGGATGGCCGGAGCGGAGGGGGACGGCGAGGTCGCGGCGGCGGCACACGGTTCTCTGACGAGGGGGAGGCTCCGAGCAGTCCGGGTCCTCCTAGCCGGCGGAAAACGATGACTCGGTCCACGGCGATGCTCCCAGGTGAGTCCACGGTCGACAACTAGGCCGGAATCGGCGTTGTGGGGCTCTGACTGGCGGTGGGCATGGTACGACGAAGAAGGGGAGAGGGAAAAAAATGGAGAAGGGGGCTAGGGTTCGACAGTGCGGCGCGAGAGGATAAGGGCGGGGAGCTGGCATGCGGGAGGCGCGAGCTGACGCGACAGACGGCGGAGACGGCTACCTGCCTCGCTGCCGCTTTCCGTCTGCTGCCGAGAGAGAGCGGGCGAGACGGCGTCAGACGAGGAGGAAGAGAAACAGGGGCCGTGTCGGCGTTGTCTAGCTTGAACCGGTACGATCTGGGGAGGGAGATTGGGCCGCGGCTAGGGGAAAACAAGGGTGGGCCAGGAGGGAGCAGAGGTGGGCCGGAGCTGCTGCTGGGCCACGTCCAGGTAGGGGCTGCTGCTGCTGGGCTCTCTCTCTTTATTTCTTTTAATTTTAATTAACTGTTTTATTTTTGTTTTGTTGCAGATTCAAACAAGCCCAAAAATAACCCTTTTGGAATTTTTGCAAATTTTGATTAAAAGGGAAAAGAGAGGGCTATGGAGTGAGGTGAGGGCTTGGTGGTTGAGCACAAGTTGATGGTGAGGAAACAATACAAGAGAGAGAGAGAGGATGGGGTTTATGGGAAAGATCCCACTTGATCATGCATGATGGAAAAATGGTTTGGTTGGGAAAAGGGGAATGGTGTAGAGAGGTAGAAAAGATCCCACAAGAAAGATCCATTAAAAAAAGAGAAAAACAAAGGAGCTAAAGGTGGTGATGATGGTTGCATGGCCCATGCAAAATAATTGATTGCCATCTTTCATTCTTGTGAAAACAATAATATTATAACATGGCATGATTCCATGCATTACCAAAAGATAGAATAAAGGCCAAGTAAAAGAAACTAGAATTGGATCCATCCCAACCCACATGAGCTAGAGTAATTGCCAAAATAAAATAAAAGCCCATGGTAATTAGGGTGGTGGAATTATAAGGTGGTGACAAAGAAATATGGTGGAGTGGAATAAAAGATATGCCCCCAACTCAATTTGGGCACCAAGCATTTATCAAGAATCAAATACAATTTAACAAGAGCCAAATACCAATAGTAATGCATATGAGAGAAGAACCAAAAGAAAGGGTTTTATATGATGCTCAAATGCAAGGTGGCATGATGACATGAGCATGATATAATTATGATACAACAATTATATGTAGGAAGTAGCCATTATATTACTAGACCAAGTAGCATTACCATTGTTAGACAATTGGGATGCTACACCTTACGAGTCGTAGTTGCCTGCTCAAGTATTGGTTCGAGTCGTTGAGCGCCATAGTTGTTGGGAGGTTGTCACATGCTTAATGATGGAGACGATCATTGGTTCTAATTACAACTTGATAATTAAAATGTTGGGAATAGATAACTCATAAAAAGGCACTGGTGGGTAATAATTAAGATCTGGTTTTTATCCCATCTACTTGTGTCCACCTAGGATCCGAGTACTTAATGCCTGTTTCTTGACTATCGGACTATCCACATGTGGGCCCATGGATTCCCTTGGTATGAGCTTGATTCATATCTTATTTCTTGGGCCTGCAAACTAGTTCGAGGCTTTACTACTATTGACGAGGGTTAACCTCGGCAATGCCCTTGGTTATGGATTTAGGGTTTTGTAGAAAAAAGAACGCTGGGGATTTCGTCAGCTGATCAGACAAATAAGAGAGTCTAAGTCATCTGATTAATTATGAACAAATCGATTACACATTGCTCAAGGCTTTTTTGGTACCTCTTCGCTGGCTCCTCCTAGCCTATATATAATAGGCTGGATCCTAATGCCGTATACGGATAGGTTACAAGTTACAATTACACTAGTAATACAATGTCAGTTTCTATTTACTCATCTAGAAAGCTATGCTTTCCATCGAATGCTTCCTTCCTCTAGGGCTTTGTGGGCTGTGAGCCTTTACGTAACTAGGGTAAGTAATTATAATAACCCGAATAATTATACGCATATAAGTAGGCCCTGAGGCTCCATCCGAATCATAGATTCGGGTTGAGTCTCAAAGACATTTTTTCCGTAAGCCAAAGTATTTATCTTGTTTTAATCATTATAGGGATTTGGTATAACAGGTCTGATCCATCCGACAGATGGGGAATAAGTTAATTGCTCTAGAGCAAAAACTTTAGGAACCTATATCAAATTCAAGTCCCTAGCCTTGAACTTGGAGTTTTACTGGCGTAATCTAGTTCGGACCGTTGAGGTCTCATCGAATACTGAATCACAACTCTATTATTTTGGGTACCCAACGTGTTTATTAGGATTTTTTTATCATATCATCGATATGGATAATTTACTGGTAGTGCGCATTCATGTGCGGTTACCCAAGTCACATGGGATAAATTCTAGGGTCTTATCTTCATGTCATGGACACGACATTCAGACATATTATCGCGTTGGGCACGATCCGAGATTTTTTTAGATTTTATCGACTGTCTTGTTTGGCTATTGAAATTGTTGAAGTTATCGGCTTCTTATTTTCTTTGGATGAGGTACGCTCCCGATGGGAGGAACCTTTTGAGGATACAATGATGTAATACTCACAGATTCAAAAAAATTAGACTTCATCGGAGTTTTATATTTTACTGGGTGTGTTTTCAACACACGAGGATAATATTTCATCGGTTCAGGCTTTGACCTCATATGTAGATCGTAGATTTCTATTGGGTGCGTGACAGTGCTTCCGATGGCAGTAGCCCCTGAGGCTATGTTCGGATGCTTGCATCGAAACATAGGCTCATAGTTTTAGTTCTTTATGTAACTCTTTTTGTCTGTTAACCTGATATTGCAGCAACTTGTACAAGCATTATGAAAAAATATGTTCTACTGACGAAGCCCACGAGTACTTTAATAAGAAAACTAAAGCTGAGTTTTGAAGAACTTATAATTTACTCTAAAGATGAGGACGAAGGTACACGTTTTTGGCATAGTCACCTAGTCGTTGGCCTTTATTCAATGTAAATTGCAGAAAAATAAATTTCTAAACATAGAAGTGTCACAATTGCGCAACGTTCCATGGATTGGAGTACTTGACTCCTGTTTTCTTGTCTTGGAGCCGATATGCCCTGCCAGGGATCACTCTTGTGATGATATAAGGCCCTTCCCATGGGGATTCTAGTTTATGGTGACCATCTTGCTTGAGGCGAAGGACCAAGTCCCCTACGACGAAGGACCTAGGACGCAGTCGGTGGCTGTGGTAGTTGCATAGATTTTGTTGATAGATGGTTGCTATTTGTAAAACAAGGTCGCGAGCTTCATCGAGTGCGTCGATGTCATCTTCGAGTGCTTCTTGGGATTTCCCATCATATTCGATGACTCGAGGAGACTCATGAGTTACCTCGACTGGAAGGACGGCTTCCGTGTCGTGGACCAGAAAGAAAGGTGTTTCTTGTGTTTCATTGTTTGGGGTGGTGTGTAAGCTCCATAGGGCGGAGTATAACTCATCTGCCCAGGCTCCCTTTGATCTGTCGAATGGAGCCAACAATCTTTTCTTGATACCATTGGTGACGAGCCCGTTTGCCTTTCCACCTGCCCGTTAGTCTGCGGGTGAGCAACCGAAGCGTAGCTTACTTTTATACCCATCTCTTTGTAGTATTCCTTGAACTCGTTGGAGGTGAAGTTAGTTCAATTGTCGGTGATAATGCTGTTAGGCAGCCCAAATCGGAACACTATTGACTAGATAAAATTCATAGACAAAGTTCCGTCTTGACTGGTGATGGGCATTACTTCGATCCATTTTGTAAATTTGTCGAATGCAACTAGCAGAAAGATGTGCCCTCCTGACAAAGATTTGTGAAGTTGCCCCACCATATCAAGCCCCCATTGAGCGAATGACCAAGCAAGAGGTATGGGCTTAAGTTCCAAGGCAGGTGCATTATGTTTCATTGTGAAGCGCTGACAGGCTTCGCATGTTCATATGATATCTTTTGCGTCTTGTAATGCCGTGAACCAATAGAATCCTGCTCTAAAGGCCTTGGCCGCAATTGCTCGGCTGCTGGCATGATGACCACACACCCCTTCATGGATATCCTTAAGGACGAGTTTCCCTTATTCGGGTGTAACACATCGCTGTAGTACGCCCGAAATGCTTCTTTTGTACAACTCTCCTTTAATGATCCTGAAAGCCTTAGATCAGTATGTGATTCGTCGTGCTTCAACTACATCTTCGGGGAGCTCTCCTCTCATCATGTATGCTACATATGGCTACATCCATGTGGGTTCTATTATCATGGCTTCATCAGGTTCTAGCTCTTCATCAAGGTCCCCTTCTCAGCTTTCGGGTGTTGGCACAAACCCCGATTCTTTTTGCGACTTGACCTTCTTGCATGCTTTTGGCACTATTACCTCAGAAACCCTTTTGGCTTTGATGGAGCGTTCTGTTATTTCTTCCCAGAAAACTCCGGGTGGTACCGGTAACTAGAGAGGTCTGATGTTTGCCAAACTTTTGGCTTGCTCGTTGCTTGCCCTTCCTATGTGCGATACTCGCACCCATCGAATTGGGCTTCTATTATATTGTACAAGTCACAATAAGCAATCATGTTGTTGCTGAAGGCGTCACACTTGTTCATTGCTTATTGTGCTAAAAGATTTGAATCACCAAATATCTTCAAGCGAGTTGCACCGTAGGTTTTATCCATACGCATGCCGTGCAACAGGGCTTCATATTCAGCTTCGTTGTTCGACGCGTTTGCAAAGCTCATCCGAAGTATATAGCACATTTTATCGCCTTGAGGTGAAACCATTATAACCCTAGATCCTACCACTTCTGTCCTCTTGGATCCATCGAAATATATCGTCCATGCACAGGAGAGGTTTGGCGTACCCACGCATTGTAGTTCTGTCCACTCAGTAATGAAATATGGAAAAACCTAGGACTTAATTGTTTTTCGCTGCTCGTACATGATATCTCGAGGGGATAGCTCGATGGCCCATAGAGAGATGCGTCCTATGGCTTCTGGATTGTTGAGGATATTGGAGAGAGGTGCCTCATTGACTACTATGATCGGGTGTTCCAAAAAATAGTGGTGCAATTTGCGTGCTGTCATGAAGACTCCATAGGCTAGATTTTGGTAGTGCGGATACTGTTGTTTGTATGGGGAGAGGACCTCGCTCAATAAATAAACTGGTCTTTGCACACCATGAGTTTTCCCTGTTCGGGTCGCTCGACGACCAAAACTATACTTACCACTTGATTAGTGGCGGCGATGTAGAGTAGAAGGGGCTCTTGTTTTTGTAGTGACAGGACGACAGGGGATGTCAAAAGTGCTTTCTTTAGGTCTTCAAGGGCATGCTGGGCTTCCTCCGTCCATTCAAATTTATCCGATTTCTTCATAAGGCTGTAAAACAATAATGATTTTTCGCCTAAGCGGGCGATAAATCGACTGAGCGTTGTGACTCGTCCAACTAGTTGTTGCACGCCGCAAAGATTTTTTGGGCTTCTTCATCATGCTGATTTCCTGTATTTTTCGGGATTTGCCTCTATTCCACTTGCTGATACAAGGTATCCGAGGAGTTGCCCCGTAGGGACTCCAAAGGAGCACTTAGTCAGGTTGATCTTGATGCAGTATTTGTCAAGGTTATCGAATGTTTCGCGAAGATCATCGATAAGCATCGACCCTTGCTTTGTGGTAACTATGACATTGTCAATATATACATGTACATTGGTTCCTACCTGGCTTCCTAGGCAGTTTTGCATCTTCCGCTGATATGTGGCACCCGCATTTTTAAGTCTTAAGGGCATTGTTGTGTAGCAGAATATGCCATAAGGCATGATAAATTTTGTTTTATTCTGGTCTTCCCCCTTCATCCAAATCTGGTGGTACCCTGAATATGCATGTAGAAATGAAAGACGTTCGCACCCCGCGGTTGTATCGATTATTTGATCGATTCGAGGTAGTGGGAAGTAATCCTTTGGACAATGTTTGTTCAGTACGGTGAAGTTGATACACATGCGTAACTCCTTTGTATTTTTCTTTGGGACGCATACTGGATTGGCGACCCACTCTGCTTTCTTGAGTTCTTTGATGAATTTTGTGTCTGTTAGGTAATGAAGTTCTTTTCCAATGGCATTGCATTTGGGTTCTGTGAAACAATGAATTGACTGCTTTACCAACTTGTCATCAGGGTTCATGTTAAGTGCGTGTGTGGCATCCCGCTAAAACCACTACTAGAAAATCGCTGTGTTTTTGTGCATTGCATCATCATGACCGCATGCTCATGTCATCATGCCACATTGCATTTGAGCATCGTCATGTCATCATGCATGGTTTGCCTAAAACTATTTTCCAAAAGTCCTATTTTGTTTTCTAATTGTCCCCCTTCTTATTTCAAAATATAAACCCTAGGTCTTCCTAGATATTTTGTTTGTCTAAAAACTATTTGTAAAAGTCTTTTGTATAAAAATAAATGAACAAACAAAATAAAGAATATTTTTGAACCGGGGAAGGCCGCCACCGGCAGGCCCAAAGGCCCAGCTGGCAGCAGCCTACTACCCCAAATAAAAATTGAATTCCTAGTCCTAGTCCTACCCAAACCCTAACCCTATTCTACCACCACCTGCCCTACCCAATCCCTCCATCCCAATTCCCACCGCCAGACACACCCCAAACCATCTAACTCCTAGACCAGAAACCCGCTGTTGCGTCGCATGCCAGCCACCACGCTCACACCCTAAGCCATCTACCCCTGTCACGCAAAACACATAGCAGCGCGCGCAGCACGCAACACTCATGCGCAACGCGACCCAACCCAGCCACCACCCCGCTCTCTCGCCCTGGCCCACCCCGCTACCGACACGATCCTAGGCGACCAGTCCTCGCTCACGAGCCCATCCTGTGGCGCACCCCACGCCCCAGCGCCCACTCACGCCATCCTGTCTCCCCCGCGTTGGGATCCCCTCCTTCCCTCGATCGAATCCCCACCCGCGGTTACCACTGCCGCGTCCCAGGCATGTCCCCCAGCAGCGTCCTGCCGTCTGCTGTCCGTGCCACTACCACTGCCTCGTTCGTCCCCGTCACCGTCGGCAGGGCCTGCTCCGCCTGCGACCCCTGCGTCACCTCCCTCCACCTCCACCTTGTCAGGGCCCTGCCTCTCGCCCGTCATCCTCGTCCACCTGACCGGCGAGCCCCATGCACGCGGATCCCATCGACCCTCGCTTCCTCGCATCTCCACCGCGACGCCGGCAATCCCTCGTCTCCGCCCGTGTCGAGCGCTACCTCCTTCCTCTGCAGCTCCTCGCCGAGTGCCGTCCTCTGTTCTTCTCTGGCCCGCCATCGTCCTCTGCCACCTCCTGCGCCAGCCTCCTCGGTCTACCGGCTCCTTGCGCTTCCGCCCTGCATCTGTGCCTCAAGCCTCGCGTCATGCTGCTGTGGCCACCTCAGTGCATCCAAGCCGACTCCTCCTTTTGTAGATGAACGACCCTGTGGGCCACCTTCTTCCTCCAGCCGCCTCCGCCTTCCGCGAGTTCGCTTGCGCCTTGTTGGTGGTCGTCGATGATGTGTGATAAGATGGTGGTTGTGGATGTGGTTCTGGATGTCCACCGTCTCTTGATGCCTGTACCAAGACAAGTTTCTAATGCCGAGTGACCGGATCCACGCATCTTGTTCATCCCCGCGGAGATCTGAGAGAACCATTCAAGTTCGCCATCAATCCTCGACGCCACTCGAAGACCATGGAAGCCCAGATCCGAACCCGAGATCTTCAACATGAAATGGAAAGTACTCCTTCATGGACGACAAGACCCTGTCCTCGGATCTGAAGATCGATCTCGGCGTCTGAAGACCAAACCCGAACCCCTTCGAAACCAAGATCGTCGTGTCCCCAATGTGTGACCCCTTTATCTGAGCCCTATTTTGTAAAATGACATATATATGAATTATTGCATATCAATTGTACATGCTTGCATACATATTTTGCGGGTCCGGGTTGTATAGTCGATTCACCTCATAATTAAATATGGAGACTATATGCGGGCTATATTTGTCTCATATCGCCTCCATTTAAATTTGCATAGCGAATCGATGACATGCTTTGCATCGATAAATCAACATTTAAATTGCGGGGTAGCTAAACAACATGAACCTTCTAATTAATTGTCGGGACCCCGGATCCGCTTAATGTTGACTAGTTGCATCGTATCTTTGCCATGTCATGCATCATACATGCATCATGCCCGATCCTCTGTCGTAGTATTAAGTAGTGCATCCGGTGTTTCTTTTAGTGTTTGCTTCTTCACGGATTAGGCCGTTGAGTGGATGCAAGTATTGACAAGTCCTTCGGATAACGAATCTTCAGCAGTGTTTCCCAGGCGAGCATTCTCCCAATTTCTACCTATTTTGTACTTATAGTCTTTACTTCCTCCTGTTGATCTATTGCTATCCTTGTTGCGATGCTTTAGTTTCCGTGCACCATTTATATTCCTTGTAGCCTCTATATTGCCTTGGACACATCCTATTTCCTGTTGATTGATAGACAGTCGGCCTTGCGAGTCGTAGTTGCTTGCTCAGGTGCTGCTTCGCGTCGTTGTTGTTCCACCGTTGACAAAAGGTTGACACATGCTTAATGATAGAGATGCTTAATGGTGGAGATGATCATGGCTTTCATTACAACTTGATATTAAACTGCTAGATATAACTAATGCAGAGGCATCGGTGGGTAATAGATGTTATTTGGTTCTTCCATGCTCACTTGTGTCCCGTAGGACCCCGAGTACTTGATACTTGTTCCTTGACTATCGCACTATCCGCATATGGGACCATGAATCCCCTTAGCCAGAGCTTGATTCATTTCTTATTTCTTGGGGCCACAAAGTAGTTTGGGGCTTTATTACTATCCTGTACTTATGACATGTTTTACTGCTTTATTAACGATTGTGCGTGGAGCACCTACACTGTTTTGGAACATGGAATGTTTTCGCGGTATCGACAAGCCCAGTCACACTTTCGGGTTCCCAGTCGTTTACAGCCATTGTCACAAACCCTGGGTCCATCTCGGAGCCGGCCAACTTTGTTGCGGGTAGCTTAGTGGGGTGCCCCCCTGAAATATTTTATTAATCCTGTGATTGCTTTGTCGTGAAAGCCTCGTTGGGTTTTGATTTGGTTTTTCCGAGGTTGATCGTGTGTGTGTTGCTATTTGTGCACCCCTGCAGGGTAAATCTTTCTGAAAGCCGTGTCCACGGTTATGGACGACTTGGAGCACAGTATCTCGATCATAGACAAGCATAACTAAAGTAGTGCTATAAATTTGACTTAATATGTGACTAGTAATCAGCTTTACTACAATGGAATGGATAATAAAAGTGCCAACAACTGGTGGAACTGGGGTGTATCGTGGCATGTTATACCTGCCTAGTAAGTATCGCAACTCCAATGGAATGAAACAAAAGTGCCAACAACTGTTGGGTTTGGGATGTCACATGCTAATTGTATCTGACTAGTAAGTAATGCAACTACAACGGAATGGTTAACTAAAATTGCCCACTACTTATGCTATCGGGATGACTCATGCTATCTATATCTGACTAGTAAGTGCTTCAACTATAATGGAATGAATAAAATTGCCAACTGTGTGAGTTCCTTGGTTTGACTTCCTCGTTTGGTCTCGAGGGGGAAATACCAGGATGGGTATGATTGGTGTTAGAATCATATGGGTACCGAATAGGTCTCTCTTATCCCTCTCTAATAGCCGACAGTTGCATCGAGTCTCTATAGGTTGTTTAGTGCATGCTGCGCTGCCGCTTCAGTCCACCATACCTATGTAGGCGAGAGCCGCTGAATTCTAGCCTCGCCGTGTACTGGCCTTAGTACTAACGCTCCTCTTTTTCCCTCCGCCCTTTGTCGGCACCCCTTTTGTTTAGCAGGTACGAGTTCGACGTCGTTAGCAGGGTTACCCTTCCGGCTTGGCCTGGGCAGGGTTATGGACGCCATTGGTTATTCTTCAGGGCTCTTAGCCCCATTTGCATCTTGTCCGTACTCGGATGTTGTATCGTTTTCAAGGTGATTTGAATCTTTGTATTATATATCTGTATTCTTGACTCATAGAGTCGTTGTTGTATATATATGTTTTGTGTGTTCCATCGTGGACTATTGTGTAATGATATTACTTCGTTTTTCCACCCGCACGCAAGTGCTTGGTGGGCATCTTTGAATCGTTTCTATGTGGGTTTGGCGGGAATCGCTGAAATCTGCATAGGGTCGATTCGAGGGTGTTACAGAGTGGTATCAGAGCTCAGCAGTTACGATACCCCACTGGTCCAGCCTATAGGATAACCTAGCTAACGACCGAAGTAGAGTGTCAAAACTATTTTGCAAAATCGGTTGGATAGATCTGATTAGGTCTGCTTTTACTCCTTACCTCTATTCTCTTCTCCTCTTACCTTTGCATGTTTTAAATCTGCTCTCTCATCTTTTCTTCGAGTCCAGGAATTCTCGTGGTTGGGTTTCCGTCGTACCTTCAGGGTTTCGCTTCCTCCTTTGGTAACGGTGCTTCTACATCCGGTCTTCATCCTATCTAAGGAATCGTTCATCTGTTGGACTTCTCTTTGTTCCTTCTTGTGCCTTTTGGTGTTTTCCACCACGACGTCCTCATCTACATCAGATCCGATGAAACCCTGCATCACTCCTTTGTTTCCGAACCACGCTTGTCGAGATCTTCAGTCTTAATTCTGAGAGTTGGTAGCATAAATCTTCTATTCATATATACAGAGTAATGCTTTGAGTGCGGGATGGAGTCGCGACCATACCACTACTCTTATCATCCGCTTTTGTACATTGAATCAGTGGGTCAATGCAATTTTGCTCCTTTCATGGAAGTTATAGGTGACCTTACCTTTTGAGACCTCTACCTTCGTCTTTGTTTCTCCGGAGTGTTCTCTCGACGAACGTGAGCAACACCCCTTGTTGGTGGTGTCGCCGGTTTTCAAGATGGAGTAAGAACCTTTGTTAGTGGTGTCGCAAGGATCTACACGAAGCGAGAAGAGTCCGATCATCAGCCTTCTCCCCGGTACCATGAGGCGGATCTCGAGGGCGAGATCCCTTGTTAGTGGTGTCGAATTGTGGCATCCCGCTAAAACCACTACTAGAAAATCGCTGTGTTTTTGTGCATTGCATCATCATGACCGCATGCTCATGTCATCATGCCACATTGCATTTGAGCATCGTCATGTCATCATGGATGGTTTGCCTAAAACTATTTTCCAAAAGTCCTATTTTGTTTTCTACATGATCCCCCTTCTTATTTCAAAATATAAACCCTAGGTCTTCCTAGATATTTTGTTTGTCTAAAAACTATTTGTAAAAGTCTTTTGTATAAAAATAAATGAACAACCAAAATAAAGAATATTTTTGAACCGGGGAAGGCCGCCACCAGCCAGGCCCAAAGGCCCAGCTGGCAGGAGCCTACTACCCCAAATAAAAATCGAATTCCTCGTCCTAGTCCTACCCAGACCCTAACCCTATTCTACCACCACCTTCCCTACCCAATCCCTCCATCCCAACTCCCACCGCCAGACACACCCCAAACCATCTAACTCGTAGACCAGAAACCCACCGCTGCGTCGCATGCCAGCGACCACGCTCACACCCTAAGCCACCTACCCCTGTCACGCAAAACACACAATAGCGCGCGCAGCACGCAACACTCGCGCGCAACGTGACCTGACTCGGCCACCACCCCGCTCTCTCGCCCTGGCCCACCCCGCTACCGACACGATCCTAGGAGACCAGTCCTCGCTCACGAGCCCACCCTGTGGCGCACCCCACGCCCCAGCGCCCACTCACGCCACCCTGTCTCCCCCGCATTGGGATCCCCTCCTCCCCTCAATCGAATCCCCACCTACCGCCACGGTCGCCCCTGCTCCGTCCTCTACTGCCGCGTCGAGCCGCCTTCTGGCCGCGCGTCCTCGTCTCCGATGCCACCGCACCCCCGGCCCCGTTCGTCCCCGTCACCGTCGGCCAGGCTGCTCACTCACTGCGACCCTGCCGCCTCCTCCACCTCCTCCACCTGCCTCCTCGCTCTCGCCGTTGTCGTCCTCCTGACCGGCGAGCCCCAGGCACACGGATCCCGTCGACCCTCGCTTAGTCGCATCTCCGCCGTGACGCCGGCGCTCCCTCGTCTCCGCCCGCGTCGAGCGCTACCTCCTTCCTCGCAGCTCCTCACCGAGTGCCGCCCTCTGTTCTTCTCTAGCCCGCCGTCGTCCTCTGCCACCTCCTGCGCTAGCCTCCTCGGTCCACCGGCTCCTTGCGCTTCCGCCCTGCATCTGTGCCGCGGAGCCCCGCCTCAAGCCCCACGTCACGCTGCTGTGGCCACCTCAGCGCATCCAAGCCGACTCCTCCATTTGCATATGAACGACCCCGTGGGCCACCTTCTTCCTCCGTCTGCCTCCGCCTTCCACGAGTTCGCTTGCGCCTTGTTGGTCGTCGTCGATGATGTGTGATAAGATGGTGGTTGTGGCTGTGGTTCTGGATGTCCACCGTCTCTTGATGCCTGTACCAAGACAAGTTTCTAATGCCGAGTGACCGGATCCACGCGTCTTGTTCATCCCCGCGGAGATCTCGAGAGAACCATTCAAGTTCGCCATCAATCCTCGGCGCCACTCGAAGACCATGGAAGCCCAGATCCGACCCGAGATCTTCAACACGAAATGGCAAGTACTCCTTCATGGACGACAAGACCCTGTCCTCGGATCCGAAGACCGATCTCGGCGTCCGAAGACCAAACCCGAACCCCTTCGGAACCAAGATCGCCGTGTCCCCAATGTGTGACCCCTTTATCCGAGCCCTATTTTATAAAATGACATATATATGAATTATTGCATATCAATTGTACATGCTTGCATACATATTTTGCGGGTCCGAGTTGTATAGTCGATTCACCTCATAATTAAATATGGAGACTATATGCGGGCTATATTTGTCTCATATCGCCTCCATTTAAATTTGCATAGAGAACCGATGACATGCTTTGCATCAATAAATCAACATTTAAATTGCGGGGTAGCTAAAAAACATGAACCTTCTAATTAATTGTCGGGACCCCGGTTCCGCTTAATGTTGACTAGTTGCATCGCATCTTTGCCATGCCATGCATCATACATGCATCATGCCCGGTCCTCTGTCGTAGTATTAAGTAGTGCATCCGGTGTTTCTTTTAGTGTTTGCTTCTTCACGGATTAGGCCATTGAGTGGATGCGAGTATCGACAAGTCCTTCAGATAACGAATCTTCAGCAGTGTTTCCCAGGCGAGCATTCTCCCCCTTTCTACCTATTTTTCATTTATAGTCTTTACTTCCTCCTGTTGATCTATTGCTATCCTTGTTGCGATGCTTTAGTTTCCGTGCACCATTTATATTCCTTGTAGCCTCTATATTGCCTTGGACACATCCTATTGCCTGTTGATTGATAGACAGTTGGCCTTGCGAGTCGTAGTTGCTTGCTCAGGTGCTACTTCGCGTCGTTGTCGTTCCACCGTTGACAAAAGGTTGACACATGCTTAATGATAGAGATGCTTAATGGTGGAGATGATCATGGCTTTCATTACAACTTGATATTAAACTACTAGATATAACTAATGCAGAGGCATCGGTGGGCCATAGATGTTATTTGGTTCTTCCACGCTCACTTGTGTCCCGTAGGACCCCGAGTACTTGATACCTGTTCCTTGACTATCGCACTATCCGCATATGGGACCATGAATCCCCTTAGCCAGAGCTTGATTCATTTCTTATTTCTTGGGACCACAAAGTAGTTTGGGGCTTTATTACTATCATGTACTTATAACATGCTTTACTGCTTTATTAACGATTGTGCGTGGAGCACCTGTACTGTTTTGGAACGTGGAATGTTTTCGTGGTATCGACAAGCCCGATCACACTTTCGGGTTCCCGGTCGTTTACAACCATTGTCACAAACCCTGGGTCCATCTCG
The DNA here is from genome assembly GCA_023614405.1 of Avena insularis. Classification (NCBI taxonomy): domain Eukaryota; kingdom Viridiplantae; phylum Streptophyta; class Magnoliopsida; order Poales; family Poaceae; genus Avena; species Avena insularis. The sequence continues at coordinate 288,008,028 of CM042688.1, read as the reverse complement.
GAGCTGGCCAACTTCGTTGCGGGTAGCTTAGTGGGGTGGCCCCCTGAAATATTTTATTAATCCTGTGATTGCTTTGTCGTGAAAGCCTCGTTGGGTTTTGATTTGGTTTTTCCGAGGTTGATCGTGTGTGTGTTGCTATTTGTGCACCCCTACAGGGTAAATCTTTTTGAAAGCCGTGTTCACGGTTATGGACGACTTGGAGCACAGTATCTCGATCATAGACAAGCATAACTAAAGTAGTGCTATACATTTGACTTAATATGTGACTAGTAATCAGCTTTACTACAATGGAATGGATAATAAAAGTGCCAACAACTGGTGGAACTGGGGTGTATCGTGGCATGTTATACCTGCCTAGTAAGTATCGCAACTCCAATGGAATGAAATAAAAGTGCCAACAACTGTTGGGTTTGGGATGTCACATGCTAATTGTATCTGACTAGTAAGTACTGCAACTACAACTGGATGGTTAACTAAAATTGCCCACTACTTATGCTATCAGGATGACTCATGCTATCTATATCTGACTAGTAAGTGCTTCAACTATAATAGAATGAATAAAACTGCCAACTGTGTGAGTTCCTTGGTTTGACTTCCTCGTTTGGTCTCGAGGGGGAAATACCAGGATGGGTATGATTGGTGTTAGAATCAGGTGGGTCCCAAATAGGTCTCTCTTATCCCTCTCTAATAGCCGACAGTTGCATCGAGTCTCTATATGTTGTTTAGTGCATGCTGCGCTGCCGCTTCAGTCCACCATACCTATGTAGGCGAGAGCCTTGAATTCTAACCTCGCTGCAGTATGGCCTCGATCGACGCCTCTTTTTCCCTTCGCCCTTTGTCGGCACCCCTTTTGTTTAGAAGGTACGAGTTCGACGTCGTTAGCAGGGTTACCCTTCCGGCTTGGCCTGGGCAGGGTTATGGACGCCATTGATTATTCTTTAGGGTTCTTAGCCCCATTTGCATCTTGTCCGTACTCGGATGTTGTATCGTTTTCAAGGTGATTTGAATCTTTGTATTGTATATCTGTATTCTTGACTCATAGAGTCGTTGTTGTATATATATGTTCCATGTGTTCCATCATGGACTATTGTGTAATGATATTACTTCGTTTTTCCACCCGCACGCAAGTGCTTGGTGGGCATCTTTGAATCGTTTCTATGTGGGTTTGGCGGGAATCGCTGAAATCTGCATAGGGTCGATTCGACGGTGTTACAGCGTGCTTAGCGAGTTACCTGGGGATTCCTGGCATGTCAGCTGGTAACCATGCAAAAATCTCCAAGTGCTCACAGAGGAACTCAACGAACACTCTTTCCTATGCGGGACCAAGATTGCAAGCCACATAGGTTGTTCATTGGATCCGTGGGGTGCACCTGGACTTATCGTGTATCCTTTGCGATGTCGAAAGCTTGATCAGGGTTGATCCGTGATATTATCAGAGGCTCTGTGTTCGTCGATATTTTGAGCTTCTTAAATTCTACTTCCATCCCGAAAGATTTAGAGATTTTGTTGAATTCCCAATCACAATTGTCGGATCGGGTGAAGCTGCCCCTTACGGTTATAATTCCTCTTGGTGCTGGCATTTTCAATACCAGATATGCATAGTGTGGCACAACCATGAACCGTGTGAAGGCTCATCGCCCTAGGATCGCGTGGTATTGTGATGGCCAGTTCATAACTTCGAATTCGAGTTTTTCGCGCTTGAATTATCTTTGGATACGAAGACAACATCAAGATAAATTTTTCCTAAAGGGAATTTAAGCTTTACCTGGGACTATGTCGTGGAAGGATGTGTCTGTTGGCGCCAAATTTGTCAAGGAAAAGTTCATTGCCCATAGGGTTTTGAAAGGAATATGCCCGAGAGGCAATAATGAAGTGGTTATTATGCTATTCCAAGTTTATAATAGATATTTATTTTTCATGCTAGAGTTGTATTAATAAAGAAACATTAATACATGTGTGAGTTATAAACATATAAGGTTCCTAGTAAAGCCTCTCTTAATACTAGCTTGTTCATTAACTGATGATCACGGGTTTCTTGATGATGAACATTGGGTGTTGTTAATAACAGGGTCATATCATTGGAGAATGATATGATGAATAGTCACCCGAAGTAGATATAACAATATGATCATGTACTCAAGTTTATATTGTTATCAGATTCGTAGTAACTCAATATCCTTAGACCATGAGATCACGTCAATCATTTTCACCAGAAATGTACTTTGATTCCATCAAACATCACTTTGTAACTGGGTGATTATAAAGGTGTCGTCGGGTACTTGGAAAGTGTTAGTTGAGGCTCGTGGATCAAGAATGAGATTTGTCCATCCAGATGACAGATAGATATACTTAGAGCCCTCTCGGTGATATCATATTGACATAGCTTGCAAGCAAGTGATTTAATCACTAGAATGTCATATCAGGAACAAGAAAAAGAGTACTTGTCGGGAAATAGATTAAACAAGGTATAAATGATACCGAGTGATCAAATCTCGGAAAAGTAATATATCATGATACAAAAAGGAATTTGATTATAGCGAAAAAGGTTCAGACGATCATTGGATTTTCTTAGAACTAGTGGGAGTTATTATGGATCTCCAGATCCCGCTGATGATTATTGATCGGAGAAAGTCTCGATCATGTATGCATAGTTCTTGAACCCATAGGGAGACACACTTAAGGTTAACCGACGCATTTGAGCGGATATGGAACACAGGGGAAGTCAATGGACATCACAAAAAATTGTTCTGCTGTGGAAAATTGTTCTTCCGAATTTGCCGAAATAGTTTTGGGGTATCAAAACAAAGAAAGGGATCAAAATGTTAATGTGTTCATTAAATTGAGTTGCATTAAAACAAGGGAATTAAAATGCTTTAATGGAAAGACCTTTGATTTTTTGAGTGGAGATTTAATGGGAGAATTTTGAGTGGAGAATTATGTGAGTGGAGGGATCACTCACATGAATGGAGGAGGTGAGGGGGCAGCCCCGTGGCGCCAGCCAAGGAGGGGGACTTGACTCCCTCCCCCTATAAAAGGAGGTGACCTCCTCCTCCTCTCCACACACTCTCCCATAGCCTCTCTCATATGCCCTTTGGTTGGCATCTTCTCCCCCTTGCTTGCCTTGCCCATTGCCACTAGAAAAGGTGCTTGGCTAAGCCCTGCTCTAAACATTCCCCTCCATCACCACTACCATGGAGTAGCGTTGTTGGAGTTCCCGGGGATCCGCTACTTCCACTGTTCGGCTGGAGCAAGGGACCGGGAGTCATCGGCACACCGTACGTGTGACTGATATGATCTTGGTGGTTGCAACCGTAGGAATTTTTTGTTTTCTATGCAACAAACCCCATCAGTTGTATCAGAGCCAGTTTTATGCGTAGATGCTTTTAAGGTTAGGACACATAGAGATGTTGGCGTTGATAGTCTCGTTGTTTCATACTTAAGTAAATTTGGATCATGGTGGAATGTTGGGATGACATGCAACTCGTATTGCGTAAGTGGCTCAGCGGGTTTCTGTCTCTCCCAACATAATCATGATCTGATTTACAATGGTTTGCAAATAACTTGACTGTCAACGTTGTGGCTGAAATTCGTAGGTAGAGCTGTTCTCTCCTAGAAAGCCCAAAGCCGCGTAAAATATGCAAAATTAAATTAGAGGCGTCTAACTTGTTTTTGCAGGGCATGTGATGTGATATGGTCTATGATACAAATGGTGTTGTATGCAATGTGTTTTATTGTAAAAACTGACATGAGTCATATGGTTGTTATTTTATTTTATGGCCCGCGTGCCAGAAAATGAAAATCCATGTAATTAGATTAGTGGAGAACAACCTTGATGGTGGCGCCATGGACCTTGGTGACACGCCGGTGGAATGATGGAGATCAAGCCATGACGCACGAGATGGATATCGAATGCGAGAAGAACCATATCATATCACATTATTTAGGCATGTGATGTTTATCCTTTGACGCATATTATTTTGCGTTGATTTGATCGCCTAGGTAGTATTTGGTTGCCTCGGTAGCATTATAAGATGATCCCTCCCACTAAATATGAATATAATAATATGTTCTTCCTTAGTATGCACTGTTAAGAAATTTCATCATCTCGAAGCACCACATGATGATCAGGTGTGATAGATTCTACGTTCGCATATAACGGGTGTAAGACAATTTTACACACGCGAATACTAAGGTTCTTAATTGACGAGTCTAGAATGTACAGACATGGCCTCGTAACATGAACCAAAAGGTAAAGCACGAGTCATATGGAGATATGATGACCCATATGATGCTCGCCATTGGAGCTGCGCCACCACTCGTGATGATCGGTCGTGGCATAGTGAATTTGGTTCGTGTAATCACTAAAATAATTAGAGGGATGTCATTTTGAGTGGGAGTTCTTATAAGTAATTTTAAAATTTACTTGAACTCTATCTGTTATAAACCTAGTCTAAATAATCTTTGAAAATACATTGTAGATCATGGCACCCCCTGCATTCAATTTCAATGCATTCCTTGAGAAAAAAAAGCCGCTAGACAATAGGTCTAACTTCACCAACTGGCACCACAATTTGATGATTATCCTCGCGGGAATAAAAAGGTCCTATGTACTTGACGGTATGTTAGGTGATGCCCCTACAGAAACTGCGTCTCAGGAAGAGCGCAATGTGTATGACACAAAGTTTGATGACTACACTCTTGTGCAGTGCACGATGCTCCAATCGTCGGAGCCCGTGTTCCAAAAGTGTTTTGAACTTACTGATCCTGATGTCATGGTGGAGGAACTCAAAAATATGTTTGGGGACTAAATCCGTGAAGAGAGATATGAGATCTCTGAAAAGTTCTTTAGCTCTAAGATGGAGGAGCACATATCTGTTAACGAGCACGTCATAAAGATGATGGGCTACGCTCAACGTCTTGAGACACTGGGATGTGAGATTCCATCTGATCTCATGATGGACAGGGTTCTGCAATCGCTACCACCGAGTTACAAAGAATTTGTAATTAACTACAAGATGAATGGTGCCGACAAGTCGCTCACCAAACTTGCAACTATGCTTAAGACTGCCGAGGTAGACATCAAAAAGGAACATCAAGTGTTGATGCTCAATAAAACCGCCAGTTTCAAGAAAAGAGTCCGGAGGGGCAAGCCCAAGGGTAACTTCAAGAAGGATGGCAAGTCTGTTGCCGCGCCTGAGAAGAAGACAAAGGGAGGCCCTAAGCCTGATACTGAGTGCTTTTACTGCAAGGAGGCTGGTCACTAGAGGCGGAACTGCCCAAAGTACTTGGCAGATAAGAAGGCTGAGAAAGTGAAAAAAGGTATATATGATATACTTGTTATTGATGTGTACCTTACTATTAGTCAAAGTAGTACCTGGTATTTGATACCGGTTTAGTTGCTAATATATGTAACTCGAAACAGGGACTAAGGAATAGTCGGCCACTAGCTAAGGATAAAGTAACGATGTGTGTAGGCAATGGACCGAAGGTTGATGCGATCATTGTCGGGACGCGACCACTTCAAGCTATTATACTGCATCCATGAATCCAGATCGAAGGTATCAGTGGCTCATTTTGTGTTTGCCCAGTGTGCACTTGTACTTGGTTAGTGATAGTGTGTGAGCAAAAAAAGTTGACTTAGTAGCATAAAGGGAGAAAAATAAAAATAGAAAATAGAAAATAGAAAGAAATACATAGTCTCGCAATACATAGAGTATCAATAGAAAGAAATGTGAAGTTTCAGATAACACATGAACGCCATGAACCACAATTTTAGACATCAATACGAGTCTCTCAAGCAGTCCATCAATGAAATCGCTACCCAAACTCGACATCGTTCTCGTGCATCAAGATCTTCACGACGTCACTCTAGTGGTTCAAGCTCTTCAAGGCATTATTCTACACATAAACAAGATCATCATGTAAGTGCTCCAAGGTGGCATGAGGAACCCAACGTTAAACATGAGAGCTCTTCGCACTATAAATCTTCTCCATGGCACATTGTGACATTGAGCTATGATAGTAGTTCATCCTCAAGGCTTGAATCAAGGCATGAAGAACATTGTCAACATACAGGAGCAATCTTTATCCAAGAAGAGCCACCACGTGAAGAACCTCAAGTGCGACATCGACAAATGATCAACCTCAAGACCTTCACTCAACTACAAGAGATGGATACCATGAGGAATACCAAGCACACCATCGATGTGAAGATCTCGAAGTTCCTCCAAGAAGCCATCATCGTCAAGAATGTCATCATCAACAACATGGACATAATGAAGAGAAACAACCTCAACAAAATCATGTGCATCACCATCGCCATGAAGAACATTATTATCAATGAATAAATGACAAACAATGTCCACTTCGGCAACAACCTAGGCACGAGCCTCAAGCACCACCACCACACCAAGAGGCTCAAGACCATCAACAACGTTGTGATGCCCACACACCTCCACCGCGACAAGAGGCCCAAGCTCCATCTCTACCATGACACGAGGCACAAATGCCTCAACCTCAACATGCAGCACAACAACCGCAAAAACACCATGAAGCTCCACCTCACCAACCGGAGAAACACGACAATCATCAACAAAAATCTCAAGTACGTCAAGGTGACCGAGACACAGGTGATGATCCGCATGACAATGCCGATGAGCACCACCACCACCAACATCATCCTTCAAATGCAAATCGCCATCATCACAACCACAATGATGAAGAAACTTTTGGCAAGCTAAAATCCACGATGACCAAGTTTCAAGGTTCCAACACTAGTAGGAAAAAGCCCATTGATGTTGTTTGGAAAATGAGATTAGTGGTGTTGAAACCACACACCACCAACTTCATGCCACTGGTAGCATCTAGCGGTGGCATGTGGCGTGAATTCCATAAGTAAATTAGGTACTGATGGAGCGTACCCCAAACGGCACCAATAACTGGCAATCATGTTGAACACCACTCAGACAGCATACTAGTGGCATTCCATGAAGGCGCCACATGTCGTGGTTTTATATATGGTGTTCTTTTTTTTAATGAACACCGCTAGTATTTATTTCATGTGAAAAAATATAATATGTGGCCGCAACTGCATTTTAAAATGAATATATATTGATGGATCACATATGACATAATTAGTTCATGTCATTTGATAGAACTAGTGAGGTCAAGTGCATCAATACATAATCAAAATTGTCCTACATATGACATAATTGGATCAACTAGCTAGAGCTACTTAACTCGTCTAATAATGACAATACATACAAGATATTATCACATAACATAGAATACGAACAAACGGACAATAACATTAGATTTGAAGAGAATTATGTAGTTGTTAACTCTACTAAACACGGCCATTTGGTTTCCAACTTTATAGTTTCTTCTATTTTATTATAGAGAGTTAAAGTACTCTTCATTCTCCATCTCTTTAGTGAGAATCTCTTTGTACGAGTTGTTTGAATAGCCACTAACTTATTTAATACACTTGTTCCATGGATCATAGACTCCCGAAACAACTCCTCGGCATACCGCATAACATCTGTCCTATCAAACACACATAAGATTGTGTATACAATATTAGGTAGATGGAAACATGATTTTAATCGTACACGAAAATCATCACAAGTTGTCAAGCCTACCAAACGTGTGGACCGAGAAGATTAGGCCGCTGTGGAATTTTTCTTGGCATCTTTGGTTATAAAGATACAAACACATATTTTCATTATAACTTTTGTAAGTTTTTATACACCATATACAAACATATACATAGGTAGTTGATAACACATACAAGCAAACTTCGGTCAAAATTCGTCATCCTACACCATATACAAACATATACATCGGTAATTCATAGCACATACAAGCAAAATTCGGTCAAAATTTATCATCCTACACTATATACAAACATATATATACCTATATATATAGGTAATCCATAGCACATAGAAGCAAAATTCGGTCAATATTCATCATCCTAATTAAAAAATAAAAGCTACACATGCATGTAAGAGGCGGTGCCACCACTTTTTGGTCAACGGAATCACACCGGTTTCAGAATGGAGCGGGGGGACAAAGGAGAGAATAACTGATCTAGGAGAGGAGCCACGGCCGGTGGTCGTCACCGAGGAGGATCCGAGACCGGTGGTCATCATCGAGGAGAATCTGCGGTGGGTGGTCGTCGTCGAGGTGGAGATATGGAGAGGCATCGTCGAGGTGGAGCCACGGGCGTGAGTTCAGCCACCGGTGGTGATTCGACGACGTGCAAGTGGAGCATGGTCGGGTGTTGTGTGTGTGTGTGGAGTAGGGGAGAGATGGCTGCGCAGGGGTGGGGTTGGAGATCTATTTCTGATAGTGGCAGCGTTTGGAAACAAATGAGCATCTCTAATAGGTACATACTGATGGCATTCCGTGCATTATTGCACCAGGAATACATCTATTGGTGGCGCCTAAATATATTAAAACGCTATCAGTATATACCTCTATACTTCATGTGCCCACACCATCGTAATAATTAAAGACTGGCTAGAACTTCTCATACACATATAGATGTATTATTTATGTCACACATAAATTGATTTCAACACAAATTTAATTTAGTACATATATTAAGTGTACGCGCCATATTAAAATAATATTACATGCATCCAAGAATCACGTGTGTACGTCATTGTCTTGCGCGTCTAATTAATTTTCACAATCTTACATAAATTAAAAGATAGATAGTGCAAGATCATCAATCGATCTTTTTTTGTTTCAGCGTTTTAAAATCTCCGCGTTAGTCTTCTTGGTCTTCTTTGTCAGGGTCCTTGCATACCTTAGCCCCACACTATGACTCCTCCTTTTGAACGAAAGGCATGTCATAGTTACCGTAGTTCTGTCTATTCTTAAAACGTATATTTCTAATTCATCCATATTTTATTCTTCTTCTTTATGTTGTTGTATTGATCAAAGTCTTCGTCTGTGGCGACTCCGTCCATTCCAACAATATTTCTTTCGTATCTTCTCATGATAACACGACTTAGTCTTATCGAATCGGTTATGCAGAAACATTGGTCCACATCGTTAGCAAATACCGAAGGTTCACTTTGATTAGTGAGTTTGTCTGTCCGTGGAGGTAGGATCATGGAAGTGAAATTATAGTTTACATTTTCAACACTCTATGCCCATCTAACACGAAACATTGCCATCTTGTATAATTCTGAGTAGTCTAGCTCCCAAATCTCTTCTGTTCTACCGTAAAATCTCTTGTTTTCAGTACCCACCTCGACCTCAGACACCATCGTCACCGCTGAGTTCTGGTAATCACTAGTTTTGTCTTTTTCATTCGTATAGAATATGTATCCATTGATATAATGCTTGATAAGTTGCGAAGTTGCATGTGGTGCTATTTGCTAAGGCAAAAATGAGCTTTCCATTCTCGTTCCTACGTGGTAGTGGGTATTTTAAAAGTTTATCTTTGAACCAAGCCGCGAACTTGGTCAACAGTGATTGTGTTCTTTCTAGGAGATGGTTTAAACTTTGTGTTGATCAACATTTTGTGTTTTTGCACCAAAGGCTCGATAATTTGCAAGTGTTGCTGCACTACTAGGTGTACTTTGTCGAAATCTTTGAGCCGACTTGGTTTATCAAAGTCCACATGAATTTCCTTCTTCAAAGAGGTATGACCTGTTCCTTCAAGCCTGTCAAAGTGCTTATTGCGGGGTAGACCAAGAGATTTCTCGACTTCCATATAATGTTGTAGAACGAGATGCACTCCTTGGTCAGATATCCATGGACAATGCTTCCATGAATACGGGTCCTATTACAGACCTATTGCTTGATGCTCCCTTTCATCCTTTCGAATGACATAATTGAGTGCAAGAACATCGGCCATGGGTCTTTGATCTGATCGACAAGATGGACCAAGAGATGCACCATAATGTCAAATAATGAGGGCGGAAAGTATGTCTCAAGCTCACATAGTATGACAACAATCTCTTCCTTTAGCATTTCGAGATGCATCATGCTGATGGACTTTCTTGAGATCACGTCGACAACATTACACAAGTCAGGTAGTGTTTCACGAACATGATCATCCATTACCCCTCTAAGTATAATTGGAATTAACTATGTCATCATCACATTACAGCCATATGTAACATCCCAAGATTTAGATTTTGTGATTCCACAAAAAAATTGCATTTGCATCGTATCATGGCATATCATTGAAAAACCCTTCTTCTTAATCTTATGTCAAAAACTGTATCTGAAATTACCAAAATCATCTATTAAGCTTTACTAGAAAAAATATGTCTTGTACCTTGTTGGATAGTAATAAAAGTTCTCCTAGATGTCCTAAAATGATTCTTGGAATTATACCATTTAGCTCTAAAACAATAAACCCTAATCCATTTTACAAATTGGCCATGTTGCATTATATGCATAATGGCATAAATGTTATTTTGATTTTTTTCAAAACTATTTTACATATAGCTTGTTCTGAGCATTTTGATTTTAAAAAAATTTACAAACTGGTTTGAATGAATTTAGACTTCTCATTCAAAAGATATAAAAAAAGTACAAAACAAAAAATAATAAAATAATAATATATCAACCTAACCTAACCTAGGTCAGTCCGAGGTGGCTCACTTATTCCCTCTCTCACCCGCGCACTGCGCTACACAATCGACGACCCAAGGCCAGCCCAATAGAGCACCTGCCACAGATAACCCCATACCCCCTCACTTTTTTCGTCGCTCACCCTGACGTGTGGGGTCCACCTATCATCCTCGGCCGCCCCTCTCTATTCATGTTCATCACAGACTCTACCGAAGTGGCAAATTCCAGGAAAATCGTGATCCGTTTCAGCTGATTCTTGACCCTTCGTCCATGTTTTGTTACGCCTATATAATCCCCACACCCCCATCGTTTGTTTTCTTTGGAAGAATCACCAAAAGCCGAGCATCCCATCTTGTTACCAATCTTGCCGCACCATTGCAGTACCTTCAACATGTTGAGTTCCCATCAATACCGAGCTCCCCTCTCTCGTTTTCTTCCAGCATTACAACATCCACTAACTACCACATCGCGGCATCTTCTATTCCCCAACTACAGCACCCTGGAGAACCGAGGATTGTTCGTCATAGTGCCACCAGAACCACGCCTCTCCAGCCATTGTCTACCGTTGCTTGAAGAAGCAATGGACGAAAAAAGAATTGACAAGGGAGACCGTTAGGAGGAGGGGAACGTCATAGTCAAGTACACCATTGCTATACACCACCGGAGCCGCTTCCACCATCAACACTGACTTCCACTGCCACCATCTCCGCCCGCCCATCACTGGTAACCACCGTCGTCGCTCTCATCCTACGGATCCTATATGAACGACATAGATTAGATGTCCACTGTGAACCGGTATCATCCATTCAGGCACCGCCACGTGGTGTCCTTGTCAGCGCACCGCATCAGCCCTCATCCCCATCAGTAGCTCAGTCGGCGCTGACTGGGTATCTTTATATTGAGTTTAAAATTCCAAAAATTGTGTAGATATTGTAAAATTCAAATAAAATAGATTATAGACCCAAAATTATCATATAATATAACGTTGGAAAGCTAATTTTCCGTAGAAAACTATTCCATGATCAGATCTAACTTTTAAAATATAGTGTTTCTGTGTTCAATTAATTGATTTAATAGTCTTTTTTGTTGTATTTTAATTACAGAAAAATAAATATATATCCAAAAATACAAATAATATATCAATGGATTCGTAATGTTGTGTACAATTGGAATATGAGGTTAGATCTGATTTTTCTCGTAGTTTTTTAAGTAATCCAAACTCTCTTAATTGGTAATTAAATCATAGAAAATGATTTATAAGTCTTGTTTAGTTGATTCAAATTGTTGATGGCTCTATTAAATTATACTTATTGAGTGGAACTTATATCTAAAATTAATCTAACAATTATACCTGAAGTTGAATTAGATCTCTTAAAACCCTAATAATTGCAATCTAGATTTATGAATAAATGTTTTATTGTAATAAAATATTTTCTACATGCATCATATGACATAATATTATATAGGAAACTAATTTACATTATTGTACCATAATAACCTATTGCATGCATGCATATGTTGTTTGTGGCAATGTTTGCAATGTTTTGATTAGATTTATTATGTTGTTTTTGTGTTGGAATGTACGAAGTGTGCGTTTGGTGCAGAGAAATTCATTCACTACAATTAACACTACCATAAGGAAAGTTACACCATTGTTCATATTTTGTCCTAGTTTTTCAACTATGCGTATTTTTATCTTCAAAATAGTAGTATGCAAGTGTACATTGTTTTTAGTAGAAGTACTTAGAACTATTTTACTAGTGCGATGTTGTTTTGTACTATGCCATGAGTAGATATGTACTTAGGATTATTTCCCCTCCTAATAGATTCTCCTTGAATTTTTCTAAGTATTATTCTTGTGTTATGCTATATATATAAATATCGATGGGGTTTGAAAGACCTAATTTTTTTCAAAGTATAAAGAAATCTTTCGAGCAAAGATTTTCCTGTCAAGTCTACTTAAAAATAAAACTTAAGTTTTTCCTCTAGACGGAATGGTATGTAGAAAACTTCTACAAGGAAAGAAACCTGAGGGCTATACGGATGCTCAAGTTTTTGTGGAGGACCGCCATCTGGGACCAAAGAAGTCTAGCATGTTCCAAAATTCAAAAGCTTCCAATACAACCACAATACATATGAGATCTTTCTTGGTGTTGTACTTAGTAGGAAACCTGGGTACCACTATTTGGAGATTTTTTGGCATGGGTGGATCCGAAAAAGGTAGAGTGGCTACTAAGGGAAAGCTTCACCATAGTGATGTTTAAAGGACTTGATCGTAGATTCCGAGTAAAGTGCACAAACTCTCGAGAGTAATCAATCTAATGAATCAGCCGTGTTCATGGAAAAGAACAACTATGAGCATATGAAGGATGGAGCCTTTGAAGGATTTCCTCTAACATTTTCATAACAAATGTTTGCAAACCTAAGTTCATGAGATACATCCTGAGGGCTCTGTAGACTCAGGCTTAGTGGGATTTTGGGTGCATATGGTGAACTCCGTGTGTTAGGTTGTGGATGGTAGCTTGGAGGACTCGGTGCAAGCCACTCGACCTTACCATTCATGGTGTAATTTTCCAATACATTCAAAGCATTGACCAACTTTTTTGGCTGTACATTTAATGTGTAGAATTTGAAGATTGAAGAAATGTGCGTTAGGATCACGGGTCTACACTTAACCAGCCTGTGGCATTGATGGGACTCCAAGTTGTTTTTATTTCACTTTTTGTTGTTATAAAGTAAATTACGTATTATTCAATTCATGTAATAAAGACTTGTGTTTTTCATGATATTTCATCGACTATGAGTGCTAGCTAATGATCCAGGGACTAGCCTGTTAATCACATGGACTTAGGATCTTTACTAGATTCAAGGTTGTTACAGATGGTATTAGAGAACATGCTGACTGTAGATCGTGACCCTAGCCTCATAAAACCTTAGGATTAATAATTTCTAAGTTATTTTAGAAAACTCTCATACTTCTCATCACCTATCTTAAGAGTTATAAAAGTTTTATGCTCTCTTATATTTTCTATAACTAGTTGACCATTACCCACTTCACGAAGAGACATCTCAAGTCTACTTTTCATAGGAAGATCAACTCGATGCTTCATTCCAAGTCAAGACTAGATAACCTTCACCGAAGATGTTTCAACAATTTTAACAACAAGCACCGAAGACTTTGAAGATAATGAAATAATATGAAGATTATGTAGAACATGGAGACTATCAAGAATATGAAGGTTTTTGAAGACTTCGAAGCTATAAGTACTAATGATTACAATGAAAGATTGTGAACACTTTGAAGACCGTGAAGATTAAAGATACCCACTAGGAACCAAACCTGGATAGAATTTGCTACGATTAGATGCGATGATTTGTGAGCTGTCCTTTTTAATGGTTTTGTTGGCAGCAGCAAATAAAACTTATTTTCAATATTTGTTTTTGTTTTTATGGGTTATTCTTCTTCTCCTTCTATAATCAGTTCGTTCCCACTCTCAACCTTGGTCAACTCGACAGATGGACCATATCAATATCGAAGACCGGGAACTCAACTTCTCCAACCGTATGAGCCACGCCAACGCAAAGGAGTGGATACACAAGGTTGAAGGGAGAATAAAGGATGCCAACATTGAAGCTAATAGAATGGTTCCTTATGCCACCAAGTTCCTGAAGGAGGATGTGCAACTTGGTGGGATATGCAAAACACAGTTGATGATCATCAAGGGATGATATCTTGGGAAGAATTTAAAGTGGTTCTTCTACAATCTCGTCTCATCACATGGATATCAAAAACCAAGGAGTTAAAGCACCAACATGTTCATCTTGTAGAATCTGGGGGAAATAGGACATGCCTCCAAAGAGCATCGTGATTAGTGCGCCTACTATGATGTAAGACACCCATATGAATAGTGCCCCACCTCTCAAGTTACGTTCTTCTTGTGTGAAGGGACCAATCACAACCCCACTCAATGTCACATCTACCCTATGGTACAACAAGTGAATCACCAAGTGAGAGACGGAATGCGCCAAGGCCTCATGAAGCTCTTAGAGGACACAATGCCAACGACAAGGGTGAGAGCTGGAGTCAAGATTTTAGACACCACACCCAAAGTCATCAATTCATGGTACTCAACATATGGAAAGAGGGGCCATGTTCCCAAAACTAGCTTAGGTAAAAGAGTAAGGGATTTGAAGATTGAGGTAGAGTATGAATAGCAAGAACTATGAGACTTGTTGGCCTTGGAAAGACCAAAAAGGAGGAATGATTTGAGCAAACTTCTATGTTATAAGTGTGATATCCTTGGACATTATGTATATAATTGTCCTTAGAAAAAGGGAAATGGCAATGGAAATAGTGGAAACTAGGGAGAGAAGTATATCAAGGACCATAGAGATGTCACTTGTTTCAAGTGCCTCAACAACGGGTATTATGCTATCAACTGCCCATAGAAGAAACTTCGAAATGTTGAACCCTAGAGGATGCGCCAAGCCATTGAACACCAATAACATGCACATCCCAATTTAGAGATGAAGAGACAAAGGATTAACATAGTTAACCTACAAAATATCGTAGTGCATTTACCAATGTATTATGGTATTGTAATGCTTGGTTTTAATAAAAATTGGTGTTGATGAAACTTGGTTGGTTTCTTTTTGTGTTTCCATGTGTGATGCATGCATAAGGGTAGAGTATATTCATTAAGTCTTTCTATCTATGTTTTATCCTTTGTCTAAACCGTCAGATGCTGCCAAGATGTGAGAACTATGCTCTACCTCCAGAAATTACACAACTCTTGAACACCCAAAATCAGTTGATCCAACTCCTCACTCGGAATATGCAGAACAGCAATATGCCTCAACAAGATCGCTTGACTCGATTCTTGAGGTTGAACCGCCCAACTTTCTCAAGAAGCACCATGCCAATAGTGGCAGATGACTAGCTCCACACAATCAATAAGAAGTCGGAAACCATTTGAGCTGTCGGAGAAGAAAGGGTGCGGTTTCCTGCACAACAACTAGAGGGGTCTCCTACTAAATGGTGGGATACTTATCAAATTACTCATCCTGATATATATGCCATTCCATGGAATCTGTTTGAATGAGCCTTCCACACTCATCATGTGGCTGCTGGAGTTCTGTCATTGAAGAGATGTGAGTTTCATGATTTACGCCAATTGCACCACTCTGTTTCTGAGTACGGTGATCTTTTCAACAAGTCGGCACACTATGATCATGATGATGTGTCCACTCATGCCTGGAGATAGGAGGAGTTCACTATAGGACTAAATAATGAAATATCAATCCAGCTTGTGGCTCTAAGGTTTGATAACTACCAAGAACTCTTGGATAGGGAAGTTGTAGTGGAAGCCAAACATAAGAGCATGGAGAATCGTAAGAGAAAGTCTAATTTCCACAAGCACACCTCTTGATCATACTAGAAGCAATGTACTATTTGTCCAACACCCTACGAGCACGATGACTCCCATTTGAACGAGCACAATGGCCACAATAGTAGAACCAAAACAGGAATGGAGGAAACGTCACCAATGGTGGTAAAAGGAAGGACACGAGTAAAGTCCTCTGTTTCAACTATCGCAAACCTAGATTCTATGTCGTTGATTGCCCGGAACCAAAGAATGGTAATGGGAATGGGAAGATTCACCCACTCGTTAATGCTAATGTGAACCATGACTCTATGGACGAAGCACACAAATATTTAGATCGAGGTAGTTGGCGATAAACCTCAGGTCGCTCATTTGGGAGGATTCAACAAAGATAATATTCTTAGGGTGATAGCACCCTAGGTTCTCCCAAACCCTTAATCCTTTCTAGTCTTCTTGAATATCAAGGACGGTATTCCTTTTAAGGTGGTAGTCTATAACATCCCAAGATTTAGTATTTGGCATTCCACAAAAGAAATGCATTTGCAAAAACCCTTGTTTAAAATCTTATGTCAAAAACTCTATCTAAAATTCCCAAAATCATCTATTAAGTTTTACTAGAAAAATATGTTTTATACCTTGTTGGATAGTAATAAAAGTTTCCCTAGACGTCCTAAAATCATTCTTGGAACTATTCCATTTAGCTCTAAAACCATAAACCCTAATTTCCATTTTCCAAATTGGCCATGTTGCATTATATGCATAATTGCATAAATGTTACTTTGGTTTTTTCAAAACTATTTTATGTATAGCTTGTTCTGTGCATTTTTATTTTAGAAAAATTTAGATACTAGTTCGAATTAATTTGGACTTCTCATTCAAAAGATATAAAAGAAATACAAAATAGAAAAAGAATAAAATAATATTAAAAAAATCAACATAACCTAACTTGGGTCATGCCGAGCCGGCCCACTTCTTCCCTCCCACAGACCCGCACTACGTTCTGCATTCGATGACCCAAGGCCAACGGATGGCTGTAAGTGAACACAGATCATTTGTAGCTAGTTTAGAAATAAAGATATCGATCCCACAAGGAGCAGGAGTCTGAAGTCTAATAACTCTTGAAAATATTACCATAAAAATGCTAGATTAAGTTCTAAGTAACAAGATAAAATGCGAGTATTGTGTAAAACCGAGATTTTGGGTTTTAGGTATAAGAGCAATAATAAAGTAAAGCAAAATAAATTAATACAGAAAGTAAGTATCGTGTATGTAAGAAAGTTTGGAACCGCAGTAGGAAAAAAGCATTCTCAGGGAGTAGCGAATACACCACTAGTATTATAAGGATCTAAGATAAAGATTATCATCATGAACATTCTCAACTATGTATGTGTGGGAGGAACTTCGTATTTGGACAATTAGGCAGCAACCGCTGCTCACATCATCCTCATAACCACAGCAGTCAGCAATTGACAGCAGCCGAGTTACTGCGCTATTAAGGGACGTAATCCCGCAGGATGTATCCCATGACATGGATAGTGTTCCGTGAGTTTCCTCGGTTTCCCAAGTTGATACGTAAAGGGTACCAACAGCTTTGTAGTTACTGTAAGTGCTAGCACACCTCCATCTACCAACTAGTAGTTCCCTCCATCAAGTCCCTATGAGAGGCAAATATTGAGAGGTCGACTTCTCTCAACATCAAGATGTAGAAAATCTAACACATGGTCATAGAAATGAATATCATAATAGACTTTATCTTATTCAATCTCATACTACGATTTCTCCATCTCCCCAAGGACTAAAGATCTATTCAGACATGGAGACAATCAACATCATGGTAATGGTAATGGAAACAATCATAGATGAATAGTACTTGTATAAATGCACAACGAGTACGAGAATTACAACAAGATCTAGACAAAATGTAGATGGGATGTATGGAGATGGGATGGTGGTGATGCAGCGGTGGTTGATGAAGATCGATGCCTTAGCCTCCCGGATCTGCGCAGGGCAAAGATGGATCCTTATGGATGAGTTCCCCCTCTAGATGCCTTCCGGAGGTGAGGTTTCTGCGATTTATGGGTGTTCTGTATGTCGTCTCCTTGAACCAATTGCACGGGGTGAAACTATTTGACGAGGCGGAGGCGGCGCCAACTATACGGCCGGAGCTATACGGCCAAAAAATGTGCTCCGGTCATATAGTTAGTTGTTGGACCTTCTGCCTCCTTTGTTCTCTTCTGGTTTTCTTCTAGTATTATTAATATTTCCCAAATAAGCGATTTATGTTGTTTTTGACTCCTTTTCTCCACAGTACAACTTCTCCAAGAATTGTATCCATTGGATCCATCATCTGTCCTGATCCTGGTGAAAACAGACATAAAATGTGCACGCAAGCGCCATAAAATACCAAGATCCTACATCTACAATGCAAAATAATAATATAAAACATGAAGCAAATACGCACTCATCAACTTCCCCAAGCTTAGACTCTTGCTCGTCTCGAGCAAGTTTTAGCTTAATGGTTGTGATCCTCATATTCATGAAGCTGAGTCGATTAAAATAAATGAGGTAGTTGCATCATGTGTTTATCATATATGATACATAGGAATAAGTTCGTGAATAGTACCTTACTCGAACCATCTGAATAGTATTAGCAGGCTTCCACACCTTAGTTATCAACAGTTCATAAAAGATGAATCTCAACATAATGTAAAAGTATTCGATTCAACCGAATGAGTTAACGAGGTAGTTCCAAGTGTTTTAGGATCAACGTATTCACTTGGGATTCAAAATCACAAAAGTGTCTCTTTGTCATACTACAATACAGTGGTATATGCCTATTTGCTCTTTGCATATTTGCTCTTTTTCTTCTTTCTTTTCTTTTCTTTTGCATATATGCTCACACTTTTGTTTTAAGTGTTGTGCAAAGGAGCTAGCCATATATTCCACCTTATGTAGGAATTTAAAGTTTAACGATCTCAATTATCAAATTCCAACTGTATATGAAGCATTCTTATGACTTGGAGATTCTACCTCGACTTGTTCTCACTCTATTTTGATAGAACTTTCATTTTCCTTTGTTCAAGGTTTCTTTTTCAACTTAATTGTATAGATAATTTCTTTTTGTAAATCAAACCGTAGACTTACAGCATATTGACCAAATTATCTTTATGTGTTCCATTAATACCAATGGTGTGGAAGACTCCTATTGTTATCATCAAGTGCAAGTAAAATCATACTCAAGTCATTCATATATCATTAAAGCAAACACAAACTTAATATTGCTCCATATATAATAATAAACTCAAAATTTCATTAACGGGGTCAACTATTCCTGAAGGAAATTCTAATGATGCAAACTTTATTTCTAGTTTGAACTGATGCAAAAATAATAATAAAAACTTATAGGATAGATTACAAGGTCTTAAAGATCTCCCCAAGTTTGGAATCAAGCCAGGCGGGATCAAATAATCCCTTGCGATTATTTGATACCGTGATTGTTGTAGATCACTGTGGCACCATGGCACGTGGTATCTTCGCCTCACGAGCCAGCTTGAGGCGGAGGGATTGATTGACAGCTTCTAATTCTTTAACATGCAACTTGTAGAAAAGATTGTTCCTCTCCAGCACTTATTTTATCTTGAAGTGTTTGTAGCGCCTTAAGACTCATAGAAAACCCCGCTTCGGTTGTCCGCTTGATATCTTCATCAAGTTTATCAAGATAAAGTCGCAGCAATCGAAGGTGTTTGGGCGTCTCTGGCTTCTCCTTGTCCAACTCTTCAATCGTCAGCTCCAGGGCCTTCAAATCCCTCTTTTGACACCCATGGTCAGCGTCAAGGAACTCTATGGGGATGCTCTTGATCTCCTTGCCTTGCTCGCTATTGCTACCGATCTCTGATGGCCCAAATATATCGAGCTCGTTGGGGAACCCCAAGAGGAAGGTATGATGAGCACAGCAGCAAGTTTTCCCTCAGTAAGAAACCAAGGTTATCAATCCAGTAGGAGCAAGGAAACACCCCAAAGGTGTAGCTAATTTGAGCGTATGCACTACGGTGCAAAGAACAACGTGGAGACCTGCACAACACAACCACAAAACTTTGCCCCCAACTTGCGATGAGATTGTCAATCTCACCGGTTTTGCTGAAAACAAAGGATTAAACATATCGAATGGAAGGAAGTAATAGTTTGCAGAAAGTAAACACAAAGCAGTAAACAGTTTATAGATTGTATGTAAAAGAAAGGACCGGGGTCCATAGTTCACTAGAGGTGTGATGTCTACGCACTTCTATTCTTGTAGACAGTTGTTGGGCCTCCAAGTGCAGAGGTTTGTAGAACAGCAGCAAGTTTTCCCTTAAGTGGATCACCCAAGGTTTATCGAACTCAGGGAGGAAGTGGTCAAAGGTATCCCCTCTCAAGCAACCCTGCAATCAAGATACAAGAAGTCTCTTGTGTCCCCAACACACCCAATACACTTGTCAGGTGTATAGGTGCACTAGTTCGGCGAAGAGATAGTGAAATACAAGTGGTATGGATAATTATAAGTGGTAATGGTGATAGAGAACATCTTGGTGGTGTGGAAAAGACTAAAGTAAAACTAAAATAAAGATGGAAGCAAGCAAACATGTAACATATCTAATAGCAAACGGTATTTTAGTGCTTAGAAACAAGGCCTAGGGATCATACTTTCACTAGTGAACACTCTCATATAAATATATTCTTCTTTATGATACTACGCTGAAGTACTCTCCGGTTGGACACTCTAATCGATGGTAGGGCTATAACAGCGCACCTCAAAGTTCATCTTTCCCATCTAGAAACCCCACACTGTCACCTTGAGTACTAGATGAGTCCAACAAACACCACAATTTCATAAAGACATCCAACTCCAAATATAACTCATAACAAGTATTTGTAATCTCTAGCCTAAGTGCCACCATGGTGTGCACGCTGTCACTTTCACACACATGGGGAGAGCAGAGATCTATTAAAGCACTTGAGTAGCAAGGTAGATCTACTTGATTACAAAGCTCATGATCACAATATGATCATGCATAGAGAGAGAGATGAACACATAGCTACCGGTAGAACCCTTAGCCTCGAGAGAGAACTACTCCCTCCTCATCATGGGAATTAGCAACGGTGATGGAGATGGTGGTGGAGATCGATGGAGATGGCTCCGGGGGCACTTCCCTGTCCCGGCAGGGTGCCAGAACAGAGACTTTCTGTTCCCCGAATCTCCCCTTTGGTGGCGGTGGCACTGTGGAACTTTTCGTGGCTGGAGGCTTGATGATTTAGGGTTTATGCCTCAGGAGGCTTCTTATAGGCCAGAGGGCAAGGTCGGTGGGTGGCCAGGGGGCCTACACCACCTGGTGACGGGGCTAGGGCTAGCCCACGCCACCATATGGTGTGGCCAGGCCCTGGACCTCCTCCGTCTCTGCTTCTGGCTCCGTGAGTCTTCCGGTAAAATAGGAACTTTGGCTTTTGTCCCGTCCAATTCCGAGAATATTGATTTTCCGACTTTCCTGGAACCAAAAACAGCAGAAAACAGGTACCTGGCACTGTGGCTCTTGTTAATAGGTTAGTCCAAGAAATCATATGAAAAGTTCTCCAAAGTGTGGACAAAACATAAGAAAGTAGATAAAAACTAAGCATGGAACATCAAAAATTATAGATACATTTGCAATGTATCAACATCCCCAAGCTTAGCTCCTGCTCGTCCTCGAGTAGGTAAGTGATAAAAAGAAAGAATAATTTTTGAGGTGACATGCACCATCAAAGAATTGATCAAAGTATTTGTAAAACATTCAAAGCTGGGATCATAGTACTTCAATCATAACATGAAAGACAAAGTTTTAGCAATAAGACAAAGAAACTATGATGCAACATGAAAAGGCACAAACAAAAGATTCATGAATAACAATGCTTTGCAAGACGTTTTTTTGTATCACATATAGAAAACATAGCATAGTGGCATTCAGCTTGTCCCTCATAGAGTAGCAAACATAAATGCATAGGACACCTTCAAAGTTCATAAGAGTGACTAGATACAAATAGTTTAAAACAAGCAATATTAAGTTATGCATCAATCAACTAGTCTTGGGACAATGCACATAGAAGTAAGAATGGCCACTATGCTCTCAAAGTAGGTGCATAAAGATAAAAGATGGAGACTCAATATAATGGTAGAAGAAAAGCCTTCATAGAATGAAGTAGGGATTCAAGTGATATGGGGTGGCCCGATATTCTCAGTAAGCAGATGGCGGTGATAATGGTGGATGATAGATAACTAGCCTGTAGCTATGAACTCCCCCGCTCGATCCCTGATGCCAATGCAACAGCTCTCGAACCTTGTAGGATATTCACAACACCACGCTCTTGCGCACGCAGCCATGACCATGAACGGTAGTATGCAATCTACTAATTCCCAATGGAACAACAGATCACACTCAATTATAGTTGGTAGATTTGAACACAGGGTAATTCCAGAGGTTCTATGAAAGAAACAACTCCAAAATATTTTAACGTGGTCTAAACCCTAACTAGAGGTCGTCCCATAGCTTATAAGGGCGGCTGGGGTGGCCAGAAACCAAAACTAAACGCAAACGACTCAAACTGATACAAACGGACTCGGACCAGATTCGGTCGGCGGGCGGACAATCCGGTCGAAATCGGCCGGACAGTCCGGTCAGGCCGGACACTCCGGGTGAAGTGTGCCGGACAGTCCGTTCTGGCCGGAAACTTTGAAGTTTCCGGGTGGTGTTCGGGTAGTATCCGAACTGGCATACTGAATGTCCACGCCAGTTTGCCTCTCGACCAGGCCGGACAGTCCGGGTGGATCTGGCCGGACACTCCGGTCGTGGCAGATCTTTTTGCCTTCATCTTGATGATCTTCTCTTGCGCCTTCCTCCCGCTCCTCCCTCGCGCATCCTTGGGCGATCATCATGTTGGGCTTCTCTTGTAGCCCTTCTCCTCCTCGCGCCATGCTTGTTTCTCCAACAAACCCAATCATACATAAATGCATAGACTTAGGCAGTATAAAGTTCTCATCAATCAAAGTACCAGATTCGTTTAGGAGTAAATTCACCTGTTGTTCCAGTAGCTTAGCACGAGCTCTTGTAATAGGTCCAATTCTAATCTCATTGGATTGATCCTTTCTTGCAAATAGCTTTGTAGCATCTTGATGAGTCCTGGGTAGGTGTAATTGTAGGGATGTCCTCATCATCTCCCCCCCTTCAAAAGGCGTCGACCTCGACGCTCTAAGGTCTTCTCCAGCATATGGTGACAAATCAGTAACGTTGAAGCTATTGCTAACTCCACCAAACTCCTCAATAGGTATATCAACCGAGTAGGCATTATCATTAATCTTGGCTAACACCTTGTAAGGACCAGCACCAGGTGGCTTCAACTTTGACTTTCGAAGTAGTGGGAACCTATCCTTGCATAGATGCACCCAAACCATATCTCCAGGCTCGAACAACACTTCTTTCCTTGCTTGATTCCTTGCAGCAGCAATGTTCTTGCCTTTCTGTTGGGTCCGCAGCATAGAAAACAAAAAAATTCCTATGGTGTGAACTACACGCCAAGATCTATCTACTAGGTAGAAAGCAACGGGTGGACATACATCCAACGAGAACTTACCCTCGTAGACAACGAGCTTTGTTAACGAGTAGGAACTCGTGGTTGATGTAGTCGTACACTTGCCGATCTCAAGATCGTGATGAAGTCCAGCAGGTCCGGCTCCAGCACGTCCATCAGATCCAGCTCCAACACCACCAAGTCCAGCACCACAAAGCAGCGGTGCATCCGTGATCGCACACACGTCCGGTACCCCGACAACCTCCGTCCCTCGCTCCAGCAAAACAGTGGAAGCAGCAACTCCTTTCCAGATAAAGCCACCGGGATCATGTATCTCGCTAATCCGAGACCATGGGGATAATACTAGAGGGGGAGAGAGATCCTTCACAAGGAGGTGTGAGTGAGAAGTGAGGAGGGGTGGCCTTTTATAGGAGGAGGGGGGTGCCCCTCCTTCATGGCCGGCGCATGGAGGGGGTGACCCTTCACCTCCTCCATTCATGTGGTGGTAACCCCTCCACATTAAAATGCCCCTTCACATTCTCTTTTAAAGTCTCCACTTTAAATTCATTAAATTTCTCCAAATTTAATGCTCTCTCATTTAATAAAACTCTTTTATTATTTTTATTCAGAATTTTTTAATTACTTTAATTAACAAACGTTCACATAAACCCCCTGCAACATTTCAATATTACATGTAGAACCAATTTCAGCAATTTCACCCGAAACAGTTTCGGTGTCTATTGAAATAATTCCAGCGCTTTCTTAAATCTTTATCTGAAACATATTTGCTCCAAATGGTGTCGGTATCCCTTAAGTGTGTCACCCTATGGTTCACGAATAATGCATACATGATCGAGACCCCTCTCAGATCAATAATTAGAAGCGGGACCTGGGATCCATACTGACTCCTACACATTCAACGATGACTTATGTGATTGTGAGAACCTTTAACGCTTGTAACTAAATCCCTTTGTCCCTTGATATATTACATGTCCGAGATTCCATCATCGGTATCTCCATACCTAGTTTGATCTCGTTATCGACATGTACACTTTTCTCGTTCCTATGATATAACATTCTAGTGATCACATCACTTGCTTGCAAGCTATTTCAATGTGATATCACCGAGAGGGCCTAGAGAATATCTATCTGTCATCCGGATTGACAAATTCCACTCTTGATCCATGAGCCTCAACATAACACCTTCGTAGTACTGAACCCATCTTTATAGTCACCCTGTTACCGTGTGACGTTTGATGTTATCAAGATACTCTTCCGGTGTTAGAAATTATCATGATCTCATGGTCTAAGGATAAAGATTACTTCGTATGATGTTATAGCAATATAAACATAATGACTTGATCGTAATGCTATACTTCGGATGAATGTTCATCACATCATTCCACCAATGGTGTGACCTTGTTATTAACAACATCCAATGTCCATGTTCAGGAAACCTTGATCATCTTGTTAATCAACAAGCTAGTCTATAAGAGAGGCATGACTAGGAACCCTTTTTGTTTATTAAACACACATGTATTGATGTTTCCGAATCAATACAATTCTAGCATGTAAAATAAACATTTATCATAAACATGGAATAAGATAATAACCACTTTATTATTGCCTCTCGGGCATATTCCCTTCAGTCTCCCACTTGCACTAGAGTCAATAATCTAGTTTGAAAAACTTTGTGCATTGAACACCTATGGCTTTCTGGTGTTGCATATACGCTATTGCTAGTGGTTAACATAATCTCCGGATGTGAGAGTTTCAGATCAGTGTGTATTTGCATGTCTTTGCGTCTCTACGCATCACTCATTCTCAAATGAGATGGCATTGTATAAATTTGGTCCTCTGGTGAGACCTTTAGTTCGTTCGGCTCAAAATATGTTGATATTATTGTCACACAATATATCTTCATAGTATTAGCCCACTTTGAACCACACCTAGTTTGATAACAAACTACTTAACACAAATGCCCTCCTTTGCTACTACTATAGCAGTTATATACTTAGCCTTTTGTTGTAGTATCCGTCACAATATCTCAACTTTGGAACTCATCCAAATCCATCATGGAACATCCTTTCCATTATATTGTGCCACCCATAGTCTAAGTTGAGATAAATTTAATTTGTATCTTGTGACAAAACTAGTATCAATGTAACACTTTACAATGAACTACCTTTAACTATTTGTCACTTATACATGATATATTCTTAGTTCTTCCAAAGCTCATAAGAATATCTTTACTATTGTCCAATGATCATCTTATGAATCATTCTGGTATATGTTCATAACATTTAGAGCATAGGACATTCTGGATATATACATATCATGGTATAATCGATTAGAATCTTCATGTGATTTTACTCACCAAGTGTTGAAACACTTGAATCTGAATACAATTCTTTCCATGCAGCAAGAACCTTTCTTGTTGTTTCCATATTGAACCCTTTCAATATCTCATATTGAACCCTTTCAATATCTTATATATGTATGTCTGGCACAACCATATTAGCGCCTTAATCTATCCATATAGATATTGATGCCTAATATTCAGGTTTGCCCAAGTCTTTCATCGAAATCTTATTTTAATGAAATCCTTAACTTGTGTCAATTCAAGAAACATCATTTCCAATCAACAATATGTCCTCTACATAATGTATTAGAAATATGTCTCAGCGCTCCCACTTAATTTCTTGCAAATGCAAGCATCTTCATCATCTCCGATGAATTTAAACTCTTTTAACAGTTTCATCATGGTGAAGATTCCAACTCCGCTATGCTTACTTCAACTATTGAAGTTTACATGACCTTTTAGCACCCTTTGAATTAACAAAACCCTTCAGACCATGTCATGTACATGTCCTAGGTTACCGTTCTATTAGAAGAACCTTGTTTTGTTTATTCAACTACCATATACCAAATTATATGTAGTGGTTGCTACATTAATCCGTCAAGACTATATATCGCTATGAAAGATCATATCTTGTCATAGTCAACTCCTTGAACATTGCCGTAAACTTCTTTCCGACATGTCGACTATTTCATAGATGTCAAACATCCATGTCTATTTCTTTATAGATCCAAACACGACCGATAGGCTTCACACCTTTCCTGAGGGTCTTCCAAGTTCAGAAACTTGATTTCTCGTGTATGGATACTATCACGGATTCTATGACTTCTAGTCATTTTATGGAGTCAGGGCCCATCATCGCTTCTTTGCATGTAGTCGGTTCATTATTGTCAAAACAATAACGACTTGCTTATCAAATCTTACTATTTGATTCTTACCGACCCACACGGTTCTATAGGAACTCTAATCTCCGAGATCACACCTTTTGTAATCACGAGAGCCATGAGCATTGTGGCCGCCACCGGGACACTTTCCGGCACTGCGCTACTTAGCACATATAGCTAAGGTTCAACAACCTTATCAAAGTTCTATTGTCCTCCCACTTAACTTTTCACGAAAAATTCCTTCTCAAGAAACTTGACGTTCCAAGTAACAAACTCTTTTGTCCTTAGTGTTATGGAGAAATTCCCAACAAATTCTTTGGGATAACCTATAAAGACGTGCTTATCCGACTTTGGTTGTAAACATTTTACTTATGCATAGCATACCAAAATTTAAGAAAAGAAAATTCGGGTTTTATCCCAAACCATAACTCATATGGTGTCATTTCAATGGATCACGATGGTGCTCTTTTCAGTGTAAAAGAGGTAGTCTCTAAAGCTTCAATCCTTAAAACATAATGGCAGTTTTATAAATGACACCCTTGATCTTACCATGTCAAACATGGTTTGATTTTATCTCTCGAATATGCCATACTCCTATGGTTTATCGAGAAACACAAATCATGGAACAATTCCTCAAGTCTTAGGTGTTTTTGCTAAACATGTAACTCAAATATCTTCCTTTATGATCGAATCATAAACTCTTTATTTTCTTGTTACAATGATTTTCCACTTCATCTTGAAAGTCTTTGAACAATTTTCAAATGTTTCATACTTCTTCCTTATTAAGTAAATATACAGATATATTCATTCAAATTTTCGAAGAAAGCATATGAAGAAGAAAGATCCATCGCATATGGATACACATAATGGACTATGCACAATTTCCAATAAGCTAGTCATCCGTTCCTCTCTGGCCTATGGACGGAGTTTCAATTATCTCGAGGAAAGTCTCACATGCGTCAATTGATCAAAATCAAAGACTCCAAAAATCCATCAACATGGAGTTTCTTCATGTTTTCTTTCAAATATAATTTAAACAGCGATGTCACTTCATAAGTGATCTTTCAATCATTTGTCTTGCGACATTTTAGCAATAGTGTTTATGGATGTGATTTCTCCAACTAGACTTGTAAAAGTTCATCCATCCTTTATGGAATACGGTAATTATTTGAACAGCCATTGTTCTCATCATACCGGAACGAAATAACAATTATTTAAACAAATCTTGAAGGCTTGGTTTGATGACAACGAAAAACACAATAACACTTTATTTGTTTTCGATGAACATCATCACTCATTCTCTTGCTGGTTACTTAGGCCATTGTAGTTCATGAATTGTGTTGTCCTGTATGACACTTCATACCAACCAATTCGGTATCCAATACCGTTATCCAATACCTAAGAACCACATTGTTTAACAAGCAAGGAATATAGCCATAACATGTATACCTTCTATATACCTAAGTTGGACATCTCCAACCTTTTATTTTCTGCCAAATATTTTATAGATTCTCTTTCAGCAATTCCTTTTCTTTTAAAAGAATCTATCAACATCAATAGTGGTGTCATCAACATGACACATGGTACAAAGCATATATAGTCAAATACTAATACCTTTGGACTTGCACTTTGAAGTGGATCACCATCATCAAATGTTTGGTGTTCTTTCAAAAATCCATTCTTTAGTAATCTATTAATGTAGTAAACATTTTACTTACATCTTCTATTCATCCTTATCATGACAACCTTCATGATCAAGCTACTATAGCCTATAAGGAAGAATCGCGAGTATAATATCAGTTCCCAAAACCCTTTTGGTAGATTCAGATGCCTAGCATCTCCATCCTTCACAAATTCTCATACAATATGAGAACATGTATTTTGCTAAATTATACTCTATCATAATGCAACCAAAAACATTGTTTCAGATATCACAATATCTTTCACACATGATGGTTTCTAAAACAATTTTCAGCTCCAATATAATCTTGATATTAAAACAACTTTTTGAATATCAATAATCATGGAGGCAAACATGATACTTTAGATACTAACATTGGAATTCTTACTCTTGATTTAAAACTACTTATTAAACTTCATGGAGTAAATAGAGTTTGCTGAAAGTTTGCAATAGGACTTATAAACTTTAAATTGACATTCAAAACAATACGATACCAGTTCGTAAAGTAAATATCCAGAATTCTATAGTTCTATTATCTCAAATAAAAAACTAAGCATAAGGTAGAAAACGAATGCCAATGACTACAACAAACTATGCAAATTCACTTTGATTTAATTTATGACAAATTTGGTTCCACTAATCCAAATTAGAAATGAACTCCCACTCAAAAACGACATCCCTCGTGTCTTTTTGGTGATTACATGAACCAAATCCACTACACCAAGTCCGATCATCACGTGAGTCGGTGTAGCTTCAAAGGCGAGCATCAATATGGGCATCATATCAACTATATGACTCATGCTTAACCTTTCGGCCCGTGTTCCGAGGCCATGTCTGTACATGCTCGGCTCGCCAAGTAAGAACCTTAGTACTCGCATGTGTAAAACTGTCTTACACCCGTTTGTATGAAAGCGTAGATTCGAGTACACCCAATCATCACGTGATGTCTTGAAATACGATCCACAACACGGTGCATACTTAAGGAAGAACACATTTTTATCTTGATATCTAAATGAGGGATCATCTTACAATGCTACAGAAAGCGCCAAACTAGCAGTATAAGATGCTAACATCTAATGTGTAAAGTGAGATGATATGGTCCATGCATTTGATCTCTATCATTTGCATCATGGTATGATCTCTATCATTCCTTTGTGTGTAAGGCCAAGCTCTATGGAACTTACACGTTGAATGTGTTGTAAGAGTATCTATCATACATCTACTTACAACAATACCATATCAAGACACTAGCCCAGCAACGATCTAAACTAGATGCCTCTAATTTATCAATTGCAAGTTTTACGTGGCTTAGGGCTTTCAGAGATAGAACCGTTCTTACCTACGAACATGAACCACAACGAGGATAACTAAGTTATTAGCAACTCGTTGTAAATCAGATATTGACTATAGTAGGAGAGATGACACCGCCACCACTTATGCAAAACAAGTTGCATGTCAGTCGTGGAACCGGTCTCATGTACGATGACATGTAAGGTTGGTCCGGGCCGCTTCATCCCACTATGCCACCAATATCCAAAATACATAGAAGATGCAATAACATGATCATCATAGCCCACATATCAACATATGTGTACTACCTGTGCTAAGCACCTACGCATAGATCAGGCTCTGATACCACTGTTGGGTCCGCAACATGGAAAACAAAAAAATTCCTACGGTGTGAACTACACGCCAAGATCTATCTACTAGGTACAAAGCAACGGGTGGACATACATCCAACGAGAACTTACCCTCGTAGACAACGAGCTTTGTTAACGAGTAGGAACTTGTGGTTGATGTAGTCGTACACTTGCCGATCTCAAGATTGTGATGAAGTCCAGCAGGTCCGGCTCCAGCACGTCCATCAAATCCAGCTCCAGCACCACCAAGTCCAGCACCGCAAAGCAGCGGTGCATCCGTGATCGCACACACGTCCGGTACGCCGACAACCTCCGCCCCTCGCTCCAGCAAAGCAGCAGAAGCAGCAACTCCTTTCCAGATAAAGCCACCGGGAACATGTATCTCGCTAATCCGAGACCATGGGGATAATACTAGAGGGGGAGAGAGATCCTTCACAAGGAGGTGTGAGTGAGAAGTGAGGAGGGGTGGCCTTTTATAGGAGGAGGGGGTGCCCCTCCTTCATGGCCGGCGCATGGAGGGGGTGACCCTTCACCTCCTCCTTTCATGTGGTGGTAACCCCTCCACATTAAAATGCCCTTCACATTCTCTTTTAAAGTCTCCACTTTAAATGCATTAAATTTCACCAAATTTAATGCTCTCTCATTTAATAAAACTCTTTTATTATTTTTATTCAGAATTTTTTTAATTACTTTAATTAACAAACGTTCACATAAACCCCCTGCAACATTTCAATATTACATGCAGAACCAATTTCAGCAATTTCACCGAAAGCTTTTGTGTCTATTGAAATAATTCCAGCGCTTTCTTAAATCTTTATCTGAAACATATTTGCTCCAAATGGTGTCGGTATCCCTTAAGTGTGTCACCCTACGGTTCACGAATAATGCAGACATGATCGAGACCCCTCTCAGATCAATAATCAGAAGCGGGACCTGGAGATCCATACTGACTCCTACACATTCAACGATGACTTATGTGATCGTGAGAACCTTTAACGCTTGTAACTAAATACCTTTGTCCCTTGATATATTACATGTCCAAGATTCGATCATCGGTATCTCCATACCTAGTTTGATCTCGTTACCGACATGTACTCTTTTCTCGTTCCCGTGATATAACATTCTAGTGATCACATCACTTGCTTGCAAGCTATTTCAATGTGATATCACCAAGAGGGCCCAGAGAATATCTATCTGTCATCTGGATTGAAAACTTCCTCTCTTGATCCATGAGCCTCAACATAACACCTTCGTAGTACTGAACCCATCTTTATAGTCACCCTATTACGGTGTGACGTTTGATGTTATTAAGATACTCTTCCGGTGTTAGCAATTAACATGATCTCGTGGTCTAAGGATAAAGATTACTTCGTATGATGTTATAGCAATATAAACATAATGACTTGATCCTAATGCTATACTTTGGATGAATGTTCATCACATCATTCCACCATCGGTGTGACCTTCTTATTAACAACATCCAATGTCCATGATCAGGAAACCTTGATCATCTTGTTAATCAACAAGCTAGTCTATAAGAGAGGCATGACTAGGAACCCTTTTTGTTTATTAAACACACATGTATTGATGTTTCCGAATCAATACAATTCTAGCATGTAAAATAAACATTTATCATAAACATGGAATAAGATAATAACCACTTTATTATTGCCTCTCGGGCATATTCCCTTCACTTTCTTCTCAATAGCCTCTCGAGTCTTCTCATGTATTTTCTTCACATAATCAGCACGTTTTGATGCCTCCATATCAACTCTCTCATGTAATGGCAGAGGCAACATATCAAGTGGCGTCAATGGCTTGAAACCATACACCACCTCAAAAGTACAAAGCTTAGTAGTTGAATGCACAACCCTGTTGTAAGAAAACTCAACATGTGGTAAACACTCTTCCCACTCCTGCAGATTCTTTTTAATCATGGTCCTTAGTAGCTGTGACAATGTTCGATTCACCACCTCCGTTTGACCATCTGTTTGGGGATGACATGTAGTACTGAACAACAACTTCGTTCCTAGCTTTCCCCATAAGGTCTTCCAAAAGTAGCTCATGAACTTCACATCACGGTCAGAAACAATCGTCTTTGGTACTCCATGTAATCTCACGATGTCCCTGAAAAACAGGTTAGCAACATGCGACGCATCGTCGCTTTTGTGGCAGGCAATAAAATGAGCCATCTTAGAGAACCTATCCACTACCACAAATATAGAATCATGACCTCTTTGAGTTTTAGGTAGACCTAGCACAAAATCCATAATAATGTCTTCCCATGGAGTAGTCGGTGCAGAGAGAGGTGTATACAAACCGTGAGGCTTCAGCTTAGATTTCGACTTGTGGCATGTAATACATCGACTCACAAATCTGTACACATCACGCCTCATCTTGGGCCAATAAAAGTGATCAGCAAGCATGAACAACGTCTTCTCATGCCCAAAGTGACCCATCAAACCACCAGCATGTGATTCCTGCACTAAGAACAAACGCAACGACGATTCTGGAATACATAGTTTGTTAGCTCGAAACAAATATCCATCATCTATATGATACTTATCCCATGCGTTTCTAAGAGCACACAAATGATATGGTTCAGCAAAATCATGGTCAGTTGCATAAAGTGCACAAATAGCTTCTAATCCAGGAATTTTAACATCAAGATTGGTTAATAGCATGTTCTTCCTAGATAGAGCATCAGCAACAACATTCTCTTTTCCCTTCTTATAGTTAATGATGTAAGGAAAAGACTCAATGAACTCAACCCATTTAGCTAATCTTATATGCAAGTTTGATTGAGCTTTCAAGTATTTCAATGCTTCATGATCAGAATGTATGATGAATTCTTTTGGCCACAAATAATGTTGCCAAACCTCAAGTACTCTAACAAGTGCATACAATTCTTTATCATAGATAGAATAATTCAAACAAGCACCAGTCAATTTGTCAGAAAAATAAGCTATAGGCCGACCCTCTTGCATCAAAACGCCACCTATACCTATACCACTAGCATCACATTCAACTTCAAATTGCTTCGAAAAATCAGGTAATGCAAGTAATGGTGCAGAAGTAAGCAAACGTTTTAATGTATCAAATGCAATGTCTTGAGTCGCGCCCCATACAAAAGGAACACCTTTCTTTGTCAAATCATTTAATGGTGCAGCAATGGTGCTAAAATCTTTCACAAAGCGCCTATAGAAACCAGCAAGACCGTGGAAACTACGCACTTGACTAACATTCATTGGAGTAGGCCAATTCTGAATTGATTCAATTTTAGATTGATCTACCTCTACTCCATGCTTAGAAACAAAAAATCCTAGGAATATGACCTTATCTTTTGCAAATGTACACTTCTCAAGATTAGCATACAGTTTATTATCACGTAACACTTGCAAAACTTGTCTAATATGAGTGCAATGTTTAGATTCAGTGTGGCTGTATATGAGTATATCATCAAAGTAAACAACCACGCAACGACCAATAAACTCTCTCAAAACATGATTCATCAAACGCATGAAAGTACTAGGTGCATTAGTAAGACCAAACGGCATAACTAACCACTCATACAAACCGAATTTAGTTTTGAAAGCAGTTTTCCATTCATCCCCTTCTTTCATCCTAATTTGATGATAACCACTACGCAAGTCAATTTTAGAGAAAACAGCAGCACCACTCAGTTCATCTAGCATATCCTCTAAGAGTGGAATAGGATGACGATATCGAATAGTGATATTATTAATCACTCTACAATCAACACACATGCGCCATGTACCATCTTTCTTAGGAACTAAAATAACAGGAACAGCACAAGGGCTAAGAGAGACACGAATGTACCCTTTATCCAGCAATGCTTGTACTTGCTTATAAATTTCCTTAGTTTCTTCGGGATTAGTCCTGTAAGGTGCACGGTTGGGAAGTGTGGCGCCAGGAATCAGGTCCACTTGATGTTCTATACCACGCAATGGGGGCAAACCTGCGGGTACATCTTGTGGAAACACATCCCCAAAATCCTGCAAAACAGAAGAGACACCAAGAGAAATAGGGGTCATGTTGTTAGAAACCAATACCTCGCCCTTATACATGAGCACAAGTGGCATGGCTATAGGATCCTCACGAAACTCTCTCATATCCTCCTTGGTGGCTAGTATCAATAAACCAGGCACTCTCTCACTTTTCGTTATATCACTCAATTTAGGCTCAATTACATTAGGAACAGCTGTTACACAGTCTCGCTGAGTGGTAGTATCTTCCTTCAAGTTCACCTCTATCTTCTGGCGAGAATCATTCACAATTTTTGTGGTGTCATTGGCTGCATAGTAATCTTCTTTCCTTTCAATTCCAAGTGATATGTATTGGCTCAGCCATTGTGTTGCACATGGCGATCATAGAGCCAAGGCCGACCCAATAGTAGGTGACAAATAGTCATAGGAACCACATCAAAATCAATAGAATCTTTGTATGACCCTATTTGAAAATTCACACGTACCATATGATTTACCTTCATCTCACCATTGTTGCTCAACCATTGTATGTAGTATGGCTTGGGATGAGGTAAGTATGTCAAATTCAGTTTGGCACATAGTTCCTTACTTGCAAGAATTCTGTAGCTACCTCCATCAATAATTACGTTGCAAGCTTTGTTTGGTCCAACTAGAGCTTTTGTTTGGAACAAGTTGCAACGCTGGGATTCCTCAACCGGTTGCACACTAAGTACACGTGAAGATACGACAATAGTGGGTGCACGCTCAGCATATGCATCAGCACCATCCTCACCGTCATCAATATCATTATCAGAAGCTACATCTCCACTTTCTACTTCACCTTGTTCATTAACAAACATAACCTTGCTGTTTGGACAATCTTTCTTGTAGTGACCTCTACCTCCACAAGTATGGCACACTACATCACAAGTACGTGCAGTAGACATGTTGGAACCCGAGCTAGCAACAGGAGCAGCGGGTTTCCGAGCATTAGAACCAAACGAAGGTGTACTTGCTGGTTTGGCCGATGGTGTAAACGGTAAAGCAGCTGGTGGCGTGGCTGTAGGAGGAGTAGGTCTAGCCGAAAATCTGCCGGAGGATGGAAAACAAGCGCGTGACTTCGCCTCTTCTGCCAACTGGGATTCGGCCTCTCTAGCATGATGCAACAACTCATTCATGGTCTCATACTTGTGATGACGAACAATGCTCTTGATCGGTAACTTCAAATTGTTTAGGAATCGCTGCATGGTCATCTCAATGGACTCACGAACTCGAGCATGCTGCATAAGCATCTCCATCTCCATGTAATACTCATCAACTGTCATGGTGACTTGCTTCAGTTGCGTCAATTTATTAAAAACTGATCGCAAGTAGTTGGTTGGTACGAAACGAGCCTTCATGATTTGCTTCATCTCGCGCCAATCTATCACAGGAAGTTCATTATCCTCCCGCCTATGTTGCACAAGAGCATCCCACCAACGCAAAGCATAACCATCAAATTCAGATGCTGCAAGCTTGACCTTCTTATCTTCTGGATAGTCAAATAAGCGCCAGAGTTTCTCGATCTTCAACTCCCATGTGAGGTAGTCTTCAGGATCAATGGAACCATCAAACTTAGGAATTGAGAATTTTGGCTCGCCCAAACCGTCATTAGCATCTTGGTTGGGCACACGTGGACCACGCCCAAGATGGGCGAACCCACGACCATGAGCAGGTGCATGGACAGGGGGAATAGCACATCCCCTGCCAACATGTGGAGCAGCATCAACAGCGCTACCCTCATCGAAATCATCAAAGGCATCATCATGTTGAGGATCTTCCCTTCTATGCAAGGAGGCTGTCAAACCCTCAATGGACTGCTGCAAAGTGGTGACATTGACATTGAGCGTAGCCACTTGCGTTTGGATAGTATCAACTGTCCCAACATGCTGATCCAATCTCATATTCATATCTTGGAGATTCTTGTCAATGGCATCTGTCGTGTTAGTAAACACACGTGTCAAGTGGGATTTCAAAGCCTCATATTCACGCCAATTGACAATCTCCTCATCCTTCTTTTTCTGCAACACAACATCATCATCACTAGTAGACATGATTATTAGGTTAGTGCAAAAATCAGAATCTGTATGGTGGAAACTCTCACAACTCACTCACAACTAATAAGAAAGGAGATCTTACCGTTCCAAAGTGAATAGAGATGCTCTACCAAAACGAAATCAAAGACCAATGCACTTGATGTTATGAAGTGAATATCAAAGGTATAGAGAACGATCGCAGGGCACACAGGTTATTTAAGGTGGAGCTATAGGTGTGGTACCCTATCTACACCGCAAACAAGTCCTAGTGCTGATCGTACAAAAACCCAAGAAACACACACGGTGGAGATAAACATGGCAAAGCAATTTATGAACAGGAATATTGCAATGCACAAGAGAGACGCTAGTAATAGCTCAAATAGAACAGGCACAAGATTGCTCAATCTACTAGTGCTATACACAACAAGGCCTCCCGAATTGCACACTTCTATATCTCTTTTTTTTTGTCAGGCTTGTAGCTCTTTTCTCTCTTTTTTTATACTGATTCTCTTTTCTTTTCTCTTTTTTTTGATTTTTCAACTATATTACTCAATGCAAATGAGTACAGCAACCTCTAACAGAAACTGGGCCGGATAGTCCGGTTGATATGCGCCGGAGACTCCGGTCGGGCCAGATAGTCCGGTGTGATTCGGCCAGATAGTCTGGTTTTGCCTGTCGAAAATCTCTGCACTGCAAACCCTAATGAGCAGCCTGTCGGAGCAAAGCAACTAGTCTCGTGGGTACGTTCCTAGGCACAGATGCTATAGATAGGGTGTGTCTATGGTATGCAAACAAAGGTACGCTATGTGGACTCGGAAAAACGATTAAACACTTGCGGAAACGGTAACGGTGGCAATAGCGGAAAACAAGATCAAACCCTAAACCTAGACACAAATGGAAACTAGACTCCTACGAGGAAAACCTGCAGATCGGATCTACGAGAAGATACAATCAGCAACTAAAACTTGAAAACGATGCAATCTAGTCTATGGCAAATCTTTTTGTAAGGCTTTTTCTGTATAGGACGAAAACACTCTCTAATCTATGGATGGATTTGTGGATGCTTACCAAGGCAACACTGGAAATCTGATACCAAGATGATATGGGGTGGCCCGATCTTCTCAGTAAGCGGATGGCGGTGATAATGGTGGATGATAGATAACTAGCATGTAGCTATGAACTCTCCCGCTCGATCCCTGATGCCAATGCAACAGCTCTCGAACCTTGTAGGATATTCACAACACCACACTCTTGCGCACGCAGTCGTGACCACGAACGGTAGTATGCAATCTACTAATTCCCAATAGAACAACAGATCACACTCAATTATAGTTGGTAGATTCGAACACAGGGTAATTCCAGAGGTTCTATGAAAGAAACAACAAAATATTTTAACGTGGTCTAAACCCTAACTAGAGGTCATCCCATAGATTATAAGGGCGGCTGGGGCGGCCAGAAACCGAAACTAAACGCAAACGACTCAAACTGATACAAACCGATTCGGACCAGATTCGGTCGGCAGACGGACACTCCGGTCGAAATCGGTCGAACAGTTCTGTCAGGCCGGACACTCCGGGTGAAGTGTGCCGGACAGTCCGGTCTGGCCGAAAACTTTGAAGTTTCCGGGTGGTGTCTGGGTAGTATCTGAACTGGCATACTGAATGTCCACGCCAGTTTGCCTCTCGACCAGGCCGGACAGTCCAGGTGGATCTGGCTGGACACTCCGGTCGTGGCAGATCTTTTTGCCTTCGTCTTGATGATCTTCTCTTGCGCCTTCCTCCCGCTCCTCCCTCGCGCATCCTTGGGCGATCATCATGTTGGGCTTCTCTTGTAGCCCTTCTCCTCCTCGCGCCATGCTTGTTTCTCGAATGAACCTGATCATACATAAATGCATAGACTTAGGCAGTATAAAGTTCTCATCAATCAAAGTACTAGATTCGTTTAGGAGTAAATTCACGTGTTGTTCCAGTAGCTTAGCACGAGCTCTTGTAATAGGTCCAATTCTAATCTCATTGAACTGATCCTTTCTTGCAACAGTTGTAGCATCTTCAGTAGTCATTGGGGTAGGTGTAATTGTAGGGATGTCCTCATCATCAAGTCTCATAAAGAGCTTCCAAAATTTTTGGTACTTATAGCTTTCAGCTCTCATTTCCCCTATCATAAGCATCTTGAAGTGATTAAGGTTAAAGTGAACAAACTATGGTGTACATGCTTGACGAAGTATAAGTCAGAAATCTCATGTCCCTTGTATACGAGGGCCGCTCCTCATGCTACTCAAGTTTAGTCACCGGTAAGTTCTTGTCACTGTAAGTACATGTGTATCATTGAGAACCGCCAACGAGGTACCCCTTGCCCTATGATACGGAAGAATCCCCATATCAAAATGACAAGGCAAGCAGACAACGAGCATCTCAGCAATCTTCTTATTTACCATGGGAATATGGTGCTTTTTCTCTCTTTCCTCTTTTCATAATCTCTTTTTTTCTTTTTCTGTTGTTTCTCAATATAGGACTCTTTTTTTATAAGAAGAATGCTTCATAGACAGCTCATTATGGTTACGCTGTAGGTTTCCACCATGTCAGCATGGATTAGACCAGCGACCCAAGCGTTTCTCTAACACATATACATAACTCCATGGACTTATAGCTCCCCTTTTATTTCACACCGACGACATCCATATACAAAAGAGCAGGATATCAACTAGGTACAAAGTACCCATGCAATGTTGAAAGCGTTCCCCATGACAGCATGGTTCTACTAATCCCCAACAAATAAGTGCAAGCATATACAACATAGACGACACAATGGTTCAAGTTTATTAAGGGCAAGACAAGTAAAGTGTGCCATCAAGTTCGTGAGAGCTTTAATCACTAATTTTCTCATAACAAGTTTAATTTGGAAGGTAAACAGAAACATGAATATACTTGGAATAGCATAAGCTAGTAGGTAGGTATGGTGGACTCTTTGGAATAACTTGGTTTAAGGAGTTGGATGCATGAGTGAAACTCATACTTGGTTGCGGAGGCTAGCAAAATACTGGGAGCGACAAACAAAGAGAGCAATAATGGCCATAATCATGCAGAGCGACAAAACATCATTGATCAAAGCATAAAGTGATACTACAAATTGAAAATTAAAGGATCATAAAGGCTATGGTGACTTGAGATAGTCATAACATGGTGTGAGCATGTGCCAAGTCAACCCAAATAAAGCATCAAAGGAGAATACCACTATACTATGCTTTAATATGCTAAAACAACGCATGATTCATCCAAGGCACATTAAGCAATCTCAAGTGTTTATAACAAGTCATGGTACCGAAAAGAATACTAAGCATAAATCCAAATCAATATCAAGCATGGCATGACAAAGCATAGGCCAGAGTCAAAAACAAGCTCTCTTTACCACTTAAGCATGAACTTTCCTACTCTTTTCCAAACCAAACCAAACTATTTGAAAACCAATGTATGAAAGAGGGGGTCCAACCAATTTATTCAGAAAACTAAGAAAACCAAGCAAATGAAAAACCAAAACAAAAAATAAGAAGCTCCAAGAACAACACAATTGTGCATGAAACAATAAAAATGAAGCGTTTGGAAGAAACCTGGGATTTTTATTGATGAAGAGGGGGATGCCTTGGGCATCCCCAAGCTTTGACGCTTGTACTTCTTGGATATTTCTTGGGGTGACACGTGTGGCATCCCCAAGCTTGAGCTTTAGTCCATCCTTCATCTCATTACTCATTCCTTCTATACACCTGAAATTTTTCCTTCATACAAAACTTCACACAATCTTTATTAGCAACATTAGTGCACTCAAGATAATAAGTCTTTAGGTTCAGCTATAACACCAAATAAACTTCCATTAGAACACTAGCTACTGAAGCACTTCCCTCAAAAAGCTCAATTCCCCAAAAGAACTCAAAAAGGAACCAACAAGAAGCAAATGCAGAAAATGGCAGAAATCTGTCAAAGCAGACCAGTAGGTAAAGACGAATTTTTTCGAAGACATTATGTTGCTCAAATCAAAAAGTGTTGAACTAACGAAAGTTATATAACAACCTGGTCCAGAAGCACAAAAATTCACGCCTCAAAAAGACATTCAGAGATTTTACACGAATTTGTACAGTGAAGCACAGAAATATGTTTCGGGACAACAACTTTCCCAATCATTACTTCTCTCTCATTAGAGGTTACTCTTGGCACAAAAAGCAAATAAAAAGGATAAGGAGCGGTCATTAGAGGTTATTACTAAAGTAATAACTTCCAAGACTTATCTAAAACTTTTGGGTTATCTCCCAATAAGTACTTTTCTTTAACGCCTTTAAGTTAGGCATAAGAAGCAAGAAAAGGAATCAAGTGTTCTCAAATCAAGAAGCATTAAGATTAATACTAGAAATATCTTCAACAAGGCAAGGTATCTCATCCAAATAAGTTCTGCAGGATCCTCTCCCAATGCTCTTAGGTTCACTATTTTTATCAAACGGGTTTTCAGGAACGATCCAATCAAGATTCTTTTCTATGGCTTCATGCATTGCTACTAGTTTGAAAGGTGTTGGTATCTTAATTTCCTCCCCATTAAGTTTAGTTTTTCTCATCTTTTCTCGTGTACCAACAACATATACGCATGAGCCTAACATACTGAAACATTCAAAGTCTTTTCTAGCTTCCTTGGCAACATCATAGAATTCCTTAAACAAAGTTTCTAGAATAAAATCCCTCTTTTCAGGGTCCTTAGTTTCTTGAAGTTTAAGAAACATTACTTGCATTAAGGGGTTGAGGTTAACAAACCTAGCTTCTAACATGTGAATTAAAGAAGCTGCAGCAATCTCATAGTTTGGAGCAAGTTCTGGAAGGGATCTATCCTCAGTATCTTCATGCTTACTAACATGATTAAAGAATCTTCAATGTTATCTTTCCCAATTATAGAACCACTACCAATTGAATGATCTTTTAGGGTGAATTTAGGGATCAACATGGTGAGCTAAGGAAGAGGCAACAACTAAAGAAGACTTAATTTTTTGTGTTTTTAAATAAGGAAGCAAACTTGTAAAACTAATTTTTTGTGTGTTTTTTATAACAAAACAAGCAAACAAAGCAAAAAGAAACTAAGAAAAACAAAAATAACAAAGTAAAAAGATTGGTTATGAGGGACTCCCCTTGTGAAGATGTCCTTGACTCCCCGGCAACGGCGCCAGAAAAA
The DNA here is from genome assembly GCA_023614405.1 of Avena insularis. NCBI lineage: Eukaryota > Viridiplantae > Streptophyta > Magnoliopsida > Poales > Poaceae > Avena > Avena insularis. The sequence continues at coordinate 287,966,646 of CM042688.1, read as the reverse complement.
GTTGTTGATGGCCCAAATATATCGAGCTCGTTGGGGAACCTCAAGAGGAAGGTATGATGAGCACAACAACAAGTTTTCCCTCAGTATGAAACCAAGGTTATCAATTCAGTAGGAGCAAGGAAACACCCCAAAGGTGTAGCTAGTGAGGCGAGGCGCACTACGGTGCCCGGTGACAGCAACGTGGAGACCTGGACAACACAACCACAGAACTTTGCCCCCAACTTGCGATGAGGTTGTCAATCTCACCGGTTTTGCTGAAAACAAAGGATTAAACGTATCGAATGGAAGGAAGTAATAATTTGCAGAAAGTAAACACAAAGCAGTAAACAATTTGTAGATTGTATGTAAAATAAAGGACCGAGGTCCATAGTTCACTAGAGGTGGCTCTCCTTAAGATAGATAACATGCTGGGTAAACAAATTACAGCGGGGCAATTGACAAACATCGAGAAAGCAATACATGCATATACTAATCATCTTGACTCCTTTGGAACTTAATTGGGCATTACAACATTATACATAGACCTCCATCCAACTACATCTATGACTAATAATCCACCTTCAGGTTATCATCCGAACCCCCTCCAGTATTAAGTTGCAAGCAACAGATTATTGCTTTACGAATTGTGTGTAAAGTAAACAATACGATTGTTCTATGAACAAAGGATTGTTGTTTTCTCCCTTGTAGCAACAACACATCTAGTACCTTAGAGACTTTTGTCACTTCCCCAGATTACCAGAGGCATGAACCAACTATCGAGCATAAATACTAACTCTTGAGTTGCTAGCATCTACTTGGCCAAGATAGCTACTAACAACGAAAAGCATGCAAGATCACAAATAACAAAGACATGATAGAATCAATAATCAATCTGAAATAGCATCTCAATATCCATCGGATCCCCGCAAACACAACATGCAGAATTACAAATAGATGATCTTGATCATGAACGGAGCTCACAAGATCTAAACATGAAAGCACAAAGGAGGAGAACCAGCCATCTAGCTACTACATGGACCCGTAGTCCAGAGAGTAAACTACTCACGCATCACACCGAAGACTTGTGTGATGATGAAGAAGGCCTCCAGGGTGAATTCCCCTCTCCGGTAGGGTGCCGGGAAGAGCTTCAGATCCCTCCCGATCTAGGGATGGAGATGACGGCGGCTACAGACTCTTTCGTGGAATTTTGATCGGGTACTTAGGGTTTTGGTCCCGAGGGCAATATATAGGCGGAAGGAGAGGCCGAGGGGGTGCTGGGGTCGGCCAGATGTAACTACCTCGGTGAATTACGCTCCTAGTTACAAGCCTGGATGAGCAGAAATGGTTGAAATAGTACGGTGGGGCCCAAATGCCACTCACAGGTAGACCTTTCGGCCGTCCCAACCATTTCCAAACATCGGGACAAGAACGGGCGGCGTAATCGGCAGGCGAAGGGATCAACTACATACACAAATGAGTATGTATGCAAGCCACCATACAATGGTTCTCAGAGTCATTCCATCGAAAAGAAAGGAAATATTGCAACGCCATATGGCAAGATCCAAATATCCTAGATAGATATAATAGTTTAGGATATCTCCTCATACATCAAACATCAGAGTATCAAGCGGAAGCGGAAACAAGATCCGAGTACGGATAAGAAGCAAATCGGCATAAGATGCCCCATAAATAAACACATCCCGCCCACAGATCTCACGGATCCCCGTTCCCAGAATCTCTACAACGAATGATCGTTACCCACATCGTCCGTCTCCTCCACCTAGTATCCATCTTGCGAGCTTACCTGTGCATCTGAATCAAACAATTTATCATGTGAGACCCTAGGGATACTCAGCAAGTCTTTATGCCTCTAAAGGGGACACAACCTGGGGTGACGCAATTGCAGCAAAAGATAAACCCTAACAATTCTAGAGATACTCGCTAACCATCCGCCTAACCAGAGATAGACGGATGTCCGTGAATTAATAACAACAGTTTAATGGTAATGTCCACAGATCCATCCTCCTCCTCGCCATCAACGAGGAAGCGGACGAACAACCCCCCATCCGTTGGCAGTTTTATTATCCATTCCATGAGAGTTGCACTATTTACTAGTTAGGTACTTAGTCAAATTAAAAGCGGTACTTTAGTTATGCTTGTCTATGATCAAGAAACTGTGCTCCAAGTCATCCATAACCGCGGACACGGCTTTCAGAAAGTTTTACCCTGCAGGGGTGCACAAATAGCAACACACACTCGATCAACCTCGGAAAAACCAAATCAAAACCCAATGAGGCGATCACGACAAAGCGATCACGATTCAGAAATATTTGAGGGCCACCCATTAAGCTACCGCGATGAAGTTGGCCGACTCGAGACGGACTCAAGGTTTGCGCCAATGGTAAACGATTGGGAACCGAAAATGTGACTGGGCTTGTCGACATCCGAAAACACTCCGCTTTCCTAACAAAGACAGGTGCAGACTCGCACAATTTAAATAAAGCGAAAGCATGGCATAAGTACAGGATAGTAAATAAAACCTCAAACTAGTTTGTGGCCCCAAGAAATAAGAATGAATCAAGCTCTGGCTCAGGGGGGTTCATAAGCCTCCCGGATGTGGATAGCGCGAATATTCAAGGAATAGGAATCAAGTACTCGGGGTCCTACGGGACACAAGGGAGCCTGAAAAACCAAATAGAAAATATGGCTCACCGATGCCACTTTCATTAGTTATCCCATTACTACTCAGGTTAAGTTGTTTAGGTACCTCGTTATCCATCAGACACTCACATACCCTACACATGCTGTTCTACGACTCGCATGGCTCAAACAACTCCTGTAGTAATGGCTCATGGGATGGAAGAACAAGCTTCGGTGGGGTTTAAAAGTAAAGGCTATGCAATACTTGGGATTCAAGTTAATGCAATCGCGACTCAATGATGCAAGAATAAGATAGAGGCAATAGGTACTATATGTATGCAAGCATGTGGTAGTGCTTGCCTGGCAGCTCAGTTGAAGCGAGAGAAGGATCTGGGTAGTGCTCCTGGGTATCTTGATATATCCCCTGCTCAGCGTCTAACCGAAGAAGAACCAAACAAACAAGGGCCAACATAAATAAAGTGCGCAAGCATATGAATAAAATGCGACAAGCAAACAACCATGCCATGATGAATGATGCACAATTTACATGGCAATAAGGTAGCATGGCATGGGTGAGGTGTGAAATACAAGAATTAAGCCTTTCATTGAGTTTTGGTCATATTTTATACTCCAATAAGTTGCTGTAAACTTTATATTTATATGATGCATGCTGCAAAACAGAACAAGGAATGCATAAACAGAAAGGTCTCGTCGAGCTAAACATTTTAGACATATTATTTGTTAAATTTGGAGTTATAAAACAAAAGTTATTAATTAATTAAGATAAAAGGGCATTTTATTGTAATTTAAATCAACTTGAAATTTTAAGTGTTCAAAATATATTTTGAATGGCATATTTGAATTCCTCACATTTTTCTGATTTGAAAACATATATCATTTGTATTATTTGGATTTATATTTTAGAAGCTATATTAAAACAGATTTAAATTTGAATTTAAATTGATTGAAAAAGATTTAAATTCAAACAGACAGACAGAAATACTTTTTCTACCCAGGTTTAGTTAGCCACAGTCAAAGACAGGTGGGCCCCCTGCTGACTGGACGCCACAGCGCGCAGAAAAAAAATCTTACACCGTGAGCTAGTCCACCTCAGAGTGACAGGTGGGGCGAGCACTCGCTACCACTCATGGGCAGCAGCCGGTGACGCCAAGACGTGGGCGATCCAGGGGTACTGCGGGTTAAGGTTGAAAAAGCCTAGGGGGTGTTCTGCAAAACGAGCGCTGAGGCTGACGGTGGGGCAGGCTGGACCGCGGGTTTAGGAGTAAAAAGCTATAGGGGGTTTTCTGCAAAAACGGTGACGCGTACTGTTTCTCTTCTCTGAAACTGCTGACGACCGATCGGTGCGCGACAGCGGACGACGCGGCGCGCAGGGTTCGATCCGGGGACCTAGGGCTCATGTGAGGGCGGAGCCGCAGTGGCTTGGGGGTTCCGGTAGGGGAGGGCTGCACGGCTAGATAGGGTTCTGCGACGCTACGGCGAGGGTGCGAACGCGAGCGCGCCAGCACAGAGAGCGTTTGTCGGATTGTCCGCAGGCAGGCAACGGCAGCGCAGAGGAGCGTGTCTAGGAGGTTGCGTGGCTCACCGAGAGGTTGTTGGAGGCGGTGGTTCGGGCGGAGGGGTAGCGGATCGACGACGACGCAGAGACCGGCGAAGCTAGGGTTTCGCGTCGGAGCAGCCGGCTCTGGTGGCTCGGGTCCTTCTCTCCTCATTGGTGCATACAGGACGATGGGGAGGGCCTTGGTCTTCAAGGCACCAGGCCACGCCACCGGCTGGAAGAGGGGGATCGTGAGACCGACGGTGGCGCGTTAGGGTAGGTGGTGGCGATGGAGAAGAGAGGGAGGAGGGCAGCGCCTGGGTAGATCTGGGGAGGCAGACGAGAGAGAGGAGTGGAAAAGGAGAGAGGAGGGTGCCGTGGGGAGGTGGGTAAATGGAAAGGTGGCTGCCACCTTTTCTCCCCTCCTTCACGTGCTCGGGCTGTTCGGGTAGGGTAGATGGAGCAAGGTGAGGCCAGGGAGGCAGGTGGAGGCTCGGCTGGTGGGGCATGCAGGCAGAGAGAGAGCTAGAGGGAGAGAGGGTGCTCGGGTTGGAGCTAGGGTTGGGTAGGGGAGGCTCGGGTTAGGGTTTTAGTTTGGGTGGTAGCTAGGTGGGCCAGGGTGGCCAGGTGGGGCCAGCTAGGTAGAGAGAAGAGAGAGGCCGAGAGAGGGGGAGGTAGGTTTAGGGTTTTGCTTAGAGAGAGAGAGGCTAGGGTTAGATTAGATGGGGTGTGGTTTAGAGAGGGGGGTGAAGAGAGAGGAGTGGTATGGTAACTAGGGTTTGCTTTTGTCAAGATCAAGCCAAGCACATGCCAAGCTCCAACAAGATCAAGGCAAGAAAAGAGAGGGATGTGGTGATATGGTTTAAGCAAGATCAATAAGACCAAGCCAAAAGGAGGGAGAGAGAGATGAGAGATGAGATGGTTCACCCAAAAATCCAACTAAAACAAGGAGGACCAAAGATGGAGATGGTTGCATGGCCCATGCAAAAATAATTAATGCCATGTTTTAACCTTGTGAAACAAAATAATAAACATGGCATTATTCTTATGCATGTCCAAAAGTGGAATAAGCCAAGCAAAAGATTTTAGAAGAAAGCTCCAAGTGGAGTAGATGGAGATGAACACATCTGATTATCATTGGGAATTACTAGTGTGTATATTCCACTAGATGCTTACTATTCCCAAAAATATCCCCACATGAGCATAACTCCATAATAACCCATATGGAAGCTAGGAAAAGGGTTCCACTCACAAGGCATGCAAAGGTGGCCATGTGGCTCTCATATATCAATAATGTGAAAACAACATGATGCTAAGATGAGAGCATGTGGAAAAAAATTGGACCCATCCCAACCCACATGAGCTAGAGGTAAACTCAAATAAAGTGCAGAGCTCATATTTAGTTGGATGGTGGAATTATAAGGTGGTGAAAGAAAAGGTGGTGGAGTGGAATAAAAGATATGCCCCCAACTCAACTTGGGCATTAAACAATATATCAAGAACCAAATACAATATCAAGAGGCAAATACAATTAACAATGCATATGAGATAAGAACCAAACAAAAAGGGGTTTTATATGATGCTCAAATGCAAGGTGGCATGATGACATGAGCATGATATAATTATGATGCAACAATTATATGTTTGAAGTAGCCATTATATTACTAGACCAAGTAGCATTACAATTGTTAGACAATTGGGATGCTACAACTCTCCCCCACTAAACAGGAATCTCGCCCCGAGATTCTAGGAAGAAGAAGAAGACACAAAGAGGGACGGGTGTTCAGAACGAAGGTGACCCTCACGTTCCCAAGTTGATGAACAACAGAATGGTGCGACCACTACACCTTGCAAACTTGCTAGACTTGTTGCGAATCTTGCGTTTTGCTTGAGAAGCAAAGGGTTAGAAGAATTGAAGGATTGTCGTGAGACAAGAAGGATAGGATAGACCTAGCTCCGGTTTTCTCAAGAAACATGATACAAGAATATAACCACTTGTGACAGAAAGGAAAAGATGATGTATCATGGATAAAGAAAGACACACCATTAAGATTAAAGATTTACTGATACTAGAGATGATGAATCTTTGTCTCGCCGGAAGAAAGAGCTAGGTTGGAGAGGTTTCAACCACTATGACAATAGCATTGTATCTTCTCTCAGATTTGAGAAATGAAGTTCGGAAACAATATTGCCTTCAAACAATAGAGTCCCTTGATATCAACAGAAAGATTTAGTTAGACATCATCGGATTAGATTCTTCTTGCGCCGGTAAGGACGAAGGATCACGCAATTGAGGTGCGCGGATATAACTTCCAGAGAAGGATGTGAAACTAGATCATGGTGGAAACCCGAGAAGCAAAGAATATGGAGGATCTGGAGTGTGTTGTAGAGATACTTATTGCTTTCTTTAGCCTTGAGGCTAATGCAATAGATTTGCGGCTGATGGCATCAACCATAATTGGCTTTACCACAGAAAAAGAATTGATGAAACAAAGAGAGAGATAGCTTCCTTTCATCTTGTTTGGGGATATCGAGCATCGGTAGAAAGACGAGGATAGAAAAGAGTTTGCGTTTGTTTCCACCAGATAATTGAAGATTTTGCTCCATCTAGAATAGACAGACCACCAACAAGAGATTATTGATTACTTTCTTCGAGAGAGCACTCCGGAAAAACAAAGACGGAAGTAAAAGTATCGAGGCATAAAGGCCACTTCTAACTTCCGTGGAATGAGTGAAATCACATTAATTCACCAATTCAATGTACAAGAGTGAATGATAAGAGTAGTGGTATGGTAGCTACTCCATCCCGCACTCGAAGCATAATTCCGCACATGAATAAGAAAACCATGCAACCCAACTACTGAAACAGACTGAAGGTATTGACAATAACTCATGGAACTTCGTTAGAAAACAAGGATAGATGCAACGATTCACCGGATCCAAGATAGATATGGGTGATGATGTTGTCGTCATGTCGGAAGTACCAAGCCACCGGAAAGATATGAAGGAAGATTACGGAGAACAACTGCAAGATTCCACAGATAAAGAAAAAGATAACACCAACTTGAACAGAAGGATTACGAAAGATCTGAAAAGTCTTCATGGCCTCCGGTGGATTGAGCGTAGACGATAGAGCGAGAAGGTTTCAAGAGATACTTAACGAGATAGAGGTGAAAAGAACTCCATGTTGTTCTTGAAAAGATTGAGAAAGATTTAGCAATCTTGAGGAGAATCTTTAGCGGAACGACGACGATAACTTGTCAACAAGGAAAACTCCGGATTTGATTGAAGGTGGAGGATGGAATTAACAATGGACTTGCTAATTCCAGAATTGAAGCGATCTATTGAGCGTATGGCGGGTTTAGATAGGTGACTTCAAAAAGTCAGAATTCTTGCTTTGAGACTTTGCACATGCAAAGGCTTCACGGAGCTTGAGAGAAAGAGACACAGATGATCTTCCATGTCCTTCCATTGATATGGAATAGGCAAGCATATTATCAACATATACCACCATGGATTAACAAGATATTCCCAGAATATCAAGTTCAAAAGGCGAGAGAAACGAACAAATGCTCGAACACTTCCTGAGCTCAACGCTCTTAGAAAGATCCATATTAAGAGCACGGGTTCGCGTTGAAGAAGATGCACTGGAAGAATAGATTATCTGGTCCTTCGGAAGAAAAAGAGATGTCACCTGGTTCACATTGTCGATTGGATCACCGGTTACAAAGATAAAGAGATCTTGGATAAGAACCGATGATAGCTCATACCTCAAGCAAAGCTATCAGAGACGAAAAGACGCAATTCCCTCGTCTCAAAGAGAATTTTGCAGATATGGAGTTCAAAAAGATGTGCAGCATGATGGACAGATGATAGACCGCCGTAGTGCCTTGAGAAACTCCGTATTGCCAAAGATGCTTGAATCTGCATAGATATGATCACGGTGTACTCAAAATCACAGGAGATAACCGTCACCATTTGGAGGATAGTGTGATTGCATTTTCCATATTCCACTCATGATAAATGTCATATAGCTATGCCGAGAACCAAATTACAATCACCAGCATCGGATCGACACATGTTATGTAATTAGTCCAAGAGAATTGGAGATGAAATAAAACTCCAGGATTAAGCGCCGGTGACAAAAGAATGAGTTAGCATGGACATGCTGATAAAAGGGAGATAGATAATGTTTCACACACGACTGGAAAGGAGTGTGGAAACACAGATGTATCAAAGAAAAATTTTCCGCATTTTTCGGCATTAAAAATACCAATAGATGCGCAAAATCACTTATCAGATAGAGATTAGCAACTGATGGTTTCATAGAATGTGGAGTTGCTAGAAGGAAGGACACCCTTAAGAAGATGGCACCGGTTAACAAGGAGTCAGATAGATCGCGCCGGTTTTCAAAAGCACAAGATGGAATGTACCAACAGTTGATAACCAAAGACAGATTGTGATAACAAATGGATGCAACAGATAGACAAGGAATTACACACACACACACACACACTTTCTATGGTACTACGGAAACCCAGAACACGTGAATCCTAGTTTGAATTTTAAGAAGAGGATTGAAAACGTTACACTTCCTTACCAGAAAAGGGTGGTGGGTGGGTAAGAAGAAAAGTGGAAGCAGTCCTACTCTCGCGTTTTGTTTTTCCCTAGTATACATAACTACCAAAAATATTTGCTAGACTGACAACGACCATTTGGCTGAGACCTCAAGGGCGGGATGGCTCGATACCAATTGTAACTACCTCGTGAATTACGCTCCTAGTTACAAGCCCGATGAGCAGAAATGGTTGAAATAGTATGGGGCCCAAATGCCACTCACAGTAGACCTTCGGCCGTCCCAACCATTTCCAAACATCGGGACAAGAACGGGCGGCGTAATCGGCAGGCGAAGGGATCAACTACATACACAAATGAGTATGTATGCAAGCCACCATACAATGGTTCTCAGAGTCATTCCATCTAAAAGAAAGGAAATATTGCAACGCCATACGGCAAGATCCAAATATCCTAGATAGATATAATAGTTTAGGATATCTCCTCATACATCAAACATCAGAGTATCAAGCGGAAGCGGAAACAAGATCCGAGTACGGATAAGAAGCAAATCGGCATAAGATGCCCCATAAATAAACACATCCCGCCCACAGATCTCACGGATCCCCGTTCCCGAAATCTCTACACCGAATGATCGTTGCCCACATCGTCCGTCTCCTCCACCCAGTATCCATCTTGCGAGCTTACCTGTGCATCTGAATCAAACAATTTATCTTGTGAGACCCTAGGGGTACTCAACAAGTCTTTATGCCTCTAAAGGGGACACAACCTGGGGTGACGCAATTGCAGCAAAAGATAAACCCTAACAATTCTAGAGATACTCGCTAACCATCCGCCTAACCAGAGATAGACGGATGTCCGTGAATTAATAACAACAGTTTAATGGTAATGTCCACAGATCCATCCTCCTCCTCGCTTACCGACGAGGAAGCGGACGAACAACCCCCCATCCGTTGGCAGTTTTATTATCCATTCCATGAGAGTTGCACTATTTACTAGTCAGGTACTTAGTCAAATTAAAAGCGGTACTTTAGTTATGCTTGTCTATGATCGAGAAACTGTGCTCCAAGTCGTCCATAACATGACACGGCTTTCAGAAAGTTTTACCATAGGGTGCACAAATAGCAACACACACTGATCAACCTTGGAAAACCAAATCAAACCCAACGAGGATCACGACAAAGCGATCACAGGATTCAGAAATATTTCAGGGCCACCCCATTAAGCTACCAATGGCGAAGTTGGCCGACTCGAGACGGACTCAAGGTTTGCGCCAATGGCTGTAAACGACCGGGAACCCAAAATGTGACTGGGCTTGTCGACATGCAAAACACTCCGCTTTCCTAACAAGACAGTGTGCGACTCGCACAATTTAAATAAAGCAGAAAGCATGGCATAAGTACAGATAGTAAATAAAACCTCAAACTAGTTTGTGGCCCCAAGAAATAAGAATGAATCAAGCTCGCCTGGGGGTTCATAAGCCTCCGGATGTGGATAGCGAATATTCAAGGAACAGGAATCAAGTACCGGGTCCCACGGACACAAGGGAGCCTGAAAAACCAAATAGCAAATATGGCTCACCGATGCCACTTTCATTAGTTATCCCATTACTACTTAGGTTAAGTTGTTTAGGTACCTCGTTATCCATCAGACACTCACATACCCTACACATGTCGTTTCTACGACACGCATGGCTCAAACAACTCCTGTAGTAATGGCTCATGGGATGGAGGAACAAGCTTTGGTGGGGTTTAAAAGTAAAGGCTATGCAATACTTGGGATTCAAGTTAATGCAATCGCGACTCAATGATGCAAGAATAAGATAGAGGCAATAGGTACTATATGTATGCAAGCATGTGGTAGTGCTTGCCTGGCAGCTCAGTTGAAGCGAGAGAAGGATCTGGGTAGTGCTCCTGGGTATCTTGATATATCCCCTGCTCAGCGTCTAACCGAAGAAGAACCAAACAAACAAGGGCCAACATAAATAAAGTGCGCAAGCATATGAATAAAATGCGACAAGCAAACAACCATGCCATGATGAATGATGCACAATTTACATGGCAATAAGGTAGCATGGCATGGGTGAGGTGTGAAATACAAGAATTAAGCCTTTCATTGAGTTTTGGTCATATTTTATACTCCAATAAGTTGCTGTAAACTTTATATTTATATGATGCATGCTGCAAAACAGAACAAGGAATGCATAAACAGAAAGGTCTCGTCAAGCTAATCATTTTAGACATATCATTTGTTAAATTTGGAGTTATAAAACAAAAGATATTAATTAATTAAGGAAAAGGGTATTTTATTGTAATTTAAATAAACTTGGAATTTTAAATGTTCAAATATACTTTGGATGGCATATTTGAAATCCTCACATTTTTCTGATTTGAAAACATATATTATTTGTATCATTTGGATTAATATTTGAAAAGTTATTTGAAAACAGAATTTAAATTTGAATTTGAATTAATTTGAAAAAGGTTTGAATTTAAACAGATAAACACAGAGACTTTTTGTACTCAGTCTAATATAGCCACAGACACTGTCCAGTGGGTCCAGCACTGACTCAACAACACACGCGCGCAGAAAACGTTTTACACCGCGGCCTTCTCTAGCCTAAGCGAATGACAAGCGGGCCCGACAGTAACTTCGGCCCCACGTGACAGTGAAGCCCAGGGTGGACCACGTGGCGTTGTTAGGGGAGCGCGGGTTGATGAAACCAAAAGGCTAGGGGGGTTACGCAAAACGGCCGCAGCGGCTGGTAGGTGGGTCCTAAGAAGCGCGGGTTGATGAACAAAAAGCTGCGGGGTTTCAAAACGCCATACCAGTCTTATCCTCTTCTCTGTCTCGATCGACAGATCGGTGCACGGCGCGGACGCGACGCGAGGATTCGAACGCGGGATCTAGGGCTCACGTGCGGGGGCGGAGCCACTGCGCTGGCCTGGGCTTGGTGTTAGGGAGGGTCGGCGCGGCCTAGATAGGGTTTCTGCGACCTGGGAGCGAGCAGTAACGAACGCGACGCCGGCACACAGAGGCCGTTCAACGATTTGACCGGCGAGCACAGGCGACGGCAGCGGGGCGGACCGTGTCTAGGGGGTACAGGGACTCACCGAGAGTGTGTCGGCGTGGACGGATCGAGCAGAGGAGCAGTGGATCGGCGTCGAGGCAGACGTACTGGCGGCTAGGGTTTGCGCGCGGGCGCTGGTTCAGTGGCTCGGTCCGTCTCCTCCTCGCCGGCTCGGGTGAAGCAGGAGGAGCTTCTGGTACTCCTCGACCACTCCACGGATCGCCTGCGTCTGGATCGACGGGAGTGCGGTGGAGGCCGGTGGTGTAGCCGGCGATGGTATGGCGGTGGTGAGGAGGGAGAGGAGAGGCCCCTGGGTGGATCTGGGATGGTGGCGAGGCAGAGAGGTGTCGTGGTGGTAGATAGGGACGGAGAGGGAGGTGGTACCGTGGGGTAGATGGGAAAAGGTGGCTCGGTGCCACCTTTCCTCCTCCTTGCTCACGTGCACGGCAGGGCCAGACCAGGGCAGGAGCATGGGGGCTTACAGGTGGGCCCAGGGGCGAGGCCAAGGAGGCAGGGGCAGGTTCGGGCTGGGGGGCCCTAGGGCAGAGAGAGAGAGCTAGGGAGAGAGAGGTGAGGCTCGGGTTGGGGGGGGTGGTAGCCTCGGGCTAGGGTTGGTGTTAGGGTTGGGGGTAGCTAGGTGGGGTTTGGATGGTCAGGTGGAGCCAGCTAGGTAGGGAGAAGGGGCCGAAAAAGAGGGGGAGGTGGTAGCTTAGGGTTTAGAGAGAGAGAGGAAAGGTGAGGTGGTGGCAAACCTTTGCCAAGCTCAAGCATGAACAAGATCAAACCAAGCTAGGCCAAAAGAGAGAAGAGAAGGGAAGGTGGTGATGGTAAGGTTGGGTATGGTGATGAGGTTTAGGCAAGGTCAATATAGATCAAGCCCAAAGAGAAGGAGAGAGAGATCTAGAGATGATCCAACCAAAACCAAAAGATCCAAATACTAGAAAAAGGTGGCACTTGCATGGCCCATGCAAAACATTTATTGCCATGTTGCTTATTGTGAAAACAATATTATCACATGGCATTATTATTATGCATTCCCCAAAAAAAATGTGGAGTAAGGCCTAAGCAAAAGAATTAAAAAGGATGCCCCATGTGGAGTAGTTGGAGATGGCCATGTTTGAAATAAAATGGGACATGCTAGTGTGTATGTTCCACTAGATGATCAATAGTCCCAAACTATTCCAACATGAGCATAATTCCATGATAAACCATATGGAAGCTAGGAGAAAAGGTCCCACTCATAAGGCATGCAAAGGTGGCCATGTGGCTCTCATATATCAATACTGTGAAAACAACATGATGCTAAGATGAGAGCATGTGGAAAAAGAATTGGATCCATCCCAACCCACATGAGCTAGAGGTAAAACCCAAATAAGGTGCAAGGCTCATATTTAGTTGGGTGGTGGAATTATAAGGTGGTGAAAAGAAAGGGTGGTGAAGTTGAATAAAAGATATGCCCCCAACTCAACTTGGGCATTAAACAATATATCAATACCCAAATACAATATCAAGAGGCAAATACAATTAATAATGCATATGAGATAAGAACCAAATGGGCAAGGGTTTTATATGATGCTCAAATGCAAGGAGGCATCATGACATGAGCATGATATAATGATGATGCAACAATTATATATTTGAAGTAGCCATTATATTACTAGACCAAGTAGCATTACAATTGTTAGACAATTGGGATGCTACAACTCTCCCCCACTAAACAGGAATCTCGCCCCGAGATTCTAGGATGAAGAAGACACAAAGAGGGTAGGATACTTAGCACGGAGATCATCTTCACGTTCCCAAGTGGCTTCATCAACGGAATGGTGCGACCACTGCACCTTGCAGAACTTGATGGACTTGTTGCGAGTCCTTCTTTCTGCGACTTCAAGGATTTTTGTGGGGTGTTCTTGATAAGACAGGTCTTCTTGGAGATTGATAAGCTCATGATCCATGGTCCTGCCGGGATCCTTGAAGCACTTCTTGAGCTGAGAGATGTGGAAAACATCATGGACCTTGAGTTTTTCCGGGAGCTCAAGGGCATAAGCAACTTCTCCTCTTCTTCCACGAATTTTGAAAGGACCGATGTATCTAGGAGCCAGCTTTCCTTTGATACCAAAACGGTGCGTGCCTCTCATGGGAGTGACACGAAGGTAAACGAGATCACCAGGGACATACTCCATGTCCGTGTGCTTCCTGTCATAATTGCTCTTCTGGCGACTTTGAGCAATCCTCAGATTTTCAAGAATGATGTGAACCTTCTCCTCCGCTTGAGTCACAATGTCAGGGCCAAAGAGTATTCTTTCACCTGCACCCGACCAACCAATCGGAGTTCTGCATTTGCGACCATAGAGAGCCTCAAATGGTGCCATCTTTAGACTTTTCTGGAAGCTGTTGTTGTAAGAGAACTCAGCATAAGGAAGACATTCTTCCCACTTCATGCCAAAAGAGATGACGCAAGCACGAAGCATATCCTCCAGAATCTGATTGATCCTTTCAACTTGCCCTTGCGACTGAGGGTGGTAAGCTGTGCTGAAGTTCAACTTTGTTCCCAAAGCATTTTGGAAACTCTCCCAGAACTTGGAGGTGAAGATGCTTCCACGGTCTGAACTGATCTCGAGAGGAACCCCATACAGAGAGACAATTCTGTTGATATAGAGCTCAGCCAACTGAATTGCAGAAATGGTTTCCTTGACGGGGAAGAAGTGGGCCACTTTAGAAAGCCTGTCAATGACAACAAAGATTGCATTGTTGCCCTTCTGCGACCTCGGGAAACCAGTGATGAAGTCCATCTCTACTTTCTCCCATTTCCATTCCGGGGGTTTCAATGGCTGTAGAAGACCGGAAGGTTTCTGATGAACAGCTTTCACTCTGCGGCAGACATCACACTCCGAGACATACTTGGCACAATATCGTTTCAAACCAGGCCACCAGTATTGTGTTTTCAAGTCCATGTACATCTTTGTGCTGCCAGGGTGGATAGAAAGAACAGAATCATGCGCCTTCTTGAGAACTTGCTCTCTCAAACCCGGGTAGTTCGGAACAAACATCTGGTGTTCAAAGAAGAGCGTGCCTTGATCATCGACGTGGAAGGACTCATACTTTGGAAGCTGAATCCTGGAGATGATCTTTCTTGTGTACAGATCACCAAGCTGAGAAGAGCGAACCTTTTCTTCCAAGAGAGGTGTTGCTAGAAGGTTCAGGAGATACCCTTGTTCCACAATTTCCAGGTTGAGCTGACGGAATTCCTCGCACAAGAGAGGCTGTTGTTCTTCCATCATGAGGTTGTTGACATAAGCTTTGCGGCTGAGAGCATCTGCCATAACATTAGCTTTGCCCGGAGTGTAGTTGATGGTCAAATCGAAGTCATTGATTGCTTCAATCCATCTCCTTTGCCTAAGGTTGAGATCAGGCTGAGTAAAGATATACTTCAGACTCTTGTGATCAGAAAATATCTCACAACGGTTGCCAAGCAAGTAGTGCCTCCATACTTTCAAAGAAAAGACGACTGCTGTGAGCTCGAGGTCATGTGTAGGATAGTTGATCTCATGCGTCTTCAACTGGCGAGAGGCATAAGCAACAACTTGTTTTTCTTGCATGAGGACCGCACCCAATCCATGCAAAGAGGCGCCAGAAGATCTGGAACGGCTTGGATGTATCCGGAGGAACCAAGACTGGTGGAAGTGAGCTTCTTTGAGTGTCTCAAAGCTTGCTTGACATGCAGAGTCCAAAGGTATTTCTTGCCTTTCTTGAGGAGATCGTAAGAGGCTTCGCTATCTTCGAAAAGTTCGAACGGTTGACGGCAATAACTAGCCAAACCAAGGAAACTCCGCACTTCTTTGACATTAACAGGAGGAAGCCATTCAACAATTGTCTTCACAGTTTCCGGATTGACTGCAATGCCCTTGGCAGAGATGACATGACCAAGATAGGTTACTTGAGGCAGCCAAAACTCACACTTGGAGAACTTTGCATACAAGCGGTTCTCACGAAGCTTGCTTAGGACACACCGAAGGTGTTCTTCATGCTCTTCTTGTGACTTAGAATAGACTAAGATGTCATCCAGATAGACCACAACGAACTTATCAAGATACTCCATGAAAACCGAGTTCATGAGCCTCGAGAAGGTGGCAGGTGCGTTGGTGAGACCGAAAGACATAACCGTGTACTCATACAGGCCATAACGGGTGGTGAAAGCTGTCTTAGGAACATCCTCCTTGCGAATCTTGATTTGGTGATAACCACTTCTCAAGTCCAGCTTAGAGAAAACCACAGCTCCAGCTAGCTGATCAAAGAGATCATTAATCCACGGAAGGGGATATTTATTCTTGATGGTTTTAGCATTGAGAGCCCGATAGTCAACACAAAGTCTATCACCCGATCTCGCTTCTTCACAAAGAGAGTTGGGCTACCCCAAGAAGAAGTACTGCTGAATAAAACCCAACTTCTCTTGTTCATCAAGTCGACGCTTGAGTTCAGCCAACTCAGCAGACCCATTTTATAAGGCCGCTTGGAGATAGGAGCGGTACCAGTTCAAGCTCAATAACAAACTCAACCTCACGATCCGGAGGCATACAGCAACTCTTCAGAAAGACATCCGGGAACTCACAGACCACCGGAACACTCTGAATAGCTTCCAGCATCAACATTGAGCCAAAGAGAAAAGCTGGATAGCAGGAGTCGACTTGGAGAATAGACTATATGGCCTTGTGAATCTTGAGAGAAACCGAGCGTTCAGCATAATCACAGCTGCATTTGCTGTCAACCAATCCATGCCCAGGATGACATCAATGTCGAATTGCCTGCAACAATCAGGGAAGCCGAGAACGAAGAGCCACCAATCTCAATTTGATTGCCATGGCTGATTTTAGAAGCTGCCATTGTTGCTCCAGGAGAAAGGACCATTAACCGCTTGAGGAGAGGACCCATAGCTAACTCATTCTCATTTGCAAACTTGTGAGACACAAAAGAATGCGATGCACCAGAATCAAACAAAACTCGTGCAGGGAATGAGTTAACGGGAAGCATACCCATCACAACTCCAGGTGCATGCTCAGCTTGAGCCGTTGACCACAGTTGGCACGAAAGCAGTGAGACCCGGGCTTGGTGTTGATGTTGAGAGCCCGAGGTGGTGGTGCACGAACCAAAGGAGAGCTTGCCGCAGATCTTGGAGGTGGTGGAGGAAGAGCCTTGTTCTTCATCGGACAGTTCCAGCTTTGATGCCCAGTGTCTCCACAAGTGTAACAAGCACCAGTGGACGGGAGCAACGAGCAGGACTCCGCCAGCGCTCGGTAGTGGTGGTTGTAGCCCCGGAGCAGCAAAGGAGGAAGTTTGGTGGCCTTGCCGCGTAGCTTGAAGGTCTTGGTGGAGCCGGGAGCGACGGTGGGGTGTTAGGAACCCAAACACGACGCTTAGAAGGAGCTGACATAGCTGAAGAGCTTGCTGCATCACGGCTGTGTTTCTTTGACTCCTCGAACACTTGCCTACTTGCTTCTTCCTGCAGAGCTGTATGCTGAAGTTCCAGAAAAGACGCCGGCCTTGCATGTGTGATTGCATATTTAATCGATGCATTGAGCCCTTGCCTGAACCTCTTTTGCTTCTTCTTGTCATCGAGAGATCTCATAGCCAACATAACGAGAAAGTTACATGAAGTTCTGATGTAGGTATTGACATTATCATTGCCACGCTTGAGGTTGAGAAACACTTCCTTCATCCTCTCCATGACAATTTCGACAACATCTTGCTCTTTGAAAGCTCAAGTGAAATGTTCCCAATAAGGCTGAAAACCAGTTTGCCTTCAGGTAATTCTCCCACCAGAGAGCTGCATCTCCCTTCAGAAGGTGAGTAGCACACTTTACCCATTCTTGCTCAGGAACATCAGCAGTCATCAGCAACCTTGACATCTCACGCAACCAATCATCAGCATCAAGTGGTTGATCAGAAACATCAAACTGACGAGGGTTGAACTTCAGGAAGCTCTTGATGTCTCCTCGCTTGGGAGGTGGAGGTAGCGGCACAAACTCGTTCCTCCTGACACTTTCCTCAAAGCGCTGCTGGTTCTGCTGCATTGCTGCCAAGGCATTGGCGATGCTTGACAATGCTGCCCCCAGTTCAGGTTGTATGTCCTCCTCAGAACGGCGTGGTGGTGCCATCCTGTGATTGATATAACACACAAGTCAGTACTATAATGGAGAATAATAATAATCCACAATAGTACCAAAATGGAATTAACCAAGATTAAAGGATACAATTTACTAAGATGATATTAAAATATCAACGAAGTTCAAAGCACCTAGAAGATATTAAGCATATCGCACACGACTGAAAAGGAGTGTGGTACACAAATATATCAAAGAAAAATTTTCCACAAATTTCGGCATTAAAATACCAATAGATGCGCAAAATCACTTAACGAATCAAGATTAGTGACTCTACCAATTCAATATACAAGAGCGAATGATAAGAGTAGTGGTATGGTCGCGACTCCATCCCGCACTCAAATCATTACTCCGCACATGAATAAGTAAAACACATATCTCAACACCTTCTTCTCACGATAACCTAAAGATTAGCGACTACGGAAACGAACAACCCAAAGAAGATAACGTCGGATAGCAAAGAGTAAGACAGATCGCGTTGGTATACAACGAATCAGATAGATCGCGTCGGTTTGCAAAAACCTGTCGGTATGGAATGTATCAACAGTTGATAACCAAAAGGCCGATAAAGATAACAACTTGGATGCAACAGATAGACAAGGGATTACACACACACACTCACACACACAGATACACAACCTATGGTACTACGGAAACCCAGAACACGTGAATCCTAGTTTGAATTTTAAGAAGAGGATTGAAAACGTTACACTTCCTTACCAGAAAAGGGTGGTGGGTGGGTAAGAAGAAAAGTGGAAGCAGTCCTACTCTCGCGTTTTGTTTTTCCCTAGTATACATAACTACCAAAATATTTGCTAGACAGACAACAACCATTTGGCTGAGACCCTGAAGGTCGGGATGGCTCTGATACCAATTGTAACTACCTCGGTGAATTACGCTCCTAGTTACAAGCCTGGATGAACTGAAATGGTTGAAATAGTACGGTGGGGCCCAAATGCCACTCACGGGTAGACCTTTCGGCCGTCCCAACTATTTCCAAACATCGGGACAAGAACGGGCGGCGTAATCGGCAGGCGAAGGGATCAACTACATACACAAATGAGTATGTATGCAAGCCACCATACAACAGTACATCAGAGCCATTCCATCTAAAAAGAAAGGAAATATAGCAACGCCATACGGCAAGATCCAAATATCCTAGATAGATATAATAGTTTAGGATATCTCCTCATACATCAAACATCAGAGTATCAGGCGGAAGCGGAAGACAAAATCCGAGTACGGATAAGAAGCAAATTGGCATAAGATGCCCCATAAATAAGCAGATCCCGCCCGCAGATCTCACGGATCCCCGTTCCCGGAATCTCTACACCGAATGATCGTTGCCCACATCGTCCGTCTCTTCCACCCAGTATCCATCTTGCGAGTGTACCTGTTCATCTGAACCAATAATTTATCGTGTGAGACCCTAGGGGTACTCAGCAAGTCTTTATGCCTCTAAAGGGGACACAACCTGGGGTGACGCAATTGCAGCAAAAGATAAACCCTAACAGTTCTATAGATACTTGCTAACCATCCGCCCAACCAGAGATAGACGGATGTCCGTGAATTAATAACAGAAGTTATAACAATAATAACGGTAATCTTAACAGATCCATCCTCCTCCTCACTTACTGACGAGGAAGCGGACGAACAACCCCCATCCGTTGGCAGTTTTATTATCCATTCCGTGAGTGTGGCACTATTTACTATTCAGGTACCTAGTCTAGTCAAATTAAAAGCGGTACTTTAGTGAGGCTTGTCTATGATCGAGAAACTGTGCTCCAAGTCGTCCATAACCGCGGACACGGCTTTCAGAAAGTTTTACCCTGCAGGGGTGCACAAATAGCAACACACACTCGATATGCCTCGGAAAAACCAAATCAAAACCCAACGAGGCAGTCACGACAAAGCGATCACAGGATTCATAAATATTTCAGGGGGCCACCCCATTGAGCTATCCGCAACGAAGTTAGCTGACTCCGAGACGGCCTCAAGGTTTGCGTCAATGGCCGTGAACGACTGGGAACCCGAAAATGTGACTGGGCTTGTCGACACCGCGAAAACACTCCGCTTTCCTAAACAGTACAGTGTGCTCCTCGCACAATCTTAAATAAAGCAGTAAAGCATGGCATAAGTACAGGATAGTAAATAAAACCTCGGGGTCCTACGGGACACAAGTGAGCCTGAAAAACCAAAATGGCGAATATGGCTCACCGATGCCACTTTCATTAGTTATCCCATTACTACTCAGGTTAAGTTGTTTAGGTACCTCGTTATTCCTCAGACACTCACAAACCCTACACATGCTGTTCTACGACTCGCATGGCTCAAACAACTCCTGTAGTACTGGCTCATGGGATGGAGGAACAAGCTTCGGTGGGGTTTAAAAGTAAAGGCTATGCAATACTTGGGATTCAGATTAATGCAAACGCGACTCAATGATGCAAGAATAAGATAGAGGCAAATAGGTACTATATGTATGCAAGCATGCGGTAGTGCTTGCCTGGCAGCTCAGTTGAAGCGAGAGAAGGATCTGGGTAGTGCTCCTGGTTCTCTTGATATATCCCCTGCTCAGCGTCTATTCGAGAAAGAACCAAACAAACAAGGGCCAACATAAATAAAGTGCGCAAGCATATGAATAAAAATGCGACTAGCAAACAATCATGCCATGATGAATGATGCACAATTTGCATGACAATACAGTAGCATGGCATGGGTGAGGTGTGGAATACAAGAATAAATCATTTTATTGAGTTTTAGCCCCATTTTAATCTCATATTAGTTGCTGTATACTTTATATTTATATGATGCACGCTTCAATTCAAACCATGGAATGCATAAACAGAAAGGTCTCGTCGAGCTAATCATTTTAGACATATCATTTGTTAAATTTGGAGTTATAAAACAAAAGATATTAATTAATTAAGGAAAAGGGTATTTTATTGTAATTTAAATAAACTTGGAATTTTATATGTTCAAATATACTTTGGATGGCATATTTGAAATCCTCACATTTTTCTGATTTGAAAACATATATTATTTGTATCATTTGGATTAATATTTGAAAAGTTATTTGAAAACAGAATTTAAATTTGAATTTGAATTAATTTGAAAAGGTTTGAATTTAAACAGATAAACACAGAGACTTTTTGTACTCAGTCTAATCTAGCCACAGACATTGTCCAGTGGGTCCAGCGCTGACTCAGCAACACACGCGCGCAGAAAACGTTTCACACCGCTGCCTTCTCTAGCCTAAGCGAATGATAAGCGGGCCCGACAAGAACCCATTTACGTGGCGGTGAAGCCTGTGGTGGACCACGTGGCGTTGTTAGGGGAGCGCGGGTTGATGAAACCAAAAGGCTGGGGGGATTTACGCAAAACGGCCGCAGCGGCTGGCAGGTGGGTCCTAAGAAGCGCGGGTTGATGAACAAAAAGCGGTTCTGGTGGCTCCGGTTTGCGTCGGTGCGGCGCTGGTTCTGGTGGCTCCGGTCCATCTCCTCCTCGTCGCCGGGCTCAGGGTGAAGCAGAGGAGCCTCCTGGTACTCCTCGACCACTCCACGGACTGCCTGCGCATCTGGATCGACGGGGTGCGGTGGAGGCCGACGGTGGTGTAGCCGGCGATGGTATGGCGGTGGTGAGGGACGGCAGGGAGAGGGGAGTGTCCTGGGGTGGATCTGGGATGGTGCAGCGAGGCAGAGAGGTGCCGTGTGTGGTGGTAGATAGGGACGGAGAGGGAGGTGGTGGCTGCATGGGGTAGATGGGAAAAGGTGGCTCGGTGCCACCTTTCCTCCTCCTTGCTCACGTGCACGGCAGGGCCAGACCAGGGCAGGAGCATGGGGGCTTACAGGTGGGCCCAGGGGCGAGGCCAAGGAGGCAGGGGCAGGTTCGGGCTGGGGGGGCCTAGGGCAGAGAGAGAGCTAGGGAGAGAGAGGTGAGGCTCGGGTTGGGGGGTGGGTGGTAGCCTCGGGCTAGGGTTGGTGTTAGGGTTGGGGGTAGCTAGGTGGGGTTTGGATGGTCAGGTGGAGCCAGCTAGGTAGGGAGAAGGGGCCGAAAAAGAGGGGGAGGTGGTAGCTTAGGGTTTAGAGAGAGAGGAAAGGTGAGGTGGTGGCAAACCTTTGCCAAGCTCAAGCATGAACAAGATCAAACCAAGCTAGGCCAAAAGAGAGAAGAGAAGGGAAGGTGGTGATGGTAAGGTTGGGTATGGTGATGAGGTTTAGGCAAGGTCAATATAGATCAAGCCCAAAGAGAAGGAGAGAGAGAGAGATCTAGAGATGATCCAACCAAAACCAAAAGATCCAAATACTAGAAAAAGGTGGCACTTGCATGGCCCATGCAAAACATTTATTGCCATGTTGCTTATTGTGAAAACAATATTATCACATGGCATTATTATTATGCATTCCCCAAAAAAAAATGTGGAGTAAGGCCTAAGCAAAAGAATTAAAAAGGATGCCCCATGTGGAGTAGTTGGAGATGGCCATGTTTGAAATAAAATGGGACATGCTAGTGTGTATGTTCCACTAGATGATCAATAGTCCCAAACTATTCCAACATGAGCATAATTCCATGATAAACCATATGGAAGCTAGGAGAAAAGGTCCCACTCATAAGGCATGCAAAGGTGGCCATGTGGCTCTCATATATCAATACTGTGAAAACAACATGATGCTAAGATGAGAGCATGTGGAAAAAGAATTGGATCCATCCCAACCCACATGAGCTAGAGGTAAAACCCAAATAAGGTGCAAGGCTCATATTTAGTTGGGTGGTGGAATTATAAGGTGGTAAAAAGAAAGGGTGGTGAAGTTGAATAAAAGATATGCCCCCAACTCAACTTGGGCATTAAACAATATATCAATACCCAAATACAATATCAAGAGGCAAATACAATTAATAATGCATATGAGATAAGAACCAAATGGGCAAGGGTTTTATATGATGCTCAAATGCAAGGAGGCATGATGACATGAGCATGATATAATGATGATGCAACAATTATATATTTGAAGTAGCCATTATATTACTAGACCAAGTAGCATTACAATTGTTAGACAATTGGGATGCTACAAGATGTTCCATGACTTCTGGCATATTTTCTTCTTTCTTTTTATCCTGTACTGCTTTGACCTGTTCATATTCAAGAATATGCTTTCGTGCAGTGTTAGGAAAGGGCATTTCATTTATTGGTTCTAAGGAGGACAATGTTGCTTTATCTTCTCTTTTCTTCTCAGGTTCGGGTGGTGGATCATACTTGACCGGTCCCTCTTTTGGAGCTTTAATATGTTCTATAAAAGCTTTAACAACTTGCAACACAAGATCTGAATCCAAGTAAAGTTCTTTAGTTAATTCTTTAACATGGCCTTTTTTATTATAGTCATGAATACAATCATGTTCTATTTCTACGCCTTCTTCACTTCCTAGACCAAAATTCCATGAAACTCTATGATCACGAATTCTATTAAGTAAAGCTCAAGCTTTAGGTATAGGAAAATCCATAAAGGCTCCTTCCGCAAAATAGTCTAGTTCAATTTTATTAGATTCAATTAAACCGCCATAAAAGGTATGCAATAAATACCATTCAGGTAAATCATGATGCGGACATAGACGCAGTAAATCTTTAAATCTGATATAAGCTCTTACTAGTACTTCATTAAAACGATTTTTCCAAGTCATTATACGACGCCTGATTCCAAAAGATTTTGACAATGGATAATATTTTGCTAGAAATTCACATGCTAGATTATCCCAAGTAGTAGTGGCTTCAGGTGGTAGGGATCTATACCATGAGAGAGCTGTACTAGTCAAAGTCTGACTAAAAAATTTAACCCTTACCTCATCGGCGGTATATCCCGTCAATAGAAAAGTGCCGCATACATCTTTGAAACCTGCAATATGCTCATATGGATCTGGATCTTCTTCATCTCTAGTAAATTTCTTCGTATGTAGAATACTAAGTAGTCGAGAATTTATTTCAAACCCCCTTGTCTTCTCATTGGAGCTGTCTCTTTTATAAATATCATAGGGATTCCCAAAGTAGTTGAGTGGGTTAGCACTAGTCATATGCTCGAACTCCATCATGTTGGTGGGAACCTGTAACTCAAAACAAAATTTAGCAAGAAAAAAATAAATAAGCAAAAACTAAAAGACCTACATCGCTTAGCTCCACACCAACGGTGCCAGAAAATAGCTTGATGACTGCAAGTGCACAGATCGTTTGTAGCTAGTTTCGAAATAAAGGTATCAATCCCACAGGGAGCAGGAGTCTGAAGTCTAATAACTCTTGAAATAAATATTATGATAGAAATGCTAGATTAAGTTCTAAGTAACAAGATAAAATGCGAGTATTGTGTAAAAAGATGTTTTGGGGATTTAGGTATAAGATCAATAATAAAGTAAAGCAAAATAACTTAATACAGAAAGTAAGTATCGCGTATGTAAGAAAGATTGGAACTGCAGTAGAGAAAAAGCATTCTTAGGGAGTAACGGATACACCACTTATATTATAAGGATCTAAGATAAAGATTATCATCATGAACATTCTCAACTATGTATGTGTGGGAGGAACTCCGTATTTGGACAATTAGGCAACAACCGCTGCTCACATCATCCTCATAACCACAGCAGTCAGCAATCGACATCAATCGAGTTATTGCACTATTAAGGGACATAATCCCACAGGATGTATCCCATGGAATGGATAGTGTTCTATGAGTTTCCTCGGTTTCCCAAGTTGATACGTAAGGGGTGTCAACAGCTTTGTAGTCATTGTAAGTGCTAGCACACCTCCGTCTACCAACTAGTAGTTCCCTCCATCAAGTCCCCACGAGAGGCAAATATTGAGAGGTCGACTTCTCTCAACATCAAGATATAGAAAATCTAACACATGGTCATAGCAATGAATATCATCATAGACTTTATTTTATTTCAATCTCATACTATGGTTTCTCCATCTCCCCAATAACTAAAGATCTACTCAGACATAGAGGCAATCAACATCATGGTAATAGTAATGGAAACAATCATAGATGAATAGTACTTGTATAAATCCATAACGAGTACGGGAATTACAACAAGATCTAGACAAGATGTAGATGGGATGGATGGAGATGGAGATGGTGGTGATGCAGCGGTGGTTGATGAAGATCGATGTCTTAGCCTCCCGGATCTGCGCAGGGCAAAGATGGATCCTTGTGGATGAGTTCCCCCTAGATGCCTTCCAGAGGTGAGGTTTCTATGATTTCTAGGTGTTCTGTATGTCTTCTCCTCGAACCAATTGCAGGGGTGAAACTACTTGATGAGGCGGAGGCAGCGCCAACTATACGGCCGGAGCTATACAGCCAGAAAATTTGCTCTGGTTGTATAGTTGGTCGTTGGACCTTCTGCCTCCCTTGTTCGCTTCTGTTTTTCTTCTGGTATTATTAATATTTCCCAAATAAGCGTTTTGTGTTGTTTTTGACTCCTTTTCTCCATAGTACAACTGCTCCATGAATTGTATCCATTGGATCTATCATTTGTCCTAATCCTGGTGAAAACAGACATAAAATGTGCGCACGAGTGCTGTAAAATATCAAGATCCTACATCTACAATGCAAAATAATAATGTAAAACATGATGAAAATATGCACTCATCACGAACCCGGCAAAGCACGCGCCCCGGATAACCCCCTTTCCCCTCACTTTTTTCCGTAGCTCTACCTGAAGCATGGGATCCACCTATCATCCCCGACCTGCCCCCTCTAGCGAATCGACAAATTCTAGGAAAAGAACGATCCGTTTTGGCCGATTCTTGACCCCTCGTCCATGTTTTTTCCACCTATATAATCCCCCACTCCCCCTCTTTTCTTTTCTTTTGAAGAATACCCAAAAGTTGAGCAGCCCATCTTGTTTCCAATCTCTTCGCCACCGCCATTCCAGTACCTTTAGCAGGTTGAGTTCCCATCAATACCTTGCTCCCATGTCTTGTTTTATTCCAGGATTACTACCACCACTATCGCATCGTCCCGTCTGCTTTCCCCCCTCTACAGCACCCCAAAGCATCGGGGGTTGCTCTTCTAAGTTCCACCGGAGCCACGCCTCTCTAGCCACTATGCGTCATCACTCGAGGAAGCGAAGGATGACAATGAAGTGACGAGGGAGACCAAGAGGAGGAGGGGAATGTCGTCGTCACATCCACCATCGCCGAACACCACAGGAGCCGCTTCCACCATCAAGACCGACTTCCACCGCCAATGTCACTGCCCACCCATCACTAGTAACCACCTCCATCACTATCATCCTTCAGATCTGATATGATCGACATAGATTAGATGTCAACAATGAAACGGTACCGTCAATTCAGGCGCTGTCGCTTGGCATCCTTGTAAGTGAGCCACTCTAGGCCTCCTCCCTGTTGGCAGCCCAATCAGCCCTGACTGGGTATAGCCTTTATATTGAGTTTAAAATTCCAAAAAATATGTAGAATTGTAGATTCATATAAATCGATTATAGACCAAAAATTAGCATATAATATACCGTTGGAAAGCTAATTTTTGCCTAGAACACTATTCCATGATTAGATCTAACTTTTTGAGTACAATTTTTATGTGTTTAATTAATTGATTTAATAGAATTTTTTGTTGTATTTTAATTATACAAAAATAAGTATATATTCAAAAAATATAAATAATATATCAATGGATTCATAATTTTGTGTAAAATTATAATCCATGGTTAGATCTGAATTTTGTCATAGTTTTATTTTTAAGTAATTTAAACTTGCTTTGGTAATTAAATCATAGAAAATGATTTGTAAGTCCTTCTTAGTTGATTCCAATTGTTGCTGGCTCTATTAAATTATACATATCCAGTGGAATTTATATATAAAAATTATCTGACAATTATACCTGAATTTGAATTTGATCTCGTAAAACCCTAATAATTGCAATATATATTTATTAATATATGTTTTGTTGTATTAAAATATCTTCTACATGCATCATATGACATAATATTATCCAACAAACTAATTTACATTATGGTAGCATAATAACTTGGTGCATGCATGCATATGTTGTTTGTAGCAATGTTTTGATTAGATTTATTAAGTTGTTTTTGCGTTAGATTGCCCGGAGTGTGCATTTGCTTCAAAGGAATACAACCACTACGATTAACACTACCATAAGGCAAGTTACACCTTTGCTCATATTTTGTCCCAGTTTTGCTACTATGCATATTTTGATCTTCAAAAAGTATGCATGTGTACGATGTTGTTAGTAGAAGTACTTAGAAATATTTTACAAGTGCGATGTTGTTTTATAGTATGCCATGAGTAGATATATACTTGATTCTTTCCCCTCCTAATAGGTTCTCCCTGAATTTTTCTAAGTATTATGCTTGTGCTATGCTATATATATAAATTCTAACACCCCCAGGATCAGGGTTAAACAAATCCTAGACCTTAGACTGACATAAGCTTAACCTAGAGCTCGAGGATATCGAGTGAAGAATCGGTAACACAACAGTAACCCTACGACACAAAATTTATTACAGCAAGCTCATAACTGAGCAAAGAACCGAAATATTACAAGCAGAGGTCATTGACCACAAACATCAAACAATGGAAGGCAAATTATGCTATTAAGTATAGAAAACTTAACAATGGCCTAAGAGGCCTGGAGCATAACGATGACGTCCCATCCCATAGGTTCTAGGCAGCCAGCTAGGAACCCCAAGCTACTCGCCGGTGTCAATATCATACCCAACTTGTCTTTAGGGGAACACTTACTCTTCTACAAAAGTATCAACAAAGCAAGGGTGAGTACAGGTGTAGTCTGCAAGACTTATGGCTAGTGGGGTTATTTTGCATAAAGCCATCTATGTTTATAAAATAAGAGGGAGAAAAAGCTCGTCTAATCAGAACATTTTAAAAGGGGATAAGTGAGTGACATCTCCAAAGTATTGATCATCATATCTTTGATATCCACCAAATTATCCCCATCACCTATCAACTAGGATCACCCCTCGTACCCATGAGGAAGCATCCTTAATAAACTTTAGTTGCGAAGTTTTACGATTAGGTTGTAGTTCTCTATGATCTTCATGTCCATTCCCAAGTCTTTCATAACCGTGAACATGGCTTTCGAATAAATGTAAACCTTCAAGGGTGTACAACTTTACCCACATGTACCAACCTTCTCTAAGCGCCACTTGACACACTTCCTTGGTGTGCTAACAGAGGGCGGTTGACCACGACCTTTACCTTTCTTTCACCAAGACCATGAGTCACGCCCTAAGGAGGGTTCCGCCGTAACGGGTCAAATCCCTAAGTGGGTCCCTAGAGATGTGAGGTAAGGTTGGCTCCGTCGACCCCAAGCAACCCGGTCCATGTTTCCCTACCTATTTGATGCACCGCCTTCGCGAATAATCATAATGCATATTTCGAATGGAAAGCCCGAACTATGTGACTCATGAAATCTACTAGGCAAGTTAGTTACTTGTGGGGTTTTCCAGGCCCCGTGTGGTTGTACGCTCGTCTTGGTTCAAGAGGCAAGAACTCGGTTCCTAGTGGTGGTGAGCACGAGACTACAAAAACCACATCCCACAGTGGCATCCCATATAAGCACTATAATGTTTAACCTCTCCACTGATCTCATCTCATCATATTCTCCTATCATACTAGATTCTCTGCATCTGATACATCTTCTGGAAGAACCAGACTCAATAGCTTAGCATGGCTAAGAAGTACACATATAATAGCTCTAGCAGTGCACACAAGCCAAACCTAGTTATGCCAGGAGGAATGGATCAAGTAATATAAGCTCGGAGTAATGCAACATATAGAATACTCTATCTATTGATAAAATACCACAGTAGAATCGCATGCATCATGGCAAGAATTTAAATGCTTTCGAAACCATAGGATTATATAATAGTGGGGCTATGGTTGCCTTTGCCCATTGATAGCCAATGAGAAGATCTTCGGACACCTGGTAGTTGACTTGATTACAGTTGGTCAAGTATTGATCTTCGATGGTGTTGATCTCGATCTTCAGTCTCAAAGTCAATCTCGTATTCTACCAGAAGAACCAAACACCGAAAAGAAAGGGAAACAATCAACACATGGTATCGATGAAATTATCCAACAAGGATGGTGATATTACAAGTTAAATAATACTGAATGGAACCCTAGTACATGCTTGTCCTATTTGAATAGGGTTCGAGGGGTGCAAACCCAAAAATAGGGGAACCTCAGAATCACCTAGGGGGTTCATTTGGTTCTTATAATTAACTTGAAATTAAATTACTTAACAATGCATGATTTTGATGGTAAGAGATAGATCTCATTTTTCTGAACATTTTGATATATTATACATATTTTTCTGACTTATAAATTATTAGTTATTGATTTTATAAGATTAAATCATTTTATGAAATTATTAAACTAATTATGCGGTCAGGCTGACGTCAACGTACGTCTTTAACCTTTTACATAGGGGCTAGAGCAAGCCATAGTCACTGACAACTAGGCCCAGAGCCACGTAGGTTGCCAATGTGGCAAACCTTGCGTGCTGCTGAGGCGGGAGCCACGTCATGTACACGCAGGTGCCACGCAAGTGACACATCCATGCCATGCGTGCACACCAGCGAGCACGTCGGACATCAGCCACTAGCGGCGATCTAGGGCTCCCTAGCACGCACGGTTGGGTGCATTAGGAAGAGAGCGGCGTGGCGAATCTAAATCTAGCTAAGAGATGGTCACCGAAGCAAGACCAACGATGATGAACAACAGAGGAGTCGACAGGTCAACGGTGGAGCAGTGCTACATCGAGCGAGAAGAGAAAGGGTTGAGTATCAGCAGCTCACTAGGAGCACAAAGAGGTGGTCAACAAGGCGAGGCGTGGCCGGGAGCAACAACAATGGTAACGGCGAGCGGCGTCGGAGGCGAGGAAGACAAGCTCGATTCTGGCTGTTGAGGCTTCTACTGCATGCACCTGGCATCATCAGGGAGACTCGGCAAGGCTACAAACGGTGGCGGTTGTTGGAACCTGGCAGGGATAGGGTTCAGTTGGTTGAGGAACGAGAGGTAGAGAGGGCGCTGGAGAGAGTGGGAATGGATGAGGGCGAGAGCGACGTGCTCGGGTGGTATTATCTACAACTCTAGGGCAGCGGGGCGGGGCACTTGGTGTGCAACCCGGTACCAGGCCCTGGCTAGGCTAGTTTGGGCCAAAAACGGGCCACAACAAAGGTTGCTACGAGAGGGGAGAAGGATAGGCCAGCCTAGGTTGCTCTGACTTCATTTTTTCTACCAAAACCTTTTTCATTTTCCTATTTTTCCTTTTCTCTTTTCTATTTCAAATTCTTCTCCGTTTTGAATTATTCCAAAGATACCAGAAGGTTTATAAAATATGTAAACTACTCAGGGGCCCCTTGTAGTCAATTTGGGCTCCATTATTTTTGGTGCTTTCAAAAAATTCAAAACCTTTTGAACGAGATTTGTAAGAGAGGGGAAGATTAGGGTTTAGGGTTTTTTTTAGTGTTTTCTTTGCATGCATTTTTACTCTTAGCAAAATAATGATGCTCATGAAATATGCACATTAAACCCTACTTAAGATTAACTAAAATCAAGGGTGTTACATAAATACCGATGGGGTTTCAAAGACCGAATTTTTTCTAAGTATAAAGGCTCTTTCGAGCAAACTTTTCCTCTCAAGTCTACTTCAAAATAAAAATTAAGTTTTTTCCTTTGGATGGAGTGGAATGTCGGGAATGTCTACAACAGCAGCAACCTGAGGGCTCTGTGGATGCTCAGGTTTTCATGGAGGACCGCCGTCCAGGATCAAAGAAGTATGCCATGTTCTAGAAGTCAGAAACTTCTAGTAAAACCCCAATACATATGGGATCTATCTTGGCCCAGTACTTAGTTGGAAACCTCACCTAGATACCACCATTTGGAGGATTTTTGGCATGGGTGGATCCAGAAAAGGTAGAGGGGTTACTAAGGGAGAGTTTCACCGTGGTATTATTTGCAAAAGGACTTGATCGTGGATTATGGGTAAAGTGCACAAACTCTCGATAGTAATCAATCTGATCGATCATCTGTGTTCACTAAAAATAACAATTACGAGCATCTGAAGTATGGAGCCTCTGAAGGATTTCCTCTATATTTTTCAAAACAAATGTTTGCAAACCTAAGTTCATGAGATACATCTTGAGGGCTCTATACACTCAGATTTAGTGGGATTTTGGGTGCATATGGTGAACTCCATGTGCCGATGTAATGGGATCGGGGGTCCCTCGCATTGCGCCTTAGCGCGTGGGCTAGGACCTACCGGTCAATGACCCAACAGATACGTGGCTTGGCTGGCAAGGGTGTTGCGAGGTGACGAGCGCCGTGTGCTCCAAGCAGGTATGGATTTGTCATGATTAGCCTATGGAGACTAAGTGTTAGCTATGTTGTAGGTGCCTATGCGTGAGACGAACGCTACAAGACACGCCCCGATCCGCTAGCCGGGTGCGAACAAGGACGAAACTACTACGACGAGCGCAAGGCAATCCTGCCCCTCCTTCGGGGGGTGCCCCGGAAGGAGGGCGAGGGCACTGTTGGAGGCAGCGAGGCCGAGGAGCGGCCTCAACCGAGCCCCGAAAGGACCATGGTAGCACCCCTCCTAGGCCAGGCGCGACCTAGGAACTGTAGTCAACTGTGCCTGACAAGGCGTGTCAGGCCCAGCCTTGGGAATTGCTGATGCGTCGGTGTTGATGGACATCATCATGGCACTACAGTCCACTATAGCGCGTCACCGACAGGAGTGACAACTCGGAGACTGAGCTGTCACTCAGCCATCGAGTGCATCTGAGCACCGGTACTGGCCATCCATTGTCCACATGCGCTTCCTATCTTCCTAAAGACCGCATGGCACCCTGCTATTGAGCCCGGAACACCCCGGATGGTGCTCCACGCCGGCCCTGTGGTGACCCCTTGGTGTATAAAAGGAGACACTTGGCCAAGAGTTGGAGGAGGAGGATTTTTGGGTGGCGTAGAGGTGAAGGAGGAGAAGGTTTTTTCAGGAAGGAGAGAGGTTCAGAGGGCTTCTTAGTGGCCAAGTGGAGAGGTCTTTGAGAGAGGTCTTATAAGGGATCTAGGGAAGGAATGTTGGGGTCATGAGCCGGAGGGAGAATGAAAAGAAGTGAGAAAAGAAAGAAAGAGGAAGCCCGGGGAGTGTAGAAGCTAGAGATAAAGCATCTCCCTGGCACCATAGAGATCATCTACTTGTACCTTGATCCACCCCAGATAATCCACCAAAGCAGGACGTGGGGTTGTTAGCCGAAGGGCGGCCCGAACCTGGGTAAAAAATGCCTGTGTGTGCTCTGTCTGTGTTGTAAGCCCGTATCAGCAGGTTCCTTTGCCGACGTTGAGGCCGAAACGCCTTCGTACCCACAACCGAACAAATAGGGGTGTCCAACATCCCCGATGTCAGCGTAGGCGAGACATGACGCCATGTATTTGGTTGAGGGATAGTAGCCTGGAGGACCCAGTGCAAGACACTCGACCTTATGTAACTTATTAAAAGTTCACAAAGTAGGATAAAAGGTTTTTCTCACTACTTCTATTTTACTTAGTGAAATTTGTCTTTACGCAAATAAACCTCAAGCCTTTTATCAGCCTATGCATGAAGAGATAGAAAGTTTCTCATTCATGGTGTATTTTGCCAATACATTCAAAGTATTGACCAACTTGTTTGGCTACACATTTAATGTGCGGAATTCGAAGATTGATGAGAGGTGCTTTAGGATTACACGTCTACACTCAACCAGCTTGTGGCATTGATGGGACTCTAAGTTGTTTTTATTTCACTTTCTGTTGTAATAAAGTGAACTCTAGATTATTGGATTCATGTAATAAATACTTATGTTTTACATCGATTGTGAGTGCTAGCTAATGATCTAGGGACAAGCATGTTAATCATAGGGACTTAGGATCTTTACTAGATCCAAGGCCGAGATGCACCATAATGTCAAAGAACAAGGGCAGAAAGTATATCTCAAGCTCAATAGTATGATAATGATCTCTTCCTTTAGCCTTTCGAGGCGCCTCATGCTGATGGACTTTCTCGAGATCATGTAAAAAACATTACACAAGTCAAGTAGTGTTTCATGAACGTGATCATCCATTATCCCTCTAAGTGCAATTGGAAGTAACCGCACCAGCATCACGTGATAGTCATGATACTTCATCCCACTAAACCTTTGTTTCTTCACGTCAAGATATCTTATTATGATCCCACAATAACTGGAACTAACTTTGATGCCTACAAGGAACTTGAATTCTTGCTCGAGCTCCTTCATACTTAAAGTGAAGCAAGCGGGGGGGTGTGGGTGCTAACTTTATTGCCTCTCAGTGTCTTTTCATGCTCAAAGTCTTCCTGAAGGTCTTCCCTGATACCCAACAAGATCATCTTTCCATGCCTTCAGTCCATCTCTTTGTCTTGTCCTGCATGTTGAACAATCTAGCAAGCAAACTCTCACACAGTTATTCGTGATATGCATGATATCAAGACAATGAGGTGTCTCAACTAATGACCAATATGAAAAGTCCCAGAAAATGCACCCCCTTTTCCATACACCAAGAAGCGAGCCTTTGCGCTCCTATCCCGGCTCCAAGGATTTCGGAATCTTTCCCAGCTCAGGGGAAATGTTTATTGTCATCCAATATCCTCTTGATTTCTCGACCTTTCCTCATTAGTGGCTTTTGCCCATGCTACTCTTTGCCATCGAAAAGATATCCCCAACATCTTCACTCGTCATCATGTGCGAGCCACCTTTGATGCCCATTGTATACGGTTTTCCGAGATCCCTCTTTTGGTAGCTACTGAAAATTTGTGTGATCCATACACTTAACACATCCATTGTGTCCGTGGAAAACCTGGCCAAAGATATACCCATAAACGAGATAGTCTTGCACGGTGGTGAGCATCAAAGCTCTCATTAGGAAATAGTCTTGCATAGTTGTGTCCCAAGTGTTGACCCCTTCCGTACACCATAGTATCTCGAGCTCCTCCCTTAATATCTTGAGATCTACGTAAATATCATTTCCTAGTTGTTTTGATCCTTAAATTAGCATAAACATGTGTATGTACTTATTTTTCATGCATAGCCAGGGCAGTAGGTTATACATGAAGACAAACACAGGCCAAGTGTTGTGATTTGTGCTCTGGTTGCCAAACAGGTTTATTCCATCTATACTCATACCCAACCTCAGGTTCCTTGCATCATTCACAAATTTTGGGAATGCAAGGTTGAGTAATTTCCATTGGTTACCATATGTAGGGTGTCTAAGCACTTCATCGGCTGCATGGTATCTTTCATTGTGCCACCACATGAGATTTGCTTCCTTTGGGTCTACAAAATAATGTTGTAGACAGGGAATGAGTGGGAAGTACCAGACAACCTTGTGAGGAGCTTTCCTTCCCTATTTGTATCGAGATGTCTCACACACTGGACACTCTTCCAAGTAAGCATACTCACCCCAAGAAACCATGCCATCATAGATGCACACATGGTATTTTTCGACCAGCAAATCGAGAAGGAAAATGACTTTCTTGGCCTCATCGATACCCATGGGTAATGTGTTCCCATCGGGAAGCACCTCATGTAGATACTCCAGATGCTTCTCGAAGAATGCATCATTACATTTGAATTTCGCCTGAAGATCCATAAGGTTGAGCATGACGTCTAAATGGGTGTGCTTTGGATTTCAACCTACATACAATGGAATTTTCGCATCTTTCTCAAGTTTCACCAACTTGGTTGTCTCTCTAGGTGCACCCCTTTTCGTAGTGGTCCTCTTTTGAAATAACTCTTTATATTGAGGGTTTCCTACCATTGAAGCCAACTACGATTACTCCTGGGTGCCATGCGCCTCTTCTTCTTTGTGCTGATCCTCTTCGTGATCATCATGTTCGGTAATTTCTCCGTTCCCTCCTTCATGCCCTCCTAACTGTGAAGTGTCCAGCATGTGTAACCAGGCATGGAGTTATTTGTAAGAAAGTGCATCAACACAGTGTCATTGAAAGGTTCATACATAATATTGTTCTTGCATTTTCCACATGGGCATCTTATGTTCGGAGCACGCATTTTATACATATGAGACACCACGAACGCCAAGAAGCCTTCTATGGATCGATCCATGGAAGTCTACGCCTACTAGAAAAAAACGAAATAGAGAATATTAATTAATTTCATAGAAATTTAAATCTTTGGCATGACCTTTGCTAAATATTAAACATTTATGAATACCAAATTTGATGAAACAAAAGTGAATCAACATTTCCCCAAAACATATGGCACTCGTGTTCCTGCAACAACAAACACAATATGCCTCCATGACACTATGTTCGCCGGCATCATACACAAGGCACATGCATGCACAGATTCACCAAAAGCCACCGAATGGCTTGCCACCTATTTTTTCCTCACCTTGAAAGGTCGAGACGAAGAAGGTCTGATCTGCCACGATTTCAATCCACACGTGATGAAGATCAAAAAGAAAAATGGAGGAAGTATCTACGTATATATGGAGACTTTAATTTGCCTTATTTAATGCATGGAAGAGTGAGCTAACTAGATAGTGGGATGGGTCAAGATGCTTCATAATAAATTCTAATTAATTGGCTAGATCTAGGTTTTGGAGAGAGTGTGGAGATAAGGAGAGAGAGTGCGAGAAGTAAGAGGAATAGTGGCTGCGAGTCCACTAGTGGAGTTACAAAATATTGGACACCGCTACTACGTCCACCACCAGTAGTGTTTGATCTATTTACATGGCGCCACTATTTTTGGAAAAAGGTCCCCGCCTAATTTACCAGAGGCGTTCGGCCAAATGCAAATGCCACCAATATTTTTGCTATTAGTGCCTTTGGGAACATTTCAACGCCACCACTACCTTTACTCTGGCTGCACCTGTGGGACCCAGTTCTTGGTGGAGGACAGATATTTTGGGATGCCACCAATAGCGTTTTGCGGTGGCATTTGCATTTTTCTAAATGCCATTAGTGGTTTTCCTGAAAGTTGTGGCGTGCTATTTCGTATGCGCGCCACTAGCAAAATAACTTCTATAGGTATTTTACTAGTGAAATGACCCTGAAGAGTACCTCTCATGGGCACTCAAGGTTGACAAGATCTTCCGCATGCACAATTATTGTGAATATAAGAAAGTGGCTATGGCATCCCTCGAATTTGATGATTATGCAAATTAGCCTTCTCTCTGTGCCCCTGAGACACAGCTATCATCAAATTTATTTGATGAGAAAATTCTCTGAATGTTGAGCGTTCTAAGGATAGAAAAGGTTGCACATAGTTCAAGCAGTCTGCTGTCGTAAGTCATAACGTACTGATAAAAAGCATCACGTCCACATAAGATGGCCTGAGAGGGCTCAAACATTGAATATAAAAATACATATACAATGTCTTTCTGGGAAGTGTCAGCGGTAAGTAGGTAACACATTGTCTGGTCCAATTACATAATAAGAAAACATGAACTGAAAAGACATATCAAGCGAGGCACTGGTGATGATTACTGAGCAGAGCAGACAACACGTGCATAAAGATAAATCTACATTATTATAATTTTCGAAAGTAGATAAGAAAATCCTAAATCTCTAATTATGAGATTTAGGGGTTTCTTTTCCCGTAGATCTATTCCATCTGTCGGGGACCGCGAGCGGATCATCAAACTGCCATGTTGTGATGGCTTACTTGACACGCTGACTGTATGTCACGTGATGGGTTTCTGGCCACCATTATCATCGCGACAAGCACTGATGACCTCGTGGACACTCTGACTGCAATTATGGTCACGACATTCGCAGATGACCTCGGGGAAGATCCGTTCGACACTATCGTCAAGGCATACGATCATTGAAGGAGATATGCCCTAGATGCAAATAATAAATAGGTTTTATTGTCATATCTCAATTAGTTTATAATAGTTTCATATTGTGCTATAACTGTGCCAAGTAGAAACATTGGTACAGGTATAGTATGAAACAACCAAGTCCCTAAGAGCCTCTATTCATACTAGTTCGTTGGTCACGAAGATGATCTGAGTTTCAAGATCATGGACATTTATGCCGATTGATAATAGGATCATATCATTGGATAATGATGTGATTGGACATTCCTTGAAGGATTGCAATACGATCAAGTCATATAGTTCATTGTTGCAACAACTATACTTAGACTCCTTCTCCTTAGACTGTGAGCTCATATTACTCACTGTTTTCCTAGGCTGCTTAGACTGCATCAACCGTCATCTGGTAATACGATGTCTATAAAGGTGTATGTTGGGTATTCCGAAGGAACGGTAGATGACATGTGACTGCAAGACCGGGATTTGTTCACCCACATGATGGATAAAGATACACACGGTCGGCTTGGTGAGATTATATCCATAAATGTTGCAACATGTGACTAGGTCACGGGGATGTAATATCACGGTAACAAGAAAACAGAACTTGTTGTGAACGAGATTGAACAAGGTATGGGATACCAATGATAGGATCTCGGACAAGTTGTATCGAGAAACAAAAGGAAGAGGATGCTACATTTAGCGGTTCAAACAACATTGTCATCAGGAATGCATAGGGGTCACATGGATATCCCTGGTTCCTCTGTTGATCATTGATACAGATCATGTCTAGAGCATTCCTGAGCCGTGAGAGGATACACTTAAGGGTACGATGAGAGCGATCATTCGTAAGACGGAAGCACAGTAGAGAAATAGAGAAAGTCAGAATCGTTCCGCGGAGAGATCTGAAGTTGTTCGGAGAAAGGAAAAGACCGAAAAAGCGTTTTCGGATAAGTGGGAATTTAAATATATATTTATTATATGTTAATTATAAATTAATATATTCTAAATAATATTTAAGTTAGGATTTATAAAGACACATTTTTTATTAAGACAAATCCCGGAGGGAAATAGCCTAGAATAAAAGCTGCAGAAAAATAAAGGAATAAAAGAAAATAGCCAGCCCACGTGGGCGGCAGATAGTTGCCGCCGCCGCAGCCAGGCCAGCTCAACCCGGCCCAAGTGGGGCCTGCAGAGGCACTGGCAAGGCAGCCTTGCTGGGCACGGTGAGCCGGCCCACCGTGCTCACCACGCGCATGTGGGCGACCGATTGGGGCTGGGGGCAGACGGCTGGTGGGCCGCCAGGGCACTCCGGCCCACCCGGGTCGGCCATACAGGCCACAGCGCTAGGGAGCGCGAGCTGGGCCGCGGTGGTGCCCCAGGCTCACCCGGCTGCTGTGTTGGCTGCTTCTCTTCTTTTTCTTTTTATTAGGTATTTTCTGTTTTGTCTATTGGACTGAGTTAATTCGGCCCAATCGGTCAGGACGAAAATACTTGTATTTTTTCTTTAACTATTAGTCCCACATGGCTAACCCAATAGGAAGGACACACACCGTCCGCCTATATAAAGGGGTACCCATGGGTGGGATTAAACACACAATTGAAGAAGTCCTTTGGTTGACTTCCTCCTTTCCTCTCTCTCTCTCTCTAGACCTTGTGACCATGGCCCCAAGTCTGGGTTATGCGATCAAGGCACACCTGCAGTATGCCGTTGCGACCAGTAGCCGGATATCAACTTCCGCACTCCCGGCGGGATCGGGGAGCCGGAGGTCTCATCGTGCACCGGATCTATACAAAGACACGAGGACCAACACTTGGGACGCTTAAAAGTCGTGAGCCGGAGCTGCTGCACGATGAAGATGACGAAGGAGCAAGGGGTGACCTGCGAGGAGCTTCGCAACCTTGAGGTCGGCTACGAGTACGACTACTTCAACCACGTTCCCCGCGGAACGTTAACCGCGTACGGTCTATAAGGGTATGTATTCTATACGCTCCGGCCGTTACCGCATTACTACATATATAGATCCTAGGCAAGTTTTGTGGTTACATTGTAGGAATTTTTTTATTTTCTGTTGCGATCCCCAACAATCATGACCTTGCCCAAAATCCTGATGCCACCCTCGGTGAGTCTGGTCTAGTGAGCCTGCTGGTCGTGATTCTACAAGAGAAATGAATACTAGATTAGAAAAATCGAAGGAAGAAATTACGTGAACACGATCTGAAGATGAAACAGCAAACATATGGATTAGCGATGGAGGGCTCTAGTGCGAGGCGAGCAAATCTGGCAAGACATGCGGGGTACCGCTTAGGCATATCTGTGTTCTGAGTGGACATACGGAGGGTCCTATAGAGCGAAAGCCTGGTGAGATCTAGAGTTCGGAAGCAAAAGAAGGAGAGCATGAGATTTAGTTCCACGAGCGAAGGGGGTGTCTCGACGTGGGAGGCTGAAGCGAAAGTATGGTACCTGTATTATATACTAAACAGGCTACATGGATGCTAATAGGGTTAGTTTTATGGGCCACTCTGCAACAAATCGAGGCCGACCATAATTTACTTAGCCAACACATCTCATGAACGGGACCCACAGCACCTCCTTGCCACGAGAACCTGTGGTCGACCATAGTTTCCTTAGCTAGCGCGACTCACAAATGAAACCCACCGCACGAGCATGCCGCGGTAAGCCGCTTCCTGCTACAACCTATGCCGACAAATTGGTCGAACCCCCTGCCAGACATGCTCTATGCTGTGAGAACCCGCCGTAGGTGATACATTGCAAATATATCTATAATTTTTGATGTTCCATTCTTGGTTTTATCTATTTTCTTATGTTTTGTCCATACTTTGGAGTACTTTTCATGTGATTTCTTGGACTAGCCTATTAACAAGAGCCACAGTGCCAGTTGCCAATTTTCTACTATTTTTGGTTCCAGGAAAGTCAGAAAATCAATATTCTTGGAATTGGACCGGACAAAAGCCAAAGTCAATATTTTACCGGAAGACTCATGGAGCCAGAAGACGAGATGGAGAGGGGCCACAGGACGGCCACACCATGTGGTGGCGCGGGCTAGCCCTGGCCGCGCCACCAGGTGGTGTGGGCCCCCTAGTCGTCCATCGACCTTGCTCCTTCGCCTATAAGATCCTCCCGATGCAAAAACCCTAAATCGTCAAGCCTCCAGCCACGAAAAGTTCTGCAGCGCCGCCGCCACTGAAGGGGAGATTCGGGGGACAGAAAGTCTCTGTTCCGGCACCCTGCCGAGACGGGAAAGTGCCCCCCAGAGCCATTTCCATCAATCTCCACTACCATCTCCATCACCATTGTTGATTCCCATGATGAGGAGGGAGTAGTTCTCTCTCGAGGCTAAGGGTTCTACCGGTAGCTATGTGTTCATATCTCTCTCTATGCATGATCTTATTGAGATTATGAGCTTGTAATCTATAGATCTACCTTACTACTCAGGTGCTTTAATAGATCTCTGCTCTCCCCATGTGTGTGAAAGTGACAGCATGCACACCATGGTGGCACTTAGGCTAGAGACTACAAATACTTGTTATGAGTTATATTTGGAGTTGGATGTCTCTATGAAATTGTGGTGTTTGTTGGAACCATCTAGTACTCAAGGTGACAGTGTGGGGTTTTCTAGACGGGAAAGATGAACTTTGAGGTGTGCTGTTATAGCCCTACCATCGATTAGAGTGTCTAACCGGAGAGTAGTTAAGAGTAGTATCACAAAGAGAAGATATTTATATGAGAGTGTTCACTAGGGAAAGTATGATCCCTAGGCCTTGTTTTTAAACATTGAAACACCATTTGCAACTAGATCTGTTACATGTTTGCTTGTTGCCATATTTATTTCAATTTGCCTTTAGTCTCTTCCACGCCATCAAGCTATTTTCTAGCACCGTTGTCTTATATCCATACCACTTGTATTTCACTATCTCTTCGCCAAACTAGTGCACCTATACACCCGACAAGTGTATTGGGTGTGTTGGGGACACAAGAGACTTCTTGTATCTTGATTGCAGGGTTGCTTGTGAGGCGATACCTTTGACCACTTCCTCCCTGAGTTCGATAAACCTTGGGTGATCCACTTAAGGGAAAACTTGTTGCTGTTCTACAAACCTCTGCACTTGGAGGCCCAACAACTGTCTACAAGAATAGAAGTGCATAGACATCAAGCTATTTTTTGGCACCGTTGCCGGGGAGGTAAGGTAAAAGGTACTCACATCCTCCGGTGTGAGTGCTCGAAGTTACTTCCTTTAGATTCTGCAATTTTGTCTTTTTGTTTCTTGTTTTCACTAGTTAGGCTTAATGGAAAACGACAAAAAAATTAGAGAGCTTTATAGTATTTATCTTGAGTTAGGACATGAAGTGTTTGAAGAGAAAATTAAAAAACCTATGGAACTTTATTTGCATGCTAATAGCAATGTTGTTAGTATGAATTCTTTGGACACCATTATTGCTAATACTATGGAAAAGTCTAAGCTTGGGGAAACTGGTTTTGATGAGAATGATCTTTTCAGTCCCCCAAGCACGAAAGAGAAAATTTACTTTGATGATACTATACCTCCAATATATGATGATTACAATGATGAATATGATATTTTCAGTCCACCTACTATTGACGAGAAAATTAATGATTACAATATGCCTCCTATATTCGATAACTATGGTGATGATAATAATAATGATAACTATTTTGTTGAATTTGCTCCCACTACAATTAATAAGAATGACTATGCTTATGTGGAGAGTAATAATTATTATATGCATGTGGCTCATGATAAGAATGTTTCATGTGATTGTTATATTATTAATTTTATTCATGATGCTACTGAAAGTTATTATGAGAGAGGGAAACATGGTTTTATGCATCTCAATAATATTAAGTTTCCCTTCTTTATGTTGAAATTTTTGAAGTTGCACTTGTTTTGCTTTCCTATGCTTGTTGCTTTGTGCTTTCATGACTTGTTTCTTTACAAGATTCCTATGCATAGGAAGTGGGTTAGACTTAAATGTGCTTTGAATTTGCTTTTTGATGATCTCTTTTACTTCAATTCATATTTCTTATGTGAGCATCTTCTCAAACTATCATGCCTAACTTAAAGGCGTTAAATAAAAGTACTTATTGGGAGATAACCCAAAAGTTTTAGATGAGTCTTGGAAGTTATTGCTTCAGTAATAACCGCTCCTTATCCTTTTTTATTTGCTTTTTGTGCCAAGAGTAACTGATACATTGCAAATGTATCTATAATTTTTGATGTTCCATGCTTGGTTTTATCTACTTTCTTGTGTTTTGTCCACACTTTGGAGTACTTTTCATATGATTTCTTGGACTAACCTATAACAAGAGCCACAGTGCCAGTTGCCCGTTTTCTGCTGTTTTTGGTTCCAGAAAGTCAGAAAATGAATATTCTCGGAATTGGACGGAACAAAAGCCAATATGCCTATTTTTCTCGGAGACTCACGGGCGAAATCTGAGAGAGAGGGCCACAGGGTGGCCACACCACCTAAGCGCGGGTCCCCCTTGGTCGCACCGGCATGGTGGGCCCCGGACGGTTGACCCACCTTGCCTCCTTCGCCTATAAGAGTCTCCTGATGCATAAACCCTAAATCATCAAGCCTCCAGCCACGAAAAGTTCCACAGCGCCACTATCCACCGAAGGGGAGATTCGGGGGACATAAAGTCTTTGTTCCGGCACCCTGCCGAGACGGGGAAGTGCCCCCGGAGCCATCTCCATCACCATTGCTGATTCCCATGATGAGGAGAGAGTAGTTCTCTCTAGAGGCTAAGGGTTCTACCGATAGCTATGTGTTCATCTCTCTCTCTATGCATGATCTTATTGAGATCATGAGCTTGTAATCTATAGATCTACCTTGTTACTCAGGTGCTTTAATAGATCTCTGCTCTCCCCATGTGTGTGAAAGTGACAGCGTGCACACCATGGTGGCACTTAGGCTAGAGATTACAAATACTTGTTATGAGTTATATTTGGAGTTGGATGTCTCTATGAAATTATGGTGTTTGTTGGAACCATCTAGTACTCAAGGTAACAGTGTGGGGTTATCTAGATGGGAAAGCGAACTTTGAGGTGTGCTGTTATAGCCCTACCATCGATTAGAGTGTCCAATCGGAGAGTAGTTAAGAGTAGTATCATAAAGAGAATATATTTATATGAGAGTGTTCAGTAGTGAAAGTATGATCCTAGGCCTTGTTTCTAAGCATTGAAACACCGTTTGCAATTAGATTTTTTACACATTTGATTGCTTCCTTCTTTATTTCAGTTTGCCTTTAGTCTTTTCCCACGTCAACCACATGCCAGCAAGCTATTTTCTGGCACCGTTACCACTTATAATTATCCATACCACTTGTATTTCACTATCTCTTCGCCAAACTAGTGCACCTATACACCTGACAAGTGTATTGGGTGTGTTGGGGACACAAGAGACTTCTTGTATCTTGATTGCAGGGTTGCTTGTGAGGGGATACCCTTGACCACTTCCTCCCTGAGTTCGATAAACCTTGGGTGATCCACTTAAGGGAAAACTTGCTGCTGTTCTACAAACCTCTGCACTTGGAGGCCCAACAATTGTCTACAAGAATAGAAGTGCGTAGACATCAAGCTATTTTCTGAGGTAAGGTAAAAGGTACTCACATCCTCCGGTGTGAGTGCTCGAAGTTATTTCCTTTAGATTCTGCAATTTTGTCTTTTTGTTTCTTGTTTTCACTAGTTAGGCTTAATGGAAAACAACAACAAAATTAGAGAGCTTTATAGTATTTATCTTGAGTTAGGACATGAAGTGTTTGAAGAGAAAATTAAAAAACCTATGGAACTTTATTTGCATGCTAATAGCAATGTTGTTAGTATGAATTCTTTGGACACCATTATTGCTAATGCTATGGAAAAGTCTAAGCTTGCGGAAGCTAGTTTTTATGAAAATAATCTTTTTAGTTCCCCAACTTTGGAAGATAGCTATTCTATTGCTTATGATGATACCAAACTTCCAATATATGATGATTACAATGATGAGTATGATATTTTCAGTCCACCTACTATAGGAGAAAATTAATTGTGATTACAATATGCCTCCTATATTTGATGATTATGGTGATGAGAATAATAATGATAGCTATTTTGTTGAATTTGCTCCCACTATGATTAATAAGAATGACTATGCTTATGTGGAGAGTAATAATTATTATATGAATGTGGCTCATGATCATAATGTTTTATGTGATAGTTATATTGTTAATTTTATTCATGATGCTACTGAAAGTTATTATGAGAGAGGTAAACATGGTTTTATGTATCTCAACAATATTAAGTTTTCCCTCTCTATGTTGAAAATTTTGAAGTTGCACTTGTTTTGCTTTACTATGCTTGTTGATTTGTGCTTTCATGTCTTGTTTATTTACAAGATTCCTATGCATAGGAAGTGGGTTAGACTTAAATGTGCTTTGAATTTGGTTTTTGATGCTCTCTTTTCATATTTCCTATGTGAGCATCTTCTCAAACTATCATGCCTAACTTAAAGGCGTTAAAGAAAAGTACTTATTGGGAGATAACCCAACAGTTTTAGATGAGTCTTGGAAGTTATTACTTCAGTAATAACCGCTCCTTATCTTTTTTATTTGCTTTTTGTGCCAATAGTAACCTCTAATGAGAGAGAAGTAATGATTGGGAAAGAGGCTGTCCCGAAACAGATTTATGTGCTTCACCATAAACATTCGTGTAAAATCTCTGTACGTCCTTTTGAGGCGTGCATTTTTGTGCTTATGCCCCAGGTTGTTATCTAACTTTTGTTAGTTCAACACTTTTTGATTGGAGCAACATAAGATCTTCGAAAAAATTCATATTTACCTGCTAGTCTGTTTTGACAGATTTCTGCCATTTTCTGCATTTGCTTCTTGTTGGTTCCTTTTTGAGTTCTTTAGGGGAATTGAGCTTTTAGAGGGAAGTGCTACAGTAGCTTGTGTTTTGATTGAAGTT
This sequence comes from Avena insularis, assembly GCA_023614405.1. NCBI lineage: Eukaryota > Viridiplantae > Streptophyta > Magnoliopsida > Poales > Poaceae > Avena > Avena insularis. Next base: position 287,921,803 of record CM042688.1, on the reverse strand, counting down.
TTATTGGTGTTGGAACTAAACCTAAAGACCTATTGTCTTGAGTGCACTAATGTTGCTAATAAAGATTGTGTGAAGTTTTGCATGAAGGAATTATTTCAAGTGTATGGAAGGAATGAGTAATGAGATGGAGAATGGACTAAAGCTCAAGCTTGGGGATGCCACGCATGTCACCCCAAGAAATATCTAAGAAGTACCAGCATCAAAGCTTGGGGATGCCCAAGGCATCCCCCTCTTCATCAATAAAAATCTCGGGTTTATTCCAAACACTTCATTTTTATTGTTTCATGCACAGTTGTGTTGTTCTTGGAGCGTCTTCTTTTTCGTTTTCGTTTTGGTTTTTCGTTTGCTTTATTTTCTTAGTTTGCTGAATAAATTGGTTGGACCCCCTCTTTCATACATTGGTTTGCAAATAGTTTGGTTTGGTTTGGAAAAGAGTAGGAAAGTTCATGCTTATGTGGTAAAAAGAGCTCGTTTTTGACTGTGGCCTATGCTTTGTCATGCCATGCTTGATATTGTTTTGGCTTTATGCTTAGCATTCTTTACTGTAGCATGACTTGTTATAAACAATTGAGATTTCTTAATGTGCCTTGGATGAATCATGCGTTGTTTTAGCATATTAAAGCATAGTATAGTGGTATTCTCCTTTGATGCTTTATTTGGGTTGACTTGGCACATGCTCACACCATGTTATGACTATCCCAAGTCACAATAAGCCTTTGTGATCCTTTAGTTTTCAACTTTTAATATCACTTTATGCTTTTATCAATGATGTTTTGTCGCTCTACATGATTATGGCCATTATTGCTCTCTTAGTTTGTCGCTCCCAGTCTTTTGCTAGCCTCCACAACAAAGTATGAGTTCCACTCATGCATCCAACTCCCTAAACCAAGTTACTCCAAAGAGTCCACCATACCTACCTACTAGCTTATGCTATTCCAAGTATATTCATGCTTTTGTTTACCTTCCGAATTAAACTTGTTATGAGAAAACTAGTGATTAAAGCTCTCACAAACTTGATGGCACACTTTATTTTTCTTGTCCTTAATAAACTTGAACCATTGTGTCGTTTATGTTGTATATGCTTGCACTTATTTTTTGGGAATTAGCAGAACCATGCTATCATGGGGAACGCTTTCAACATTGCACTTGGTACTTGTACCTAGTTGATATCATGCTCTTTTGTATATGGATGTCGTCGGTGTGAAATGAAAGGGGAGCTCGTAAATCCATGGAGTTATGTATATGTGTTTGAGAAATGCTTGGGCCGCTGGTCTAATCCATGTTGACATGGTGGAAACCTGCAGCATAACCATAATGAGCCGTCTATGAAGCATTCTTCTTATAAAAAAAGAGTCCTATATTGAGAAAAAAAGAGATTATGAAAAGAGGAAAGAGAGAAAAAAAAGCACCATATTCCCATGGTAAATAAGAAGATTACTAAGATGCTCGTTGTCTGCTTGCCTTGTCATTTTGATATGGGGATTCTTCCGTATCATCGGGCAAGGGGTACCCCGTTGGCGGTTCTCTATGATACACATGTACTTACGATGACAAGAACTCTAAACTTGAGTAGCATGAGGAGAGGCCCTCGTATTCAAGGGACATGAGATTTCTAACTTATACTTCGTCAAGCATGTACACCATAGTTTGTTCACTTGAACCTTAATCACTTCAAGATGCTTATGATAGAGGCAATGAGAGCTGAAAGCTATAAGTACCATAATTTTTGGAAGCTCTTTATGAAACTTGAATCCCTGCTTCCTTGTATGAAGGCCTTTCTTCCACCATTATATTGAGTCTCCACCTTCTACCTTTATGCACCTACTTTGAGAGCATAGTGGCCATTCTTAGTTCTATGTGCATTGTCCCAAGACTAGTTGATTGATGCATACCTTGATATTGCTTGCTTTAAACTATTTGTATCTATTCACTCTTATGAACTTTGAAGGTGTCCTATGCATTTATATTTGCTACTATATGAGGGACAAGCTGAATGCTACTATGCTATGTTTTCTTTATGTGAAACAAACAAACATCTTGCAAAGCATTGTTATTCATGAATCTTTTGTTTGTGCCTTTTCATGTTGCATCATAGTTTCTTTGTCTTATTGCTAGAACTTTGTCTTTCATGTTATGATTGAAGTACTATGATCCCAGCTTTGATTGTTTTACAAATACTTTGATCAAGTTTATGATGGTGCATGTCACCTCAAAAATTATTCTTCCTTTTTATCACTTACCTACTCAAGGACGAGCAGGAGTTAAGCTTGGGGATGTTGATATATTGAAAATGTATCTATAATTTTTGATGTTCCATGCTTGGTTTTATCTACTTTCTTATGTTTTGTCCACACTTTGGAGTACTTTTCATATGATTTCTTGGACTAACCTATTAACAAGAGCCACAGTGCCAGTTGCCTGTTTTCTGCTGTTTTTGGTTCAAGGAAAGTCAGAAAATCAATATTCTCGGAATTGGACCAGACAAAAGCCAAAGTCGATATTTTACCGGAAGACTCACAGAGCCTGAAGACGAGACGGAGAGGGGCCACAGGGCGGCCACACCATGTGGTGGCGCGGGCTAGCCCTGGCCGTGCCAACGGGTGGTGTGGGCCCCCTGTCGGCCACCGACCTTGACCCTTCGCCTATAAGATCCTCCCGATGCAAAAACCCTAAATTGTCAAGCCTCCAGCCACGAAAAGTTCTGCAGCGCCGCCGCCACCGAAGGGGAGATTTGGGGGACAGAAAGTCTCTGTTCCGGCACCCTGCCAGGACGGGGAAGTGCCCCCGGAGCCATCTCCATCAATATCCACCACCATCTCCATCACCATTGCCGATTCCCATGATGAGGAGGGAGTAGTTCTCTCTCGAGGCTATGGGTTCTACCGGTAGCTATGTGTTCATCTCTCTCTCTATGCATGATCTTATTGAGATCATTAGCTTGTAATCTATAGATCTACCTTGTTACTCAAGTGCTTTAATAGATCTCTGCTCTCTCCATGTGTGTGAAAGTGACAGCATGCACACCATGGTGGCACTTAAGCTAGAGACTACAAATACTTGTTATGAGTTATATTTGAAGTTGGATGTCTCTATGAAATTGTGGTGTTTGTTGGAACCATCTAGTACTTAAGGTGACAGTGTGGGGTTTTTTAGATGGGAAAGATGAATTTTGAGGTGTGTTGTTATAGCCCTACCATCGATTAGAGTGTCTAACCGGAGAGTAGGAAAGAGTAGTATCACAAAGAGAAGATATTTATATGAGAGTGTTCACTAGCGAAAGTATGATCCCTAGGCCTTGTTTTTAAACATTGAAACATCGTTTGCAACTAGATATGTTACATGTTTGCTTGTTGCCATCTTTATTTCAGTTTGCCTTTAGTCTCTTCCACGCCATCAAGCTATTTTCTAGCATCGTTGTCTTATATCCATACCACTTGTATTTCACTATCTCTTCGCCGAACTAGTGCACCTATACACCTGACAAGTGTATTGGGTGTGTTGGGGACACAAGAGACTTCTTGTATCTTGATTGCAGGGTTGCTTGAGAGGGGATACGTTTGACCACTTCCTCCCTGAGTTCGATAAACTTTGGGTGATCCACTTCAGGGAAAACTTGTTGCTGTTCTACAAACCTCTGTACTTGCAGGCCCAACAACTGTCTATAAGAATATAAGTGCGTAGACATCAGTAGGCTACAATCTATGCCCCGATAAGCCGCTGCCTGCTACAGCCTATGCTACAAGGTCGCTGGCTGACATACTCTTTGCCACAAGAACCCACGGAAAAGTCACAAGCTACAGTACTAACTGGGGTGTTACGAGCATACGTCTTGACGCATGCATCGAGCCGGAACCCACGCTTACACCGCGGCATGGTGAAGCAACGCATATCCACGCAAACAACGGTGCGAACAGACCTACAAAAGCTATACCTATCAATGATGATTTGTATTCTGCAACGTACAACGAACTACTTGGTAAGAAAAGACAAAAATATAAAAATTGTTCTTTTACAAACCTAAGGCTAAACCTAAAATAGAATCAGAACGTTCTGTTGGAATTTGTTGCAGCGCGTTAACAACACAAAGCAATGTCAGGATTCCTCGCCAGCTCCGGACGCATTAGATGCATCGACCACGCTCATTGTTGCCCCACACCAACATCACATGTCTCGACACCATGCGTGTCCTAAACCACATTGAAGACATTGTTCATGCAAACCTCGCTCATCGCCCCGCCTTCGTGTATGACCAGTTCTTCGAACACGGCAAGCATCTCCCTAGCTTGTCCTCATGCCGTCTTCGATTAGAACATCGTCCAAAGCGTGTTTCCCCTTATTCGAGTGATAGTGACGATGGTACTATGGAACGTAGAAGGCGAATCGCCCCGGAATCGGCATGGTATCGCCAAAACGGAGGCGCCGTTTCATGCTCAATAACCTTTGTAGCTACAATGTACGCAAGAGCGTGTAGAGCAATCGAGTAGAGAGAGCGTCCAGATACAGACCTCCTCGGCTGCGCGTGTCCTAAAGGAGTCGACATGAGCATACTGAAAAACAAAAGACTTGATCATCAGCGTGGTGTGAAGAAAAAGTAGAAGAAGATAGGCGCGCTTAACGTATATCACAAAATAAACCTCAATGTCTGACCATCGTGCTTAACGACAAAATAAGCCAAGCCAACCTTCGCACATATAAAGAACAAAAAATCTACCCATCAATAAAAAAGATATTCAAATAATAGACAAAACATAAAAAATAAGAAAAGAACTAAAAAAGCGTTAGGAAGGAGATACCTTCCTCTCATTAGTGTGTCTGAAGAGCAGGTCAGTACGAACCTAGAAGAGTTGCGAAATAAATGAAGAAGACGAAAAGCAAACCATCAACATCGAAAATAAATATATAGATTACTTCGAAGAAAATAATAAAATAAAATATGGAGTTGAACATGTAAAAATTCTTGTTGCACAAAAGCAAAACAAACATACACATGGATGAACTGGAGTAGCAGCACCTAAAGAAAAACGTAAACGGTCAGTCAACAAATAACACATAGAAGAGAACAGAGAAGACCGGAAAAACTAAAACGGGACTTACCATGCAGGTGGCGATAGTGCCGAAGACCTGCTGTAAGGCGACCGGCGCGTGTCGCCCGCCAGTGAAGAAGATGATGACCGAGAAGACTCCTCTCTAGGTCGGCAGCGAGTAAGGAAGAGGAGGCGGAGATGGGAGAAGAGAGAGACTATCTAAAGCGTGGCGTGTTGAGAGAATAGAGATAGTGTTATTATACTATAAGCACTAAAGCTAAAACCCGTAAAAAGAGAAGCGTTGTTCATGGCGTGAAAAATCATTATCTCGCCGCGATAAAACAGGAGCGGACAGAGCATATGCTGCCAGCTCGTGTACTAACGCTACCTAGAGTACGATTTCACCGCCGAAAACCGCGGACTTCTATGATCTACACAGCCACCTCGTGCACAAATGGTACGTACAAAGCTAATGGGTCTAAGCTTCGCGGTCTACGCCTACGAGAACCCGTGTAGCGTTTGGTCTACGCTGACAGACTACGTGAGTTTACATAGGTACATCAGCTTCAGACGTCCCTACGTCCGCGAGAACCGTTCCACATCCGTCGCCACGTCAGTCCGAGATGTTCCCCGCGCACGCGAGAATACGCGGTGGCCATGGGCTTACGGAACCATGCCCACAATGGGCAGGCCCCTTGTCCGCAATAATACGTGGATGGCATGGGCTTACGGCACCATGTCCGCTATCGGCGCCCCACGTCCGCGGGAGTCCACAGATGGCATGAGCTCATGTCGCCATGGTGGCTTTTGGCGGGCCCCGCAACAAAGTGGGTGTGGAGGCCTCTCGCGCCAGTAACACCTCCCATAGAGACTGATCATGCCCGCGTACGCTGACGGCAGACCAAAGGCACGCATGTGGTCCACCGTCCAGCAACACGGGGTACGACGGCGCCACGTCCGCTATCGGCGGGCCCCATGTCCGCGGGAGTCCACAGATGGCATGGGCTCACGTCGCAGTGGTGGCTTTCAGCGGGCCCCGCAACCCAATGGGTGTGGAGGCTTGTCGCGCCGGGAACGCCTCCCACAGAGACTGATCTTGCCCACGTATGCTGACGGCGGACCAAAGGCGCACGTGTGGTCCACCGTCCACCAACACAGGATACGACAACGTGTGGTACACCCGTTCACGGTATGGAATCTTTCTCCCTGGCTCGTAGCAGGACCTGCCTCACAGGATAGCAGGGGTCCGTTGTGACAACGCCGCATGTCCTCCTCAGCGTCCATCACATGGCCGAAAAGAGTCGGGACGACGTGGATAGAAGTTTGAGCCAAAACAATCTAGCGCTATTATTTACTCCTGATATTTGGTGGGATCAAATATGAACCACACATGAAGCAATACAAGATCCGCCTATCAACACATGTCAAGCAATGAAGGGACACATGCACTCTCGTTTTGTCGGTGCAATGGAAACATGGCACCCTCGCATTACACCTCGGCGCGTGGGAGGGAACCAACTCCCCGACAAACTCTTCTCCATAAGGAAACAACAAGGGAGTCTCCTTCTTTGAACTATGTCACCACATTAAGCACATCTTCCGCCTTACGTGGTGAAGAGGGAGCGGAACATTGCCCATAGTCCCCTCTATCATGTGGAGATCCTAAAAGTAAAACTACTATGACTTGTGTATACATTTACTATGAAGGGAAGCAGACCCGGGAACAGGGTCGTGAAGGATATAAGTGGCGTTTTCAGGCGGACAAACCCACAACACCAGGGCATCGCCAAGGATAAAGCCTCCCGGGCCAGGCATGACCCGGAAACACAGGTTAACAAAGCCAGAGTCGACGGCAGCGTGTAGGGCAGCATGGAAGACAAGTGTTTCACCTATCCATGCGCCTTTCCAAGGCATTAATGAGGGTGCAGGTGTGGCAGTCCCAATGCGACATCATGCTCATCGCCCATGACCAGAAGTGGTCAGCAGCGCCACCCACCTGTCACCGTGCCACGTGGCACATCTACAGTGGATCCTAGGAACGATAGGAAGGCGCATACGTGCCAGCCACTATGGTACCCCTTGAGATATAAAAGGAGGGCCTTGGCCACCATAGAAAGGGGGTGTTTTCTGAAAGATATCTTGGTAGGAGAGAAAGAGGGGCATAAGTAGAAAAGAGAGAGGTCTTTCAGAGAGGTATTTTGAGAGAGGTCTATGGAGAGAACACACACAGAGAGAGAAAGCATCGAGAGGCTCTCGTAGATATAAAGAGAGGGAAAGAAAGAGGAAGCCTAGGAAGTGTAGAAGCTTGCTAAAAGCGACTACCCGGCACTAGATTGATCATCCCGTTGTATGTTAATCCACAAGATAATACACCAAAGTAGGATGTAGGGTTGTTAGCCGAAGGGCGGCCTGAATCTGGGTAAAAAACATCGTGTGTGCTGTGTTGGATCTATGCATGTGTGAGGTTGTATCGCCTTAGAGCCCATCATCTAACAACTAGGGGGTGTGCGACATCTCTGGTGTCTGCATTTTGACATGGGATATCTAACATGCTAGGTAGGCAGCGCTAGTGATTCGAGCTCAACAATTTTCTTCGTCAGCACCGACATTACCGTCGGCATCGTCTGCAACACCTGGTGTGGCCACCACGGACACTCCGAATGCATGCACTCGCTTGCATGACCCGATCCTACCTGGAGAATCACCGACTGAGTGGCACACGCAATAGAAAGTGACCGCGAAGGGCCACAATGCTCAACCTCAGCTCGTTCCCGCGACATCCAATGTCCCGTGGCCGCCTCCCGTAGCGTTAGCAGGAGGGCTGGCCACAAGAGGCATGTCAGCACGCAAGGAAGCGCATTAGGACAGTGTAGGAGGCGCCGCCACTAAATACCTCCCTCCCGGTGAGTCTAGATGCGTCACCGATAGGAGTGTGCCTCCCGGTGGCATAGAAGGTGATGTCGGTGGAAGTCATCCCCCTGGTGGCACAGGATACGCCACTGGGCAAGCAGAGAATCCTGCGGGTGCTGTAGACGCTGCTCCCGCCATTGGTCTTGGAGGAGGTGGTCCTCCCCAGGCGGTCCCAGGCCGCCTTGGTGCGTGATGACCACCATAGGTCTGTCGCACGGAGCTCACCGTGTGGCCCTAGGTAACAGTGGACAAACCGCTGCTTAGCGCACGAGGAGTTTGCACCATGGGTGAGGCCCTAGCTGCCCCCGCTACCTTAGTCTGGTACTCCCCCCTCCCGGTGCTAGGGACGGTGGAGTTTACGACATGGAGGGAAGAGGTGGAAGCTCGTGTGGAGGCTGCTAGCCAGCACCCGGAGTCCACCCCTACACATTCCATATCTCGATAAGGGCTAGGGCGTGGACCCGAACAAGCTCCAACCGTCGGAGGGTGTCCATAGGTCCCCACCCCGCAGCCGCGGGTTCACCCGCTACTACCATACTAGGGACCAATGGGCACATGGATGACGGATGGAGAGGCAAGGACAAGTGGAAGAGCATCCAGGGTCTGGAGCCACTGAGCAAGCCAACACGGACCATGTGTCGGTGGGGTCATTAGCAGACCCCATGCATGACCGCGCTGGCGAACCTCGTCGTGATTCGGCTACAACCAACGAGGCACCCATTAGGGAGCACCTCTAGCAGCCGCGCCACCAAGCCACGGGTGAGGAGCCAAACCCACGAATTTCTACTAAGTCTGGAAGGACAGCCTTGGAATACGGTGGTGGCTACTTGGCCTAGACCCCTGCCTTGAGGCAGGTGATGTGGTCGCCCAAGTTCTGCCCCCTCATTCCCATCAAATACAAAGGTAACACCAACCCGAAGGAGTTCTTGTAGATGTACAACATGGCCATGGCCACAGCCGGCGCCAATGAGAAGATCATGGCAAGCTGGTTCCCCATGGCGCTAAAGGGCACGACCCTGTCGTGGCTAATGCACCTTCTGCAAGGTTCGATTCGTACGTGGGAGGAACTCTGCATCCTGTTCATGATCATGCTCCATGGAGGCTTTAAGCGCCCAGGTACGCTCATCCAGCTACATACCATAGTTCAGGGAAAGAACGAGTGGTTGTGCGACTTTATGTTGCGTTTCTCGCAAGTTGCTCACACCATCTGATGAGGATATATACAGGGATTATGATGATTCTAACTGCCTGAACTGGAAGGAAATATTGAGTCAAAGCAATGATGACTATTAGGTGAATTCATTCCTAGTTGACCATGATGCTTTCATTTATAAGAACTTTATACTACCTAAGTCTATGCATTTATATATGATCAGGTTCGTTGGAGAAACAAGCATGGCGCAAGGAGGAGAAGGGCTACAAGAGGATCCCAGCATGATGATCGCCCGAGGATGCGCAAGGGAGGAGCGGGAGGAAGGCGCAAGAGAAGATCATCAAAACAAAGGCGACCGAGAGTTAGAAGGCGACCAAGAAGGAAGGTTCAATTCGGACAGACAGAAGTTCTGAAATTAAAAAGGACGTGGTTTCCACATACCAACTCCAAATTAAGCAAATGAGTACTTGTTGGAAAAATAATTCCTAGATCTTTCCAACGGGTACTTGCACGTCTCCCGGTTCGTTACGAGCTGTGTGCGGCAACCAAAACAACTCGACATACATTTTCTGTCAGTTTACAAATAGAGTCCTTTTAAGTTAGGAAAGTTAGAGATATGTTTGGTTTTGACTCCAACTCTATGTTGGACGTCCAGCAGCCTTTATATAGGCCTGTAAATCATGGTTTTTAGGGTTAGACCACGTTAAAATATTTTGGAGATGTTTCTATCATAGAACCTCTGGAATTACCCTGTGATCGATTTTACCAACTATAATTGAGTGTGATCTGTTGTTCCACTGGGAATTAGTAGATTGCAAACTACCGTTCATGGTCGACGGCTACGTGCGCAAGAGCATGGTGTTGTGAATATCCTACAAGGTTCGAGAGTTATTGCATTGGCATCAGGGTTCAAGCGGGAGAGTTCATAGCTACGGTCTATTTATCTATCCACCATTATCATCATTGACAAGTGCTTGCTGAGAAGATCGGGCCACCCCATATCATCTTGGTATCACAGCGCTGGGTTTACTCGGTGAGCAATATCATCTTGGTATCATATTTCCTCGTTGCCTCGCTAAGCAATCCACATATCCATCCATAGATTAGATCTTGTTTTTCATCCTATACAGAAAAATCCCCACAAAAAAAGATTTGCCATAGCCTAGATTACATCGTATTCGAGTAATAGTTACTGGTCGTGTTCCTCTTTTAGTCTAGTTTTAGATATGTTCTTCGTAGATTTGTTTTTGCTTTCTAGTTGTTCTAGTCGAGTTCCCCATCAATTGTTTCCGCCACCATCAAGTCAGATCCGAATTCAGCATAAGAGTCCTAGTTGTGTACTACTTCGCAAGTTGGAATTGCAAAAAAAAATTGTTGCTGACTCTGCCGCGGCACAAAAAACGCTCGTTTTTCTGCTGCGAGTCCGTGTCAGCCACGGATCCGATTTCCTGCCGCGGCACGATTTCGTGCTGTTTTTCTGCCACGGCACGCGTTTTGCCGCGAGGTACAGATTCTCTGCCACGGCACAGTTTTGCCCCTTTTTCTGCCGTGGCAGCCATATAAAAAAATTATGAAATTTTTCAATTTTCCAAACCTTAGCTACAACCCTTCTATTTCATAAGTGTAGGAACTTTTCCATTGAGACTAGTTTCTGCTCTTACAGGCTGCTCGTAGGGTTTCGGTGTTGTGCTTTGTACTTTGGCCGTGTGTGATATTAAAAAAAAGAGAAAGAGAATATAGCAAAAGAAAAGCAAAACGAGCAAGAATCAATACAAAAGAAAAAAGAAAAAGAAAAGGAGAATTGAGAAAGAGGCCTAGTGATATCTTTGTGCACCGGTAGATTGAGCAATCTTGTACATGTTTACTTTGTGCTTTGCTAGTGTCTCTCCAGCGTAATGCAACACCCTTCATAGTTGCATTGCCACGTTTATCCTCACGTGTGTGTTTCTTGGGTTGTTGTACGATCAACACTAGGACTTGTTTGCGGTGTACTTAGGATACCATACCTAGAGCTCCACCATACATAACATGTGTGCCATGTGATCGTTCTATATACCTTTGATATTCACTTCATCACATCAGTGCATAAGTCTTTGATTTCGAATTGGTAAGCATCACTATTCACTTTGGAACAGGAAGATCTGCTTTCTTGTCAGTTTTGAGTGAGTTGTGAGAGCTCCACCACCAGATTTTGTTGTGCACTAATGTACTAATCATGTCTTCTAGTAGTGTTGATGTGATGTAGAAAAAGGATGTAGATGATTATCCCTTTCCATTACAATCCTACTACAGCAAGACATTTTGGGAAGAGGAGTAAGGAGTGGTTCCTCCTTCGGGTTTGTTCCACTTCATCACAGAAATTACTGGTAGACAAGCTGCTACTACCATTGATACTTGTTCTTACATAAATTTGGTTAGTGCTGAGGTTGTTGAAAAGCTACAATTATATACAAGTGCATTAAAAAAACCATTTATGTTAGCAACTTCTAGTCATGCACTACCAGTTACTCAGATTGCATCTGTTCCACTCACCATTTATGGCCCTAGCAGGATGATTTCTTGTTTTGTCGTTCCTAGAGCGTTTAACTCTTGTCATATCATGTTCGGAACAAAGTGGTGTAATCAATTCCAGGTTGTGTTTAGTAATGAGTGTTCTGATCCTACTGTCTTTTGGAATGGTACGCACACGTGGTTAGCACGTTCACGTATTAAGCAATTTCAGGAGATTAGGCGTCAAAACCTATGTGTACCTGTAACCACCAACATAAACCCACAGGTTGATCCTGTCGTAGAAGAACCGAGAGTGAGAGTTGATGAGACAAATGAGGTTTCTACTAATGTAATCATCTCTACTCCTAGTGTTGTTTCTTGTGATATCCAGGTTAGTTTTGAAGAAAGGGAGCCATCTATTTTACAACCTGTATCACTGGACTATGCATTGTCACTTGTGGAGGATGTTTTAGTACCTACTATAACTAAGGAGATTGTTGATGACATTGGTACTGATTTGGAGCTTCAGCCAACATGTGTGACATATTGTGAGTCTATTCCTTTACTGAAGCCTCCTTGTGATTTGCCTTGCACTATTGTTTCAACACCATGTGATAGTTTACCAAATTCAAATTTTGATCATGTGGTACCGATAACACATAAGGAAATACTTGCTAGAATACCACCTGCTGATATTGTGTATTCCATCATGCTAAATGAACCTATAAGTATGAGTGGTGCTATGGATAAGATTTCTGAAATTTCATTTCTAAATTCTAGCACATATTCTCCTTGTTTCACTTTCAATCTAATTGGTGAATATAGCATGGATGAAAAATTTCTTGTGGATCACATATGCATTACTTGTGATAGAATCGCTGAACTGAAACAAGCTGTTTTCAGCCATATATGCAATGTGTCATAAAATATTTGCTATGGGACAATAGTTCATGTTCAAGATATTATGGAAATACATTCTGGTCTAGTTTATCTTGCTAGAATAGAACCCAAGTTTTCATATTCATTGTGTTTGTCCCAAAAGTCTTTGTCTTGTTATGTTACTACTTTAGACTTCCTTGATATTTGCAAATTGAGTTGCATCTTACATACTAGACAATATGATCATGTTCATAATAATCAGAGTAGCGCAGTTGAAGCATGGCATGAATCAATTTGGTTTTCACACATATTTAATTGGTTTGATCTTGTGCAAAAATTTGATCATAGATCTTCTTTGCGAAAACTCAATTTAATATTGAAGAACAAGACTATCTATTTAGTTGTTTTTCACCATGATCATGATTCTTTGTACTTCACTTGTACCTGCAATTTAAGTTGCTTGATGTATACCGGACATACTTTTCATGTGAACAACAATAATACAACATGTTATATATACATATACTTTGCGTACATGTTGTTCTTTTTGTTTCTTCCACTTTCAGCTTACCCAAAGCCGTGGACGGCTTTTCATGAAGAAAGGGAGGAGGAGGAGGATATATATAGGGATTATGATGATTCTGACTGCCTAAACTGGAAGGAAATATTGAGTCAAATCAATAATGACTATCAGGTGAATTCATTCCTAGTTGACCATGATGCTTTCATTTAACAGAACTTTATACTACCTAAGTCTATGCATTTATATATGATCAGGTTCGTTGGAGAAACAAGCATGGTGCGAGGAGGAGAAGGGATACAAGAGGAGCCCAGCATGATGATCGCCCGAGCATGCGCAAGGGAGGAGCGGGAGGAAGGCGCAAGAGAAGATCGTCAAAACGAAGGCAACCGAGAGTTAGAAGGCGACCAAGAAGGAAGGTTCAATTCAGACACACAGATGTTCTGAAATTGAAACGGACGTGGTTTCCACATACCAACTCCGAATTAAGCAAATAAGTACTTGTTGGAAAGATAATTCCTAGATATTTCCAACGGGTACTTGAACGTCTCCCGGTTCATTACGAGCTGTGCGCGGCAACCAAAACAAGTCGATGTATGTTTTTTGTCAGTTTATAAATAGAGTCCTTTTAAGTTAGGAAAGTTAGAGATATGTTTGGTTTTGACCCCAACTCTATGTTGGACGTCCAACGGCCTTTATATAGGCCTGTAAATCATGGTTTTTAGGGTTAGACTACGTTAAAATAATTTGGAGATGTTTCTTTCATAGAACCTCTGGATTACCCTGTGATCGATTTTACCAACTATAATTGAGTGTGATCTGTTGTTCCACTGGGAATTAGTAGATTGCTAATACGTCCATTTTGCATCACTATTCTATGTCATAATTCACTGTTATTCATTGATATATTTTGTAGTGAGAGGTGATACTTATGTTATTTCATCTATTTTTACATGGTTGATGACTTTTGGAGCATGGACCGCTGCAGTCAGGATTCTGATGGAAAAGGTGTTGTTTGGAGGCAAAATTTGCGAAGATCAGAAAATCCGGGAAAATACATGGAAAATCCTATTTTTCCAGAAGATGAAGGAAGCCAGAAGGGGGGCTGGAGATGGGCCACAGGGGGCCCATACCACCCCTTGGCGCGGGCCAGCCTAGGCCACGCCACCAGGTGGTGTGGCCACCCTGGTCCACCCCTGGCACTCCCCTCTGGCGTATATTATCCTCCCGAAATCCTAAGACTCGGGGAGCGACCACAGAAAGATTTTGCCGCCTCTACAGGGCGGAAAACACCGAGAGAGAAAGATTTCTCCGGGAGACAGATTTTTGCCGGGGGAATTCCTTCCCGGAGAGGGGAGATCATTGCCATCAACACCACCATCAAGATGGACTTCATCGGGATCATCATCATCATTACCACCACAATCATCACCATCAGCACCCTCATCACCATCTCCATATTGCTGTAACAATTGCATTGAATCTTGCATAGTTCATAGGGGAATGTTTCCCGGTGTTGATTACTCTTTGTAGTTGATGCTATTGAGTGAATCGTTGAATTATTGTTTATGTTCAGATTGTTATACATCATTATTCCATCTCTGATCATGATCCATACGATGCCTTCTAAGTAGTTCGTTTTGTTCTTGAGGACATGGGAGAAGTCATGTTGTTAGTAGTGGAGTTGTGTTGAGAAAGAATCAATAGTTTGATATTTAAGTTGTGGTGTACTTCTTCTAGTGGTGTCATGTGAACGTCGACTACATGACACTTCACCTATATGGGCCTAGGGGAATGCATTGTGTATTTGGCTAATAATCATAGGGGTTGCCGGTGAGACAGAAACCTGAACCCCCGTTAGGAAACCATTGCACAAGGGACGTAAGGGTCTTATAGTTTAAAGCTGTGGTTAGGTTTCTACCTTAATTACTTTCTTGTACTTACGGATGTTTGCAAGGTGTATAACCACAAGTATGTATTAGTCCTAGGAAGGTCGGTACATTAGCACAGGTTCACCCACACAACACTTAGCAAGCTAAAGAAGATTAATCAACTATATGAAGCGAAAGCACTTGACAGTCTTCCCATGTGTCCTCGAGAATATTTGGTCATCTTAAGTAATACAACCGGCTTGTCCTTTGCTGCATAAAGGATTGGGCCACTTGCTGCATTTATTCTTATTTTCTTTTACTTACTCGTACTTTGTTTACTTGCTTTATCAAAAACCGCTAAAAATCCGTTTGCTAAGTATTTGCAGAGAGTTCCTGATCCATACCACTATCCAGCACCTTCTGCTCCTCGTTGGGTTCGACACTCTTACTTATCGAAAATACTGTGATACACCCCCTATACTTGTGGGTCATCAAGACTATTTTCTGGCGCCGTTGCTGGGGAGTGAAGCACTATTGGAGAGTGGAACTGGTAAAGGAAACTTCTACTGTGAGTATTGTTTACTTCTGCTAGTTGCTTTATTTTTGTTATGGATAATTCGCTGAGTTTCTTATTTGGTAGTGCTACTACCACTTCTAAGGTAGTAGATAAACCACCACCTGCTGAGAATGATGCTTTTAAAATACCTACAAGAATTATTGATCGTGTTATGGATAACTACTATGTTGGGGATGGAACTGTCCATCCAGGTGATCATTTGCTCTTTATACACGAATTATGTGGGTTGTTCAAGTGTGCAGGTATCACTACAGATCAAGTTAAGAAGAAGTTATTATCATTATCACTAAAAGGAAGAGTTGAGGAATGATATAAGCTGTTGAAGAATGGTCAGGCTCTGGAATGGGAGGAAATAGTACCTCTCTTTTATTCAAAGTTTTATCCTCCTAGTGAGATTCATAAAGATCAGAATCAAATATACAACTTTTGGCCTCTTGATGGAGAGAGTACAGCTCAATCTTGGGGGAGACCGAAGTTACTAATGCTCAAATTTCCCATTCATGAGATCCCCAACAATATTATTATCAATAACTTTTATGCAAGGCTCCCTCTACATGACAAGGATTTATTGGATGCTTCTTGTGCTGGATCATTCACTCGCATGGGAGAAGAAGCTAAATGGGATCTTCTGGACCGTATTCAAGACAATGCTGAAGCATGGGAGAATGACAAAGGTATAAAGTCAGGTATAAATTATGATTATGAATGCATTGAATCTTTTATGGGAACTGATGACTTTCAAAATATTGAAAATGCTTATGGTCTAGACTCTCAAGTTATTGCTTCTTATTTTAAGGCTTTTGCTTCCTACATTGAAGTGCCTAAAAAGAAGTGGAATAAGTATCATGAACCTTATAAAGATGTTGCTAAGAGTGTTCCTGCAAGAAATACTGAAGTTTATACTGCTAATCATGTTTTACCTGAACCTTATATTGAGAAAATGCCTTTCCCAGTCAAGATAAAGGAACATTCTATGATAGCTAGTATGGTTGATGAAAGTAAAAGCAAAGCTGTTGAACCTGATAAACAAATGGTTGATGAACCTATTATAGCCAATGTGAAATACTTTGTTACTAAATATGTAGAAGAGGGACAGACTATCCTTTGTAAGGATACCTCTAATATTGTTTCACAAAGTAGTGTTATGAGAGCTAGTATTCCTGTGTTTTCTGTTAGAATAAGTGATCATTGCTATGATGGTTCTTGTGATAGTTATATTGTTAAGTTTATGCATGATACTGAAAGTTACTATGAGAGAGGGAAAAGTGTTCTTATGTATCTCAATAATATCAAGTTTCCTCGTTTTATGTTGAAAGTTTTTATGTTGCACTTCTTTTGCCTTCTTATGCAAGTAGCCTCTGGTTTTAACAACTTGTTTGTTTACAAAATTCCCTTGAATAGGAAGTGGGTTAGACTTAAACGTGTGTATTTTTGCTTCTTAATGCTCTCTTTCACTTCAATTCATATTCCTATGTGAGCATCTCAAAAATTATCATGCCCATCTTAATGGCTATAAAGAAAGAGCTTTTTGGGAGACAACCCAGTTTGTTTTTGCTTTCAGTTTGTTTTTGTTTCTTTGAGTCTCGGAAGTTATTACTTTGGTAATAACCGCTCCTTATCCGTTTTGTTTGGTTTTTGTGTCAAGATCAACCTCTAATGAGAGAGAAGTAATATTTGGGGAAGTTGCTGCCCCGAAACAGATTTTTTGTGCTTCACCGTAAAAATTCGTGAGAGATCTCTGTATGTCGGATTGAGCTGTAGTTTTTTGTGATTCTGCCCCAGGTTGTTATTTAACTCTTGTTAGTTTTGCACTTTTTGATTTGAGCAACAGAAGATTTCCGAAAAAATTGATCTTTACCTGCTAGTCTGTTTTGACAGAATTTGCCACTTTTGCATTTGCTTATTTATTCGATTTCCTTTTTGAATTCTTTTTGGGTTTTCGGAAGGAGTTGCTTTGGTAGCTTATGTTTTGATGGTTTTCAGTTGAAGTTGGACTCAAAAGGTTTTATCACTTCATTTATACTAATGTTGCTAATGAGAACTGTGTGAAGTTTTGTGTGAAAGAAATTTCCAGGTTAGTGGAGATAATGGTGTAATAAGGAAGAGAAAGGTTTCATGACTCAAGTAATAAGTATATGAAGATGAAGATATTGATGTTATTCAAGTGGTGACTCCGAAAGAATCTACTAGATACCAAATTGAGAGACCTGCAGAGTCTGTTTCCAAATAGGTAACAGTTCTGGTAAGAAAAGTTCCGCGAAAATACTACCCAACTATATTTTTGCAGTTTTCAGTCAATAAGGAAAGCTACGAAGCGAAAAAGGGACGGAAACGGAGCCAGGGTGGCTCACACCACCCTGTGGTGCGGGCCCACCCCTGGCCGCGCCACCAGGTGGTGAGTCCACCCCGGACTCCGCCTCCGACTCGTTTTCGCCCAGTACCTTCCTTTTGTTATGAAACTTCGTAATATATAACCGCCCGGATCTCCCGAGGTTCGTATATCGTGTTTTCGTCGTGTTTTTGTTTCGATCTGTTTCTGCCAAGAACTATTCTTGAAAGCTTAGAAGCACAATGGTGTCCGCTAAGGATAAAGGGAAGGAGCCTATGGAGGAAGACCTCCAAGACCCCGGGAAGGAGATCAAGAGTGAAGGTGCAGAGGAGCAAGGCCAACATCTGCACATAGGCACTACCATTGCAAGCATTGGAGTGGTGACAAAACCTTCCAGGGTTAGAAGGACTGCACGGATGCAGACTAGGGGAAAGCTCCTCGTCACTGGTTGGCTCCACGGTTACTTCCTCCAGGCACCAAGAATCCTTTCCATACCCTTATCCATGAGCATCAATACCAGAATATGCCCAAGGGGAAATTACCCTCCGATTGGGATTTGCCTTGTGCTAGCCATGCAGGAAAAGAAGACTTCAAGGAGGAAGAGTGGGGAAAGAATAGCAAGAGCTAGAAATCTCAACCTGACATGATCATGAGCCGCATTGAGCAAAACTCACAACTGATTCGTAATCTCACCTTCAAGATCGAGGACTTGGGAAAACTGATCAAAGAACTCATCAAGAGAATACCACCACCACCAAAGGAGTAATTCGTCATCAGGTTTGGCATCCCCTTGGTTTGTTACAAGCTTGGGGGAGTGCCGCGGTATCACATCACTATCTTCTATCTTTTTACCTTACTAGTAGAGTCGTATCATGAATAGAGAAGTTATTATGTAGGATGGTTTACATTATGGAAGTGTCCCCTCTCTCGTTAGATATGTATCCATTGGTGTGAGTTGCCGTTATGGATTATTAATGAGAAGTTCTATCATTTACTCTTTTGCATAGCTTATATTAGTTTTCAATTCATGGTTATATGATTGATCTTGTTGTTAGTATTGGTATCACTTTGGGATCATTGAGTTAATTTAGTTGGTTTTGGCAAACCTAGCTCGGTCAGTAGCAACACTATTTTTGAGAGTTGAATGAAAAGATAAAAGTACTCTAAAGAAAATAATTTCATCATCTTTCTTTCTTGATTTGCTCATAAGTTTAGTATTCTCTAGTTAAGATCTTTTGTGCTTCCAAGAAAGATTGCATGTTTGTCTTATTCACTTGTATGTTTGCTTGTTTCCTTCGACTCTTATATTTTCTAACCAGCCTTGCTAGCCAAAAATATGTACTGAGAGGGAATTCTTCTCGTGCATCCACTCCTTTAAACCAAAACCCACGCCATTTGTGTCCACCATACTACCTATTAGCATTATTGCTATTCCAAGTAAATTCTTGTTTTATCTACCTCCCAAATTAAACTTGTTATGTGAAAATTAGTGATTAAAGCTCTCACAAACTTGATGGCACACTTTACTTTCTTGCACTTAATAAACCTGAACAATTGTGCTCACCTATGTTGCGTATATGCTTGCGCTTTGTAAGTTGTGAATTAGCAGAACCATGCTGCCATGGGGAACGCTTTCAACATTGCACTGGTACTTTGTACCTAGTTGATATCATGTTCTTTTGTCTATGGATGTCATCGGTGTGACATGAAAGGGGAGCTTGTAAGTCCATGGAGTTATGCATGTGTGTTAGAGAAACGCCTGGGCCGCTGGTCTAATCCATGCTGACATGGTGGAAACATGCAGCGTAACCATAACGAGCATCTATGAAGCATTCTTCTTATTAAAAAAAGAGTCTGATATTGAGAAAAAAGAGAAAAAGAAGAAAAAAAGATTATGAAAAGAGGAAAGAGATAAAAAAGCACCATATTCCCATGGTAAATAAGAAGATTGATGAGATGCTTGTTGTCAACTTGCCTTGTCATTTTGATATGGGGATTCTTCCGTATCATCGGGCAAGGGGTACCCCGTTGGCGGTTCTCTATGATACACATATGCTTACGATGACAAGAACTTACCGGTGACTAAACTTGAGTAGCATGAGGAGCGGCCCTCGTATTCAAGGGACATGAGATTCTCAATTTACAACTTGTCAATGGATATCCTCATATTTGATCACTTTAACCTTAATCACCTAAAGATGCCTATGATAGGGGCAATGAGAGCTGAAAGCTAGTAAGTATCATAATTTTTGGGAGCTCTTTATGAGACTTGCAATCCACGCTTCCCTCTGAAGGGCCTTTCTTTTACTTTGTAGCTGAGTCAAGAACCTACTCCCTTCTATCTTAGCAAGTATTTTGAGTTGTTGTGTTTCATTCATTCATATGATGATTTATTCAATCATGTTTCTTATGTTCCTTGTTTTGCACATTGCTCTTATCCTGATGTTTACTACTTTGAAAGCTATCATTAAAACCCAGTTATTTGTGAACTCCAGCAAATTATCAACTATTCTTCGACCAAGAGCTAAGTTTGCCATTACCAATTATGATTTACTTTATGTATCTTTATTGTGTTTCCTTTACTCATTGCAAGTTAAGTTATATAATAGTGAGTTGTCTTCTATTATGATCTATGTATTGATGAATGTGATGCTTCTTGTCCGTATTCTTTTATCGACTCTTTGCTCCATAAACCTGAGGTCATGTTTATTGAGCTCAGTTTCGCTTGGGGACAAGCGAAGTCTAAGCTTGGGGGGAGTTGATACGTCCATTTTGCATCACTATTCTATGTCATAATTCACTGTTATTCATTCATATATTTAGTATTGAGAGGTGATACTTATGTTATTTCATCTGTTTTTGCATGGTTGATGACTTTTGGAGCATGGACCGCTGCAGTCAGGATTCTGATGGAAAAGGTGCTGTTTGGAGGCAAAATTCGCGAAGATCAGAAAATCCGAGAAAATACATGGAAAATCCTATTTTTCCAGAAGACAAAGAAAGCCAGAAGGGGGGCTAGAGATGGGCCACAGGGGGCCCACACCACCCCCTGGCGCGGGCCAGCCTAGGCCATGCCACCAGGTGGTGTAGCCACCCTAGTCCACCCCTGGCACGCCCCTCTAGCGTATATTATCCTCCCGAAACCCTAAGACTCGGGGGAGCGACCACAGAAAGATTCCGCCGCCTCTGCGGGGCGGAAAACACCGAGAGAGAAAGATCTCTCCGGTAGACAGATTTCTGCCTGGGGAATTCCTTCCCAGAGAGGGGAGATCGTCGCCATCAACACTACCATCAAGCTGGACTTCATCGGGATCATCATCATCATCACCACCACCATCATCACCATCAGCACCCTCATCACCATCTCCATATTGCTGTAACAATTGCGTTGAATCTTGCATAGTTCATAGGGAAAACTTTCCCGGTGTTGATTACTCTTTGTAGTTGATGCTATTGAGTGAACTGTTGAATTATTTATGTTCAGATTGTTATACATCATTATTCCATCTCTGATCATGATCCATATGATGTCTTGTGAGTAGTTCGTTTTGTTTCTTGAGGACATGGGAGAAGTCATGTTGTTAGTAGTGGAGTTGTGTTGAGAAAGATTCAATAGTTTGATATTTAAGTTGTGGTGTACTTCTTCTAGTGGTGTCATGTGAACATCGACTACATGACACTTCACCTATATGGGCCTAGGGAACGCATTATGTATTTGGCTACTAATCGTAGGGGTTGCCGGAGTGACAGAAACCTGAACCCCCGTTAAGAAACCATTGCACAAGGGACGTAAGGGTCTTAGAGTTTAAAGCTGTGGTTAGGTTTCTATCTTAATTACTTTCTTGTACTTATGGATGTTTGCAAGGGGTATTATCACAAGTATGTATTAGTCCTAGGAAGGTCGGTACATTAGCACAGGTTCACCCACACAACACTTAGCAAGCTAAATAAGATTAATCAACTATATGAAGCAAAAGCACTTGACAGTCTTCCCATGTGTCCTCAAGAACGTTTGGTCATCTTAAGTAATACAACCGGCTTGTCCTTTGCTGCATAAAGGATTGGGCCACTTGGTGCATTTATTCTTATTGTCTTTTATTTACTCATACTCTGTTTACTTGCTTTATCAAAAACCCCTAAAAATCCGTTTGCTAAGTATTTGCAGAGAATTCCTGATCCATACCACTAGCCAGCACCTTCTGCTCCTCGTTGGGTTCGACACTCTTACTTATCGAAAATACTGCGATACACCCCCTATACTTGTGGGTCATCAATTGCAAACTACCGTTCATGGTCAACGGCTACGTGCGCAAGAGCGTGGTGTTGTGAATATCCTACAAGGTTCGAGAGCTGTTGCATTGGCATCAGGGTTCGAGCGGGAGAGTTCATAGCTACGAGCTATTTATCTATCCACCATTATCATCATCGAAAAGTGCTTGCTGAGAAGATTGGGCCACCCCATATCACCATCCCCGAAGCCGAAGAAGCCACCATCGTTGGTGCCTTCATCATGAACGTCAGAGACCACAAGATGCGGGAAGAGATCAACATGCATCCCGTCAAGACTACTCACCAACTTTGCACCTTGGCAAACCTCTGTTCGTTGGCCGAGCAAGGACGACATGCTACTGAGGTTGCTGCCAAGTAGGCAACATGTGGGTCTGACCCCAAAAGATCTTCTAGGAAAAAGAGAAGGCGCGAAAGAGTGAGACCCGCCTAATTTTGGTGATCGAGCATGGCGCTCCCACCTAGAGCGAGAAGAAGGAAAATATGGCCGAGAAGGTAGTGGCTACAAAGCCCGCTATCGAGATTTGGTGCATGGTGCATGAGTCCAACCATCACGATGAACAAGATTACTGCTCCGTGCAGGACCTCGCAGAGGCTTGGAAGAAGCATTTTGCCGTGAAGGGGGCTAACACCCCCTTGGAAAGTACTACCAATGCGGGTAACCAGGACATCTGTCAGGAAACTTCCCAAGAGACCATGGAGGCGGGCGTGGGGAGGTGGTGATGGAAGTCGAGGATCAGGTCAAGGCAGGCGTGGCGGGGGCCGTGGAAACACAGCCCCTAGGCCGCGCAATAAAGAAGCAGCCCAGGAACAGGGTGAGAAAGGCCCAAATGGGTATGGCTAGTACCAGGAGGCTAAGGACTGCTCGTGTATTCACGGGGAGCGTATACCATGGCTTCCCACGGGGAGTTTAAACGCTTCTCCCAAGAACTGTACGCAGTGTAACCCACCCCGGAGGCGCATCGACACCTGAAGTGATTGCATGTCCCTATCACCTTTGATGTAGGCGACTACCCGGACATTGTCATGGGAGTCAATGTGTTGTTGCTGGTGCTATCCCCGGTCACTAAGATGTTGATTAATGGAGGGCGGGCCTCAACATCCTCTCTGCCAAGCTGATGGAGAAACTACTGATCACGGAGGACCAACTTGCCCCCACGGGGTCGTTCCAGAGTGTAAACCTAGGAGCCACCCAACCATGGGGCAAGGTCGAGTTGCCGATCACCTTCATCACCAAGGACAGTTACCGCACCAAAAATGTCTTATTCAACATTGCGGACATTTCTTTGCCATATAAAGATATCTTAGGGTGCCCCAACCTAGCTCAATTCATGATAGAAACTCATCACGCCCACAATGTCCTCAATATTCCCTCCATGTGGGGGACCTTGACTATTAAGGGTGATATACGGGATGCGGTGCTCTATGCTGAACAACTGTTCCAAATAGTAGCTACTGCTGTTCCCAAAAACAACTATGAGGAAAATAACTTTAACCCAATTCTTGGTTCGCCCGGGAAGAGGGCGCGGTTCATCCTGGAATCCAGTTATGGGGCATCGGTACGTGTTGTGCACCGATTAAGTGGTAGACTTCTTGGTTCACCTCCCTGCCACCCAAAAGCCCGAGAGCAAGGTTCATGTCTCCCAAAAAAGTACTAGAAAAGACCGGGAGCAAGGTTCATGTCTCCTAGCAAGAGAAAAGAAGTACCGTGTATCCGTCCTGGCCCGCCCATGTGTAAACCGTTGTAATCCAGAGGCTCACCCGCTTTTGGAATGAGAATCCCATGCTCTCGAGTTTTTCGCCCCGTTTTTATTTTCTTGAGCATTTTTGGGAATGGAGTTCCTTTGGGTCTGTCTCGTATTTTAGACGTGAGTAACAAAGACTGTCATGCTAGATACGCCTTACGCTCATGATTCGCTCTAAGGTATGAACAGTGTGTTCCTGGCACGACCAAACGGCACTAAATCGCAAAGACACAACTCTCACATCCTACCCCGAGTTGGAAAGCCGTGTTCCCTGATCAAGCGCACATCACATATTTAAACCTGAGGCATGGGTAAGATGTCGTAAGGTGTGTTCACTGCATTTTAGGGATCGCGGAACCCCACCAGCGGGAGGCGCCGACAATGAGTACGGGGCTAGGGTCCAATCAAGGACCCTTGCCAGGAACTGCAAAGGTGCACCAAGAATCTCTAGATTGAGTGTGGAAGAGCGTCATGACCCGAGGGCGCAAGCTACCCTGAAAACATCACTCTAGAAAGCACGAAGTGAACATGAAACCAGAATGGTGCGTGACCAAGGAGAACGTGGAGCGTGCCGACAAGCAACCTAAAGAAGGACCAACATCTGGACATGGACAGGCATAGAGTGGGGAACTTGGTGAAACCTATCGCAAAGACAAGCATGCAAGAAAGGTAAAATATCATATTGGAGGCTCATCGGCATTACATCAGCATAGAGGTGGCCAGTGGCAGGTCATGGGTGGAAAGCTGCGGGTGTAAGCGAGGAAGGAGAAAACCTCCTTCACTCAGCCCCACGTGCAACTGTGTCAGCCACCGACCGTCACATGTCGCTGATCTCAGGGTTTATGATCCCTAGGGCCACCATCCCTGGATGGCAGGGGATAGCAGAGCCGACAACACATGGTGTATTCAAAGACCATCGTCGCAAGCTGTCCGTTCCTGCGGTAGCAGAACTTGAAGACAAAGCCAACCTTTAGTTCATACCACGCCTCGAAGTCGGGCCATCCTCGGCCCAGGAACAAGCCATCGTCGTTATCTATCCATGCCTCCATGTCCCAAAAAATGGCTGCTCACCACTTGACTCGCACACCCACAGCTCCTAGAAGTGGTGTCCCATCAGCTTGTTGGCAAACAAGTCTGGCAATTTGAGCTACCACTTGAAGCCCGCTAGGAGAAAAGCAAGGAACTCAAAGCCAAAGAGCTTTGCTGTGGGATCTTCCTATGACCAGGCACAAGAGGCGGGAGGATCGTGGTGCATGTGGGGGCTGCGGGTGCGGCCTCTCCTTGGCCTCGACCGTGCCCATGCCCGATAGTAGGCGAGCCCCATTCCTGTGGCCCGCCATGTCCCCGATCTTGCCCACCGCCTCGCCGGCCACTTTGGGCTAGGGAGCCAGCGGGAATGGGCACAAGATCACCCTCCACCAGCGCCGATCCACGGCAAGAACAACCACCACGGTGGCGTCTACACCGGGGGGCTTTAGATGACAGAGGAGCCACGTCACCCTAGGAGGACGAGGGTTATCACCTAAGTGGCAGCAACGACCATCAACGCTCTCAGACGACATCCTCTGCGAGCTTGAACTAATGAAATACAAGAAGTGTGGAGTGGGTGGATGCAGCAACTATGTCTAGGACCATCATCCCTCACCCCTCTTTTGTAGCTGGGGTGGGAGCTAGTGAGTGGAGAGGCAGCTGACGCCTCCCCCTCACTTATGACTCTTTTTGGAGGAATGAGGCAACCGCAGTCAATGCGGCCAGATTGCAGAAGCCAATACGGGACTTGTCGTGACACATCGCGTCGGTGGCCGCTTGAGTGCGCGTGCATGTGCATGGCAGTTCAAAGTGGCCCGAAACGTGCAAGGTGGTCACGTCGTGATCATATCGGCAGGGTAGGCCCATGCTCTGTTGTAGGGCGAAGCCTGACAACGGTGCCTAGGCTATCGACCAACACGCAAGAGGAAGGAAGCTGATCAAAACAATTGTTGGGCCTCGCCCGGAGGCTTCTGTCGATGCAATGGAAACGGGGGACCCTCGCATTGTGCCTAGGCGCGTCGGAGGGAACCAAGTCCCCGGCAAGCTCTTCTCGATAAGGTAAACACAGGGGGGTCACCTTCTTTGAACCATGTCACCACATTCAGCACATCTTCTGCCTTACATAGTGAAGTGGGAGCGGAATGTCTCCCGTAGTTGTTCCCGCCCCCTCTCCCATGTGGAGATCCTTAAAGTAAAGCTACTATGACTTGTGTATACATTTCCTTTATAGGAAAGCGAACCCAGGAATAGGGTAACGAAGGTTATAAGTGGCGTTGTCAGACAAACATACTCAGAATGCCATGATATCATCAATGATAAAGCCCCCAAAGGCCAGGCGTGTCCCGGGAACACGGGTCAACAAAGGTAGAGTCGACGGCAGTGCGCAGGGCGACATGCAAGACAAGTGTTTCCCCTAGACCTGCGCTCTGCAAGGAATTAATGAGGGTGTAGGCACGGTAGTCCCAATGAGACAGCAAACACATCGTGTTATCTCCTCGCCATCAAGTACCACAGCACACCACTCGCGGCCAAGGAGTGGCCAAAGGCACCTCCCACGACAAGGAGTGGCAGCAACACCACACTCCTACCATTGTGCTGTGTGGCACGACTGTAGTGGATGCCGAGAACAATAGGAAGGGGCATGCGCACCGACTGGTGTGGTACCCCTTGAGATATAAAAGGAGGGCCTTGGCCACCGTAGAAAGGGAGGTGTTTTTCTAGAAGGGAGCTTGGTAGGAGAAAAAATAGGGGCCTAAGGAGAAAATAGAGAGGTCTTTTGAGAGATGTTTATGGAGAGAATACTGGGCAAGCCGACACAGACCACATGTCAGTGGGTTCCTCAGCAGACCCCGCGCATGACTGCGCTAGGGAGCCTCATTGCGATTCGGCCACAACCAATGAGGCACCTATTAGGGAGCACCTCTGGCAGCTGCGCCACCAAGCCGTGGGTGTGGAGCCAAACCCATGAAGTGCTGATGAGGCTGGAAGGGCGGCCTTTAAATATGGTGGAGGCTACTTGGCCTACACCCCTGCCTTGAGGCAGGTGATGTGGCTGCCCAAGTTCCACCCCATCATTCCCATCAAATACAAAGGTAACACCAACCCGAAGGAGTTCTTGCAGATGTACAACATGGCCATGGTCACAGCCGGCGCCAATGAGACGATCATGGTGAACTGGTTCCCCATGGCACTAAAGGGCATGACCCTGTCGTGGCTAATGCACCTTCTGCAAGGTTCGATTCGTATGTGGGAGGAGCTTTGCATCCGCTTCTTGAGCGTGTTCCAGGGAGGCTTTAAGCGCCTGTGTACGCTCATCCAGCTACATACCATAGTTTAGGGGAAGAACAAGCTGTTGTGACTTTATGTTGCATTTCTCGCAAGTTGCTCACACCATCCCCGAAGCCGAAGAACCCGCCATAGTTGGTACCTTCATCATGAACGTTAGAGATCGCAAGATGCAGGGAGAGATCAACATGCATCCCGTCAAGACCACTTACCAACTTTGGGCCTTGGCCATCTTCTACTCGTTGGCTGAGCAAGGATACCTTGCGCTCGAGGTTGCCGCCAAGGAGGCGACGTGTGGGTCTAAACCCAGAAGCTCCTTCGAGAAAAAGAGAAGGCGCAAAATCACGACACACCTGATTTTGGCGACCGAGCAGGGCGCTCCCACCAGGAGCGATAAGAAGGCAAACCTGGACGAGGAGGTAGCGGCTACAAAGCCCACTGCCGGGATTTGGTGCCCGGTGCACGAGTTCAACCATCACAATGAACAAGATTGCTGATCCGTGCAGGCCCATGCGAATTCTCGGAAGAAGCGTTTTGTCGAGAAGGGGGCTAACACCCCCTCGGAAACTACTAACAATGCGGGCAACCAGGACATCTGTCAGGAAACTGCCTCGGAGGCCGCGGAGGCGGTGGTGATGGAGGTCGAGGAGCAGGTCGAGGCGGACGTGACAGGGACCGCGACAACATAGCCCCCAGGCCACGCAACGAAGAAGCAACCCAAGAACAGGGCGAGAAATGCCCACATGGGTATTGCTAGTACCAAGAGGCTAAGGACTACGCGTGTGTTCATGGGGAAGCGTATACCATGGCTTCCCACAGGGGGTTTAAATGCTTCTCCCAGGAACTGTGCTCAGTGCAACCCACCCCGGAGGTGCATCGACCCCTAAAGTGGTCACATGTGCCTATCACCTTCGACGCAGACGACTACCCGAACCTTGTCACAGGAGTCAACATGTTTCTGCTGGTTGTATCCCCGGTCACCAAGATGTTGGTTGATGGAGGGCATGCCTCAACATCCTCTCTGCCAAGCTTATGGAGAAACTACAGATCACAGAGGACCATCTTGCCCCCACGGGGTCGTTCTAGGGTGTAAACTCAGGAGCCACCCAACCATGGGGCAAGATCAATTTGCTAGTCACCTTTTGCACCAAGGACAATTACCGCACTGAAAATGTCATATTCAACATTGCAGACATTTCTTTGCCATATAACGGCATCTTAGGGTGCCCCACCCTAGCTCAGTTCATGGTGGCAACTCACCACGCCCACACCGTCCATAAGATTCCCTCCATGTGGGGGACCTTGATCGTTAAGGTGATATACTATAACACCCTTGAATCGATCCTATGCAGATTTTAGCGATTCCGCCAAACCCGCATAGAAACAATTCAAAGATTCCCACCAGGCACTTGCGTGCAGGAGGAAAATGAAGTAATACCATTACACAATAGTCCATGATGGAACCCACAGAAATATATATATATACAACAATGACTCAGTGAGTCAAGAATACATATATTCAATACAAATATCCAAATCACCTTGAAAACGATACAACACCTGAGTACGGATAATATGCAAATTGGACTAAGAGTCCTGAAGAATAACCAATGGTGTCCATAACTCTGCCCAGGCCAAGCCGGAAGGGTAACCTTGCTAACATCGTCAAACTTAAACCTATTAAAACAAAAGAGGTGCCGACAAAGGGCAAAGGAAAACATGAGTGGTCAGTACTAAGGCCATACATGGCGAGTCTTACAATTCAGTGGCTCTTGCCTATATAGGTATGTGGACTGAAGTGGCAATGAAAGCATGCACTAAACAACCTATAGAGACTCGATACAACTGTCGGCTATTTGAGAGGGATAAGAAAGACCTATTCGGAACCAACCTGATTCTAACACCAAACAAACCCATCCTGGTATTTCCCCCTCGAGACCAAATGAGGAAGTCATTCCGAGGAAACTCACACGGTTAGCAGTTTTATACATTCATTCCATGGTGGTTATCCAACTTAGTCATGTCAGATCCAAGTCAAATTATAATAGTAATTCTTTAGTTATAGTTGTCTATGATTGAGAAACTGTGCTCCAAGTCGTCCATAACCATAGACATGGCTTTTTGAACCCTGTAGCGGTGCACCAAAGTATCCACACGCACTTCCATCCGGTTTGCCAGATCACTTAACATACACCCATCCGTATGTCGGCAGTGCTTCGGACACGACGTGTTCCCAGACCCAAAGCAAGTACATGGGGGCCACCCAAAAGAGCTACCCGTACGAGGTATAGCTAATCCTCATGCGAACCCCGAGGTTGCGTGCACTTGTCGCGAGTAGAGGCTATAGACAATATATTCCCGTGACAGAGTGCCGTACCTAGGCAATAGTAATAAACGCTCATCGAGCAACCGGTAATACACATCTCATACATGGCATACATGGCATAGGTACAGTAGGTAACGTATAAAGCCCTAACTAGTTTTGTGGCTCCTAATATAGTACATTGAAATCAGGTAATAAGCCGATAGGGGTGCTCATACACCCCACATGTGGTCAGTGCGCTCGATCTCGGAACATGTGTCAAGAACTCGGGTCCTAGGTGGACACAAGTGGGCACGATAATAACTAGATCTCAACTATTGGTCACCGATGCCTCTGCATTATATCTATTTTCAGCATTTTAATTATCAAGTTATAGGTAAAACCACGATTACCTCCACCATTAAGCAGATGCCAACCCCCACAATGGTGGAACTTGACGACGTGAAGCAACACCTGAGTAAGCAACTATGACTTCCAAGGCCAACTGTCTAACAAACATCAGGTAATAGGAGGTGTCCAAGGAAGTATATAGAGGCTGCAAGGAATATACTGGCTGCAAGGAATTATCATTGCACTATGCTAATGTTTTCCAAGGAAATATAGAGGCTGCAATAGGAGGTGTCCAAGGAAACATGGATAGCAATAGATCAATATGAGGAAGTAAAAACTATAAATGCAAAATAGGTAGAAAGGTGGAGAATGCTCGCCTGGAAAAAATAGCCGAAGATACATTCGAAGAATGGGTCGAAGCTCACATCAACTCAACGTCCAATCCGAGAAGAAGCAAAGTACTAAAAGAAACAAGCGATGCAACAATTACAAGTAATGCCGAAGAACCGATATGATCACGATATGATGCATGACATGGCAATTTAATAATGCAAATCATGTTGAAAATATGTCATTAGCATAGTGCAATGATGATACAACATGAGTGAGGCATTAGTAACAATAAGGAACTAATTTCAATTTTATTTGTCCACTTTATTAATGAATTTTCTTGCAGTAACGTATTATAAATGCAGGAAACAGAATGCAAAAACATATATGGATAGCGTAGTTATAAGGGCCTCGTCGTGTTGATCGATTTAGATATATTATTTGCCGAATTCGGAATTACGGTTTAAAAGTTATGAATTTAATAAGAAAGAACCATTTAATAGTATTAAAACATTTTCTAGAAAAGAAGAATGGAAAAAGAAAAGGGAGGGAAGAACTGGGCTGCATCCGGTTCGTCGATGAGAAGGTGGACCAGATTTCTTTTAAGGGGTTGATGCCAGGTTCGGAGATATGAAAATAAAAATGCAGTTGTATAGCTGACGAACTGTTGCCGGTTACAGCAGGAACCCGAGAGATTGCAATGAGAATTCCCAGTGATTTATAGGTCCAAATTAAGCGCCGTTTGATGCTATGGAATGCTGTTGATGGCAAGAAAGGGTACACGTCAAGTTTTATGCTAGAACAAAGATATGTAAAAGAAGGGCAATCGATGAACAGAGACATCACATGGTGGCGTTCAGACTACTGTTAATCAGGATGATCTTTGGATTAAGAGAACGAGACGCTTGTAGCTCGGATTGGAGTTGGAATTGATGCATTGAAAATATGAATCATCTGAGAATAATAACACGTGCTTAGATGCACCAGAGGTGCAGTGTGTGTGACACGTGCTGGCGAGGAACAGAGGGAAAACACTGTATTAACTGACGGAAAAACGAGCTGACAAACAGCACTGGACAGATAATTTATTCGATCTTTCGAGGAAGCTCACGAACGCTACAGGGAGCAAATTGGAGCACCCCGAGATGTTTTGGAAAGCTAGGAGTTCCCTCTACGCACCCTTATATGGGTCGATGCCGGAGGCGAACCAAGGCGGCCGGAAAAATTGCGGGAAGAGAAATGCTGAGGCTGCTGCTTCGTCGGCTGTTTGTGCAGAGTGCGCGCGAGTGGCAGATGTCAGCGAGCGGCGCGTCGTGTATTGGCGGAATGACGGATGGCGACGAGCTTCTGGAGGTGGTATTCGACCACAAGCTTGCCCAGTAGGTACGCTGGATGGACAGCAAGCTAAGGGACGTCTTGGGCGCGCCAGATGACGATCGGGACACCGGGATGGACGCAGACATGGTGGTGTAGACGAAGGTGCTCGACAGATCACTCTCGAGTTATGGTGCTCTAAAGAGATGGAGGAGAAAGGGAGGTGGAAGATGAGCTCACTGCGGGTTTTTCTGGGATGCTGGTCGAGGCCTAACTCGTGGCCATGGCGGGCACGTGCGTGAACGGAGTCCATGTCGACGAGCAAGGGAGCTACGGGACGATCTTGTCGGTGAGAATGATGAGATGAAGTGGTGGATCGCCTGGATGGTTCAGCTTGTCTTGAGGTGTACCATGGCGATGGCGCAACGTTGATGTTGTGCGGTGGTGTTGGTGGTGCTGTCTACTGATTATGGAGAAGAAAACAGCGCAAGGAAGATGGGAAGAGACTGGCGGCGCGATCTGGAAATGAGCTAGGGTTCCTAGGTTCTCGTTTTGGCGGGGATTAAAAGGAGAAGGATGGAGGTTGTGGTGGTGGTGCCGTGACGTGAGCAGCAGACTACGCTACTCGTGAGGGTGGAAGAGACAAACAAGAGCTCTTCATCGATTGGTTTTGTTTTTTGGTGGCTCCCAGGTGGCTTCGGTAGTTTGATGGGCTAGATGGGTGTTGGGCTGGACCAAGAAAAAGGCAGCAATAGGAAGGCTACGGGTTACGGCTGGACTGCTCTCTCTCTCTCACCTCTATTTTTATTTCTTAAAACATTTTTTAGCATTTTTTTCTTGTTTCCTTTACAAATCCATTTGAACTCTGCTGAACTGTCATAGGGAATTTAAACGGAGGATTTTCAGAACTTAAATAGGGACGAGAGGGAGTAAGAATAGCAAGGATATGGCCACATAATCATTTTGGGCATGGTACAAGAATAAAAGAATAGTGTTGAAATAAAATAGGGAGTTGGAACATTGTTCAAAAACATTGGTACAAAATAATTGATCCTTACTATGGGGAATGAAGAATCCATTTGATAGAAACCAAAATAGAGATATAAAAGAGAGGGGGGTATTGGTGATAGCCACAACACATCCAAGACAACACAAAATGCAAAACTTGATATGATGCTCAAATGCAATATGGCATGATGACATGTACATGATATCATGGTGATGCAATAAAGTAAAAGAACAAGCAAATTCTAATTGGAGAATTTCCGGAGTGCTACATATACATGACGCGGTGCTCTGTGCTGAACAACTGTTCAAAATAGAAGCTATTACCATTCCCGAAAACAACGATGAGGAAAAGAACTTTAACCCAATTCTCAGTTCGCCCGGGAAGAGGGCGCGGTTCATCCCAGAATCCTGTTTCGGGGCATAGGTACGGTTTGTGCACCTTGTAAGTGGTAGACTTCTCGGGTCACCTCCCTGCCTCCCAAAATCCCGAGAGCAAGGTTCATGTCTCCTGAGAAAAGTACTAGAAAAGCCCGGCAGCAAGGTTCATGTCTCCTAGCAAGAGAAAAGAAGTACCGTGTATCCGTCCTGGCCCGCCCATGTGTAAACCTCTGGGGGGCTCATCCCCTTTTGGAATGAGAATCCTGTGCTCTTGAGTTTTTCCCACCATTTTTATTTGCCTGAGAATTTTCGGGATTGGAGTTCCTTTGGGTCTTTCTCGGATTTTAGACGTGAGTAACAAAGACTGTCATGCTAAACTTCGTATGCTCAGGATCTGCTCTAAGGTATGAACGGTGTGTTCTTGGCACGACCAAAGGGCACTAAATTGCAAAGACACAACTCTCACGTCCTACCCCGAGTTGGCAAGCCGTGTGCCCTGATCAAGCGCACTGCACGTATTTAAACATGAGCCATGGGTAAGATGCCATAAGGTACACTGCATTTCAGGGCTCGCTGAACCCACCAGCGGGAGGCGCCGACAATGAGTACGGGGCTAGGGTCCAATCAAGGGATGCTTCCCAGGAACTGTAAAGGTGCACCAAGAAGCTCCATGTTGAGTGCGGAAGAGCGTCATGACCCGGGGGCGCAGCTACCCCGAAAACATCACTCTAGAAAGCACGAAGTGAATATGGAACTAGAATGGTGCGTGACCAAGGAGAAGGCGGAGCGCGGCCAACAAGCAACCTAAAAAGGGACCAACATGCTGGACCTGGACAAGCATAGAGTGGGGAACTTGGTGAAACCCATCGCAAAGACAAGCATGCAAGAAAGGTAAAATATCATATTAAAGGCTCATCGGCATTACACCCAGGAATCTATTTTTAGGATGAGCCTAAGGAGGTGGTCGGTGGCGGGTCGAGGGTGGAAAGTTACGGGCTTAAGCGAGGGAGGAGAAAACCTCCTTCACTCAGCTCCACACGCAACTGCGTCGGCCACCGACCGTCACGTGCCGCTGATCTCAGGGCTTGCGATCCCCGGAGCCACCATCCCTAGATGGCAAGGGATAGTAGAGCCGGCATCACATGGTGTTGTCAAAGACCTTCACCGCAAGTTGTCCATTCCTGCGGTAACGGAACATCAGGACAAATCCAGCCTTCAGTTCATACCACGCCTCGAAGTCGGGCCATCGTCATCCTAGGAACAAGCCGTTATCGTCATCCGTCCATGCCTCCATGTCCCAATAGGCTGCTCGCCGCTTGACTCGTGCACCCACAGCTCCTAGAAGTGGTGTCTCCTCAGCTCGTTGGCAAACAAGTCTAGCAATTTGAGCCACCGCTGGAAGCCCACTAGGAGGAAAGCAAGGAGCTCAAAGCTAAAGAGCTCCGCCGTGGGATATTCCTCTGACCAGGCAGGAGAGGCGGGAGGATCGTGGCGCTTGTGGGGGTTGCGGGTGCGGCGCTCTCCTCGGCCTCGACCATGCCCATGCCCGGGAGCAGGCGAGACCTATACCTGCAGCCTGCAATGTCCCCGATCTCGCCCACATCCTTGCCAGCCACGGCTGGGTGGGGCGCTATCGAGAATGGGTGCAAGATCACCCTCCACCTGCACCGATCCACGGCGGGAATAGTGACCACAGTGGCGCCTACGCCGGGGGGGCTTCAGATGACAGAGGGTCCACATCGCCCCCAGGAGGAGGAGGGTTGTCACCGAAGTGGAGGAAGCGACTGTTAGCGCTCTCAAAAGACATCCTCCGCGAGCTCGAATAATGAAATGCGAGAAGTGTGGAGGGGGTGGATGCAATAACTATGCCTTGGTGCATTACCCTCACCCCTCTTTTATAGCTGGGTGGAAGCTGGCGCATGGAGAGGCAGGTGACGCCCCCCTCACTTATGACTCTTTTTGGAGGAACGAGGCAACCACAGTCAATGCGGCCAGACTACAGAAGCCAAGACGGGACTTGACATGACACATATCTTCAACAGCCGCTTGAGTGCATGTGCATGCGCATGATAGTTCGAAGTGGACCGGAACGTGCCATTTGTTCATGTCCCGTATGTATCGGTAGGGTAGGCCCACACTCTGTTGTATGGTGAAGCCCGACAACGGTGCCCGGGCTATTTGGAGCAACACACAATAGGAAGGAAGCTTATCAAAAGCGTTGTCGGGCCTCGCCCGGGGGCTTTTGTCGGTGCAATAGAAACAGGGGACCCTCGCATTGCTCCTAGGCGCGTGGGATGGAACCAACTCCCTAGCAAGCTCTTCTCCATAAGGGAAACACAAGGGAGTCACCTTCTCTGAACTATGTAACCACATTCAGCACATCTTCTGCCTTACACGGTGAAGAGGGAGCACGTCGCTCATAGTCGTTCCTGTTATATGTTGATCCAAATTCTACAAAGTAAATGCCAACTTCTGACGGAGCGGAGCGAGGCCCGTCGACGGAGGCTTGGGACGATTATTGGTGGTGCTAATTATATGCTTACTATTATTGTTTGGGGGCCTTCCCGTAAGACTTCTATTGGTGGTGCTAATTATATGCTTACTATTATTGATGACTACTCAAGAAAAGTGTGGCCATATTTTCTGAAACATAAATCTGATGTTTTTGATGCTTTTAAGAAGTGGAAAGTTATGGTAGAAAAGCAAACTG
Organism: Avena insularis; assembly: GCA_023614405.1. Classification (NCBI taxonomy): domain Eukaryota; kingdom Viridiplantae; phylum Streptophyta; class Magnoliopsida; order Poales; family Poaceae; genus Avena; species Avena insularis. Next base: position 287,886,310 of record CM042688.1, on the reverse strand, counting down.
AAAAGAAGGTAAAGGTACTACGTACTGACAACGGTATGGAATTCTGTTCTAATGAGTTTGAGGAGTTTTGCAGTAATGATGGTATGATCAGGCACCACACCATCCCTTACACTCCCCAGCAGAATGGCGTGGCTGAGCGCATGAACAGGACCATCATCTCGAGGGCTCGCTGTATGTTGTCCAATGCAGGTATGCATAGACGTTTCTGGGCTGAAGCAGCCAACACAACGTGTTACCTCATCAACAGGTCACCTTCTATTCCACTTGAGAAGAAAACTCCTATTGAGATATGGTCAGGTTCGCCTGCTGATTATTCATAGTTGAGAGTTTTTGGTTGTACTGCTTATGCTCATGTTGATAATGAAAAGTTAGAGCCTAGAGCTGTCAAGTGCATATTCCTTGGTTATGGTTCAGGAGTTAAGGCATATAAACTATGGAATCCTGAAACTAAAAAGATTTTGTTGAGTAGGAACGTTGTTTTCAATGAATCCGTTATGTATCATGATAGCTTGCCATCAGATCCTTCTCCTGCTGCCATTGGAGAGGAGGGAGTTCGTGTGCAGGTGGAGCACCTGCAGAAATCTGTTGATAATAATGTTGGCGTTGATGATACTCATGAGGAAAATATTGATGATGATGTTGTTCAGCACTCACCTACTGTTTTGCAGCAGCCACATGAATCTATTGCTGCCGATAGACCGAGGCATAACATTGTTCCACCTCGTCATTTGATTGAAGAGTGTAATCTTACTCATTATGCTTTGAGTTGTGCTGAACAGGTGGAGCATGATACTAAACCTGCTACATACAATGAGGCTGTTGCATCCGTTGACCGCGAGAACTGGGTTTCTGCTATGCAAGAAGAGATGCAATCGCTTGATAAGAATGGCACATGGGAAGTTGTGCGCTTGCCTAAACAGAAGAAGGTTGTCCGCTATAAGTGGATATACAAGAAAAAGGAAGGTTTGTCTCCTAATGAGCCTCCAAGGTTTAAGGCAAGGTTCGTAGCAAAAGGTTTTAGCCAGATTCCAGGTATTGACTATAATGATGTTTTCTCTCCGGTTGTGAAGCATAGCTCTATTCTTACTTTCTTTGGTATTGTTGCTATGCATGATCTTGAGCTTGAGCAGCTAGATGTAAAGACTGCTTTTCTGCATGGTGAACTAGAGGAGGAGATTTACATGGACCAACCTGAAGGGTTCATAGTTCCTGGAAAAGAGGATTTTGTGTGCAAATTGAAGAGATCGCTTTATGGTTTGAAGCAATCTCCAAGACAGTGGTATAAAAGGTTTGATTCATTTATGATCTCACAAGGTTTTAAGAGATCTTAGTTTGATAGCTGTGTTTATCTAAAGTTTGTTAATGGATCACCTATTTACTTGCTGTTATATGTTGATGATATGTTAATTGCTGCCAAGAGCATGAAAGAAATCACTACTTTGAAGGCACACCTAAGTAGTGAATTTGAGATGAAAGATCTTGGTGCTGCTAAGAAAATCCTAGGTATGGAAATTAAACGGGACAGAAAATCTAGGTTGTTATTCCTTAGTCAGCAAACTTACGTTGAGAAAGTTCTTCAACGTTTTAATATGCATGATGCAAAGTCAGTTAGTACTCATGTTGCTCCTCACTTTAAATTGTCAGAATTGCAATGTCCTAGTTCTGATGAAGATATTGAGTACATTTCTCGAGTTCCTTATTCTAGTGTTGTTGGTTCCTTGATGTATGCCATGGTTTGTTCTCGCCCTGATTTATCATATGCTATGAGTTTGGTGAGTCGTTATATGGCTAATCCTGGTAAAGAATATTGGAAAGTTGTTCAGTGGATTTTTAGGTACCTCCGTGGCACATCCAACGCTTGCTTGATGTTTGGCAAGACTGATGAGGGACTCGCGGGCTATGTGGATTCAGATTTTGCTGCCGACTTGGATAAGAGGAGGTCCCTCACAGGTTATGTGTTCACGGTAGGTGGATGTGCCGTGAGTTGGAAGGCAGTGCTGCAACCAGTTGTTGCTTTATCTACAACCGAAGCAGAATATATGGCTGTTGCTGAAGCTTGCAAAGAGTCTGTTTGGTTGAAAGGTTTGTATGCTGAGCTTTGTCAGGATGATTCTTGCATTAACCTGTTCTGTGATAGTCAAAGTGCTATTTACCTTACTAAGGATCAGATGTTCCATTAGAGAACAAAGCACATTGATATCAAGTGCCATTATGTTCGTGATGTTGTTGCACAAGGTACGCTGAAGGTATGCAAGATAAGCACTCATGATAATCCTGCTGATATGATGACAAAGCCTGTTCCTATTGCTAAGTTTGAGCTATGCTCAAGCTTAGTTGGTATAACTGCTTAGCCTAAGTGGTTGTTGGCGCCGAAAGTATTTTCTTTGTTTGTTCAGGGAGATGATTACTATTGATGCTACAAGAAGGAATTTGTCTCAAGGTGGAGTTTGTTATATGTTGATCCAAATTCTACAAAGTAAAGGCCAACTTCTGACGGAGCGGAGCGAGGTCCGTCGCCGGAGGCTTGGGCCGATGCGGATCATTGATGACCTAGGTTACCACCATTATATATACCTCTTGTAAGCCGCTGGCTGGGACAAGTTGCATCTGTGAAATCCCCGGTGTTGTGTAAACACTCCCCATTATAGTGAAGATTCGCTGGCTGGCGCCCGTGGTTTTTCCCTCTCTTTGTTTGAGAGGGTTTTCCACGTTCAATCTGTGTCCCCTTGCTGCGATTTTATTTTCGTTCTTCGTTATTTACTTGTCGCAAAGCTAACAGTTCCCGCCCCCTCTCGCATGTGGAGATCCCTAAAGTAAAGCTACTATGACTTGTGTATACATTTACTATGTAGGAAAGCAGACCCGGGAACAGGGTCACAAAGGATATAAGTGGCGTTGTCAAGCGACAGACCCACAACACCACGACATCGTCAATGATAAAGACCCATGGGCCAAGCGCATCCCGAGAACAAGGGTCAACAAAGCCAGAGTCGACGGGAGTGCGCAGGGCGACATGGAAGACAAGTGTCACCCCTAGGCCTGCGTCTCTACAAGGCATTAATGAGGGTGTAGGCACGATAGTCCCAATGAGATAGCACGCGCATCGTTTTGTCTCCTCGCTATAAAGTACCACAGCACACCACCCGTAGCCAAGGAGTGGCCAAAGGCACCGCCCACGACTAGGAGTGGTCAGCAACAGCACCCGCCTACCGTGTTGCACAGCTGCCGTGGATGCCGGGAATGATAGGAAGCCGCATGCGTGCCGGACGCTATGCTACCCCTTGAGATATAAAAGGAGGTCCTTGGCCACCGTAGAAAGGGACATGTCTTTTTGGAAGAGATCTTGGTAGGAGAGAAAAGAGGGGCCTGAGGAGAAAATAGAGAGGTCTTACGAAGAGGCCTTTTGAGAGATGCTTATGGAGAGAATAGAGAGAGAGCAAGCATCGAGAGGCTCTCGTAGAGATAAGGAGAGTGAAAGAAAGAGGAATCCCGGGAAGTGTAGAAGCTTGCTAAAAGCGACTCCGCATCACTACACTGATTGTCGCATTGTATGTTAATCCACCACATAATCCACCAAAGTGAGACGTAGGGTTGTTAGCCGAAGGGCAGCCTGAACATGGGTAAAAAACATCATCCGTGATGTGTTTTATATGTACATGTCTGAGGTTGTATTGCCTTAGTGCCCATCATCGGACAACTAGAGGTGTGAGACATCTCCGGTGTATGCATTTCGAGACACGACACGTTTTGTCCCGTATCATTATGTAACTACCTCGGTGAATTATGCTCCTAGTTACAAGCCTGGACGAACGGAAATGGTTAAAATAGTACGGTGGGGCCCAAATGCCACTCACAGGTAGACCTTTCGGCCGTCCTAACCATTTCCAAACATCGGGACCAGAACGGGCGGCGTAATCGGCAGGCGAAGGGATCAACTACATACACAAGTGAGTATGTATGCAAGCCACCATACAATAGTTCTCAGAGCCATTCCATCTAAAAGAAATAGAAATATTGCAACGCCATACGGCAAGATCCAAATATCCTAGATAGATATAATAGTTTAGGATATCTCCTCATACATCAAACATCAAGTATCGGTGAGCGGAAAACAAGATCCGAGTACGGATAAGAAGCAAATCGGCATAAGATGCCCCATAAATAAACACATCCCGCCCACAGATCTCACGGATCTCCCCGTTCCCGGAATATCTACACCGAATGATCGTTGCCGACATCGTCCGTCTCCTCCACCCAGTATCCATCTTGCGAGTTTACCTGTTCATCTGAATCAAACAATTTATCGTGTGAGACCCTAGGGGTACTCAGCAAGTCTTTATGCCTCTAAAGAGGACACAACCTGGGGTGACGCAATTGCAGCAAAAGATAAACCCTAACAATTCTATAGATACTCGCTAACCATCCGCCTAACCAAAGATAGACGGATGTCCGTGAATTAATAACAACAATTATAACGGTAATATTAACAGATCCATCCTCCTCCTCGCTTACCGACGAGGAAGCGGACGAACAACCCCCATCCGTTGGCAGTTTTATTATTCATTCCATGAGAATTGCACTATTTACTAGTCAGGTACTTAGTCAAATTAAGAGCGGTACTTTAGTTATACTTGTCTATGATCGAGAAACTGTGCTCCAAGTCGTCCATAACCGCGGACACGGCTTTCAGAAAGTTTTACCTAGGGTGCACAAATAGCAACACACACTCGATCAACCTCGGAAAAACCAAATCAAAACCAACGAGGCCACGACAAAGCGATCACAGATTCGAAATATTTCAGGCCACCCATTGCTACCATAGCAAGTTGGCCGCTACGAGACGGACTCAAGGTTTGTGTGACGGCAGAAACGACTGGGAACCCGAAAGTGTGGTGGGCTTGTCGACAGGTAAAACGTGTCACGCCCTAAAAGACAGTGCGATACCTCGCACAATTTTAAATAAAGCGATAAAAGCATGGCATAAGTACAGGATAGTAAATAAAACCTCAAACTAGTTTGTGGCCCCAAGAAATAAGAATGAATCAAGCTCGCTCGGGGGTTCATAAGCCTCCCGAATGTGGATAGCGCGAATATTCAAGGAACAGGAATCAAGTACTCGGGGTCCTACGGGACACAAGTGAGCCTGAAAAACCAAATAGAAAATATGTCTCACCGGTGCCACTTTCATTAGTTATCCCATTACTACTCAGGTTAAGTTGTTTAGGTACCTCGTTATCCATCAGACACTCACATACCCTACACATGCTGTTCTACGACTCGCATGGCTCAAACAACTCCTGTAGTAATGGCTCATGGGATGGAGGAACAAGCTTCGGTGGGGTTTAAAAGTAAAAGGCATGCAAGACTTGGGATTCAGTTTAATGCAATCGCGACTCAATGATGCAAGAATAAGATAGAGGCAATAGGTACTATATGTATGCAAGCATGTGGTAGTGCTTGCCTGGCAGCTCTGTTGAAGCGAGAGAAGGATCTGGGTAGTGCTCCTGGGTCTCTTGATATATCCCCTGCTCAGCGTCTATTCGAAGAAGAACCAAACAAACAAGGGCCAACATAAATAAAGTGCACAAGCATATGAATAAAATGCGACAAGCAAACAATCATGCCATGATGTATGATGCACAATTTGCATGGCAATAATGTAGCATGGCATGGGTGAGGTGTGGAATACAAGAAATAAACATTTTATTGAGTGTTAGTCACATTTTAACCTCATAAAAGTTGCTGTACGCTTTATATTTGTATGATGCATGCTGCCAAACAGAACATGGAATGCATAAACAGAAAGGTCTCGTCGAGCTAATCATTTTAGACATATTATTTGTCAAATTTGGAGTTATAAATCAAAAGTTATTAATTAATTAAGGTAAAAGGGCATTTTGTTGTAATTTTAATCAACTTGGAAAATAAAGTGTCCAATATATATTTTGAAGGCCATATTTGAATTCCTCACATTTTTCTGATTTCAAAACATATATTATTTGTATTATTTGGATATATATTTTAAAAGTTATTTGAAAACAGATTTAAAATTTGAATTTAAAACAAATTTGAAAAGTTTCAATTAAAACAGAGAACCAGAACTACTTTTTACACCCAGAGGAAACTAGCCCGAGTCACAGACAGGTGGGGCCTGCGCTGAGCTGGCGTAACCAACACGCGGCATACTTTTCTCACCGCGACCACAGCGAGCCACAGCGGATGACAGGTGGGCCTCAGTGGCGGGGCCACAGGCTGCTGCCAGTGCGGCGGACACGTGGCGATCTGGCGCGAGGAGGTGTCCGTGGTGGCCAGGATCTTCCAGGAGTTTTCATGCAAAAATCGCACCGAGGCTGACAGGTGGGCTTCGGGGGCCGCGGGTTTAGGCGGGAAAAAGGGCAGGGTTATCTCTGCAAAAACGACGCCGTCGCCGGACTGTCTGCTGCGCGCCGACCTGCAGAGAACAGGGAACCGGCCGGAGTTTGGGCGACGATGGCGACCAAACGACGGCGGATTTCGCCGAGCCGCAAAAACGAAAAACGACGAGGGGACTTAGGGCTACAACTTTCGTTCAGAGAGCTAGCACGGTGGTGGTCTACAGCGTGCGGGGCAGGGTGCAGAACATGGCGGCGGATGCTGCGTTCTTCTTGCTGCCAGAGCAACGCTGGCCGGTTCCCGGAGGCTGCTCGACGGAACGTCCGACGAGGCTGGGGCGCTAGAACGAGGACGGGCTTGTCTAGGGGATCGAGATGCTCACCAGGAACTCGTCGGTGTGGTCGCTGGAGTGGAGGTGGATCGGATCAGAGCAGAGGCAGAGGTTCCGCGAGCTTTGGATCCCGTGGCTGCGGCGTGTCCGGGGAGCTGCAGAGGACTCCGGCGAGGCGTGGCCAGTGCAGGGTGAGGTAGATGAAGTAGACAACGCTCCTCGTGCTCCTTGTACAGCTTGGCGCGCTCGGGATCGTCGGCTAGCAAGGCAGGCCAGAGCTAGGGTTTGGAAAAACCATGGCCATGGCTAGGAGGTTGTGGGGAGGAAGGAGAGGGTCTGGGTCTTCCTGGATCTCGATCTGGTTGAGGAGTAGGCACGTGGGGGAGCTGGTGCTACAGATAAGAAGAGAGGGGAAGGAACACATGATTTGATGAGGTGCAAAAGAGGCTCGGGTGGGGCTTCCTTCTCCCTCCTTTTCTTGTGATTTAGCTAAAGAGAGGAAAGAGAGGGCCAGGGGAGGGCTGAGAGGCTGCAGGATGGGGCCGGCGTGAGGAAGAGAAGAGAGGGAGGGACTAGCTCGGTTGAGGTTAGAGGGTGGCCTCGGGTTAGGTTTAGAGGGGTAGCCTCGGGTTAGGTTAGAGGGGTAGATCAAGGGGTAGGGTTTAAAGAGAGGGAAAAGGGGAGAGGGTTTAGGGTTGGAGAAAGAAAAGAGAGAGAGAGAGAGCTTGAGGGAGAGAGGGGGTAGGCTCGGGTAGATGCTAGGGTTTAGGAGAGAGGAGAGATTAGGTGGAGTGGTTTTCTTTTGACAAGTTCAAGCAAGAACATGCCAAGCTCAAACAAGATCTAGACAAGAAAAAGAGAGGGTGAGATGAGGTGGTGAGGGTTTAAGCAAGATCAAATAAGACCAAGCCAAAAGGAGGAAGAGAGAGATGAGAGATGAAGATGAGGTAGGGTGGAAGATGATCCACTCAAAAAGACCAAATAAAAACCAAGGAGGGCAAAAAATATGGAGAGGGTTGCATGGCCCATGCATAATATTAATGCTAGGTTTCATCTTGTGAAAACAACATAAATATCCATAGCATTTATACCTATGCATTCCAAAAATATGGAATAAACCAAACTAGAAGAAGTGGAAGGATGCCCCATGTGGAGTAGTTGGTGATGACCATATTTGAATAGAAATGGGACTTGCTAGTGTGTATGTGCCACTAGGTATTTAGTAAGCCCAGAAATATCCCAACATGATAATATCCCCAAAACAACCCATATGGAAGCTAGGAAAAGGTCCCACTCACAAGGCATGCAAAAGTGGCCATGTGGCTCTCATAAACCAATAATGTGAAAACAATATGGTGCATATATGAGAGCATGTGGAGATAGAATTGGATCCATCCCAACCCACATGAGCAAGAGGTAAGACCAAATAAATTGCAATGCTCATATTTGGTTGGATGGTGGAATGATGGGGTGATGACAAGAAAGGTGGTGGAGTCAATAAAAGATATGCCCCCAACTCAACTTGGGCATTTAAACAATATATCAAGAACCAAATACAATATCAAGAGGCAAATACAATTTACAATGCATATGAGAGAAGAACCAACACAACAAGGGTTTTATATGATGCTCAAATGCAAGGTGGCATGATGACATGAGCATGATATAATGATGATGCAACCATTATATATATTAAGTAGCCATTATATAGAATAGGCTAGTAGCATTGCAATTGTTAGACAATTGGGATGCTACAACTCTCCCCCACTAAACAAGAATCTCGCCCCGAGATTCCTAGGAAAAAGAGAACAACACAAGAAGAGACGGTGTTCGAACGAAGTGACCCTCATGTTCCCAAGTTGATGAACAACGGAATGGTGCGATCACTACACCTTGCAAAACTTGCTAGACTTGTTGCGAGTCTTGCGTTTTGCTTCGAGAACAACGGATAGAAGAGTTGAAGGATTGCCGTGAGACAAGAAGGATAGGATGGACATAGCTCCGGTTTTCTCAAGAAACATGATAAAAGAATAGAACCACTTGTGAAAGAAAAGACAAGATGATGTATCATGGATAAAGAAAAACACATCATCAAGATTAAAGATTTACTGATACGAGAGAGGATGAATCTTTGTCTCGCCGGAAGAAAAGATCTAGGTTGGAGAGGTTTGAACCGCTATGACAATAGCATCGTATCTTCTCTCGGATTTGAGAAATGAAGTACGGAAACAATATTGCCTTCAAACAATAGAGTCCCTTGATATCAATCATAAAGATTTAGTTAGACATCGTCGGATTAGATTCTTCTTGCGCCGGTAAGAACCAAGGATCACGCAATTGAGGTGCGCGGATATAACTTTCAGAGATGGATGTAAGCTAGATCATGGTGGAATCCCGAGAAGCAAAGAATATGGAGGATCTGGAGTTTATTGTAGAGATACTTATTGCTTTCTTTAGCCTTAAGGCTAACGCAATAGATTTGTGGCTGATGGCATCAACCATAATTGGCTTTACCACAGAAAAAGAATTGATGAAACAAAGAGAGATAGCTTCCTTTCATCTTGTTTGGGGATGTCGAGCATCGGTAGAAATGACGAGGACAGAAAAGAGTTTGCGTTTGTTTCCTCCAGATAAGTGTAGATTTTGCTTCATCTATAATAGACAGACCACCAACAAGAGATTGTTGATTACCTTCTTCGAGAGAGAACTCCAAAAAAACAAGGACGGAAGTAAAAGTATCGAGGGATAAAGGCCACTTCTAACTTCCGTGGAATGAGTGAAATCACATTAACTCCCCAATTCAATGTGCAAGAGCGAATGATAAGAGTAGTGGTATGGTAGCTACTCCATCCCGCACTCAAAGCATTACTCCGCACATGAATAAGAAAATCATGCAACCCAACTACCGAAACAGACTGAAGGTATTGATAAGAAGAGCTCATGGAACTCCGCTAGAAAACAAGTATAGATGCAAACGGTTTGACGGGTTCATAGATAGATAAAGATGATGATGTTGTCGTCATGTCTGAAGTACCAAGCCACCAGAAAGATATGAAGGAAGATTACGGAGAACAACTGCAAGATTCAACAGCTACAGAAAAGATAGCACCCACTTGAACAGAAGGAATACAAGATCTAGAAGGTCTCCATGGCCTCCGGTGGATTGAGCATAGACGATAGAGCGAGAAGGTTTCAAGAGATTACTTAACGAGATAGAGGTGAAAAGAACTCCATGTTCTTCTTGAAATGATTGAGAGAGATTTAGCAGTCTTGAGGAAAATCTTTAGCGGAACGATGATGATAACTTGCCAACAAGGAACAACTCCGGATTGGTTGAAGATGGAGGATGGAATTAACAATGGACTTGCTAATTCTAGAATTGAAGCGATCTATTTAGCAGAAGGACGTGGCCGAGATAGGTGACTTCAAAAAGTCAGAATTCTCACTTTGAAACCTTGCACACAGGAAGTGCTCACGAAGCTTGAGAGAAAGAGACACAGATGATCTTCCATGTTCTTCCATTGATATGGAATAGGCAAGCATATTATCAACATATACCACCATGGATTAACAAGATATTCTCAGAATACCAAGTTCAAAAGACGAGAGAAACGAACAAATGCTCGAACACTTCCTGAGCTCAACGCTCTTAGAAAGATCAATATTAAGAGCACGGGTTCGTGTTGAAGAAGGTGCACTGGAAGAATAGATTATCTGGTCCTTCGGAAGAAAAAGAGATGTCACCTGGTTCACATTGTTGATCGGATCACCGGTTACAAAGATAAAGAGATCTTGGATAAAGAAACGATGATATCTCATACCTCAAGCAAAGCTACCAGAGACGAAAAGATGCAATTCCCTCGTCTCAAAGAGAATTTTGCAGATATGGAGTTCAAAAAGATGTGCAGCATGATGGACAGATGATAGACCGCCGTAGTGCTTTGAGAAACTCCGGATTGCCAAAGATGCTTGAATATGCATCGATATGATCACGGTGCACTCAAAATCACAGGAGATAACCGTCACCTTTTGGAGGATAGAGGTGATTGCATTTTCCATATTCCACTCATGATAAGTGTCATATAGCTATGTTGAGAACCAAATTACAATCACCAGCATCGGATCGACACATGTTATGTAATTAGCCCAAGAGAATTGGAGATGAAAAGAAACTCTAGGATTAAGCGCCGGTGAAAAAGAATGAGTTAGCATGGACATGCTGATAAAAGGGAGATAGGTAATGTTTCACACACGACTGAAAAGGAGTGTGGAAACACAGATGTATCAAAGAAAAATTTTCCGCATTTTTCGGCATTAAAATACCAATAGATGCGCAAAATCACTTATCAGGTAGAGATTAGCAACAGATGGTTTCACAGAATGTGGAGTTGCTAGAAGGAAAGACACCCTTAAGAAGATGGCACCGGTTAACAAGGAGTCAGGTAGATTGCGCCGGTTTTCAAAAGCCTGTCAGTATGGAATATACCAACAGTTGATAACCAAAGGCAGATTGTGATAACAAAAAGGATGCAACAGATAGACAAGGAATTACACACACACACACACACTTTCTATGGTACTACGGAAACCCATAACACGTGAATCCTAGTTTGAATTTTAAGAAGAGGATTGAAAACGTTACACTTCCTTACCAGAAAAAGGTGGGTGGGTGGGTAAGAAGAAAAGTGGAAGCAGTCCTACTCTCACGTTTTGTTTTTCCCTAGTATACATAGCTACCAAAAATATTTGCTAGACAGACAACGACCATTTGGCTGAGACCCTGAAGGGCGGGATGGCTCTGATACCAATTGTAACTACCTCGGTGAATTACGCTCCTAGTTACAAGCCTGGACAAATGGAAATGGTTAAAATAGTACGGTGGGGCCCAAATGCCACTCACAGGTAGACATTTCGGCCGTCCTAACCATTTCCAAACATCGGGACCAGAACGGGCGGCGTAATCGGCAGGCGAAGGGATCAACTACATACACAAGTGAGTATGTATGCAAGCCACCATACAATAGTTCTCAGAGCCATTCCATCTAAAAGAAATAGAAATATTGCAACGCCATACGGCAAGATCCAAATATCCTAGATAGATATAATAGTTTAGGATATCTCCTCATACATCAAACATCAGAGTATCAGGCGGAAGCGGAAAACAAGATCCGAGTACGGATAAGAAGCAAATCGGCATAAGATGCCCCATAAATAAACACATCCCGCCCACAGATCTCACGGATCTCCCCGTTCCCGGAATATCTACACCGAATGATCGTTGCCGACATCGTCCGTCTCCTCCACCCAAAGATCCATCTTGCGAGTTTACTGCTCATCTGAATCAAACAATTTCTCGTGTGAGACCCTAGGGGTACTCAGCAAGTCTTTATGCATCTAAAGGGGACACAACCTGGGGTGACGCAATTGCAGCAAAAGATAATACCTAACAATTCTATAGATAATCGCTAACCATCCGCCTAACCAAAGATAGACGGATGTCCGTGAATTAATAACAACAGTTATAACGATAATATTAACAGATCCATCCTCCTCGCTTACCGACGAGGAAGCGGACGAACAACCCCCCCATCCGTTGGCAGTTTTATTATCCATTCCATGAGTGTTGCACTATTTACTAGTCAGGTACTTAGTCAAATTAAAAGCGGTACTTTAGTTATACTTGTCTATGATCGAGAAATCGTGCTCCAAGTCGCCCATAACCATGACACGGCTTTCAGAAGTTTTACCGCAGGGTGCACAAATAGCAACACACACTCGATCAACCTCGAAAAACCAAATCAAAACCCAACGAGGCGCCACGACAAAGCGATCACAGGATTCAGAAATATTTCAGGGGCCACCCATTAAGCTACCATAGACGGACTCAACGTTTGTGTGGACGATCAGAACGACTGGGAACCGAAAGTGTGACTGGGCTTGTCGACATAAATAAATGGTCACGGACCTAAATAAAGACAAAGGTTACTCGCACAATTTTAAATAAAGCAAAGAAAGCATGACATAAGTACAGGATAGTAAATAAAACCTCAAACTAGTTTGTGGCCCCAAGAAATAAGAATGAATCAAGCTTTGGCTCAGGGGGGTTCATAAGCCTCCCGGATGTGGATAGCGCGAATATTCAAGGAACAGGAATCAAGTACGGGTCCCACGGACACAAGTGAGCCTGAAAACCAAATAGCAAATATGGCTCACCGTGCCACTTTCATTAGTTATCCCATTACTACTCGAGTTAAGTTGTTTAGGTACCTCGTTATCCATCGACACTCACATACCCTGCACATGTTGTTCTCGACTCGCATGGCTCAAACAACTCCTGTAGTAATGGCTCATGGGATGGAGGAACAAGCTCGTGGGGTTTAAAAGTAAAGGCTATGCAAGACTTGGGATTCAGTTTAATGCAATCATGACTCAATGATGCAAGAATAAGATAGAGGCAATAGGTACTATATGTATGCAAGCATGTGGTAGTGCTTGCTGGCAGCAATTTGAAGCGAGAGAAGGATCTGGTAGTGCTCCTGGTCTCTTGATATATCCCCACGCCAGCCTATTCGAAGAAGAACCAAACAAACAAGGGCCAACATAAATAAAGTGTACAAGCATATGAATAAAATGCGACAAGCAAACAATCATGCCATGATGTATGATGCACAATTTGCATGGCAATAATGTAGCATGGGTGAGGTGTGGAATACAAGAAATAAACATTTTATTGAGTGTTAGTCACATTTTAACCTCATAAAAGTTGCTGTACACTTTATATTTGTATGATGCATGCTGCCAAACAGAACATGGAATGCATAAACAGAAAGGTCTCGTCGAGCTAATCATTTTAGACATATTATTTGTCAAATTTGGAGTTATAAATCAAAAGTTATTAATTAATTAAGGTAAAAGGGCATTTTGTTGTAATTTTAATCAACTTGGAAAATAAAGTGTCCAAAATATATTTTGAAGGCCATATTTGAATTCCTCACATTTTTCTGATTTCAAAACATATATTATTTGTATTATTTGGATATATATTTTAAAAGTTATTTGAAAACAGATTTAAAATTTGAATTTAAAACAAATTTGAAAAGTTTAAATTAAAACAGAGAACCAGAACTACTTTTTACACCCAGAGGAAACTAGCCCGAGTCACAGACAGGTGGGGCCTGCGCTGAGCTGGCGTAACCAACACGCGGCATACTTTTCTCACCGCGACCACAATGAGCCACGTGGATGACAATTGGGCCACCAAAGTGCGGAGCCACAGTGGCCTGGGCGGGCGGACACGTGGGCGATCCTGGGCGCGGGGAGGGGTCGGTCCGTGGTGGCCAGGATCTTCCGGGAGTTTTCATGCAAAAATCGCACCGAGGCTGTGTAGGCCGGGGCCGCGGGTTTAGGCGGGAAAAAGGGCAGGGTTATCTCTGCAAAACGACGCCGTCGCCGGACTGTCTGCTGCGCGCCGACCTGCAGAGAACAGGGAACCGGCCGGAGTTTGGGCGACGATGGCGACCAAACGAGGCGGATTTCGCCGAGCCGCAAAAACGAAAAACGACGAGGGGACTTAGGGCTACAACTTTCGTTCAGAGAGCTAGCACGGTGGTGGTCTACGCCAGAGCACGGCCGTAAACATGGCGGCGGATCTGCCCGGAGGCTGCTCGACGGAACGTCCGACAGGCGGGGCGCTAGAACGAGGACGGGCTTGTCTAGGGGATCGAGATGCTCACCAGAACTCGTCGGTGTGGTCGCTGAGCTGAGGTGGATCGGATCGAGCAGGCAGAGGTTCATGAGCTTGAGATCCGTGGGCTGCGCGTGTCCGGGGAGCTGCAGAGGACTCCGGCGAGGCGTGGCCGGTGCAGGGTGAGGTAGATGAAGTAGACAACGCTCCTCGTGCTCCTTGTACAGCTTGGCGCGCTCGGGATCATCGGCTAGCAAGGCAGGCCAGAGCTAGGGTTTGGAAAAACCATGGCCATGGCTAGGAGGTTATGGGGAGGAAGGAGAGGGTCTGGGTCTTCCTGGATCTCGATCTGGTTGAGGAGTAGGCACGTGGGGGAGCTGGTGCTACAGATAAGAAGAGAGGGGAAGGAACACATGATTTGATGAGGTGCAAAAGAGGCTCGGGTGGGGCTTCCTTCTCCCTCCTTTTCTTGTGCTTTAGCTAAAGAGAGGAAAGAGAGGGCCAGGGGAGGGCAGAGAGGCTGCAGGATGGGGCCGGCGTGAGGAAGAGAAGAGAGGGAGGGACTAGCTCGGTTGAGGTTAGAGGGTGGCCTCGGGTTAGGTTTAGAGGGGTAGCCTCGGGTTAGGTTAGAGGGGTAGATCAAGGGGTAGGGTTTAAAGAGAGGGAAAAGGGGAGAGGGTTTAGGGTTGGAGAAAGAAAAGAGAGAGAGAGAGAGCTTGAGGGAGAGAGGGGGTAGGCTCGGGTAGATGCTAGGGTTTAGGAGAGAGGAGAGATTAGGTGGAGTGGTTTTCTTTTGACAAGTTCAAGCAAGAACATGCCAAGCTCAAACAAGATCTAGACAAGAAAAAGAGAGGGTGAGATGAGGTGGTGAGGGTTTAAGCAAGATCAAATAAGACCAAGCCAAAAGGAGGAAGAGAGAGATGAGAGATGAAGATGAGGTAGGGTGGAAGATGATCCACTCAAAAAGACCAAATAAAAACCAAGGAGGGCAAAAAATATGGAGAGGGTTGCATGGCCCATGCATAATATTAATGCTAGGTTTCATCTTGTGAAAACAACATAAATATCCATAGCATTTATACCTATGCATTCCAAAAATATGGAATAAACCAAACTAGAAGAAGTGGAAGGATGCCCCATGTGGAGTAGTTGGTGATGACCATATTTGAATAGAAATGGGACTTGCTAGTGTGTATGTGCCACTAGGTATTTAGTAAGCCCAGAAATATCCCAACATGATAATATCCCCAAAACAACCCATATGGAAGCTAGGAAAAGGTCCCACTCACAAGGCATGCAAAAGTGGCCATGTGGCTATCATAAACCAATAATGTGAAAACAATATGGTGCATATATGAGAGCATGTGGAGATAGAATTGGATCCATCCCAACCCACATGAGCAAGAGGTAAGACCAAATAAATTGCAATGCTCATATTTGGTTGGATGGTGGAATGATGGGGTGATGACAAGAAAGGTGGTGGACTCAATAAAAGATATGCCCCCAACTCAACTTGGGCATTTAAACAATATATCAAGAACCAAATACAATATCAAGAGGCAAATACAATTTACAATGCATATGAGAGAAGAACCAACACAACAAGGGTTTTATATGATGCTCAAATGCAAGGTGGCATGATGACATGAGCATGATATAATGATGATGCAACCATTATATATATTAAGTAGCCATTATATAGACTAGGCTAGTAGCATTGCAATTGTTAGACAATTGGGATGCTACACATTACACACGAGAACTCTTCAACAAGCTACAAAAGCTAACACAAGGGGCAAAAAACATGGAAGAATACTTCAAGGAAATGGAACTTCACATGATCCAAGAGCGCGATGAACAAACCATGTCACTCTTCTTGTCCTAGTTGAACCATCCTATCAATCACACCATGGAGTTCCATTCCTACAACAACATGGTTGATCTTGTGCATAATGCCACTAAGGCCGATCGTCAAGTACAAGAGGACCTAAAATATAACAAGCAAAAGGCATTCTTTCCCAACAAGCCCACTTCAACTGCTCCTTCAACAAGTTTCAAAGGAAACACCTCAAGCACCTCAAAGTCTCCTTTCAAGCTAGGGGCTACACAAGGTGATATGGGCATGAAGGAGGAGGTGAAGCCTAATTTTAGGACTCCACTAAGCTAGGTGATACGAGCGCGTCCCATTGATGATTGACACGCTAGGATGACCTACGATATGTAATGATAAGTCTAAGGTTGTGTCAAATATTGTTGCTATGTTATTAAGTCCGAGTCTATGTTATTGAGTCCGAGTCCAGGTTAGGTTCGAGTCCGTTTGTGTTCGGTTTGGGTCTATCCAACCGACTAGTTGCAGGCCTTCTATATAAAGGAGCCAGCTGCCTAGGGTTTTGGGGAGTTCAGTTGTTTAGTATAAAAACTATATTATGCTCCACAGTGTATCATCCCTCTGGGGACGGCGATACCGTTTATCAGATTATTGCTGCGGAGGTTCTTGTGTTCATCAAGGATTGTCGTGCTCAGGTTTGAGGCGTGGTGATCTTTATTACGTTACTTGCTGGATTCATTCCTCTTCTTCAGGTGACGTTCATCGCGTTATTAGGAGATCATCTATCTGGTTGACTCGCTGTGAAAGATCGGGACAAAACTATAGGATCATCGGGTTTGATCCGTATCATATGGTATCAGAGCTCTCGTTGATCACAACGTGTTTTTGGATTATCTGCGGACTATTTTTCTACAAGCAGTTTACAGATCGGTTGTGGAGAAGAGATTACAAGGAAGAAAGAAGGAGATCGTTCTCGGCGAGTGTTGTGTGCTGCCACTGCTAGGAAGAATCAATCTCCAGGCACGTGGATCCGATCATGGAGAAGGAATCGCGAAGGGATCAATAGCTGCTTTCCATTCCATCGCTAGCGGGACACCACGATCCGAACGGATCGGTTTCTGTTCAGATCGATCGTGAGCAGGTTTTAAAAAAAATGGGATTTTTTTCACGTTAAGGAAAGTCTGATTTGTTGGAAATCTGGCTAGATCGGCGTCCGGCCACGCACGCATCACGATGATCACTGTCCCGCGCGGTCCTCGCTAGGGCGCCTCGCGCCACGTTCTACCAGTGGAAAGAAAAGAAAATTAAAGGCAAGTTTTGGATCGGTAATTTTGTTGGTACCGTATGTGAGTCAATCAATTTCGGATTGCGTGGGATCGGTTCTACAAATAAAAAGGAAAGTTTGGTAAAATTGCTTTGGTCTTTTAAGAGGTCACGAATTTCTAGCGGTCTTGATTTATTTCCATCTATTTACGTGAAGTTCTCCAGCCTCGGAGCGATAGAAATCGATCGCTAGCTCTAGTACGTGGAGCCAAGGAATCGTTTGGGTCAAAGAGTGTTGGAAAAAAAGGCAATCCATCGCTAATTTGGGCTACTTACCAAGTACCAACAACTCCTGTACGTAAAAAAGGGAGTTTTGTTTCCATAGTGGACAATGTTGTTTTAGCAATCTGTTTCGGTCGCCTGGATTTTTCCTTCTCTCCTGCTGTGATTTGCTTCAGTTTGGCCGGATTGTTGTGCAGATTTTTGTGTGAAGGAACAAGATAGGACATGATGAATTCTTTTTCAAGAGATACTTTGGGCTTGAGGTGTACACGTGGCAAAAAGTCTAGTGTTGTTTTCAATGACTATCTCGATCTTCTGAATGGAGTGGCACGTGATGCATCCGAGCTTAACTGGTGCCTACATAGACTTGCGACAGTTGAGCAGTACCAAGATTGGGAAAGGCATATGGAACGGGGTTTCCATCGATGTCGCAAATACAATGGCAAGTTTAGTGGGTATGATGGGTATGTTCTTGCTCACCGACGTGTGGACAAGGAGTTAGAAAGTTGGTGGTCTGAGGTGGTTGACATAGATAGTTTTTCTCATACTTGGGAGGACTACAAAAGTTTTCTCCATGATGGTTTCGTATTACCATATATGGAGGAAATCGAGCAGCCGTCCAAGGTTGTGAATGGGATAGTGGATGTTGGCAAGAGTATAACTGTTATACCGAAGGTCGCGACGACTATGACTACTCATGAGAAGTTGACAGTTGTTCCATTGCCGATAGTTAGCAAGGTGGCAGCCATGATTTTTGAAGCATTAGCGATTGATGTTGTTAAGGATGTCGTGGAGGATGTTGTACCATTGAGTGGGCTGAATTTGCAACTCAACAAGGTACAAGGCGATACTTGCATGACAGTTGACAAGGGCCAGCGTTAGAATTTATTTCAGGCGCAGTGTATGATCAAAGGCAAAGCATGCAAGTTGATTGTTGATGGAGGAAGTTGTACTAATGGCATTAGCAAGGCAATGGTGGCAGCGTTGGGGTTGTCCACATGGCGTATTCCTAAACCTAAGCATCTACAGTGGTTAAATAGCTGCGCTATGGTGAAGGTAACTTATAAGATGTGTGTGCCATTTACAGTTGGTGATTATGTTGATGAGATTGAGTACGATGTGTTCCATTGGAGGTATGTGGGCTTTTACTTGGTCGTCCATGGCAGTATGATCGCAACGTTACACATGCTGGAAGAGAAAATACATATTCTTTTGTGCATGGTGGCAAACAACAGACTTTGAAGCTTAGGATGATCACATAAAGTCTGATGTAGAGCTGGTGGTACATAAGGAGAAGGTGCGCAAGGCTAAGCCAAAATCTGGGCTAGCTAAGGTGCAGGATGGAGAGCATGATGCACAGTGCGACAATGTTGATATTGCTTCAGCTATGCCTGTAGATGACAAGCCGGTGAAACTTGTTAGTGACAAGCTAGTTGAAGTGCATCCTCTTATTGCTGAGAGGAAGGATGTTGCAGCATGTGTTCAGAAGGTTATTTGTGTTGACACAAGTGTTCAGATAGATGATATTTGTGCTCCTGATGTTCCTGTGCATGTGGTGCAGCGGGGTAACAAGAGCAGTTTTGTTAGCACACTTGTGAGGCGTTTTGTTGGGATAGTTGTGCGGATGCATAGAGGCAAGGATGAACATGTTCGTCAGTTGTGTGGTCCAGGCATTACTCATCTTATGCTAGGTCATACAAAGAAGGTCCATGTTCAGCAACCACGGGTTCCAACAAGAGTTGAGAATAAGAAGACGGTGGCGCCTAGGTCCAAGGAGGTGCAGGCGCCAAAGGCTGTATCAAGTCGAGCAGGCCAAGAGGGAGGATGTGGTAAGGAAGGAAAGCAAGACTTGAAGATGGCAAAGACGCGTGAAGCGATTGTTCATATCACGCCACCTTTCCGACCCGACCCGCAAGCGTTGGGGACAACACTTCTTGAAGAGGGGATGATGATATGGGAATGAAGGAGGAGGTGAAGCCTAATTTCAGGACTCCACCAAGCTAGGTGATACAGGCGCATCCCATTGATGATTGGCACGCCAGGATGACCTACGATATGTAATGATAAGTCTAAGGTTGTGTCAAATATTGTTGCTATGTTATTGAGTCTAGGTCTATGTTATTGAGTCCGAGTCCAGGTTAGGTTCGAGCCCATTTGTGTGTTCGGTTTGGGTCTATCCAACCGACTAGTTGCAGGCCTCCTATATAAAGGAGCCAGCCGTCTAGGGTTTTGGGGAGTTCAGTTGTTTAGTCTAAAAACTATATTGTGCTCCACCGTGTATCATCCCTCCGGGGATGGTGATATTGTTTATCAGATTATTGCTGCGGAGGTTCTTGTATTCATCAAGGATTGTCGTGCTCAGGTTTGAGGCATGGTGATGTTCATCACGTTACTTGCTGGATTCGTTCCTCTTCTTCAGGTGATGTTCATCGCGTTATTGGGAGATCATCTATCTGGTTGACTCGCTGTGAAAGATCGGGACAAAACGATAGAATCATCGGCTTGATCCATATCACAAGGAAAACCTCCAACAAATGACAAGCCAACAAATTCCGCAACGGGTTACAACTCAAGTAGCCAAATGGTATGTTACAAGTTTTGAGGTAAAGGACACACATCCTTCTAGTGCGAAAGTACAAAAGTCTTGACGATCAATGACAATGGCGAGTATGAAGCTTTGAGTGAAGATGAGTATGAAGCAATATTGCAAGCCACCATCAACCAGATTGGCATGGATACCAATGATCAAGATCTTCTCATGTGTGAGCCTATCACTTACCGTCACAAGAGTGTTAACTACACAAGGCCAAGAGCATGAAGATTAATGTTCCAAGATATTCCAAACCAAAGATGACATAAATGGAAAATCCATCAAAGTCATTATCATGGAGGAAGTTGTCACAATCTAGCAAGCACCTAGCTGTGTGAGAAGCTCAAACTCCCACTCCTTCAACATAAGCACCCCTACCATGTGCAATGGTTGAGAGATAATGGATTCGTCAATATCAGCACACCATATCGGTCTCATTTTCTATTGGTCCATACAAGGATACATTTGAGTGTGATGTGGTTCCCATGAAAATTTTCCACATGTTACTTGGTAGGACATGGCAATTTGACAAAGGTGATATCCATGATAGACACACAAACATATATAGCTTCAAGTGGTTTGGTAGGACGTGTTCTATGCAGTCGATGACTCCTAGCCAAATAATTGCACACAATGCAAAGGCTTTAGCAAGGGTGCAAGCTATAAACACTCCTAGTGAGATGAGTGGTGAGCGAGAGAACCACCAAAAGTTGATCGAGAACCACAACCAAATATGAGTGGAAAAATCAAGAGTGTTATACCTTCCACCAAACGTGAGATGAGAGAAGTGAGGGAAAATCCATCCATCTTGAAGTACATGCTCCGATGCAAGGGCTTGGTGCAAGAAACTAACGACTTATCAAACATTCATCGTTCTTTTATGATTATTTTACAAGAACTCGATGATGTATTTCCCAAGAACTACCTCATTGACTACCTCCACTCTGTGGAATCAAGCACCGCATCAAGCTCAGCCCCGGTGATCCGTTACCAAACCACGTCTCCTACCACACAAACCCGAAGGAGACAAAAGAAATTGAAAGGAAAATTCACCACCTTATCTCCAAAGGTATTATTCAAGAGAGCTTAGGCCCAAGTGTGGTACTTGTGAAACTTGTTCCCAACACAAATAATACTTTGCGGTTATGCATGGATTGTTGTCCCATTAATGCTATTAACATTCGTTACCTACATCCCATACCATGTCTTGATGATATGCTTGATGAATTGAGTGGAACCACTATATTTTCTAAAATAGATCTTCGTAGTGGCTACCATCAAATATGCATGGCCATGGGTGATTAGTGGAAAATCGCATTCAAGACCAAACTCAGTCTCTATGAATGGTTGGTTATGCCCTTTGGATTTTCTAATGCCCCATCAACCTTTATGCGCTTAATGAATCACATTTTGTGACCTCTCATTAGCAAGAGTATAGTTGTTTATTTTGATGTTATTATTGTGTATAGTAGAACACTTGATGACCATTAAACATGTGAAATAAGTATTGCAAATTCTTCACAATGAAAAGCTTTATGCTAACCCACAAGTGCTCCTTTGCTAAATACAAGTTAGTTTTTCTTGGTTTTGTCATTTCTTCCAATGGTATTGAAGTTTATGATTCCAAAGTTAGGGACATTCGATATTGTACTATACTGAAAATTGTTGGTGAACTCCATAGTTTTCATGGTTTGTTGGTTTCAATCATTATTTTGTGAAATATTTTTCTACCATTGCTTGCCTTCTAAACAAACTGACCAAAAAGATTGTACCCTTTGTTTAGGGAAAGGCACAACAAATTAGATTTGATGAACTTAAAAGGAGGCTAACTGAAACCGTACTTCTTGCATTTCCGGATTTCACAAAAACATATGAAATAAAATGTGATGCTAGTGGTATTGACATTGGAGGCGTTCTCATGCAAAACATACGTCTAGTTGCATACCATAGCGAGAGGTTGGACAACGCACACCTTAAATGTCCAATTTATGTCAATGATATATTTGCACTAGTTCCAATCTAACAAGTTTGGCAACATTATCTTTGGTCCAAATAGTTCATTATTTACTCTAACCACGAGTCGCTAAAGTACCAAAAGGATCAATCCAACTTGATGAAAGGCATGCTAAGTGGTTTGAGTTTATGGAGTTCTTTGCCTATATTGTGAAATACAAGAAGGGCAAAGATAATGTGGTTGCGGATGCTCTTTCCCGCGAAAACAGAATCATACTTGCACGCCTCCAAAATAATGTTTTGGGTCTTGATGATATCAAATATTTGTATTATGCCCACCTATTATTTGGCCCTATCTTTGCTAAGTGTTCCATCCACAAGGGATTTTATGACTTCTATTTGCACATCGGTTTTCTATTGAAAAAATATTGCATTCTAAAGTCGTCTCTCCAAATTTTGGTACTCCAAGACACTCAAGGAGGAGGCTTGGTGGGTCTCTTTGGTCGTGACAATACACACAAGATGTTATCCGCACACTACTTTCGGCTGAATATGAAGCATGACATGGAGCAACACATCCAACAATGCACAACATGCTTATAAGCTAAGTCTAAGTCCACCCCCTTTGGGTCTTTATACTCCTTTTCCTATTCCATTTGCACAATGGTCAGATATAAGCATGGTCCTTGTGTTAGGATTACCAAGATCAATTCACAACTTGTTGATGTTGATATCTTTTCAAAAATGGCTCATCTCATCTAATTCCATAAGATTGACAATGCTTCACACGTTGCAATTTGTTTTTCAGGGAAATCGTCTGTCTTCATGGTGTGCCAATAACAATAGTCTCTGACTATGATGTCAAGTTTATTTGTTATATGTTCAAGACACCAATGGCGAACCTACGAGTGAAGCTTCTAATATCCTACACCTCGCATCCTCAAACCAACAGCTAAACTGAGGTTGTCAACCAAAGTCTTGGAACTCTTCTACGAGTGTTGATAAAGAAGAACCTCACGAATTTGGAAGAATGCATACCTTATGGGAGTTCTCCTACAACCGTGCCAAGCACTCTACATCCATGAAGAGTCCATTCATGATTGTCTACGGTTTCAAGCCTATGACTACACTCGACATTCTAGAACTTCCACTTCATGAGCACACCAAGATGGGCATCGACAAGCGATCCAAACAAATTGCGGTGACCCAACATACTATTGCATGGTGTAGTATCCAAGTCATTGACATAACACCAATAAACACCATTCCACTAGTATTGCATCCCTCAGAGTGGTACAATAGAAACATCACGGGTCCAAGACATGATTACAACTCAAAATCTTACAAAATATCCAAGTACTAACTCAATACAATAAAGAAATAAGAACAAAACCTAGAATTAATAACTAGAGAATTATACTGCAAATATATATATTTCTGATACTATATGGCTTGCGATTGCGGCTACTACAACGCTCTACAGAAATAGGTACTAGGGTTAAAAATAGAATTTATATCTATTCGTGAATTGTTCCTTCACTTAGCTTGATGTAGACATTGACTTATTTTGCTTCAGTGAGTCTCTTCGGCTTCTGGTAGTATTTCTTGTGATCACAAGTTGATGTTGATGAACTACCACCACAAATCATAGGTCATAGGCTATGTAGATTTTCGTCAACATATCTTTAAAGATTGCTTTTACTTTGAAAAAAATTGTGTCCTTCTGTCTTCACAGGTTTACTATCCTACCGTATTTGTAGCTCCTTCCCGGAATAGGGAATAACATGTCACACTTTTATACACTCTACAGAGGTGTGTTGTCATACCCATAAGAGATCCTTATCCTTGTTGCACAGCCGGGCACGCATCCCCGTTCACACTTCCTTGGTATGAGGCCCGATTAAAAGATCCAAACCGATCACTACCCTTCTCCACAACCTCGCATGCCCATCCAATTCTGTAAGCAGAACCTTCCCCTGGTAGCCCCCATTACAATGCCAGACCGTACTTTCGAAAGCCCTTACAGACCATCATATGCACCAAGTATTGCGAGGCACTAAGGGGTCCCACCCATCTGCTGGATCCTCCACGAGGAATCTGCACCGTCACGATAAGGTCGTGCATCAACATGCGAAAGGAAGAAGATCTAGCTGACTTTTTCGCCCCACTCTAGATCTAATGGTTAACGCTAATATATGGCGCAAGACTCACTGACGACATCTGTTATTAAGTCCTGGCACAAGAATCATTGCAAATGGAACCTCTACCAACCACATATATCATACCGTTGTTCCATTTGCCCATAATACTAGGTTATCACCACTCGGGCCGATAACCAATAAGTCATATTATTATGAAAATAGTCTTTTCTGCCATCCTTTTCAAAATGCAAGTGATAACAATAATATATTTTTTCACGTCCCGAGACCGGCCGCGGGAGAATGACAGCCGCCACGCGCATATAGACCAGAAGGCCTATGTACCCGTAAGGCTAAAAAGGACGGCATAAGTCAATATAGTGGACATCGAGAAGCTCAAAACTAATTTTATTACATGTTTATTTTACATTTACAAAAGAATACAACTAGGTTCGCTAATTCGCTTTCCACCCACCGATCCAGCATACTCTCAAATTACCACGTCTTCTCTCTCGACTGCATCTAGAAAATATTAAGGAGCAAGGGTGAGTACGATAAATCATACTCAGCTAACTAATCATACATGCAATCATATAAATTATAAAATAGACTTTCTTTAAAAAAATAGGTGATTAAAGTACTTAATCACATTAAAACACATGGTGCTACATATGAAAGCAAGCATTCCCAAACCCGGGAGTTACAAGGGTTACTATTAATGCGTTTATACTCTGTAGAGGGGTACTCCGACATCGACAGACTCAACTACAACCACACATGCCTCTAGAAGAGCAGAGCGCTTTGGTCTACTAGAACCCGGACACCTGAATTTACTAATGTCTGGTGGTCGCTCCTATGGATCCATCACCGACACGTTTCATTTTAGGGTCGTCCCCAGCGGAGAACTCCGCCAGTCCCATACTTGAACTATGATCAGTAAAATACGGTTACCTTCGTAGCACCAAGTTTTAATTATAAAAACAATCTTATTAATTCTCATGTTATTCTCCAAATTCATATTGATGACAAATACTCGGTTCATATCGGTGGCTCCAAACAGATCCATCACCGTATCATGACACCAGCGTATTAGTCCATAAATACTTCAAAAGAAATATCCAACATCTCTCATATCTTAAATAATGCATCATAGATTGATACATAAAACATACTTTACAAAGTACTAGCACAAATGCCCGTGCATTACTACGGATTGATTTAATTTTTTAGATCTTGCGGAGGTAAAATTCAGTAAAACGTCATGTCTGAAAGTTGAGTAATAGTCTAGTATTGTTTGATTTTGATGCTTAATCATGACTTCATACGTAAAATAACTTCACTTCAAAAGAATATATGCAAAATTAGTTTCAGCATGTGTTTACACGATTGATGCACATGTGATAGTATGACACACTTTGTACTTTGTAGCTATACCGCTCGGTCACAACAAGCAGCACCGAACATTTTTCAGAATATCGATCCCCTTTTAGAAGGACTGAACCCAACTACTTCTCCTCGCTACTACCGATTCTTGGCAAGGCAATCTCAAATTTCACCACAACTACCGTGAATTGGAGCTAGCAGCAAAAGAATCAAATTTCACCACAACCAACTGGAAGCAAGGTATGTGAACAAATAAAACGCCGGCAAAGAGAGACGGAAATTAGCTCGCATACATAACTGACAGGCTGCTGCTGCTGTGTACCCATTGGGGAGAAGGGGGACAAGCTTGTGCAGAATCGGGCATGAGGCGTGGGTTGAAGCCACCTTGTGTCGTGTGTGCAGGATGGAATCGTGACGCCTCTCTAACAACGTAATCCCAGCTGCGCCGCGGAGCACGAGCTTCTGGTCGTCGTCTGCCGCCGGTACAAAGTGCAAGGAGCTTGTTAATTAAAAAATAGTAGTTGCAGTGCCTTACCTCATTTGGCAAATTCCTCATCTCTGCGTCGTCGAACCATCTTGACAACGTCTCCATGGATACAGATTTGACAGGTAAATCTAATATGACCAGTTAATGAAAATCTCCTACGGTTAAACTCTTAAAATTTTCCTCCGATCCTTCCATGGGCCGCTGCCTCCACCTCAGACGACGACGCAGCCACAGGCGAGCACGGCTGCCCGCCTCTTTTTACTCTCCTTCAAGCAGTCGTACGTCGTGGCCTCCTTTCCCCCGAATTCACTGAGTTACAAGACTAACGGCATCATCTCCAGCAATTCCTTCGAATTCACTGAGTGCAAGTTCAGCCAGAGATGCCATTCCTGCTACGTTTGTGTCTTTGATCTCCGGATGTAATGAATCCCCAAAGTGATCTCAGGTTTCAGTATGAGGCAAGAATAAAGCATTTGAATTGTAGCCCAAGTGGACTCGTGGAGTGTTTTATTTCTTTCCAGCAATCGCTGGCCATCATCCCCTTCTTCCACACGAGCCAAATCCCCAAATCCCAATAGCTCTCTCATCTCTGAATCGAATAACACGTCTGACACGTATAGCTAGCTACCAGCGCTGAACCTTTTGTCCTCGGGACCACGAACCCAGTGATAATAGATACACGTATCAGATACTTTTCTGTGATCCGTCAATACACCCGATTCTCCATGGTGAAATAATTGATTCACTATATTTGACCTGAAAAGAGATTCATGATTGTTGTCTGAAATCTGAGGAGAATATCAGGTTGAAGAAGAAAGATTGGGGAGAGAATCGACTGGGTTAGTGAATGTTTTTTCCAGACCGGCTTCATAGTTGGATGGAACTCCAGGGAAGCAGAGTATCGACTTCCTGATTGTGGCCTTCCCACTGCCGCGAGCCCTTCCCTGATCTCGGGTCTCCCTTCATGATCGGAATCTCGGAGGCGCACACATGCGGGACAGAGGACCTCGAGATGGATCTACGTCGTGCGGCGCTGGGTGCGGGAGAACGAACCGTTTTTTCTTGATGTTGGCATTGGCATTCGTACGCGCATCCCTTTCAGTGGTGGCAGTTGTTGTAATCCATGGTGACGGCCTGACCTAGATCCATAGAGGCAGAGCAGTCGTACCGTTGTCGGGGCTCGCTTCGTGTCTCCTTCCGGCGGCAACTACGTACGCCGTGAACTGTTTATATTTTATTAGGCGCTGACAGTTCTTGTATATTCCTAGAAATGGAGGGGTAAATCGGTCCAGAAAAATGTTAGACCGGGAGAAACAATCCGTCTTTTATTTCATGACTAGTAAAAGTGCCCGTACGTTACAGCGGGAGAGAAAATTATGCCACAGAGATATCTCATATTTATTAACTATAACTTTGCACATATTGTATCAATATTAAAATTCCGTTGATAAGACTAAAGCCAAAACTTTCAGCAGAACTTGTAATGAAGAAGCAATGACGTATTTGAAATTACATAGAGCATATATGGTGGATTCTTGCAGGTAGGACAATACTAGGTGATTATTGACATTCCTTCAGTCACGTTGTTGTGTTTTGTAGGTTGAAGTATAGTATGAAAGTAAAAAGAAATCATCTATACCCATAATATAGGAAATCAACCCAATTACCATACACACGTCTGGTAGGCCAGACATCAACAACAAGCAGAAATATTTTGAAGAAAAAAGGAAAAGTAGGTTGCTTCTACGGATCGGCACAAACTTGATGCACGCCTCAACTCTCGCCAGCGAAGCGCATTGAGCATGTGCAATCTCCCCACAGCATTGCCGTCTTCAGACCGGACAAGAGCGTGGGATGTGGCCATGACGACCTCCCCCAATACCTCCAATTTGGCCGACAACAAGTTTCTGAGTAGGCACCGTTGCTATCGCTTGAAACTGCACCTGACAGTAACGATGTCATAACCAACACACATGCATGAGGACTCCTATAGCTCGCTCTTCCACACGCCCAGCCTCAGGCACCCGGACTTGTCTTCATAAGTGCCCTGGCTTCTCTTCTGTCTAAGACTTTGGCTCTCGCCGGTTTTGTTGAGGATCTAGATGGAGATGTCGGTGCCAAGACCTGATTAGATGTTGTGCGAGAGGCCGATAAAGACCCTGACGATCAGGAAGCTATCCATCGATGGACAACTTGGATTACTTGCAATCTAAAAAAACTTGGGAGTACTCATGGATAGCTTGTGTAGCTAAAAAATTGCGCTCATGTTGTCATGGATGGGCAATTAGCCGTCATAGAAAGCATTAGCTTGCACGTCAGTAAACCCCTTACGGTTATTCATCATCGCGCCAGCATTGCAGTTGTAGCTTGTGCCCGACTGATCTTGGATCAAGATGCGGTAGTTGTAGCTATCGTCGTACTTGACTACAGTAGTACTCTGCCATTACTATCATAGACGGCACCATCGTGCGCGCCAGTAAATCCCTCGCTGTTGGCAAGGGCATCGTAGTCGTAGCTCGTGCCCTAATGGTAGCGGCGAGTAGCTCGACTTCGTCCCTCCATCTACTTCCTTGAACAACATCTGCATACATGAAGTGATGGATGGAGGAACAAACTCACGAGCTTGATGGCGACATCCTCTTTTGTCAGGATGAGGCAGGCCGCAGGCAACGCGGAAGTCGCCACCGTCGCTGTCGATGGAGATAGTCTCCGGGACCATCTTCAACTTGCGGGACGGTCGCTTGCATATGTCCGGTTCCGGTGGCGAGCGGATCGAGGCTGCATTATTGGTTCTTTCGTCATCCTCCCGTGCGGTGAGTTGGTGGCCTATCATGGTTGGCGGTCGGTGATCCATCTGTCCAACTGGTTCATTTGTCTATCTCTTTTTGATTTTTGATTGGACTACAACAAGTAGAGATGAATCCTCATGCATGTAACCTTGTAGAGTGTGGCGCCCCGCAAAAACCACTACTAGAAAATCGCGTTGATTTTTGTGCATTGCATCATCATGACATCAGCATGCATCTAATTGATTAAAACTATTTTTGCTAAAAGACCTACTTTGTTTTCCTATATTAATATCCTCCCCCTTTGTTCAAACCAAACCGTCGGTCCAGCCGGATCTTTTATTTATCTAAAACTATTTACAAAATTTATTTTAAGGTAAAAGAAAACCCTAGTCAAAAATATCTAATCCTAAAACTACCCAGTCCTATCCTACCCAGCCTCCCTCCACCTCACCCTGGCCAATCCCCTCCCTCCACCTCACCACTCCCTTCCCCCTAACCTATCCTCGCCCGCCACCTGCCCAACCCCTCAGCACCTCACCTCCTGGCCCCACTCCCACTCAGCCAAACACACACACACCACTCACACGTCAACCCACGCCTTGCCCAATCCCCACCTCCACCTGCCGCCCGACCCACTCCCTCTGGCCCACCACCCACCTGCCCTGGGCCCAAAGACCCGCTCCCCATCCTCGCCCACCTCCTCTCGCAGCTCCGCCCCACCTCCTCCTTCTCTCGCCGACCTCCGCCGCCGCTTCTTCTTGGCCAGGACCGGAGTCGCTGCGCCGCCGCCTGCCAGGCGTCCTCGTCTCCGTCGGCACCGCATCCCTGGCCCTGTTCGTCTCCGCCTCCGTCAGCCTCTCCGGCGTCTCCTCCTCGGCTCCGCCTTCGGTCGCGGCCCCCTCCCTGCCGTCTCCTCTCTGGGCCGCCCGGCGTGAGTCGCCTCTGTGTCGACCGGCCGCCGCCTAGGCCTGTCTCCTCGTCGTCGCCCGCCGTCCCCACGTCCCTCCCTCTGGCCGCCGGCCTCTGCTTCGCGCGCGACGTCACCAAGCCCGGGTTCCGGTCGCGACCCCCGACGCCAGCGCAGGGCGCCGCCGCCAGGATCCCCCCCTTGCCGCCCGCTGCTACGCCGTCCGGTCCATTCCTCTTCCCTGCGAGCTCGCGCCCCGATCCCTGTCCTCTTCTCCTCCGCCCTTTGGTCACCACCGCCGCCGGGATGACCTCTGCCTTCCCGAGTTTGCTCTGCCCGCTGCCGTTTTGAGTGGAACATGTCGTGTTGGTGCTGTTCATGTGATTTTTGGCTGCCCAACTCGGAGCCCATGTGCACGCGGTGTTTTCGGTGTGGTGATTTTGGAGTCCACATCGACTAACTTCGCTCCGATGCTAAAGAGGAACCGAACAGTGTCAAGATCTCCAATACCACGGCCGTGGCCATTCGTAGTTGGTGGGACGACACTAAAGTTTCTCGATGACAAACAATACCGACACCGAGTGGACAAGGACATCTTCCCGGACACCATGACTTCCACGGGTCCGATGGCCGAATCCTGAAGCCCCAAATCCGAAGACCCGAAGACCGATCCCGCCGAACGCCAAGATCTTCAATCGGATCCGAGGACCCGAAGACCACATGTGTGACAAGTACTCCTTCCCGGATGCGGTGCTCGAGAACACGGACGGTAAGGACACCGACGTCGCACGCCAAGTTCTTCTTCCCAGGACGCCAAGACCGAACCGATACGCGGACCCGACAAGATCTTCGCTACGGCAAGATCGACCGCTTGGACCCAAGTTCTCCTCTTGTATCCGACCTTCGAAGACCGATCCTGTCGAACCCTGAACCCTGAGAACCGACCCCGAACCCCTCGAAGCCCAAGTTCGCCGAACCCAGATGTGTGAACCTTTTCCCGAGCCCCTATTTTATAAATGCTATATATAAAACCTGTTGCATAATAATTGTTCATCTCGCATGCATCTTGGTGTGGTTTGGGGGCCTTAGGCCGATTCACCTAAATTAAATATGGGGCCCATATACGGGCAAATCTAGTCTTATATTGGCCTCATTTAAATTGGTGTAGCGAACCGGTGCTATCTTTTGCCATGTTAATACAACATTTAAATTGCGGGGTATCTAAACAACTTGAACATATTAATTAATTGTCGGGACCCCGGTTCCGCTTAATATTGCCTAATTGCATCGCATCTTTGCCATGTCATCCATCATACATGCATCATGCCCGATCTTCTGTCATAGTATTAAATAGCGCATCCGGTGTTTGTGCTAGTGTTTTGCTTCTTCACGGATTAGGCCGATGAGTTGATGCGAGTGTCGACCCGATCTTCGGATGAACCTTCGACAATGTTTTCAGGCGAGCATCTCCCCCTTTCTACCTATCTTACTTTTATAGTATTTATTCCCTCCTGTTGATCTATTGCTATCTGTGTTGCGATGCTCTAGTTTTCGTAACCGTGATACCCCTTGCAGCCTTATATTGCCTTGGACACATCCTATTACCTGTTGTTTGGTAGATAGTTGGACTTGCGCGTCGTAGTCGCTTGGCTCAAGTGCTGTTGTGTGTCGTCAAGTACCACAGTTGTTAGAGTATGGCCGTGTGTTTAATGTTGGAGATGGTTATTACTTTAATTACTGTTTAATAACTAAAAATGGAAGTAGGTAAATGCAGAGGCACCGGTGGGTGATAGATAATATTTGGTTTCCGACCGCCCACTGGTGTCCCAGAGACCCGAGTTCTTGACACTGCTCGAGATCGAGCGCGCTAACCACAGGTGGAGAGATATGGGCCCCCCATCGATTAGTACCTGATTTCAAAGTATTGTACTGGGGGCCACAAACTAGTTTGAGGTTTTATTTACTATCCTGTACTTATGCCATGCTTTACTGCTTTATTTAAATTGTGCGATGGATAGCACACTGTACTGTTTAGGATCGGGACACGTTTTCGCGGTGTCGACAAGCCCAGTTTTGGGTTCCTGGTCGTTCCTGCGTCTAACCAAACCCAAAGTCCGTCTCGGAGCCCGGCCGACTTCGTTGCGGGTAGACTTAGTTGGGTGGCCCCCCGTGCTTGCTTTTGGTCTGGAAACGTCATTACTTAGGCCCCGCCGACATACCGATGGGTGTATGTTAACCGATCCGCAAAAGGGTCGAAGTGCTTGTGGATACTTTGGTGCACCCCTGTAGGGTTAAATCTTTTCGAGAAGCCGTGTCCGCGGTTATGGACGACTTGGAGCACAGTGCTTGATCATAGACAACTATAATTAAAGTTTACTGTTATAAATTGACTTGTATCTGTTATGACTAGTAATCAGCTTCACTACAACGAATGGCTAAATAAAAGTACCAACAACTGCTGGGTTTTGGGATATCTCATGCTAATTGTATCTGACTAGTAAGTGTTGCAACTACAACGGAATGGTTAACTAAAACGGCCCACTGCTTATTTTATCAGGACGTTCATCTACACCTGTCTAGTAATTGCTGCAACATCAACTGAATAAATAAAACTGCCAACTGTGTGAGTTCCTCGGTTGACTTCCTCGTTTGGTCTCGAGGGGGAATACCAGGATGGGATTGTTTGGTGTTAGTACCAGGGTGGTTCCGAATAGGTCTTTCCTTCCCCTCTCTGATAGCCGCTAGCTGTATCGAGTCTCTATAGGTTGTTTAGTGCATGCTGCGCTACCGCTTCCGTCCACCATACCGATGTAGGCGAGGACCGCCGAATTCTAGCCTCGCTGCATGTCTTGGCCTCGATCGACCGCTCTCTTTTTCCTTTGCCCTTTGTCGGCACCCCTTTTGTTTAAGCAGGTTTTGAGATCGCCGTCGTTAGCAGGGTTACCCTTCCGGCTTGGCCTGGGCAGGGTTATGGACGCCATTGGTTATTCTTCAGGGCTCTTAGCCCCATTTGCATCTTGTCCGTAGTCGGACGCTCTATCGTTTTCAAGGTGATTGGATCTTTGTTCTGTATATCTGTATTCTTGACTCATGGAGTCGTGTTGTATATATATTTGTTCTGTGGGTCCCATCGAGGACTGTTGTGTAATGTTATTACTTTGTTTTCCACCGCATTTGCTGGTGGCACCTTTGAATCGTTTCTATGCGGGTTTGGCGGGAATCGCTAAAACTTGCATAGGGCCGATTCTGAGGGTGTTACATAGAGCAGACCTAATATTGAACATAACGGATCGATCTAGGCTCTTATTCCGTGTCGCAGCAACCATGACGCTCGACCTGACTGAGTGACCGACGAATAAAGCGACATGCAGATACTAATGGTCAATCCCATCCATTGCTAGAGAAGCCTATATAGATCATCACGGATATGCACTTGATCAAGAACTTGAGCCAAATCCTAGGCAGTGGCCGATGCCATCCATCTTGCGATCGACAGGCGGCCGACATGAAGACTCCTGTGCAGTGCTCAGGCGGGCGGCCGACCGCGGACAGGCGGCGAACATGCCGACTCTCGTCCAACGGGTAGGTGGCAGCAGAAGGCCAGATGGGATCTGTCCATTGTGCGATCGAGCATCGGGAGCAGCGGCGGACATGACGGCTCCCATTGGGCGGCCGACCCCGGACAGGCGGCGAACATGCCGGCTCCGTCCAACGCATGGGCAGGTGGCGGCGCATGGGTAGCTGGGATTCCGTGATCGGCGTCCACAGCGAATGTGCTGACCGAGTTGGTCGATAGATGCCTATATATATCAGAGTTTACGTGGAGAATCTTACGCGTGCATGTCGACCTAGACTCTTTGGGAGCAAGGCCGGGAGACCGGACCAGATACGTCTATGTGTTGGGCTCTGGTACGGTGACACCATTGCGTGGATGTATCGGTGGCATTCATGGTAATATATGTTTTGGTGGGAGGGTAGATTTGCAACGGGATAGAAAACCCCTTCAGCGAAAAAAATTCGACTCATGTGTTGCGACATAATATTGAATTTAAATTTACAAATGTTGCACAATTGTCCTGTTTGAAAAGAGTATGAGCTCGTGCTCACCTGGTTTTGATATTGTCAACTATAATTTATGTGATGTTTGCAAGGTTAAATATAAGTATGGTCCTTATATGATGAAGAAGCAAACTTGTTCAAAGGGGCTCTTGAGATCATTTCATAAATGAATGGCTTTTTCCTCTTTCAATTCCTGATTTGTTATAAGCAAATGCAATTGCAAGTTGTTGAAAACAAAGGAACTAACTGCCTTTAATTTAATTTATGCATAATTATGGATTAGGGGTATGATATTTCAAATGAAGTAAAAAATATTCAAATTTTGTTTGTACACTGAAACTTTCAAACCTCATCCTTTGTTTCTAAAGAAAAAAAGAAAAAGGAGCAAATTTCTTTGTACCAGCCGGCCCAAGAAACAACACACCAGGACTCCCCTAAAAACACATCGGAACACGCACGCACTCACCAAACCCCGCACACACTACGCGACCCAACTTCTACACGCACGTGCACCCATCGCTCGCTATAATCCCCAACCACCGCCCGCCGCCAGGATCCCGAGCAAGATCTCTCTCTCTCGCCTGGTGCCGCCATCCTTTCTCGCTCGCTTCCCCGCCCGCTCCAGTGCCGTCCCATTCTGCTCCACGGCGTCGCCATCCTTTCTCGCTCGCTTCCCCGCCCGTTCCAGTGCCGCCCCATTCTTCTCCACGGCGCCGCGCGCCTCTACCCTGACGACGGCTCCTCCCCCAGTCCATGGACAACTACCGCGTGTTCCCGGAGCCTCGCCATGCCGCCTCGTCCTCACCGCCATGCGCCGTCTCCCTTGCTGCCTTACTCCACCCGCCACGCCAAGTTCTGCAAGATCTCGGTGTCCGCCAAATTTCTTTAGTCCCGCTATGTTTCCCGTCTGATTCCCCATGACCAGCGTCTCCGCAAGTCAGCGCTCCTCAATCTCAAAGCCCCTTGCTTTTCGGTTCGGAGTTGCTCTGGTCGTCAACCATTGCCATTCCGTTCTGTCTCATCGATCTTGTATTGTTTGGTTTGCTTGGCTTGGCTTGTTGATAGCCAATCTGAAAAAGTATATAAATCGGTGAAATTTGTTATCAGGCAGCCATGTGGTACTATTCAATACGCATATCTGTAGGGACTCGAGCGAGCGAAATATAGCGATGGTGAAATTGAAATTTTCAATGTTGCTTTGTTGGGCCTGGACCACGGTTGCTTGGCACATATCGGGACGTGTTTGGAACGCTTCATATAAGGCTGAAAAAAAAGAGAAACACACACACGCGAGAAACCAATGCAACGTAGGAAATAAGCGGCGGGTGACTTACCAATGGCAGTGGCGGGTAATACGTCCGGGTAGAATCGTCTAAAAAAGTGTTGGACCGGAAGAATCAATTCGTCCTTTATTATTAGGTATATATAGACTAGCACAATGCCCGCGTGTTACGGCGAAAAAGCAAGTTTGTTCCCTAATCGTATCCCTTTCCAATTTCAAAATAGAATCCTATTTCTTCTTTTTTTCATGTCTAAAAGACTGAAATGATTTTTCAAGAGAACATAAATAATAATTAAATAAATTTGTTTTTAAGGATATACGTGGTGTCTCTCTACCTTTCCATCGGCAACCACAACCAGCCACCACCTTTTTTGTTCATAATCGCTCATGTCCAGCGTGGCTCATTGGCCCAGCCGACCGCTCCGCCATCGCCTACGACGTGTAGGGTGTCCACTGGCCCGACATCACAAGCTCCTCCTCCGCTGGAGCAGTATGCACCGTGCGGCATATGTCGCCAATGCTGCCACTCTCTTTGTCCCAATGCAGCCCCACCGTCGCCATTTAATTATTTAATTACAACCATGCAAATTCCACCGCACCAGTTAAGATCAGCCCATCATCGTTCATGCTCTCATGTAGCGTGCAGGTCAAAGTCCATCGACGCAGCCAAACCATGCAAAGTCCACCTGATCATTTGATTTCACCAATCAACCTTATTGCCTCTTGCTGATGCTCAAGGAAAATTGTTAAGGTATATAAATTGGTTATACTCGATACAAGGAAGCGAGGTAGGACTATCTAAAGTAGGAATGCATCCTCCCTCTTTTCTTGTGCTGTTAGATTAGAAATAAAATCACGTTTCTAACACAAAGTGTATCTGTCACATCCCAAAATTTAGATTTGATACTGCATGTCATTGCATCATGAGCATCTTTTCAAAAAGTTTCAGTTTAAAGTTTTTGCCAAAACACCTCCTTTTTGCTAGTTCCTCTTATTTGCAAGCCTATTAGGATTTTTACCTAGCATCTACTTGGTTGACACTATATAGTCATTCCAAATGCTTAGTCGTATAGAGTTTTCAACTACGAACCCGTAGAAACTTGTTTCGCTCGATTCGGAACTGTAGATCAAAAGGTATACTGGTTTTTGGTTTGGACTAAATTTCAGTTTCAGGAAATTCAGAAAAACAGACAGTTCAGAGTTAACAGCAGAGCAAAAAAGAATAAAGAGAAAAAAAGGGAAACCGGCAGCCCAGCCAGGCAGCCGCCAGAGGCCCACCCGGGCCCCAGCTCCCGCCAGCGGCCGTGGCCGAGCCAGCCGGCCCGCCAACGGCCCAACACCCCTCCCCCGCGCGGCCCTTTTCTTCTCCCCTTTTTTCCCCTTTTCCTTTTTCTTTTGTTTTTTTCTCTGGCACCAGGCCCCACACGTCAGCCCATCGCCGACGTGCTCGCCTCGGACACGAACAACCGCCGCGTTTTCGGCGCGAGTTCGGCCTCCCCTCGCCCCGATTTCTCCCCTGGCCTACTTAGCCTCGACTTCCCCTCCCGAACCCCCCAAAAACCTAGCTAATCGCCGCGCCGAACTCGCCGGAGTCCGCGAGCCGCCGCCGCTCCGTCCGTCGTTCGCCGCCGCCTGGCGCAAGGCACTTCGCCTCGCACCCACGCCTTGCCGCTCGTGAGACCACTCCGCCGCTGCCCGCCGTGGAGCGCTGCCGCCATCGCCGCCGACGCCGCCGCCGTCGCTGGGAGTCCGCCGATCGCTCCGGCCGCTTCGATCATGTGACGGCCTGGATCGGCCGTTGACTGGACGGTCAACCACTGACCGGTCAAAGGTCCGGTCACCGCCGCGTCAGCCGGGCCCGCTCGTCAGCGAGAATATTCCCTGGAATATTCCCCCATCGTTTTTCAGAGTTTATTTATTTTTCAGAAAATATGTCTAACTTCAAAAATTCATAGTAAAAGATCTACTTGGCCAAAAAATGCAAATAAGGTATCGTTGGATTCGCAAAATCGTGTAGAATTGTATTATGCAATAATATCCCAGGTTTACTATATGTATTTTCCTGAGATTATAGAAAGGCTTAAAGTAGTATTTAATTCGCAGAAAAAGATCTGTAAACCTTTTTGACGTAATTCCTTTTGGTCTAGGCTCTATTGTAGTTACCTATCCAGTAGTATTTTTTGTCAAACTTGTACTGCACTGTTTACATCTTTGGTGCAATGTTTTGGCTAAAGACCTATTAACTAGACCTCTTTTATGCATAAATTGTTTTCTTTGCATTAAATGTTTTCTCATGCATCATCCAGTAGTAGAATTGATCAGAGAACTCGACCAAGCTACTGAAGCTTTGTTAAAGTACCATGCATGCATTGTGTTGTATCTGTTGATCTCTATGTGTGGTTTGTTTATTATTTGAATTGTTTTCGTCTAGATTGTGAGGATTGTAACCCGTGTGACTGTCCGGACTGTGCTTTTGACTCCGGCAACTACCAAGGAAAGTGGAGCTTCATAAATGTCCTATTTACTTTCTATATGCATTGTAGCTTGTTTTGTTTTACAAGTTTTATCTATTGCTATGCTATATCCTATTATGCCGTAGTCTATCTTGTTAGACGGGCCGTCGTGAGTAGTTGTGCTTAGTTGTGCTTATGTAGACGAGGGTGGTTACACCATGGCAAAGCTTGTTTTGAAAGAACGTGTTTGGAAAGTGAAAACAAATTAATTAATGAACTATCTGGGTGGATTGATAATTGCTTGGTTCGTGAATGCAGAGCCCATGTCTATGGTTTACCCGAGTAGATCACTTGTGGATGGCCACCCAGGTTTCTGAGAAATGATTAGCGTCTTGATTTGGTAGCTTCCGTGTGCAACCATATGCCAGTGAGTTATGGGTGGCTGGATGGACTCAGTAGGTTGTGGCGACCCGAACTCTTCGTATCCAGAGATGTAGTGAATGTGATAGGTTGGTACGGTGCGTGGATGGGCTTGGGGAGCTACTTTCCGAATTGTCTCTTCTTGGATTTCTCCCTATCACGACTCAATATGCGTGTCGTGGTACGAGCGGGTCGACCAAGTTATATGGGTAAAGTGTGCAACCCCTGCAGGGTGTAAAACTAAGTGCTTAGCCGTGTCCCTGGTAATGGACGATTGAGTTGCTGAATTGTGGGTGCTATGACATGTTCTCATTCATTCTAACATGTAATTGCTAAAACTTGTGGTTGAAACTTAATTGGGTTGTTTGTTGAAGATTAAATGTTTTACAAATGATTTACAAAGGTTAGGATAAAGTATTTTGCTGCTGCAACTAAGTCTGAACCCCACAAGCCAGATATGCATATAGTTATTAGCCTTGTTGTTTCTCTCATTGTTCCACTTGCCAGTGCATTCCAAGTGCTGACCCTTCGGGGCTGTTACGTTTCATGTTGCAGGTTACTCTTCCGGTTACTCTGAGTAGTAGTGTTGGTTGCGACCCTCCACTCAACATTTTGTTCGCTTGTGGCGTCTAATGGATACTGGAGCTACTTTATTTATGCTATCTATTTGCTACTTGCTTATTTGTGCGAGCATTATGCTTTACAAACTTTGTAATAAATGCAATATTCTGGATCATACTGCTGTAATAATGATGCACTGTTAATTCTTTGATGTCTATCGATACTATGTATGCCAATGAACCGATCCAGGGATTGGCGTGATACATAGAGGTGCAATCCTTGTGGGTTGTACCGTTTCAGATGGTATCAGAGCAGTGTGTTGACTGTAGGATCGTGACCTAGGATTGGAATAGGAAAGCCTTATGTTTATTTAAGCCTATTTTAAATTCCGTCTTTATTCTTATGCCATTCCCTCTAGTAAATTCTTTTCTTTTGCTATTCTCAATCTTTCCTCTTTACA
This sequence comes from Avena insularis, assembly GCA_023614405.1. Classification (NCBI taxonomy): domain Eukaryota; kingdom Viridiplantae; phylum Streptophyta; class Magnoliopsida; order Poales; family Poaceae; genus Avena; species Avena insularis. The sequence goes on along the minus strand of CM042688.1, from coordinate 287,847,068 downwards.
ATTGATAGATGGGAGATGCCACCAGAGTTGAGTATGTTGAGCTTCAATCACCAAGGCCCTTCGCAAGACAGCTGGCGGAGCTTTGCAAGACACTGGGCATGCTAATGCCGATGTTCAAAGGGAGAAGGATGAACACCTATGTGCCTGGAGATCGCGTGTGGGAGATCACCGCGATTGTTCTTGCAGACCCAACCGTGCCTGGTATTGAGAACCTGAACCTCACCAAGAAGTACCTTACCTAGGAGCAAGGAGTAGAGTTGGCCATGCACGAGACCCTGTCACGCTTGTGCTATCTCCACCGACACCAACTACCAGCAGGTTCACCTTTCCTTGCATTTGGAGGTCGGAATGAGCAAGGGCTTGTGATGATTACTACAGGTGACCGGAACAACATGCCGCTCCAAGTGAAGCAGTTAGAAGACATGGAGATCAAAGCTTGGGAGAGGGAAGAGAAGTTGATGCAGCAAAAGGAGCAGCTGGATTATTTTCAGGGCACTGTGCATCTGCAAGGGTATGAGATGGAAACCTTGCATACTGCCGTGAATACAATGGAGCAAGCCCTCATTGGAAGAGATGTCATGATTGCAGCGCTGAACCAAACCATTGTGCAAAGGGATCAAGTTGTGGCTGAACGTGATCAAACCATTGTGGACATGGCTGCCTAGATTGCTGCCCTTCAAGCACAGCAGAATCCTCCACCAAACAATGGCAACAATGATGATGGGAACGATGATGATGGGAACGATGATGATGATGCGGATAATGGTGGAGGAGGTAACAATGATGATGGTGGAGGCAGTGATGGTGGAGGAAGCGATGACGATGATGGAGGAGATGTCGCGGGCGCTTTTGTTGAAGGAAGTGATGAGGAGGACCCCTAAGAGGTGGAATTCGAGGACTCAAGTGAGGAGGACTCGGGAGAGGTATACACACCACCACCGTGGCATGCACCAGGAGCGAAGCGTCAGCGCATGGACTCCAGAACCTACTGCAACCTATTCATCAAATAGCTAGAGATGGTCCTCCAAAACTAGTCTTCGTTAGGGATATTCGTTAGTCTTAGACATCGGTCAATGTAAACTTATGCACTATTAGCTTATTGTGTTTAGATTGCTCAGTCAAGTACCTTGAAGTTCCAGAAATTTTCGTGAGATTTATTAAATGATTTTTGAACAAGTTTGGGTAATTTTCGTGTTTTTACTGCTGCAGTTTTCTGCCTGACCAGTTTTACCGCACGATTTTTAATTCCTTACTGGTAACTCGGATTGCACTCATATTTTAGGAACTGGAGTGTAATTACCTGTAGCATCTGCACAAAAATTGGATAAAATTCCTGATGAGTTTAAGGTGCCCAGAAAAATCCGTGAACAGGACAGAACTGTTCTGCCAGATTTTCTGGTTTTGCTTTTTTTTTTGCTGTTTTGCTTTACCAAACGCTGTTGCCAGCGTTTCTAAACTATTTTTGTAGCTATATATTGTTAGTGAAAACCTGGAACGATGTTTGTGAGTGTGTTTGATCACGTGGTGATTGCTTATGATTGTTGTGGTTTGAGCTTGTTACATGGGTAGAGGGCTATCGCTTATCTGTAGTTGTTTCTCTCTAATCTTACCTGTGCTGAATCACAGATGTCACGCCGCCGACCAGATGAGATGGATCAGCTAATGGCTGCTCAAGCACAGCTGACCCAAGTGATGACGCAATTCATGGCAACTCAGAACAACAACAACAATAAGAACAACAACAACAACAACAACGGGAACAATCAGTCGCAGGGGAATGCTCTCACTAGGTTCTTGAGGCTGAGGCCAGCTAAGTTTTCCTCTGCACCTGTGCCCATGATTGCTCTCGACTGGCTTCGTTCCGTGAACAAGGACCTGGTGACCGTTGGCTGCACTGATGCTGAGAAGGTGAGGTTTGCTGCTCACTTGCTGGAGAGATCAACTGCCTCATGGTGGGATGCTTTCCAAATTACTCACCCGCTAGAGATAGTTACCTGGGCTATGTTTGAGGAAGGATTCAGGACGAACCACGTATCTGCCGGGACCATGAGCCTAAAGAGGAAGGAGTTCTGCAACCTGCGCCAGACCAACCGCACTGTGGCGGATTACATAGAGGAATTCAACAATCTCTCTCGCTATGCCCCTGAGGATGTGGACACTGATGCCAAGAGGAGGGAGAGGTTCCTGGATGGTCTCAGTGATGAGCTCTCACTTCAGCTATCTGTGGTTTACTGTCCGACATTTCAAGAACTGATGGACAAGGCTAGAATTCTGGAAGGAAAACAGCAGCAGGTGGAAAGACGTAAGAGGAAGAGCAGCCATCACTCATCAGGATCACACCACCGTGCTCGCACCTCTTGTGATGGACACTCTGGATACTCTAAGCATGGCGGAGATGACCGTAACCACCGCAGTAGTAGTGGACATCGCCACGAGGGTCACAGGAGTGACAATCGCCACCATGGAGGAAATGGTCACCACCATAATGGCCACCACCACAATGGCCACAAGAACTACAACAACAACTCTGGAAGGAACAATGGACACAACCGCTCTGGCAGGAGGGATCTCAGTGAAGTGGAATGCTTCAAGTGCAAGAAGATGGGGCACTATGCTGATAATTGCCCAGAGAAGAGGATTGAAGCAGGAAGCAAGCCTAATGCAAACCAGAAAGCGACGGTCAACCATGTGAACGTCGAGGAGATTCAGAATGAACCAGAGCTAGTGGTTGGTAAGTTTCCAATCAATACCCACATCGCATTTGTTCTTTTCGATATTGGTGCATCGCATACATTCATATCAAGGGCATTTGTGGATAAGTATAAGCTACCTACCGAGGCTCTTAGAGGATCAATTAGAGTAAGTTTCCCTGGGGGAGAGATGATAGCTAGTGCTGCATGTCGAGGATTGACACTAGCAATTGGTGCTTATGCATTTCCTGCCCACCCGGTTATACTAGAATCCCAGGGTCTAGATGTCATATTGGGCCTGGATTGGATGTCGGAACATCAGGGTCAGATAGATTGTGCTCAACGAGCAATTTCACTCACCACACCAAAGGGAGTGAGGATCAGATATAAGTCGCCTGTCAGTAATGGAGTGGCCGAGTTGAATTCTCTTAAGAGGGTTAGCCTAGAGGATGTGGCCGTAGTAAAGGAGTACCCCGATGTGTTCCCGGATGAGCTGCCAGGGATGCCACCTGACAGGGACATGGAGTTTCTTATTGACTTGATGCCGGGAACAGGACCGATAGCCAAGAGGCCGTATAAGATGGATGTGGAGGAATTGAAGGAGTTAAAGAAGCAGCTTAGAGAGCAATTGGAAAAGGGATTTATTCAACCCAGTTCATCATCTTGGGGCGCGCCTGTTCTATTCGTGGAGAAGAAAGACAGTAGTAAGAGATTGGTGGTTGACTACCACTCACTTAATGAAGTGACCATCAAGAATAAATACCCATTGCCCAATATAAATGACCTGTTTGATCAGTTGGAAGGAGCGAAGGTGTTTTCCAAGATTGACTTAAGGTCGGGGTATTTCCAATTGAAGATCCGAGAGGAAGACGTACCCAAGACCGCCTTCACCACTAGGTATGGGTTATATGAGTATACAGTTATGTCTTTTGGACTAACAAATGCCCCGACTTATTTTATGACCATGATGAACAAGGTATTCATGGAGTACTTGGATAAGTTCGTGGTGGTATTTATTGATGACATATTGATATACTCCAAGGATGATGCTGAACATGAGAAACACCTACAACTAATTATGGAAAAGCTGAGGGAGCATAAATTATATGCCAAGTTTAGCAAGTGTGAATTCTGGTTAAACACTGTTGGATTTCTTGGACACGTGGTGTCAGGTGAAGGAGTCGCAGTTGATCCAAGCAAGGTGGTGTCAGTTACAGAATGGGAGTCGCCCAAGAATGTGGGTGATATTAGGAGCTTCTTGGGACTTGCTGGATATTACAGGAGGTTTATAGAGAACTTCTCCAAGATTGCAAAACCAATGACTGAACTACTGAAGAAGGAGAAGAAGTTTGAATGGACTAAGGAGTGCGAAACTAGTTTCTAGGAACTGAAGCAACGCCTAGTGACCGCACCTATCCTGTGTTTGCCAGATATTCAGAAGGATTTCCAAGTGTATTGTGATGCTTCTCGTCAAGGACTGGGTAGTGTACTAATGCAGGATGGAAGAGTAGTATCCTATGCCTCGCGCCAACTCAAACATCACGAGAGGAATTACCCCACGCATGACTTGGAATTAGCGTCGGTTGTGCACGCGCTCAAGGTATGGAGGCACTACCTGATGGGTAAGCATTGTGATGTGTTTACGGATCACAAGAGTCTGAAATACATATTCACTCAGAAGGAGCTGAATATGAGGCAGAGGAGATGGCTGGAGCTCATAAAGGATTACGACATGAGTTTGCAATATCAACCAGGAAAGGCCAATGTTGTAGCGGATGCGCTGAGTCGCAAGGTTTATGCTAATGGCCTGACAGTGGGGGAGTTACCCAAGGATTTGTGTGAACAACTCAAGAGCCTCAGGTTGGAGGTAGTATTCGAGGGATATTTGGCAACAATGGAAGTTAAGCCAATGCTTCTGGACGAGATTAGAGAAGCTCAAAAGAAGGATAGTGACCTGGAAGAGATAAGAGGAAACATGCCCAAAGGCAAGGCTGAAGGTTTTTGCGAGGATGATCAAGGAACACTATGGTACAAGGACCGCTTGTGTGTGCCCAATGATCCGGAGATTAGGAAGCTGATATTTCAGGAAGCTCATAATTCACCGTACTCTATACATCCAGGCAACACGAAGATGTACATGGATTTGAAGGAAAGGTTTTGGTGGGTTAACATGAAGCAGGAGATTGCAGAATATATTGCTCTATGTGATGTCTGTAGTAGAGTGAAGGCCGAGCACCAAAAGCCAGCAGGGTTACTACAACCATTACCGATACCTGAATGGAAGTGGGATAGAGTTGGAATGGACTTCATCACAGGATTACCCAGGACCAAGTCAGGATATGATTCTATTTGGGTAGTGGTAGATCATTTGACCAAGGTAGCTCACTTTATACCCGTGAAGACCACCTATACCAGTTCTAAGTTAGCCAAGATCTACATGAACAGAGTTGTGTGCCTACATGGAGTCCCTAAGAGCATTGTGTCAGATAGAGGCACCCAATTTACTTCTCACTTTTGGCGCCAGCTCCATGAGTCGTTGGGAACGAGGTTGGAGTTTAGCACAGCTTTCCACCCCCAGACGGATGGTCAGACCGAGAGGGTGAATCAGATTTTGGAGGACATGTTGAGAGCCTGTGCTTTGGCTCATGGCGCTACTTGGGATGAAAATTTACCTTATGCTGAATTCTCCTACAACAACAACTACCAATCCAGCATCAAGACTTCACCATTTGATGTACTATATGGTAAGAGGTGCAGAACACCATTGTTATGGGATGGTGTAGGTGAACGTCAACTGTTTGGACCGGATTTGATCAAGGATGCTGAAGAGAAGGTTAGTTTGGTTCGGGATAGGCTGATGGTGGCACAATCGAGACAGAAGAGCTATGCCGATTCTAAGCGCAAGGAGGTGGCGTATGAGATTGGAGATCGAGCATATCTTAGAGTTTCGCCACTACGTGGAATTAAGCGATTTGGGATTAAAGGCAAGCTGGCACCTCGGTTTATAGGGCCCTACAAGATCCTGGCACGCAAAGGAGAGGTTGCGTACCAGCTGGAGATGCCAGAGGTTCTATCCGCTGTTCACGACGTGTTCCATGTGTCCCAGCTGAAGAAATGTCACCCGGAGATGGTAGATACACCGTTGAGGGATACCGTGCCATTAGATGAGGTTCAGCTAGAGAGTGACCTGACCTATGAGGAGAAACCGATCAAGATCTTGGAAACAGGGGAGAGGTTTACACGCAGCAAGACGATTAGGTTTTGCAAGGTGCAATGGAGCCACCACACCGAGGAGGAAGCTACCTGGGAGCAAGAGGATGACCTCCGAGAGGACCACCCGCACCTATTTGCTAGCCACGTCGAATCTCGAGGACGAGATTCATCTTAAGGGGGTTAGTCTTATCACATCCCAAATTTTAGATTTGGTACTGAATACTTGCATGTCATTGCATCATGAGCATCTTTGCAAAAAGTTTCAGTTTAAAGTTTTTGCCAAAACACATCCTCTTTGCTAGTTCCTCTTATTTGCAAGCCTATTAGGATTTTTACCTAGAATCTGCTTGGTTGACACTATATAGTCATTCCAAATGCTTGGTCGTATAGAGTTTTCAACTACGAACCCGTAGAAACTTGTTTCGCTCGATTCGGAGTTGTAGATCAAAAGTTATACTGGTTTTGGTTTGGACTGAATTTCAGTTTCAGGAAATTCAGAAAAACAGACAGTTCAGAGTTAACAGCAGAGCAGAAACGAATAAAGAGAAAAGAAGAAAAAAAAGGGAAATCGGTAGCCCAGTCGGGCAGCCGCCAGAGGCCCACCCGGGGCCCAGCTCCCGCCAGCGGCCGCGGCCGAGCCAGCCGGCCCGCCAACGGCCCAACACCCCTTCCCCACGTGGCCTTTTTCTTCTCCCCTTTTTTCCCCTTTTCCTTTTTCTTTTGTTTTTTTCTCTCGCACCAGGCCCCACACGTTAGCCCGTCGCCGACGTGCTCGCCTCGGACACGAACAACCGCTGCGTTTTTGGCGCGAGTTTGGCCTCCCCTTGCCCCGATTTCTCCCCTGGCCTACTTAGCCTCGACTTTCCCTCCCAAACCCCCCAAAAACCTAGCTAATCGCCACGCCGAACCCATCGGATTTCTCGCCGGAGTCCGCGAGCCGCCGCCGCTCCGTCCGCCATTCGTCGTCGCCCGAAGCCGCCGACGGGCGCGTCGACCCTGCCCCTGCACCCGACGCCCCTTGCCGCACCTCGTAGACCACTCCGCCGGCCACAGCCGCCGCCGGAGCGCCGCCCACCGTCGCCGCCGACCCGCCGCCGCCGTCCCCTGGTGAGTCCCCGCCGCAGTCGCTCCCGGCTGCTCGATCGCGCGCGGACGGCCTGGATCGGCCGTTGACTGGCCGGTCAACCGCTGATCGGTCAAAGGTCCGGTCACCGCCGCGTCAGCCGGGCCCGCTCGTCAGCGGGAATATTCCCTGGAATATTCCCCCGTCGTTTTTCAGAGTTTATTTATTTTCTAGAAAATATGTCTAACTTCAAAAATTCATAGTAAAAGATCTACTTGGCCAAAAATTGCAAATAAGGTATCGTTGGATTCACAAAATCGTGTAGAATTTTATTCTGCAATAATATCCCAGGTTTACTGTATGTATTTTCCTGAGATTATAGAAAGCCTTAAAGTAGTATTTAATTCGCAGAAAAAGATCTGTAAACCTTTTTGATGTAATTCCTTTTGGTCTAGGCTCTATTTGGAGTTACCTATCCAGTAGTATTTTTGTCAAACTTGTACTGCACTATTTACATCTTTGGTGCAATGTTTTGGCTAAAGACCTATTAACTAGACCTCTTTTATGCATAAATTGTTTTCTTTGCATTAAATATTTTCTCATGCATCATCCAGTAATAGAATTGATTAGAGAACTCGACCAAGCTACTGAATCTTTGTTAAAGTACCATGCATGCATTGTGTTGCATGTGTTGATCTCTATGTGTGGTTTGTTTATTGTTTGAATTGCTTTCGTGTAGATTGTGAGGATTGTAACCCGTGTGACTGTCCGGACTGTGCTTTTGACTCCGGCAACTACCAAGGCAAGTGGAGCTTCATAAATGTCCTATTTACTTTCTATATGCATTGTAGCTTGTTTTGTTTTACAAGTTTTATCTATTGCTATGCTATATCCTATTATGCCGTAGTCTATCTTGTTAGGCGAGCCGTCGTGAGTAGTTGTGATTAGTTGTACTTATGTAGATGAGGGTGGGTTACACCATGGCAAAGCTTGTTTTGAAAGAACGTGTTTGGAAAGTGAAAACAAGTTAATTAATGAACTATCTGGGTGGATTGGTAATTGCTTGGTTCGTGAATGCCGGGCCCATGTCTATGATTTACCCGAGTAGCTCACTTGTGGATGGCCACCCAGGTTTCTGAGAAATGATTAGCGTCTTGATTTGATAGCTTCCGTGTGCAACCATATGCCAGTGAGTTATGGGTGGCTGGATGGACTTAGTAGGTTGTGGTGACCCAAGCTCTTCGTATCCAGAGATGTAGTGAATGTGATAGGTTGGTATGGTGCATGGATGGGCTTAGGGAGCTACTTCCTGAATTGTCTCTTCTTGGACTTCTCCCTATAACGACTCAATATGCGTGTCGTGGTACGAGCAGGTCGACCAAGTCATATGGGTAAAGTGTGCAACCCCTGCAGGGTGTAAAACTAAGTGCTTAGCCGTGTCCCCGGTAATGGACGATTGAGTTGCTGAATTGTGGGTGCTATGACATGTTCTCATTCATTCTAACTTGTAATTGCTAAAACTTGTGGTTGAAACTTAATTGGGTTGTTTGTTGAAGATTAAATGTTTTACAAATGATTTACAAAGGTTAGGATAAAGTATTTTGCTGCTGCAACTAAGTCTGAACCCCACAAGCCAGATATGCATATAGTTATTAGCCTTGTTGTTTCTCTCATTGTTCCACTTGCCAGTGCATTCCAAGTGCTAACCCTTCGGGGCTGTTACGTTTCATGTTGCGTTACTTCCGGTTACTCTGAGTAGTAGTGTTGGTTGCGACCCTCCACTCAACATTTTGTTCGCCTGTGGCGTCTAATGGAGACTGGAGCTACTTTATTTATGCTATCTATTTGCTACTTGCTTATTTGTGCGAGCGTTATGCTTTGCAAACTTTGTAATAAATGCTGTAATAATGATGCACTGTTAGTTCTTTGATGTCTATCGATACTATGTTTGCCAATGAACCGATCTAGGGATTGGTGTGATACATAGAGGTGCAATCCTTGTGGGTTGTACCGTTTCAGATGGTATCAGAGCAGTGTGTTGACTGTAGGATCCTGACCTAGGATTGGAATAGGAAAGCCTTATGTTTATTTAAGCCTATTTTAAATTCTGTCTTTATTCTTATGCCATTCCCTCTAGTAAATTCTTTTCTTTTGCTATTCTCACTCTTTCGTCTTTACAACTAATAGATGGGAGATGCCACTAGAGTTGAGTATGTTGAGCTCCAATCACCAAGGCCCTTCGCAAGACAGCTGGCGGAGCTTTGCAAGACACTGGGCATGCTAATGCCGATGTTCAAAGGGAGAAGGATGAACACCTATGTGCCTGGAGATCGCGTGTGGGAGATCACCATGATTGTTCTTGCAGACCCCACCGTGCCTAGTATTGAGAATCTGAACCTCACCAAGAAGTACCTTACCTGGGAGCAAGGAGTAGAGTCGGCCATGCACGAGACCCTGTCACGCCTGTGCTATCTCCACCGACACCGACTACCAGCAGGTTCACCTTTCCTTGCATTTGGAGGTCGGAATGAGCAAGGGCTTGTGATGATTACCATAGGTGATCGGAACAACATGCCGCTCCAAGTGAAGCAGTTAGAAGACATGGAGATCAAAGCTTGGGAGAGGGAAGAGAAGTTGATGCACCAAATGGAGCAGCTGCATTATTTTCAGGGCACTGTGCATCTGCAAGGGTATGAGATGGAAACCTTGCACACTGCCGTGAATACAATGGAGCAAGCCCTCATTGGAAGAGATGCCACGATTGTAGTGCTGAACCAAACCATTGTGCAAAGAGATCAAGTTGTGGCTGAACGTGATCAAACCATTGTGGACATGGCTGCCCAGATTGCTGCCCTTCAAGCACAGCAGAATCCTCCACCAAACAATGACAACAATGATGATGTAAACGATGATGATGATGATAGTGATGATGATGATGCGAATAATGGTGGAGGAGGTAACAATGATGATGGTGGAGGAAGCGATGATGATGATGGAGGAGATGCCGCAGACGCTTTTGTTGAAGGAAGTGATGAGGAGGACCCCGAAGAGGTGGAACTCGAGGACTCAAGTGAGGAGGACTCGGGATAGGTGTACACACCACCACCGTGGCATGCACCAGGAGCGAAGCGTCAGTGCATGGACTCCAGAACCTACTGCAACCTATTCATCAAATAGCTAGAGATGGTCCTCCAAAACTAGTCTTCGTTAGGGATATTCGTTAGTCTTAGACATCGATCAATGTAAACTTCTGCACTATTAGCTTATTGTGTTTAGATTGCTCAGTTAAGTACCTTGAAGTTCCAGGAATTTTCCTGAGATTTATTAAATGAGTTTTGAACAAGTTTGGGTAATTTTCGTGTTTTTACTGCTGCAGTTTTCTGCCTGACCAGTTTTACCGCGTGATTTTTAGTTCCTTACTGGTAACTCGGATTGCGCTCATATTTTAGGATATGGAGCGTAATTACCTGTAGCATCTGGACAAAAATTGGCTAAAATTCCTGATGAGTTTAAGGTGCCCATAAAAATCCGTGAACAAGACAGAACTGTTCTGCCAGATTTTCTGGTTTTGCTTTTTTTTTGCTGTTTTGCTTTACCAAACGCTGTTGCCAGCGTTTCTAAACTATTTTTGTAGCTATATACTGTTAGTGAAAACCTGGAACGATGTTTGTGAGTGTGTTTGATCATGTGGTGATTGCTTATGATTGTTGTGGTTTAAGCTTGTTGCATGGGTAGAGGGCTATCGCTTATCTGTAGTTGTTTCTCTCTAATTTTATCTGTGCTAAACCACAGATGTCACGCCGCCGACCAGATGAGATGGCTCAGCTCATGGCTGCTCAAGCACAGCTGACCCAAGTGATTCGGTCCAGGGAGAGGTGGGAAAAGGATTCGGTCCAGGAAGAGCTATGGAGTATTTTTTTTGACTTGCGGGTGGCGTCCTTGGTAATACTTGGTTTGGTGGGAGGGTAAAATGATCCAAAAAAGTGTTGGACCAGGAGAAACAATCCGTCCTTTATTATTAGGTATAGAGAGCAAAAGTGACCGTGCGCTGCACCGGGAAAGCCTTATTTTGTTGTCAAACCTCGGGGAGGCCGGGTAAGGAGAAGATCATCAAGGACGTGGTCGCCGCGCTAGGCCTGCGCGCACGAGACAGACCGAGAGAGGTGTGTGTGGGTCTGGATGACAGCCGATAGAGAGAGGTGCATGTGATGACTATGGCAGAGGGGCGAGATAGTATGGCATAGATGGGGCAAAATATATTTAGCTAAATAATCACATGCATTTAAGTTTCATCGTAGCTTGCCCATCGTTTACGGGTGACAAACTACTCCGCTGCCGCTGCTCGCCTTTTCTATGTCGTGTGGAGGGAGGAGGGGATTCAGTCCAGGGAGAGGTGGGAAAAAGGTGATGTGGCCCAACATACAGAAACCACCTTTGGTCCACATCATGCCACGCTAATCATCACTTCAAAGGTGAACTCCTTTCATGCTTTGCCTTTCGTTGGTTATGATGCGAATGGAATCCTACTTGAGACAAATGCCCATGATGTGACTAGGTCCATGAACATGACGCCAAGAGGATGCAGCAAGGATGGTCGTGAAGCCAAGACACCCAAGCAAGAGGCCTGGAAGAGAAGACGCAAGAAGATGCTGAAGCAGGACCGGAGTCTCCGGACCAGCAGACCGGAGTCTCCGGTCTACCACACCCGAGTCTCCGCCCATCTCCGGACCAGCAGACCGGAGTCTTCGGTCTACCACACCGGAGTCTCCGGCCCGTCTCCGGACCGAGCCCTGAACCTGCACCTGGGACAGTCTGGGACCCCCTCCGGAGGCGACACTGGAGACATACCGGAGTCTCCGGCCCACACCGGAGTCTCCGGACCGAGCATCATGGGCCTGCACGCCTTAAGCTAGGCTTGGCCCATGTAACGCCCCAAACTTCCTGCTTATGCCTGTTTTACCCCTAACTCGTGGCTGACCTATATATATGACCCCACCCCCTCCTTGAAACCCTAGAGATGATGATGAATTGAGGCATGTGCCTAACCCTAGATGGGAACCCCCTCTCAATAGTAAATCTATGAGTTGTACAAGGCCTTAGAGTCGGTGCCCTTCTCCAAGTTGTCAAGACCCTCCTCAAGTGTTTGGTCTCTCCCTATCAAGGATTATAGTAGTGCTTGGTCTCTCCTCTTTGGGATTCTACTTGGTTGCTACTCTCTCCTTGATTTGGATTCTACCATTCGCTTGCCGATCTCTCCTTTGGTGATTCTACCGCAATTTCTCTCGCCGAGGATTCTATTGGATTGGTTGTTCGAACCAACAGGAGCAAATCGAATTGGGTGTGATTTGGCGTGTGTTTGTATCTTTACTTTGTAGTAGAGTTGTGTTCATCGTGTTCGTCATGTTTTCCCTCACTTCCGCCTCAAATCCGTGAAGATCGGGCCACTCCAAGGGTAAATCCACAAGGAGACCCATAACAACTGGTATCAGCAGCTTTTGGTTGCCACGAATTTGACTTCGCCCTTCGATTTCCACCATAAACTGAAAAGTACCAAAAATATAGCCCCTTTTGGATCGATCTCTCATTTTGGTGAGTTGATTGTGGTTTTAGTCCAATAGAAACTTGTCTTTAGAGTTGGTCTACTTGTGCCCTGCGTTTCCCAGCCCAATTTGGTCGATTTTTTTTAGATTTGAGGGTTCAAGGGCCGAATTTCCGCTCAAGAACACGAGTTGTTCATCGTTCAGACTCCAGACCGGAGTTTCTGGACCGGCATACCGGAGTCTCCGGCCCAGACCGGAGTTTCCGGACCGCAAGACCGGAGTCTCCAGCCTACACCGGAGTGTCCGGTCCAGCAACACCGGAGTCTCCGGCCCTAACAAATTTTTTGACCCTCTTTTCCTTTTTCGACTGATTTCCTTTTGACGTTTGTGTTTCATGTGCGTGTCTGTCAACTAACAAAAGCTTCCGCAACGCCTCACACTCAACATCGACACCACGGAACTCGAACCATCCCCCACCACCGGTTGCAAGTGCGACATCACCACAAGGTATAACTTGCACCACCCTTGTTAACCCCTTCTTCCTTTGTGTGTTACCTAACCTATCGAGAGTAGCTCATCTTGTGTTTGCCGAAGCATTGTGCGCTTGCTCTTGCATAAGTCATAGTGTAGAGGCAATAGCAAAAACTTGACTCCATAGCATAGCAAAGAAAGAGGTACAAAAAAAGGCTTATAAGCAAAAGAAAAAGAGAAAGACACCAATACAAAAGAGAGTCCAAAGCTTCTAAGCAAGAGTGCGAGCAAGAGCAAGGCAAGCGTACAAATCCGTTGCTTCTCCATCTTTTGGCAAACGGGCTACGGTCTCTCCTAGTGTTGGCACGACACCGAGCATTAGTCTTTGTTAGGACCAATTTTGTTCGTTGCTCATTTTCATAGTCGTGTTAGCCACATTAATCTCCACCGTGTTTGTATAGTCGTAGGTTCTCGTCACCCTTTGACCTTTTCCTTTGACTTTGTTTTTGGTTGGATTTTACCCACTTTTGACAATAACCTTTTCGTTTGGTTGTTCCATTTGCTATCCACCTTCCTACCCATCCACCATAGGCTGTTGTGTGTGTGTGTGTGTGTGTGTCTTGTGTATTCGCTTTGCTCTCAGCAAGAACAACCTTTCCAATTTTTGACTTGGTGAGGCAAGGTAGCACATACCATACCACCAATACCACCCTCATTTCACTTGTGGTCAAACAACATGTCTAGGGAAAGCGGAGATGGCAACTTCAACAACCAAGATGGTTTTTCCACGCGCCACAACTTATGGGTGAAACGCCAAGAATTCAATGCCCAATTTGAGATGCTTGAGAACCGGCTTGATGAAACTTTTTGGGAATTCGACTACCACGACCGGCAACGCCAAGTGGAGCACAATGCTCAATTCCAAGCTCTTCACCAAGCTATTGCCAACTTCGGCAACCATCATGGACACCATTCAAGCTCTTCAAGTTCGCCTCGCGCGCGCTCTTCAAGTCATCATGGCGACCCCTCGCGCTCCCATTCTCATCATGGAGAACCCCACCACCACAATGGGGAACATCAAGCTCGTCATCGCCATGAATAAGTGGTTGAACCACAACATCAACAACCGCACCATGCAAGACGTCATCGACACCATGATCACTAGGCACATCCGCAAAACCAAGAAGAACATGGTCGCCCTCCACAACAAGCTATGGTACAAGCGCCACCACCACCCCAAGAACAAGAACGCCTTGGTGAACACAACCGCGTTGATAGGCACCAACACCAGAACCATGACCATCACCATCAACAACAAGTTCATCGAGCACCACAATGGGATACCAGTGATGATGACGAGGCTGCAAACCGCGCGAGATACAACAACCGCTATGCTCAACCCCACCATCGTCATCAACAACCAATGAATGCAATGATCCCAAGCAAAGGCGTAGAAGAGAATTTGCGCATCAAGCTCCTCCCCCACCACCATGTGCACCAAGTGAAGCGAGCATAAGGCAAGATCGCCGCAAGTACCACCATGAACATGAAGAGGGAAAGTTTGGGAAGCTCAAGTTCATTATGCCCAAGTTCAAGGGAGAAGAAGACGCTGATGCATACATTGATTGGGAGCTCAAAGTTGACAAGATCTTCCGAGTCCACAACTACTCCGAAGAGAAGAAAGTTGCAATGGCATCCCTAAATGTTTGGTGGGAAGACTTCCAAAAGAACCGCGAGAAGAATGAGGAACCTCCAATTGAAACTTGGACCAAGATGAAGGAAGTGATGTACACACGCTTCGTCCCCGAGCATTATCGCCAAGATCTCTTCGACAAGCTACAAAACTTGAAACAAGGGACGAAGTCAATTGAAGAGTTCTACAAGGAAATGGAGAAAACCATGATGCGAGCTGATGTCGGAGAACTCGAAGAGCAAATCATAGCAAGGTTCCTCAATGGTTTGAGCCGCCCAATAAGGAAGATTGTTGACTTTCAACCGTACAAGAACCTCACTGAGCTCCTCCAACAAGCTACCAAAGCTGAGCGGCACTTGCAAAAGGAGAATGCATACGAAAAGCAAAAGTCATACTTTGCGTCCATCAATGCAAATGCTCCCGCAAAGCCAACAAACCAAGCAACAAGCTCATCCAAGCAAGCAAAGACCGTGATAGCACCCTCCTCCAACATGACATCGGATAGTCAAGTCACTTGCTTCAAGTGTGGAGTGAAAGGTCACAAGTCATATGAGTGCACCAACTCACGAGTGATGCTTACGGATGAGAATGGCGGAACCTACTCCATAAGTGAAGAAGAGTATGAAGCTCTCACTCAACGAGCTATTGCAAGGACAACCGCAATGGAAGAGGATGACACACTTGTATGCGAGCATGATCCGGGCCCCGCACTTGTCATAGCACAAATCTCGCCAACAAACTCCATCCCAAGAGAGGACCAATGCCTCAATATCTTTCAAACTCGTGCCGGAATTGATGGCAAGTCCATAAAAGTGATCATCGATGGAGGTAGTTGCCACAACCTCGCAAGCACGGAGCTTTGTGAGAAACTAAAGTTGCAATGCATAGAACACCCTCACCCCTACCATGTCCAATGGCTTGATGACAATGGAGCACTCAAGATAACATCAAAGGTCCACGTCTCCTTCAAGATTGGACCATATGAAGACACCGTCGAGTGTGATGTCGTGCCAATGTCCGTGTGCCACATGCTACTTGGAAGGCCATGGCAATACGATAAAGGAGCAATGCATCATGGTTCCACCAACCAATACTCCTTCAAGTGGAATGACAAGAAATTGGTGCTCCAACCCATGACGCCTAGCCAAGTCATCGCATTCAACATGACACCCGTCAACAAGATAAAGCAAGCTAAAGACCCTTGTGAGATGAGTGGTGAGAGAGTGAACCACCATCAAGAGAGTGAGTGCCATAAGCCGAAAATGAGTGGAAAAATCATGAGTGCCACGACGCAAGACACAAAATGTGAGAAGAGAGACTTGAGTGTGACCCATACTAACAATCATTCATACAATTCTCCCTCTTTGTTGTCGGTTTTGCAAGGTACCCAAGATACACCACCAACTAGAAGGATAAGGCTACAAGATCTCCAACCACAACATGATGGAAAGATGTACCACAAGCTTTTCAACATGTTTGAGAATGGCTTCGACACCGGTGATCCGACCATGTACAAGAACAAGGCCAAGAACTCACCTCCTTCCTTGCATGATGAACGAACATTGTCAAGGTCGACTCGTTTTCAAGCGGGGGGAGATGATGTGGCCCAACATACGGAAACCACCTTTGGTACACATCATGCCACGCTAATCATCACTCCAAAGGTGAACTCCTTCCATGCTTTGCCTTTTGTTGGTTATGATGCGAATGGAATCCTACTTGAGACAAATGCCCAGATGTGACTAGGTCCATGAACATGACGCCAAGAGGATGCAGCAAGGATGGTCGTGAAGCCAAGACACCCAAGCAAGAGGCCTAGAAGAGAAGACGCAAGAAGCTGCTGAAGCAGGACCGGAGTCTCTAGACCAGCAGACCGGAGTCTCCGGTCTACCACACTAATACATTGCAAATCTATCTATAATTTTTGATGCTCCATGCTTGGTTTTATCCACTTTCTTGTGTTTTGTCCACACTTTGGAGTACTTTTCATATGATTTCTTGGACTAACCTATTAACAAGAGCCACAGTGCCAGCTGCCTGTTTTCTGCTGTTTTTGGTTCCAGGAAAGTCAGAAAATGAATATTCTCGGAATTGGACGGGACAAAAACCAAAGTGCCTATTTTTCCAGAAGACTTCAGAAGCCAGAATACGAGACGGAGGAGGGCCAGGGGCTGGCCACACCACCCCCAGGCATGGTGTGGTGGCCGCAATCACCGCCTCGGTCTCCCTCTTCGCCTATAAGAAGCCTTCTGACCTAAAAACTCCGGGGGGTTCGACGTTTTTCTAGAATAAGTTCCACAGTGCCGCCACCACCGAAGGGGATATTCGGGGGACAAAAAGTCTCTGTTCCAGCACCTTGCCGGGATGGGGAAGTGCCCCCGGAGCCATCTCCATCGATCTCCACCATCATCTCCATCGACCATCCAAGTTTCCCCCATCTACGAGTGAGTAATCCCCCGCTGTAGGCTATGGGGATGGTAGGGATTGGATGAGATCATTCATGTAATGGCATCAGATTGTTTGGGCATGGTGCCTAGTATCTTTTATTAGTGCTTTATGACTTTGTTGCGACTTGTTATGCTTAATGCTTGTCACTAGGGCCCGAGTGCCATGATTTCAGATCTGAACATGTTATTGATTCATTATGATAGTATTGATTTTGGTCTTATCTGCAAGTTGTATAGACACGTTGTTGTCCGTAACCTATGGCCTCGAAGTGACAGATCTCGGGATAACCAGAAGAGAATGGCTTTGATGTGAGGATCACATGTGTTCATGGAGTGTTAATGCTTTGCTCTGGTGCTCTATTAAAAGAAGCACCTTAATTGCCAGTAGTTCCCTAGAGGCCCCACTGCAAACAGGCTGGCAGGAAAAAATATGTTGTGCAAGTTCTCATTACGGGCACGTATGACTATATATGGAACACATGCCTAGGATTGTCTAGTACTTGGATGCTTTATCTTATTTATCTGCAATTGCCCTATGTTCTGATTGTTATGTGAATTGTCTTATCCATGCAACGCTCGTCCATCCATCCCTATGCCTACCGCACTCGAATCCCACTGTGTGCTTTTGTTACTACTGTCTTTGCTTTACTACTGCTGTTACTTTACTATTCCTACTACAAAACTATTGCTACTGATAAACTGCTGCGAGCAAGATTGTTTCCAGGCGCAGCTGAATTGACAACTCAGTTATTAAGGCTTATAAATATTCTTTGGCTCCCCTTGTGTCAAATCAATAAATTGGGTTTCACTTCCCTCGAAAATACTGTGATACACCCCCTATACTTGTGGGTCATCAAGACTATTTTCCGCGCCGCTGTCGGGAGCATAGCTTTATTTATCAAGTCCACTTGGATTCACTATTGTTCAAGCTAAGTTTATTTTCTCCTTGTTTGCTTGTTTCTTTATCAAAAATACAAAAAAAAATTTATTAGTTCCTACTCTAGTTGTTATTTTAGTTGGTCTGTTATTGTCTTGCCTTATCATGCTTGTTGTCAATGGTTGGTTTCTTTGAAACTGAAGCTTATTGGCAAGGTGGGTTCACGGAAGATCAAAAATATTATTATAAGGAACACCGCTTGTCACAAAAAGGGAAACACTTATGGGAACAAATTGATAGATTGTATACCATTGCTAGAAACGTGTGCTCTACTTATAATGTTACTTATTGCTGTGATGAGTCTTGTTGCAAAAAGAGGTATAAACACCTCCCTTTTCAATGTGAGTATAATGATAATGATACCATATCTTTCTATGCTAAAGGAATTTATGACTTTTATGATGCGGAGCAAATTGAAGAATTTATTGCTTGGAAGGGTGCTTTTGAACTTGCTAGTTTTCTTGAAAATATTGATGATTCACCTTACAAATATGAGGTTTATGGTATACTTAAATTTTGCTTTGATAATTACAAGGATGAAAATGGCTATATTCTTGAATATTTTAGATGCTTTCCACAAATGGAAGAGACTAATGCCTTGCAGGATCCTATGGAAGAAGAAATTGATGAACCTGAAATCTCATTAGATGAAAAAGAGGAGGAGAGTGATGAACAAAAGGAGGAAGAATGGATTAGCTACCCATGCCTACCTTCTAATCAGAGTAACTCTTTATCCCTTACATTATTTGATTGTCCTCCATGCTTACTAAAGGAGGATGAATGTTATGTTCCTAAGGATTCTTTTAAAGATGTTTATGATAAAGCTCTAGTGCTTGTAGATCATGAAGAGCATGCTTTATGTGATAGTTATATTGTTGAGTTTATTCATCAGGCTACTGAAAATTATTATGAGAGAGGAAAATATGGTTGTAGAAGTTTTCATGGTATTGAAACACCTCTCTATGTGCTGAAAGTTTTGAAGTTACTCTTGTTTTATCTTCCTATGCCTGTCACTTTGTTCTTTGCGAATTTATTTGCATACACGATTCCTATGCATAGGAAGTGGGTTAGACTTAAATGTGTTTTGAATTTGCTTCTTGATGCTCTCTTTTACTTCAAATCTTATTTCTTATGAGAGAATCCTCTCAACCTATTATGCCTGAAGATGATAATATGTCTATTATTCTTGGGAGACCTGTTTCTTAAATACTGCAGGAGCTATTATTAATTGTAATCAAGGGAAGGTGACCTTCAATGTCAATGACAAGGAACATACTATCTATTTCCCCAAGAAGATTGAAAGGACTTATGGTTTGAATTCAATTGAACATGTTGAGGGCATTTAAGTTGGAGAGATATATTGTCCCATACCAAGAGAAAATTTTGAAACTATTATGATTGGGACCATTGCTATCAAGGTTGAGGTAACATAATCATTAGTGGAATACAAAGTTTTGTCTCATATGGAATTGTTTTGGTAACAAGACCTGATCAACCTTGTTAACGAAAGGATTTTATTGAACAAAACAATGTTTTCACCATGATTATCTCCGCTTACTTCTATTCTATCCATTTTTAGTTTTTGCTTATGCCTAACTTAAAGGCGTTAAAGAAAAGTACTTATTGGGAGATAAACCAAAAGTTTTAGATGAGTCTTGGAAGTTATTACTTCAGTAATAACTGCTCCTTATCCTTTTTATTTGCTTTTTGTGCCAAGAGTAACCTCTAATGAGAGAGAAGTAATGATTGGAAAAGTTGCTGTCCCGAAACAGATTTCTGTGCTTCATCGTAAAAATTAGTGAGAGAGCTCTGTATGTCGGATTGAGCTGTAATTTTTTGTCCTTCTGCCCCAGGTTGTTATGTAACTTTCGTTAGTTCAACACGTTTTGATTTGAGAAACATAAGGTCTTCGAAAAAATTCGCCTTTACCTGCTGGTCTGTTTTGACGGATTTCTGCCATTTTCTGCATTTGCTTCTTGTTGGTTCCTTTTTGAGTTCTTTTGGGGAATGGAGCTTTTTGAGGGAAGTGCTACAGTAGCTAGTGTTTTAGTGGAAGTTTATTTGGTATTAGAACTGAACCTTAAGACTTATTTATCTTGAGTGCACTAATGTTGCTAATAAAGATTGTGTGAGGTTTTGTATGAAGGAAAATTTTCAGATGTATGGAAGGAATGAGTAATGAGATGAAAGATGGACTAAAGCCCAAGTTTGGGTATGCCACCCGTGTCACCCCAAGAAATATTCAAGAAGTACAAGCATCAAAGCTTGGGTATGCCCAAGGAATCCCCTTCTTCATCAATAAAAATCCCAGGTTTCTTCCAAACACTTCATTTTTATTGTTCCATGCACAGTTGTGTTGTTCTTGGAGCGTCTTGTTTTTCGGTTTTTTTTGTTTTCTTTGTTTGCTTAGTTTGCTGAATAAATTGGTTGGACCCCCTCTTTCATACATTGGCTTTCAAATAGTTTGGTTTGGATTGGAAAAGAGTAGGAAAAGTTCATGCTTAAGTGGTAAAGAGAGTTTGTTTTTTGACTATGGCCTATGCTTTGTCATGCCATGCTTGATATTGTTTTTGCTTTATGCTTAGTATTCTTTGCTGTAGCATGACTTGTTATAAACAATTGAGATTTCTTAATGTGCCTTGGATGAATCATGCGTTGTTTTAGCATATTAAAGCATAGTATAGTGGTATTCTCCTTTGATGCTTTATTTGGGTTGGCTTGGCGCATGCTCACACCATGTTATGGCTATCCCAAGTCACCATAAGCCTTTATGATCCTTTAGTTTTCAACTTGTAGTATCACTTTACATTTTGATCAATGATGTTTTGTCGCTCTGCATGATTATGGCCATTATTGCTCTCTTAGTTTGTTGCTCCCAGTCTTTTGCTAGCCTCCACAACAAAGTATGAGTTCCACTCATGCATCCAACTCCCTAAACCAAGTTATTTAAAAGAGTCCACCATACCTACCTATTAGCTTATGCTATTTCAAGTATATTCATGCTTTTGTTTACCTTCCAAATTAAACTTGTTATGAGAAAACTAGTGATTAAAGCTCTCACGAACTTGATGGCACACTTTATTTTTCTTGCCCTTAATAAACTTGAACCATTGTGTCGTCTATGTTGTATATGCTTGCACTTATTTGTTGGGAATTAGCAGAACCATGCTTTCATGGGGAACGCTTTCAACATTGCACTTCGTACTTGTACCTAGTTGATATCATGCTCTTTTGTATATGGATGTCGTCAGTGTGAAATGAAAGGGGAGCTTGTAAGTCCATGGAGTTATGTATATGTGATAGAGAAACGCCTGGGCCGCTGGTCTAATCCATGCTGACATGGTGGAAACCTGCAGCGTAACCATAATGAGAGTTCTGAAGCATTCTTCTTATAAAAAAAGAGTCCTATATTGAGAAAAAAGAGAAAAAGAAAAAAAAAGAGATTATGAAAAGAGGAAAGAGAGAAAAAAGCACCATATTACCATGGTAAATAAGAAGAATGCTGAGATGCTCGTTGTCTGCTTGCCTTGTCATTTTGATATGGGGATTCTTCCGTATCATCGGGCAAGGAGTACCCCGTTGGCGGTTCTCTATGATACACATGTACTTACGATGACAAGAACTTACCGGTGACTAAACTTGATTAGCATGAGGAGCGGCCCGCGTATTCAAGGGACATGGGATTTCTAACTTATACTTCGTCAAGCATGTACACCATAGTTTGTTCACTTTAACCTTAATCACTTCAAGATGCTTATGATAGGGGCAATGAGAGCTGAAAGCTATCAAGTACCATAATTTTTGGAAGCTCTTTATGAGACTTGAATCCCTACTTCCTTCTATGAAGGCCTTTCTTCCACCATTATATTGAGTCTCCACCTTCTATCTTTATACACCTACTTTGAGAGCATAGTGGTCATTCTTAGTTCTATGTGCATTGTCCCAAGACTAGTTGATTGATGCATAACTTGATATTGCTTGTTTTAAACTATTGTATCTAGTCACCCTTATAAACTTTGAAGGTGTCCTATGCATTTATGTTTGCTACTCTATGAGGGACAAGCTGAATGCCACTATGCTATGTTTTCTTTATGTGAAACAAACAAACGTCTTGCAAGGCATTGTTATTCACGAATCTTTTGTTTGTGCCTTTTCATGTTGCATCATAGTCTCTTTGTCTTATTGCTAGAACTTTGTCTTTTATGTTATGATTGAAGTACTATGATCCCAGCTTTGAATGTTTACAAATACTTTGGTCAAATCTTTGATGGTGCATGTCACCTCAAAAATTATTCTTTCTTTTTATCACTTACCTACTCAAGGACGAGCAGGAGTTAAGCTTGGGGATGTTGATACATTGCAAATGTATCTATAATTTTTGATGCTCCATGCTTGGTTTTATCCACTTTCTTGTGTTTTGTCCACACTTTGGAGTACTTTTCATATGATTTCTTGGACTAACCTATTAACAAAAGCCACAGTGCCAGCTACCTGTTTTCTGCTGTTTTTGGTTCCAGGAAAGTCAGAAAATGAATATTCTCGGAATTGGACGGGACAAAACCAAAGTGCCTATTTTTCCAGAAGACTCTAGGAGCCAGAATACAAGACGGAGGAGGGCCAGGGGCTAGCCACACCACCCCCAGGCGCGGGCTGGGCCTGGCCGCGCCAGGGCATGGTGTGGTGGCCCAGGCACCCCCTCGGTCTCCCTCTTCGCCTATAAGAAGCCTTCTGACCTAAAAACTCTGGGGGGTCGATGTTTTTCCAGAAGAAGTTCCGCAGCGCCGCCACCATCGAAGGGGAGATTTGGGGGACAGAAGGTCTCTGTTCCGGCACCCTGCCGGGACGGGGAAGTGCCCCCGGAGCCATCTCCATCGATCTCCACCATCATCTCCATCGACCATCCAGTTTCCCCCATCTATGAGTGAGTAATCCCCTGCTGTAGGCTATGGGGATGGTAGGGATTAGATGAGATCATTCATGTAATGGCATCAGATTGTTAGGGCATGGTGCCTAGTATCTTTTATTACTGCTTTATGACTTTGTTGCGACTTGTTGTGCTTAATGCTTGTCACTAGGGCCCGAGTGCCATGATTTCAGATCTGAACATGTTATTGATTCATTATGATAGTATTGTTTTTGGTCTTATCTGCAAGTTGTATACACACGTTGTTGTCCGGAACCTATGGCCCCGAAGTGACAGAAATCGGGATAACCGGAAGGGAATGGCTTTGATGTGAGGATCACATGTGTTCAGGAGTGTTAATGCTTTGCTTCGGTGCTCTATTAAAAGGAGCACCTTAATTGTAAGTAGTTCCCTAGAGGCCCGGCTGCAAATGGGCTGGCAGGACAAAAGATGTTGTGCAAGTTCTCATTGCGAGCACATATGACTATATATGGAACACATGCCTAGGATTGTCTAGTACTTGGATGCTTTATCTTATTTATCTGCAATTGCCCTATGTTCTGATTGTTGTGTGAATTGTCTTGTCCATGCAACGCCCGTCCATCCATCCCTATGTCTACCGCACTCGAATCCCACTGTTTACTGCTTTTGTTACTACTGTCTTTGTTTTACTACTGCTGTTACTTTATTATTCCTACTACAAAACTATTGCTACTGATAAACTGCTGTGAGCAAGATTGTTTCCAGGTGCAGCTGAATTGACAACTCAGTTGTTAAGGCTTATAAATAGATTGTTTCCAGGTGCAGCTGAATTGACAACTCAGTTGTTAAGGCTTATAAATATTCTTTGGCTCCCCTTGTGTCGAATCAATAAATTGGGTTTCACTTCCCTCGAAAATACTGCGATACACCCCCAATACTTGTGGGTCATCACACACCGGAGTCTCCGGCCCGTCTCCGGACCGAGCCCTGAACTGCAGCTCGACAGTCTGAGACCCCCCGAGGCGACACGAGACAGACCGAGTCTCGGCCCACACCGAGTCTCGGACCCCTGCCGAGTCTTCGGACCGAGCATCGTGGGCCTGCACGCCTTAAGCTGGGCTTGGCCCATGTAACGCCCCAAACTTTCTGCTTATGCCTGTTTTACCCCTAGCTCGTGGCTGGCCTATATATATGCCCCCACCCTCTCCTTGAAACCCTAGAGATGATGATGAATTGAGGCATGTGCTTAGCCCTAGATGGGAACCCCCTCTCAATAGTAAATCTATGAGTTGTACAAGGCCTTGGAGTCGGTGCCCTTCTCCAAGTTGTCAAGACCCTCCTCAAGTGTTTGGTCTCTCCCTATCAAGGATTCTAGTAGTGCTTGGTCTCTCCCCTTTGGGATTCTACTTGGTTGCTACTCTCTCCTTGATTTGGATTCTACCATCCGCTTGCCGATCTCTCCTTTGGTGATTCTACCGCAAGGTCTCTCGCTGAGAATTCTATTGGATTGGTTGTTCGAACCAACGGGAGCAAATCGAATTGGGTGTGATTTGGCGTGTGTTTGTATCTTTACTTTCTATTAGAGTTGTGTTCATCGTGTTCATCGTGTTTTCCCTCACTTCCGCCTCAAATCCGTGAAGATCGGGCCACTCCAAGGAGACCCATAACAAAAGGATTCGGTCCAGGGAGAGCTGCGGAGTAATTTTTTTGACTTGCGAGTGGTGTCCTTGGTAATACTTGGTTTGGTGGGAGGGTAAAATGGTCCAAAAAATGTTGGATCGGGAGAAACAATCCGTCCTTTATTATTATTCTAGGAAGCATGCCTGTGCGTTGCAATAGGAAAAAAACTCCACAAACGCAAATTTCCTTTCACCGGAAGAAGGAAAAACGAAGATAAAAATGTGTTACTTTTGTGTTTTGTAAGACACGTCAGGGCTAGATTTTCTTGGTCGAAGCGAGGTTCCTCTATGAGATGAGGCTTCTGGTCAGCCCACTGGTCACCGAGGCTTCATTCAAAGCAAATCAGTTCATCGACGTACCTTACTTTTGTAGTTCATCACCTCAAGCACAAATGTGAGGCAACCATCTGAAGTTCAAGAACATGCATGCTTGCACCACGTTACCTCAGCTGAAGAAAGCCATCTGGTAACATTGTCGTGCTAGAGTGCAGAGCTGGATGCCGCGTGCAAATTCGATGGCGGTGTTCTGCTGGGCGGAAGAAGGGGTGGCCGCCAACTTGATTCCCTGTGCTCTCCGCCGGTGGTTCGCTCAGAGTTGAATCCTATATGCCTACCAAGTACCAGTCGGTCTCGTACATCAGATTTGACCATTGCTCGTTTCTTCTCGCTGCTGATGTGCTCCGCGCTGTAGTGGTCGCCATCCACCAAATCGCCCTAGGTAGCTGTTGTGCTCCGCTCATCGTGAACGCCTGAGAGCGCGAGACCACAGTCGACATAGGCACAGCAGGAGAATTCATGAGCGTCAGCTGTGTGCCGCTATTTGCTGACCGGCACCATGTCATGCACCGGCCGTTGACCACGTAGCATGCGGGAGCATGGAGGCTTGTCGAGTCGTGCTCTTTCCTTATGCATGGAAGGCAGTCCAGAATCCCAACTTCTTTGAGCATGAACCATGCACAGCTGGTATCCCGTTAATATCTCATCCCTCATGTTTATAATTCGCCAAATTAGTCCCGTTTTCGAATTGGCTTGGTGATACTCTACCCAATTTGTCAACCTATATAAATTGGTGGGACTCTACCTAAGGGAGCAGGGTGGGACTAAATTAGGAGTCATACCAGGTGGAGTTGACGTTTTCATCTTCCCTTCACCGGCCAGGATTGTGGCTCACGGGCCAGGTTGCATTGAGCACAGTGCGCGCGAGCCAGCTACACCCATATGGGCCAGTTTGCACGCAGGCACGTGAGACCCTGCTCCCATTGGTCCGCCGAACGGTCCTAAAGGATAAAAAAAGATTAAACAGTTATTTGACTTATGGATGGTATGGTGGGTAATATTACCGAACCGAGAGGGACATATCGGTCTAAAAAGTGTTGGACCAGGAGAAACAATCCATCATTTATTATTACTAGGAAAAATGCCCGTGCGTTGCACCGGGAGAGAAAAAACTATGAAACAAAAAACATGTATTTTTATTGAAAAGGAATTAGACCTTGAAGAATTTGACTACTCGGTATCTGTTTTTGTTAATAGGACAAAGCGATTTTTTTCATTTAAATTCACCTAGATTTCTAGTACAACAGAAGCGTCGAGCTTCAAGACAAAATATGAGAGTAAACCTGCTAGTCACTCTTCGAGTCTAGGGGAACTGCGCCATGTCATGGTCGTCCTCAATCTTCTCCAAGTGTAGCAAATTGCTACCGATCGCTGTCTTCGAAGGTGCACAACTCCTGCGTTATAAAAAGAATTCACAAGATGAAGACTCTTTTATTTACCTATCTTGTACCTAATGGATCAATCAAACCACAAGAGGCAGTTGACTGAAACAATTGGATTCACCTCATGAGCTGGACAAACCAGGGTAGGAACCGAATAACACGGACTAACTTTATATAGTTGACAAAAAGGCACACAAAGAATTCAGAAGATTTGCTGGTATACTGTAAATAGCGTGATGCCATACATGGACATTGCTTTTTGCCATCAAAATTTGTATAGCTTTCTCAAGCTTTGCTTTTAGCTGCAACAGAAGTATTTACGAGCAAAACCAGTAGTAAACCAAACAATGTGCATGTTCGGGGACTCTACACAATCACTTCTGCATGCTCAGGATTCAGGAATTCTTCGCGTCAAATATGTTTGGACACCCGCACGACAACAACGACAGCCTATCCTAATGCCACATTCACGCTGCCATCCGCTTGCTCTAAAAAACGACACCTTTGAGTACTTGGAGATGGGTTATACACGAATAGATAATGGCGACGAGGACGACTTCTGGTCAACGTCGCCGCCAAGCAGTTTGACATAGCCGCGGCCACGGTCAAGGTTCTACTCGCGATTGACGGAGAACTGCAGCACCAGGGTTTTGTCCTTCTTGCTGGACTCCAGGTACTATGCCGAGATGGCGTAGAACCTATAGTCCTCTGAGGTCTGGATGCAGAAACAGAGGAACGTACTCTTCAGCTTATGCCGAACAGAACAAAACAAAACAAAATGAAATCCGGAAACATTAGAATTACAATAGAATTTACCTTTGTCTTGGGCCTCTCCGCTCCAGTTGCCGGACGTGTGGTTCCACTCGCCGACCGTGCCATCCTCCTTCTTCTACTCGGATTTCACCCACCGATCCTCCTAGCCGTCTGTTTGAGACGTGGAATACGCCGTTCAGAATTCAGGCACAGAACTGCGGGATGGTGACAGATACGTGGCATCACACGGTAGATCAGACCAGACCAGGACTGCATTAAACAATGGAAGAAAAACTTAAACCCCTGAACCCCGGTGATGAGATGAAGATCCTTGCGTTCGAAACGGACATGCAAAAGGAATGGATCGGAAGAGACGCATGCAGAACATCGGACGCACGGGAGTTTCTGAATCACACCAAGCAGAACCCACGGGGAAGTCACACAAGGGACGTCGAGTCAGAAGTGCCGCCTACAATTGATGGAGTGCCTGCGACGCATTAAGCCTAGAGCATTGCTACCCTGGCTCCCGCCGCCCCTGTCGGCCAGCTTGCCCCTGCAAGCTCCCTCTCTGCCACCAGATTGAGGCCATCGCGCCACACAGACCAAGTCGTGCTCCCTCTCTGCCACCAGATTGAGTTCACCGCGTAGCACAGACCAAGTCGTCCCTCCTCTGAGACTTCACCTCGTGATGTGGCTCGCCGGACTGTCATCCGGAACCTCTCGACGCCCCATCATACTCCTCGTCAGGGTCGGACACTGTGGATCGCGCGCTTTTCTTATGTTGACTGAAACTACTCACCCCCATTGTAGAACTATGTTGCAACTAAAAAAATTATCTCCATCCGTGATTTGTACAATCTACTGACTTCCTCTAAGAAAAGATCAGACGGATTAAATTTGCAGAAGGCTAATGCTGAGGACGAATGCATATTTTTGTTTTTTCAAACCCCTCATATGCAAAATCATAAAATAGAAAAAGAAAAAGAAAAAGAAAAAGAAAAAAAAAAGAAAAAACGCATACGCCTCTGACCTAAGAATCTAAGCAGATCACTACTCCTACCATGCAATTTCTAACTTTTTCCTTTGGAAAGCCACACGCAATATCCAAGTTGTGCGTACATACCGTTGCCTGTATTTCCTTGGCCAATTAGTCGGTAGTATGCATTTACCATCTTGCTCCAGAAATTTCACGCTGGACGTCAAAGCAACATGGCCATGGTCAACCAGGCTCGGCCATAAGGGATTTTCCTTTAAGGCTGAGAGGGTCCTTTTCAAGCTTTGGAAGCGACGTGACACCGGAGTAGCATGGCAGCTGCAAGTCATCGGTAACCTCCACCGGATGATCTGCGACCACTTGGATCGGCGAGAGGAGTTTATATTAGGTCTTCAAAGATGGAAAAAGGATCACCAGCGGTAAGGTCAGCCTCGGCGACCTGTTCCCATCATCCTGGATCGCCCGCCACTGACAACTACAACTCCATGCTCCGCTCCTCATCCGCCGATACAGTCGCCTACTGCAGCACCTACTCACACCTCATCTTCCCCTCTGATGACTCCTCCGGTAAGTTCAAGATGTACGTGATTTGTGATCTGTCGATGGAAACTGTCGCGCGATCTCTTTTTCTTCCTCTATGCTTTTAAGTTCAAGATGTACGTGATTTGTGATCTGTCGATGGAAACTGTCGCGCGATCTCTTTTTCTTCCTCTATGCTTTTTTTGTCGGCGAAATTCTTGCAGAGATTCACCAGATTCAATAGCACCGCCCACGGTCGTACCAATCTGATCAAAACAGAATCGCCAAATCGGAAACGGCAAAATCATCACGGCTGGTCTCTTTTTTTAAGGTTCTCACTTATCGGTGGCAGTGGAATTAATTCTTATGTTGATGGAGGGGTAAATCTGTCCAAAAAAGTGTTGGACCGGGAGAAACAATCCGTCTTTTATTATTGGTATATATATATATATATATAGAAAAATACTTCTTACTCCCAGGTGTAACTACACCCGGGTGTCATATACTACCTTACAGAAGTATTTGTAATACTTTATCTATTTAAGTATATTCATATACTATATCTAAGATACTTACAAGCAAGTTAGGTGAAAAATTGCAAGTGCACCCATAGTTTGAACTATATATATATATACTATTGTCATATTTATATGTACAAAAGGAGTATATGAATAAAAATTACATACTACCAAAACAATAGTATATATACTGCCCAAATATTCTTATATACTTCATACTACGCGTACATACCTTCCGGTATGGTAGAAACTGCCTATATAGTGTGAAACACGTGTGGGTGTAACTACACCCGGATGTAGTAGAAATATGTCCTATATATATATATATACTAGCAACAGTGCCCGTGAGTTGCACCGGAAAAGCCTTCTTTCTTTCTCCCGAACCAGGTCAAGGAGAAGATCATCAAGAATGTGGCCTCCGTTCTCTCAAGCATGGCCACGGGGCTCGCCGCCCACGCTGAAAAGAATGGTGGTGTAGGCGTCCTATTGGTGGTCGTCGACGCCGAAGATATGTGAGTATCCGCTCAGGTCGATCTGTTTTCTAGCCTAAGCCGTTAGTTTTCCGGCCTAAGCCGACAGCTTTCACCGTCGACATCTCCCTATCTGCTAATCTATGCTAATATGTGCCCGCAAGACATATTGAGAGAGGTGTTTGTGGGTTCGGAAAACGGAGAGGTGTATGTGACAACCACGATAGAGGTGTACACGAGGCATGTTGGCATAGATGGGGTGCATGCATTACAAAAATGGTGGAGGAAAGTGCGTGTGGGGCGGAATGACGGAGAGAGGTGTGTGGGTCCTAATTATCCACGTTAAAATTGAAATTTAAAATTAAAGAGAGCATTTTTTTGAGAAATATTAAAGAGAACAACTGAATTGGTTCTTTTGAAACTGAAGCCCCCATGCTCGATGAGTACGTACGAGCTATGCTAGAAAATTCATGTTAAAGAATGAAAAAGAGTACTCCCCCCATTTAGAAATATAAGCCGTTTGTTTAGATACATTCGATTCACAAAACTAAAAATGTCTTATATTTCCGAACAAAAGGAGTACATAGTATTGAGAGTGTAGCCCAATAACCCGAATCAAATCAAAATCTATGGCTCTTTATACGACCGTTGATGATTATTAATAGATCGGTGGAATTTTGAAAAGAAAAGATTGTGATGCGGGATGAAGTGCATGGACCTGACTTATCTCTCGGACACTGGAGACCACAATCTGGAGAATTTGACACGTGTATAATTCGGACTCTGGAGACCACAACCTGTACTGCGCAGATCAAAAGCTAGTGCCATTGCATGCGCAGATCAAAAGCTAGTGCCATTGCATCTGATCTAGCAAAAGCATGCAACCGATATCCTGAGAGCCGTATGCTGGGGCAATCGGTGGTGCCGGTGATCATGGCCTGTGTGCGCGTGGCCGAAGCTCGTCCATGAACGCAACAGAGCATGTCTTGGACATGCGGAAGCTGGCCGAGGTCGATAGTAGTGAGACAATTAATTGGAAGTTAAAAACACACGGGGATTAAACATGATTTGTCCGGGTCCGTGTCCGTCAACTGGGCGCTGACATGAAGAAACCTTTATTGGCATCGTTTGCCATAGGCGGCTCGACTTTCTGTCCGCGAGTAGCCTCCGGCCGACGGATCGATCCTCCGCCTATAGGAAAGTTGGCGAGGGCGCTTGTCCTGGACCATGGCGCCCTTCACCTCAGCCGCCGCCAAGAAGGAGGACGGGCACATGCAAGTAATCTCTGTCGGCTGATGAATGGGGCATGGGGATGCGGCGCTAATTACCTGTACAACAGGAACTGGAACTCGTGTCCTGCATGTTTGCCATAGGCGGCTCGACTTTCTGTCCGCGAGTAGCCTCCGGCCGGCGGATCGATCCTCCGCCTATAGGAAAGTTGGCGAGGGCGCTTGTCCTGGACCATGGCGCCCTTCACCTCAGCCGCCGCCAAGAAGGAGGACGGGCACATGCAAGTAATCTCTATCGGCTGATGAACGGGGGATGGGGATGCGACGCTGATTACCTGTACAGCAGGAACTGGAACTCGTGTCCTGCACCCCAGAGACCGCCACCGCCCCCGTCGTCCGTCCATTGCTCTGGAGCCAAGCAGCTCAGCCCAACCTCCACCGCCAGTGCCGCCACCATTTAGCGTTCCATTCTCTGTTCAGCTCCGGCGCCCCCTTCGCTCAGCTCACAAGTCCCTCTTTATTACAACTGACATCCATCCATCACATAATTCCTTTAATTATGCAACATGCAGCCCACAATCCGCACCGTTTAATTAGCTCACACATATCTTCAAACCAAACAATGGTGCAACTGTTTGTTGACGATACTTGGACAACTTGTGAAGTATATAAAACGGTGATGCTCGCTGTAAGGTAGCACGGTGGTACTAAAAATAAGTCATGTCGGTTTGCAAGCAGCTTACGTTGGAGAAGAAATTATTAGTGGGCTAAATAACCAACGAAGGACGGGCTAGCCCAAAAGTGCATGGGCTCTTGCATGTGATCTGCGATTGAGCCGGTCAACACAACCCACGAGCAAACAAATCCAAACAAATCCTGCGATCGTACGGAACAAAATATTGTACGATTCCCTTACCGGTGCATTGGTGGCTAATGGAAGGGTAAAACAGTTTAAAAAAATGTTGGACCAGAAGAAACAGTCCGTCCTTTATTATGGGCTAAATAACCAACGAAGGACGGGCTAGCCCAAAAGTGCATGGGCTCTTGCCGTGTGCTCTGCGATTGAGCCGGTCAACACGACCCACGAGCAAACAAATCCAAACAAATCCTGCGATAGTACGGAACAAAATATTGTACGATTCCCTTACCGGTGTATTGGTGGCTAATGGGAGGGTAAAACGGTTTAAAAAAATGTTAGACCAGAAGAAACAATCCGTCCTTTATTATGGGCTAAATAACCAACGAAGGACGGGCTAGCCCAAAAGTGCATGGGCTCTTGCCGTGTGCTCTGCGATTGAGCCGGTCAACACGACCCACGAGCAAACAAATCCAAACAAATCCTGCGATCGTACGGAACAAAATATTGTACGATTCCCTTACCGGTGCATTGGTGGCTAATGGAAGGGTAAAACGGTCTAAAAAAATGTTGGACCGAAGAAACAATCCGTCTTTTATTATTAGTATAGATATAGATATAGATATAGATATAGATATGAAAGAGGTTTGAAAGCTTTCCCGCAAATAAATATCCAAATCAATAATATATGCATATCCATAATTCCCTCCATCGAAGGAAAACCAAAAATTAGTACAAACACCAAATACTGGTCAAGTCCCCACTACGGCGGATCAGCAGAACTTTGGTATTGTATTTTCCTCTACTCCAAAGTATGCACCCCTCTACTCCAAAGTATGCACCCACGATCTGATTTCATCGCCTCCAGAATAGACAAGTATGCTTGTACGCTCTCTCTCTCTCACACTCACTTGTTCTAGTCTCATGTCCTCTCTCTAGGTTTCTACCTCTTTCTATCAATGTGTGGCCGGATACGAGAGCAGCAACTATTTATAGTGATGGAGCACCGCCTAGTACTAGCTAAAATATATAATCCTGCCACTCAAGAGAACATCTAGGTGCTGCTCCTTGGATGAGTCAAAGCTATGTGTCAACAGCTGATAGGTTTTCTACCATGCACAACTCCAAGTATGAGAAACTCTGCCGACTAAACAATTCTGATCTTGCCAAGACAACATTGTATCCACATTTAACCAATCTATGACCTACACGTGCACTACCTTGTAGCTAATTTCTAGCTCTAGTAAGATGCCACGTTGATATTACATGCAGAAAAATCTACTACTAGTGAGAAAATTTACTACACACTACTACTAGTTAACTTGATCGATTGGTACAACTAGTGTACAACAAGCTAGCTGCTTCTTGTTGGAACATGCACAAACATGTATTTTCTCTTGCCTAATTTCTATGCATGTGGATATTAACCTCCAAACTAAACACTTGATATTAGCAAAAATCAGAGTGATTAGAAGTTTAATTATTTTCTAACTTAATTTTTTAATAGGCTGAAATACTGGGTTATTGCAGATTTCAAATACTTGATAGAAAATAATCAAAAGACATGAGAAAGTATGAACTTTCCTTTTTGATTGCAAGATTATGTAGCCAAGGTCTTCAAGTCAATATAAACTCTAAATCTGAAATAACATCATTGGTCTGATAAGGACTAATATTTGAAGAATCAATATGCTATTATGCATAAGATATGCTATGCATTTTGTAAAAACTCAAAATAAATACCTTACATTGTGTTTAGGTTAAGCTTGGTTGATTTCTTAGGTCTTTTTTCATGTTCAAGTTTACTTTACAAACGAAAGTATACATTTAAAACGTCAAGAGTAACATACAAGCTATTAACATGGAGTATAGTAATAATGGATGTTTAAGGTTGATTGATATTAACGTTAGAGAAATGGTCATGTGTTAAGTTGGTGAGACTAAAAGAAAAGGTTAATGTTTTTGTTTGAAGTGGCTAAAAGAATAAGTTTGAGGAAAATGTTTCTAATATTAAGTTAAATAATCTTTAATATTATCAGGATATAATCGATGGATGTCTACATCGATTTAACAATCTTGAATTAACACGTATATAATCAATTAAATAGATGACCAAAATTAACTATAAAATATATTTGAATCAAAGGCATTATATTTTATATCGTAATATTGTTTAGGGTTCCCTTGAGCATAATTAAAGTTACGAGATCATTCACTCTTAATGTAAGTGAAAGATAGTTTCAAGTTAACTTGTAAGTTATTGTCTTACAACTGATATAGGTTTTTGAAAGTGTACTATTAGATTAACAAGCCTTGTTTAGATTCAACTACAAGCTATAGTCAATATCTTTAGGTATATGGTACATGAAATGTATCTTCCAAAAGGATAATAGTACTAAGTAGTAATAACTTAGTTGAGTTAAAGAGTAATAATATGAAATGATGACTTAAATTGACATCATGATGCTAAGCGTAGGGTTGATTATTGGTATATCTCATTGTTTTTATTCGATTTACTATCATAATTCTAAAGACAAGGTGTATTTGATTCCTGAAACATGAAGTAATAATAATTTAGACGAAATGTTTACTTTAGAATAATACTTGACCTAGTTATGGATTTTTATTTAAGATTTTGTGTATAATGTTATTTCATTTAATCATTAACTTGATTATTCTTATGAACTTAAACACGTGAGTTGGATTTCTGTTTTATTGCATACATATAAGACTTGAAGAGTTGTTTTTCTTACTGAGTATTTGGATGTAAAGGGAAATATATAATATTACTCAAAAGACCTATTTTATTAGATATTATTATTGATTTTAGTTTTAAAAGGGACAATTAATGTGGTTATGCAAAAAATACAATATAGTTAATGGTTTAAATTATTTATCCTATTTTGTATTTTACCTAAGTTATTAGGGTAAAAATAATGTTTTCTTTACTTTGAATAATTTAAAGTACTAAAAGTATTTTATTTAAAAACGACATTCTTATGTTACAGTAAATCCTTAAGAGTTCAATTAATATAAATGTATTTGTTTAGATTTATGGATAATAAAAGAAGATACACTCTTTTTATTTTTATTAAGAAACTGGTTTACAAATTTGTTTTACATCTCTTATCTTTTAGTAAAAATCAAAATGACTTGGAATTTCATTTTTGGGATTTTCCTAATATAGTGATTTAAGTTTAAAACAAAAAAGTGATTTTAATTAATTTTTAGGATTTTTCTCTATTTTTGTTATTTCATTAAGATACTTAATGGTTTCTAATTTTTAATTGTATTTTATTAACACAAATAAGAAATTATATTTTTCGTTGATAGATCTTTCTTTGAACGTATCTATATATCATATATATATATTTTGGATTTTTTTACATTTTTCTAGGGATAAAAGTACTTATAGGGTTATTTTTGTAATTTTTTATTCTATTTCGTTTTTATCCTCGATGTCTTCCTTCATCTCCGCGATGCTGCGTTCGTTGCCTGCATCACCTTGCCAAACCTACAAGCTCCGGCCATCACGTCGCTCCCTGATCGTTGGTGAACAAGGCCTTCCAATAAGGATTCTACTGGTTAACTACCAAGGCGGACGCTGAAAAGTTGGTGCAAACATGTCTTGGGTGTTAGTTTTAAGCAAGACAACCAAATATCCCAGCTGAAGAATTGTGAACCATACCAATAACTTGGCCGTTAGCTGTCTGGGGGTTGGACATGGTGGGACCTTTGCAAACAACACCTTGTGGATTTACACACCTGCTAGTAGCAGTGGATAAGTTTACAAAATGGATTGAAGCTAAACCCATTAGAAAGCTCGATGGGGCAACAACCCTGAAATTTGTCCGAGATCTAGTGGTGAGATCTGGTCTCCCACACAGCATCATCACCAACAACGGCAGAAACTTATCTCTCGGAGAAGTTGAAGAGTACTGTCATGAAAAAGGTATCCGCCTTGACCTAGCATCTGTGGCACATCCACAGTCAAATGGACAAGTAGAAAGGTCTAATGGACTAATTCTGCACGGAATTAAGCCACGCTTAGAGGCACTGCTACACAGAGAAGCTAGAGCCTGGGCAAAGGAATTACCATCTATATTGTGGAGTTTAAGAACAACACCCAACAGATCCACCGACTTGACACCTTTCTTCATGGTTTATGGAGCAGAAGTCGTCCTCCCATCCGACATCATCCATGATGCACCAAGATTCGCCGCCTACAAGGAAGATGACGCTGAAAAATCCAGACGCCTATATGTGGACCTACTTGAGGAAGAGCACGTGCTGACATGCCAGAGATCTACCTACAAGGAAGATGACATTGAATTTTCAGTGAGGAGGTTATTAGAAAATAGTACTACATTCTATCCAACTGTGGCCCAAATCCTCGCTAATTTATCCTTCCGGGTTCAGATTGGCTGTGGGCCACCAACCCTCAACACATTATTACTTGGTTTTTTAAGCTTGAACCACACTGAAGAAGTTTTGGTAAGGAGCCCACGATAAGAAGCCCATTGGTTCACAAGATTGGACCCAAGTTATTTTTTTATCGCTCAAAATCGTCTTAATTTAGTATTCCGTGCCATTCTAATAAAGTATAGGACAAGATTCTCCTACCCATGTTGTATTTGTACAGAGCATTTAGCATTTTTTATGGCAAGTCGTCAGGGTCGCTGCCTTTTCATTTTAAGTGATTTGAACATTTCTAAATGTAATCTTTTCCAGTAGTGGCATAGATGGTTCTGGCATGGTGGAAGCACACGCTGTTCCCATTTGTTGAAGTCTTGGGTTTGATTCCTAGTTTTTCAATATAAATATATAATATATAGTATAATCTCTGTCGTTCTTTTACATTTTTTCTAGCATACACATGTTTCTTACACAGAGAAGGCTGACATCTGGGACCCAACAACGTTGCCAAGGTCAAAACAGTGGAGTGCATCATACACACTTTGCATTTGCAGAGACACTGACATGTTGGACCCAACAGAGACCTTATACAGATGTTGCATCGAGCAATCAATGTTTCATTTATAGAGAGGCTGATATGTGGGACCCATCAGTGCGACCTTATACAGATGCTGCATCGAGCAACATTGCCAGTTCGAAACAGGAAGGCATGAGCAAGAAAAAAGTTCAGCATGCACACATTTTCTTGTAATGAGAGGCTAAAATGGGGGACCCAGCAGCATGAGAAAACGGCAGATTCGTCGAGCAATGCTATCTAGTTCGGAATAGGGTAGCGCTAGAGAAGAAAAAGTTCCATCATACCGACGATTCTTATAATGTGACGCTGACATAAGGGACCCACCAGCCTGAATAAACGGCTGATGCAGCGAGCAACGCTATCAAGTTCGGAACACGAAGGCGCGACAGAGGGTAAAAAATCCATTATACACACGTTTCTTCTAATGAGAGGATGACATGTGGGGCCCAGCATTGTGATTAAATGGTAGATGCATCGAACAACGGTATCAAGTTCGGAACAGGGTAGCGCGAGCCAAGGAAAAAAATCCATCATACACACGTTTCTCCTAATGAGAGGATGACATGTGGGGCTCAGGAGGTTGGTTAAACGGTAGATGCGTCGAGCAGCGCTATCAACTCGGAACCCACATGCCTCAAAAGACTTCAGCGAGTTAACATCGCGAGAGGAAACAAAAATCTTGCTTCTGCCACGCGCTGGCCGAGCTTCCTCCATGTTTTTAGCAGATCCATCGTAGTAGAGGTCCGCAAAACCGGAAAAAAGTTATCCATCAGCCACGACTGAGCCGAGAATTTCGTCATGGAAGACGCGCCTTCTACGACGACCGTCGGGCCAATTCGTTGCAGAAGGAAACTTTTCTTGTAGTGGTGCTAATCCAGCATCTTTCAAACTGGTGATACAGTGCATTTTGCAGTTGAATCCCAACATGCTGCTAGTGTTCCTGGACATGGTTGGACACCACATGCCGGAGTGGCATCATTGCATGCGTTCTTTACCAAAACCACAATGATGCATACTGATACACACACATCCAAGTGGGTGTGGTGATGCAGCATCTTTCAAACTGGTGGTAGAATGCATGTTGCAGTTGAATCCCAGCATGCTGTTAGGGCTCTTGGACATGGCTGGACACCACATGCTAGAGTGGCATCATTGCA
This sequence comes from Avena insularis, assembly GCA_023614405.1. Classification (NCBI taxonomy): domain Eukaryota; kingdom Viridiplantae; phylum Streptophyta; class Magnoliopsida; order Poales; family Poaceae; genus Avena; species Avena insularis. Next base: position 287,809,243 of record CM042688.1, on the reverse strand, counting down.
TGTGTTCATATCAAAAACCACAATGATGCACAGTAATACACACACACATCCAAGTGGGTCTGGAGATGCAACATCTTTCAAACTTGTGATACAATGCATGCTGTAGTTGAATCCTAGCATGCTACCAGGGTTCTTGAACATGGTTGGACACCACATGCTGCAGTGGCATCATTGCATGTGTTCTTTTCCAAAACCTCAATGATGCATACTAATACACACACATGCAATGACATCAAGTGGATCCATGTGGTTATGAAAAGAACACACACGCAATGACTCTAGTGGATCCATATGATTTAGCAAAAGAGGACACATGTAATTACATCTAGTGGATCCATGTGGTTTATGAAAATAGCACACATGCAATGACTCTAGTGGATCCATGTGGTTAAGGAAAAGAATACACATGAAATGACATCTAGTGGATCCATGTGGTTTATGAAAACAACACAAATGCAATGACTCTAGTGGATCCATGTGGTTTAGGAAAAGAACACACATGCAATGACATCTAGTGGATCCATGTGGTTTATGAAAAGAATACGCATGCAATGACATCTAGTGGATCCATGTGGTTTAGGAAAAGAACACACATGCAATGACATCTAGTGGATCCATGTGGTTTAAGAAAAGAACACACATGCAATGACATATATTGGATCCATGTGGTTTAGGAAAAGAACAACACATGCTGGATGGCATGATTGCATGTGTTATTTTCCAATACCACAATGATGCACAATTATACACACACAATGTTGCAGTCGAATCCCAACATGCTTATAGGTTTCCTGGACATGGTTGGACACCACATGCTGGAGTGGTATCATTGCATGAGCTCTTTTACAAAATCACAATGATGCACAATACAAACACACACATCCAAGTGGGCATGGTCATGCGGCATCATTCAAACTAGTGGTAGAATGCATGTTACAGTTGAATCCCAGCATGCTGTTGGGTTCCTGGACATGGTTGGACACCACATGCTGGAGTGGCATAATTTCATGTGTTCTTTTCCAAAACCACAATAACACACACTGATACACACACACATCCAAGTGGGTGTGATGATGCAGCATTTTTCAAACTAGTGGTAGAATGCATATTGCGGTTGAATCCCATCATGCTGCTAGGGTTCCTGGACATGGTTGGACACCACATGCTGGAGTGGCATCATTGCCTGTGTTCTTTTCCAAAACCAGAATGATGCACACTGATACACACACATCCAAGTGGGTGTGGTGATGCAACATCTTTCAAACTTGTGATACAATGACTACGACCGTTGAATCCCAACATGCTGCTAGGGTTGTTGGACATGGTTGGACACCATATGCTGGAGTGGCATCATTGCATGTGTTCTTTTCCAAAACCACAACGATGCACAGTGATATACACACATGCAATGACATATAGTGGATCTATGTGGTTTATGTCCATGTGGTTTAGGAAAAGAACACACATGCAATGACATGAGTGGATCCATGTGGTTTATTAAAAGAACACACATGTAATGACATATAGTGGATCCATGTGGTTTAGGAAAAGAACAACACATGTTGGAGTGACATGATTGTATGTGTTCTTTTCCAACACCACAATGAAGCACACTTATACACACACATCCAGGTCGGTGTGGTAATGCAACATATTTTAAACTAGTGATACAATGCATTTTGCAAATGAATCCCAGCATGCTGCTAGGGTTCCTAGACATGGTTGGACACCACGTGCCGGAGTGGCATCATTGCATGTGTTCTTTTCAAAAACCATAATGATGCATATTGTACACACACATCCAAGTGGGTGTGGTGATGCAACATCTTTCAAACTGGTGGTTGAATGCATGATGAAGTTGAATCCCAGCATGCTGCTAGGGCTCTTGGACATGGCTGGACACCACATGCTGGAGTGGCATCATTGCATGTGTTCTTTTTCAAAACCACAATGATGCACACTAATACACACACATCCAAGTGGGTGTGGTGATGTAGCATCTTTCAAACTTGTGATACAATGCATGCTACAGTTGTATCCTAGCATGCTACTAGGGTTCTTGAACATGGTTGGACACCACATGCTAGAGTGGCATCATTGCATATGTTCTTTTCCAAAACCTCAATGATTCACACTGATACACACACATGCAATGACATCGAGTGGATCCATGTGGTTTATGAAAAGAACACACATGCAATGAGTCTAGTGGATCCATGTGATTTAGGAAAAGAACACACATATAATGACATCTAGTGGATCCATGTGGTTTATGAAAATAACACACATGTAATGACTCTAGTGAATCCATGTGGTTTAGGAAAAGAATACACATGCAATGACATATAGTGGATCCATGTGGTTTATGAAAAGAACATACATGCAATGACATCTAGTGGATCCATGTCATGGTTTATGAAAAGAACACACATGCAATGACACTAGTGGATCCATGTGGTTTATGGAAAGAACACACATGCAATGACATCTAGTGGATCCATGTGGTTTATGAAAAGAACACACATACAATGACATCAGTGGATCCATGTGGTTTATGAAAAGAACAAACATGCAATTACATATAGTGGATCCATGTGGTTTAGGAAAAGAACACGACATGCTGGACTGGCATGATTGCATGTGTTCTTTTCCAATACCACAATGATGCATGCTTATACACACACATCCAAGTGGATGTGGTGATGCAGTATCTTTCAAACTGGTGATACAATGCATGTTGCAGTCAAATCCCAACATGCTTCTAGGGTTCCTGGACATGGTTGTACACCACATGATGGAGTGGTATCATTGCATGTGTTCTTTTACAAAATCACAATGATGCACAATACAAACACACACATCCAGGTGGGCATTGTGATGCAGCATCATTCAAACTAGTGGTAGAATGCATGTTACAGTTGAATCCTAGCATGCTGTTGGGTTCCTGGACATGGTTGGACACCACATGCTAGAGTGGGATCATTTCATGTGTTCTTTTCTAAAACCACAATTATGCACACTATACACACACACATCCAAGTGTGTGTGATGATGCAGCATTTTTCAAACTAGTGGTAGAATGCTGGAGTGGCATCATTGCATGTGTTCTTTTCCAAAACCACAATGATGCACACTGATACACACACACATCCAAGTGGGTGTGGTGATGCAACATCTTTAAAACTTGTGATACAGTGACTTCGACAGTTGAATCCCAGCATGCTGCTAGGGTTCTTGGACATGGTTGGACACCATATGCTGGAGTGGAATCATTGCATGTGTTCTTTTCCAAAACCACAACGATGCACAGTGATATACACACACATGCAATGACATATAGTGGATCCATGTGGTTTATGAAAAGAACACACATGGAATGACTCTAGTCGATCCATGTGGTTTAGGAAAAGAACAGACATGCAATGCCATGAGTGGATCCATGTGGTTTATTAAAAGAACACACATGCAATGACATATAGTGTATCCATGTGGAGGAAAAGAACAACACATGTTGGAGTGGCATGATTGCATGTGTTCTTTTCCAAAACAAGAATGAAGCACACTTATACACACACACATCCAGGTCGGTGTGGTAATGCAGCATCTTTCAAACTCGTGATACAATGCATTTTGCAGTTGAATCCCAGCATGCTGCTAGGGTTCCTGGACATGGTTGGACACCACATGCCAGAGTGGCATCATTGCATGTCTTCTTTTCTAAAACCACAATGATGCATATTGATACACACACATCCAAGTGGGTGTGGTGATGCAGCATCTTTAAAACTGGTGGTTGAATGCATGTTGCAGTTGAATCCCAACATGCTGCTTGGGATCTTGGACATGGCTGGACACCACATGCTGGAGTGGCATTGCATGTGTTCTTTTCCAAAACCACAATGATGCACACTAATACACACACACATCCAAGTGGGCGTGGTGATGCAGCATCTTTCAAACTTGTGATACAATGCATGTTGCAGTTGAATCCTAGCATGCTACTTGGGTTCTTGAACATGGTTGGACACCACATGTTGTAGTGGCATCACTGCATGTGTTCTTTTCCAAAACCTCAATGATGCACACTAATACACACACATGCAATGACATCGAGTGGATCCATGTGGTTTATGAAAAGAACACACATGCAATGACTCTTGTGGATCCACGTGATTTAGGAAAAGAACACACATATAATGACCTCTAGTGGATCCATGTGGTTTATGAAAATAACACACATGTAATGACTCTAGTGGATCCATGTGGTTTAGGAAAAGAATACACATGCAATGACATATAGTGGATCCAGGTGGTTTATGAAAAGAACATACATGCAATGACATCTAGTGGATCCATGTCGTGGATTATGAAAAGAACAGACATGCAATGACATTAATGGATCCATGTGGTTTATGGAAAGAACACACATGCAATGACATCTAGTGGATCCATGTGGTTTATGAAAATAACACACATGCAATGACATCAGTGGATCCATGTGGTTTATGAAAAGAACAAACATGCAATTACATATAGTGGATCCATGTGGTTTTGGAAAATTACACCACATGCTGGAGTGGCATGATTGCATGTGTTCTTTTCCAATACCACAATGATGCACGCTTATACACACACATCCAAGTGGATGTGGTGATGCAGCATCTTTCAAACTGGTGATACAATGCGTGTTGTAGTCGAATCCCAGCATGCTTCTAGGGTTCTTGGACATGGTTGGACACCACATGCTGGAGTGGTATCATTGCATGTGTTCTTTTACAAAATCACAATGATGCACAATACAAACACAAACATCCAAGTGGGCATGGTGATTGTTGGGGGGATTATCCCCGGGTACCCTAAAGACGCTCCAAGCACACTCCAGACAGTCAAAAAAGGCAAAAGCAAAAAAGAAACAGCAGCAGATTGCATTCTGGGCCGACTGCGTCCCTCCAGCCGGCCCACAACCGCGCCAGCGAGCCTCTCCCCTGACTGGACCAGTTCCCCCGTCCGGCTGGGCCACCCCAGCCGACCCACTACCGCTCTACCTAGCCGTCATTCGCGTTCGGCTCGCCCTCCCGGATGGATGGCCCATTCGCCATCGCCCTTCACTTCATGGAGCGTCCCCACTCACCAGCGCCTCCGGCTGGGCCTCCCCGCATCGCCCTTCGCCTCGGCTGGGCCTACCGCGCGCCACAGGCAGCCTCGCTCCCTCCAGGCCGATTGACCTCTCCTAGCCGGATCGATCGGCAAGCGCAGTACCAGCTGCTACTACTACTCCATCGCTACCCAGCTACACATTGGATCCCTAGATAGACGTACGAGAAGATAAGAAGAAGGATAACGAGAAGACAAGGGAGAAGGCTGAGAAGACAAAGCCCATACTACTTTATATGATGATGTATGCACTAGTATACACCGTGCACTACCTCATGCATGACATCCTACATAGTACTAGTTAGGCAAGTGGGTCCCACCATGTCCCTTGGGCCACCTTTATAAGGCAAAGGAGGGACTCACTCTCATCCATTCATTCACAGGGAACACACCCATCGATCACTCCCTCACTCACACGCACAAGTAGTACTCCAAACAATTAGCTCACGGACTCTCTGCTAGCTAGCTCAGATACAGCTCAAGGAGCACCCTTGTAGCCCGATTATACTCACATATACTGTCAGACATGCAGGAGTAGGAGTTTTACCTCACCACGAGGGCTCCGAACCTGTGTACTTCCTGTGTCCCTTCTGGCCATGGCTTGTGCCCAATCCACGCCAATGCCGACGATAGCTTCCCCGCTAGTCCCCACACCTCTATCTAACCTCCTCGGTACTTCCGCTCCTAATACAACACGACAAGCGCCCACCATGGGGCAGATGGCTTCGACTGGAGTCACGCTCGACGGGACCTCAGACTTCACCGGTGAGCGTGGCCTCCGGCCTGGTGCTCACGCTTGGCAAGTTTGACTGCGTCATCGACAACGCCTCCTGCTTCGCCGGAACTTCCTTCCCAACGAACGGCACCGTCCTGCTATTCAGTGATCTCCCCGTCTACATCGCCACTGTCCCGGAGCGTTTCCCTAGGGAAATCGTCTGTTCGCGGAGCTGCCACGATAAGGCGCTTTCGAGATAGAGCACCTCACGTAGCACCCGCGTGGAGTGGAGGTCATGATGGCCGGATCCAACTCGCATCCCCGCTAGCCGCGGGAGCGAGGCGCGGACGAGGTCGGAACTTCCGCTCCCCGCAGCCTCGGAACTCGGTGGAGGATGCCATTGATCGGCTCCTGATGCCGGTTAACCTCGGGGATAACCCGGAGGAGGCAGAGGCCACCTTCACCATGGAGAGACAGATCCTCCTCCAGGAGGCCATGGAGCTGGCAGCAGCCCGCAAGCAACTTGAGATCACTCGGCGCGAGTATGCACCCGCCAGACGGCCTCACTCCGGCTATCATGGAGCCGAAGCCATGACGGAAATGCATCGGGCGTGAGCTGGGCGGTAGGATGGAAAAGGATGGGAACCGGATCCCGCCGCCTCACACGGGCCACCTACAGCGACGCCTATCAAGAACGTGCGGCAAGGCGCGAGCCGCAGCGGAGCTTCTCACCGGAGGGCGAGGCGAGCCCAAAGACGCTGCAGGCAGAGCTCTTCCGCATGACGACAGCAGCCGATGCCAACCGGCAGATGCAGGAAGACCTTAGCTACTCAGAGGGAGAAAGCTACCGCCAGCGAGGCGCGCCCGACACCTAGCAGCATCCTCCCGCTACCGCAAAGAAAGGCCTTGAGCAGCGTCGTGGCTTTCCGAGGGGCCAGCAGCCCGAGGTACATTGAACGACAATCGCCACCTCCCCACCGCCACGGGAGCTTAGACTAGCCGGTTCCTGTCTCTCGGGCTGGGTAGGAGCGCCCAACCCGGATTGTCCGGATGCTCGCGACCGCATCGAGCTCCTCACTCAAGCGCGCGCCGTCTCCGCGCCACGACCGCCCAGCACCACCGCCGTCTGCGGCCACGCGTCCGTGCACGCCTGTCCGCCGCGTCGCCTCGAGTGACCGCCCCCGCAGCGAGCTCCCTGTTGCGCATCCCCGTGCTCGCTCGCCTCCACGGGCCTGCAGCAGCCACTCCCGCCGCAAGCTCCTCCCCACCACCGCCTTCAGCTCCGCCCGCCCGCCTCCGCCAGGCTTGCACCAGTGCCTCGGTGGGCCTCCGCTGCGACCACCCTGGCGCCCTCCGCGAGCCGCGGTTCCCACTGCCACTCCTTTACATCAAGGCCACCTCGCCACACTCCACGGGCTGCTTCTCGGCCGTCGTGCCTCCCAATCGCACATTTCGGCCTAGCCGCTGATGCCAGCCGGTACAACAGGCCCGACCACGCTGTAGTACCCAGGGAAGAGGAGTCGGGAGGTAGAGGGAAAAAAGAAAGGAAGGGAGAGGAGGAGGTAGGACCGGCTGGAAGGAGACAGGAAAAGTCAAGACAGGAAAAAACAAAAAGAAGAGCCAATCCGGCTGAGGAAAAAAGAAAGGGAGTATAAAAAGGGGGCGCGACCGGTTGTTTTGATCCGGTTAGAAAAAGAAAGGAAAAAATCTAGAGAGAAAGAAACAAGACGAGAAAAGAAGGGTCGGCTATGGCTAGCCGGTTAGGGAAAGAGAGATAAAGAAGGAAAGAATAGAAAGAAAGGAGGGGAGCCGGCTGATAGTGGTAGTCGGCGGGAAAAGAAAGACAGAAAAAGCGAGGAAAAAAGAGAGTTAAAAGAGAGAGAGAGAGAGAGAGAGAGAGAGAGAGAGAGAGAAGATCCAGCAAGAAAAAAGAAAGATCCGGCTAAGTTAATCCAGTTGAAAAAATGAGAGGAAAAAAGAAAGAGGAAAAAGTGAGAAGAAAAAATCCGGCTATACTAGTCCGGTTAAGAGAAAACCGGCTGAGAGAAAAAGGCAAGAAAATCTGCCACGCCCGATCCGGGTCAGACCGCTTGTCCGGCTGATCTCCGTTTGTCTGTCCGACTCGCCCGGTTCAGACCTGTTCCAGTTGAGTCGGGCCGACTTCGTCCCATTTGGTTACCGGTTCGGCCGGCTGGACCCGTTCCGGCTGGGCCAGGCCGGCTCGGCGCGTCCTGGCGCGTTTGGTTGTCTGGCCGGCTAGGGACCGAATCCGGCTACGCCGTGTTTGGTTGCTTGTCCGGCTGGAGCTAGGCTATCTGGCTGGAACGCCAGTTGGACCATTTCAGCAGCCGAAACGCCTGCAGAATCACGTCTTCAACCCTGCTACACCGACAACTACAATGTGAGTGTTTTTCGACCTCGAGCAACCCTCGAGGTCTCGCCAGATGTTGTTTTCCCTCCTGCTTTCAGTTTTCCGGCGCCGGAAACCCCTACCCGAGGGCTCTCCGGTTGGCCCGGCCTGCTAAATCCGTAAACCGACTGAGTAGTGTGCGACGGTGTCAGAGGCCCACTCTTTGTCTCATCTACAGACCGCAACCCGGCTGCCCAGCTAGCAAGAGCAAAAGCCCGAGGCATCCCACATGAAAAACGGCGAAGGGTGCGACAGATCGGACATTCCGGCCTTGTGCCTAGTTGGTATTTTCTTGCCGTCAGCCCCAAGCACTGCGGTGTAATGTCTCATCGGCTCCCCTTTGATTCCGGCTCCAGACGGCAACCCGGCTGGCCGGCAAGGACACATCGTATACAACAGAGCGCACGGCAAAGTGACTAAGTGTTCAGAAAAGCATGAGCTAGTTTTTGAAAAATAAAACCGTTATCCGGTTGATAACATGTGTACTACATGTTGATGTACTGACAGCAAGTTCATTTATGTGTGTTTGTTTTGCACGACTGCACTGAGTCGGATTTCAAGTACTGATGAAGATTCTAAGCACTTGTCTTCGCCAACTACTTCGAATCTCGGGGGCTACACCCACCGGGTGCGCTCGCGTGCCCCCGGTGTAATCAAGCTCTTCGGTCTGGCTGAAGGCGTTCAGCCGGATAGCAAGTTCGAGGTGTCGAAAAGGGCAAGAAATAGAAGACTTGCAGCACCTGTCTCCGTCAGCTACTCCGAATCTCGGGGGCTACACCCCGCGGGTGCGCTCGCGTGCCCCCGCGGTAGTTGTGTTGCTTCCCGAGCGGGAGGTGTCCAATCGGACGCCATTCAAGTACTTCATCTACAACGACAACGACAAGTTTTGTGGAGCTCGTGCGAATTTCCCCCTCCGGGTGAAATCAACGCGTGCTCAGGGGCTAGTGTTGGGGGGATTATCCCCGGGTACCCCAAAGAAGCACCCAAAACAGGTCAAAAAGGCAAAAACAGGGTAAAAGATAAAGAAAAACTGCTACGGACACATCCTGGGCCGACTACCACCTCCCAGCTGGCCCACTCCCGCTGCGCCACCTCCACCTTGCCAGCTGGGCCGCCCCAGCCGTCCCACTCCCGTGCCGCTCGCCCCCGCCTGGAGTCCCGCCCCCGGCTAGGCCGGACTCCACCTCGCCCGCCCGCTGGCGTCCCCAGTCAGCCCTTCAGCTTGGCTCCATCACTTTGGCTCACGCTTCCGGATGGCCGCCCACGTCGCCCCGGTTGGGCCCCTACATCGCCTCGCCCCGGCTGGGCCTCGCACTCCACCCGGATCAGGCTGGCGTCGCTCCTGTCCATTGGTCGCCAGTCAGGTAGCCGGATCGATCGCTACCCTCGTGACGAGGCCGGTGACTTCGCTGCTTCAGCCAGGATCGCCAGCCGCCACCCCTCGTCGATCTTCCCTGGCCGGATAAGCGTATCCGGTCCAGCTGCTGCCAGACGATCATGACCAAGTACCAGTGCCCACATACGAACGTACAACCAGAAGAGAAGACATCGACAAGACCCAGACCATGCTACTTTATCAGATGATGTAGTCAACAGTATGGCACCATGCACTGTACTTGTACCTTGTACACTGTAGCCTACCTCATGCATGACATAGCAAATAGTCTAGTTAGGCCAGCGGGTCCCACCGTGTCCCTTGGGCCACCTTTGTAAGGCAAGGGAGGGACTCTCTCACACTTACTCTCACAGACATCCATCGCTCACGCACACAAAGCTAGCTCTATGCCAGCTAGCACACTCCCAGATACACACACGCATACACATATAGACAGATAGACGGTTGGTCTCAGTGCATTTAAGGCAGTAGCTAAAGAACACAGCTCAATGAGCACTTGTAGTTCATATATCCCACATAGTCAGATCAGGCAGGAGTAGGGGCTTTACCTCACCATGAGGGCCCGAACACCGGTACTTCTTACATCACTTCACGCTTCCGGCTTATCCAATCTACTTTCTTGACGCCTTAGTTGATAACTTCACCTTAAGTCCAGTCCACCTCTATCTAACCTCCTCGAGAGCTGCCGTTCCCAATACAAACAAGCTTATTGCTACTCTTCTTCTGTGCTACTACTACAACTACTACAACTACTACTACTACTACTACTACTGCAGCTACTTTCTTTCTTTGCTACTACTACTAGCTTCACACTTAACAACAATTCTTTGAACAACAATTTAACAACAACTCATCTTTAACAACAACAAATAAACAGTAACAGTTGATCTTGAAACTCTTGTACTACTGCTACTAGTTACTCACATACACTCTCTTGCTACTTTTGCTCGATCTTGCTGCTATAGTTACTCTTGCTGCTACTACAGCTACTACTACTCACAACTACTCACTTTACTTTGCTACTACTCTTGCTACTCTGTGCATACTGTTAACTACTATGACTACTGTTACCTTGACTACCATTACTCTTACTCCACCTGCTACTACTCCTATGCTTTCTCCCACTACTCTGCTACTACTACTCCATATGCTACTACTGCATCCTGCTACTATATTGCTAGCTCCTGCTACTACTCTTTAGCTGCTCTGCTACTCTGCTACTACTACTACAACTACTACTCTTTGCTACTACCACTCCACCTTACTACTTTTGCTACTACTCTGCTACTACTACTCTTCTGCCTTGCTTTGTTTGCTACTCTATCCCTACTCTTTCTTGTGTCTGCTTTCTTGCTGCTTTCGACTCTTTACTACTACACTTTATACCTTTGCTACTACTACTACTACTACTGCTACTACTACT